>QPMI01000477.1:0-711617 GCA_004431415.1 Cyanophora paradoxa | reverse complement strand
CCACCGCACGCACGGCCTGCGCAGGCCCGGGGCGGGGCAGCTGATGGTGACGCCGGGGGCGCGCCGGCGGAGCGCGACTGGTCGCCCCTCTGGATTATAGCGGGGATCCTGTGGGTACCTCCTCTTCCGACCAGTGTAATTCTCAGTGACCCCGTACCCCGATGTCTCGATCTATCCCTATTGGGCCCCAATCGATACGCAAATGAATGCTGCGCGCTCGATGCAGAAGCTTACGCTCGAGAGATCCACGGATTACCCGAGATCAAGCGGTGGCCACGCTGCCGACGGATATCGTCGAGAACATTCGCGATTGGTGTACAGACGCAGGACGAGTCGTGCACGGCTCTGGCAAATCGTGATGGGGCAGAGGCCGCGGCCTACCGTAGCTTCGCGACCAGAGGACGCGCCGAGCGCAGTGGAGAGCAGTTCCCCGAGACGTACGGGGCGCCAACCCATATTTTTCTGGTGATGGGTAAACATGCCGGAGGCGCAGAAGAAGCCCGCGAAAAAGGCGCCCACGAACGGCAGAGCGGCCCACAAGGCGGAGGTGAAGGAGGCGAAGGAGAAGCTGAAGGGCCGCCCGAATTTCTAAGGACCGAAGCCGCTGTACGAGGACGTCTCGCCCGGCGAAATATTCGTGGCGATGCGCCCGACGAAGCAGGGGAAGAAGGGGCCGAGAAGAAGGACGGAAGGAAGACAAGGCCAAGACCGATAAATTTCAAAGCCGGCTCCTAAGAAGTGCAAATGAGGGGCTCGCCTCGCGTTTCGCGCCGCGCAACGTGCTCGCGATCCGGGGGCGGGACCGCACATCACGCCCTTCGAGAGCGACAAGTACGCGCACTTTCAGCAGCTGATGAAGACGGCGCTGGCGAGGCCACGCCGGAAATTCGGTTCGAGGAGCGCGATCAATCGGACAAGCTCGCCGAGGTGGAGCGCAGGCCATCGCCAACGCGTACTACATCAACAAGTTCCAGCAGATGGAGTCGAGCCTCGACGAGGAGTACGAGGAGGGCTCCGCGCCTGGCTGATGGGCCAGTCGGCCTTCACGCGAACCTGAAGGCCAAGGGAGCGGGCGCCTGCGACGTGGACGGCAAGAACCTGACGGTGCTGCCGGGCGTGCGGGAGTTCTGCAAGTCGAAGGAGATCAGATCACCGAATTCCTGAAGCGCAAGAAGCGCCTCGAGACGCTGGGCCGATGAACCTCGAGGACGCGTACTACTACTACAAGTACATCATCAACGGCGAGGAGTTCAAGCCCACGAGCATCTACGCGCGCGAGAACAAGAAGCCCGAGGAGCTGATCGGAGGAAGTACGACCCGACTGGACGAACCGCAACACGCGCCAGCCCTTCGCCCAGGCCGAGCCGCCCTCGAGCTCGGACAGCGAGGGGCCGGGCCGGACGAGAGCCGCCAGCGCGACGTACCCAGGGAGAAAAGGCGGGCGAAGAAGCGGATGGACAAGGAACAGTACATCAAGGCCCGCCGCGAGCAGAAGGTGCGCATCACGGACGGGGACAACGAGGCCATCGAGGCCAGTTTCCCGGAGGCGGCCATGGGCAGAGCAATCAAGGCGGGCAAGGGCGCGCGCGAGGCCCTCATTCAGAAGGCCCTGCCATCCAAGGAACCCAGAGACGAAATGATCGAGTCAGACTCCGACAACGAAGGGGGGGCCCCGCCTCCGGGGCCTCCGCCTCCGCCGCCTCCGCCCCCCGGGCCGAAGACGCCACCGCTGCAGCCGCAGCCCGGCCCTCGCAGCCCCGGACACGGTGGCCGGCCGTCGGCGCCCCCAGCGGAGCAGCAGCCCCCGCCGCCGCCCCGCCGCCACCCCCGCCGCCGCCCGAGCCACAGGCGGGGCCCTCGCGCCCGCCAGAGGTGGTGGCGGCCGAGGCGGTGGCCGTTGCGGCGGCAAGGGCCGTGCTCGAGCGGGTGCCCGTCGCCGTCCAGGCTCAACTCGCAAACGCGGGATAGAAATCGCCCCCTCGTCCCCGCGCGAGATGGAAGCCATGGACAAGCGCAGGGCCGCGTACAAGGATACGGGGCGGAGACCCGGGTATACGACGATGGACTTAAACGATGCGCTTGAACTGGCCGCCAAGAAGGTGAAAGAGGCGACAGAAGCTCGCCGTGCGGGGCTGCTGAAGAAAATTCGCTCCGGTGCTCCAGGCAATCCAGCCAGTCCAGACGATCCCATGGACGAGGAGGCGGAAGCGGAGCGCGCGGCCAATCGGGCTCGCCGGAGGGATTCCTTGTGAGCGTATCGCCCGAAATCGCGCGCGCTGCAGGGGACGCCGCCGTTGCGAAATACCTTGCAGAAGAAATCGATTACAACCAACTGGCATCGATAGCCCAAGCCCAGGCAGCTGGAGTCAACAAGGCACAGGCACGGATAGCAGAGCAGCACCGTGATATTTCGGACCTGGGCGGGGATGTCGTGAAATTCTTCGAAGCTGAGCGAGAAGCGGACCCGCTCGGATCTGCGGCAAAGGGCCCCTTTATGGAGCGTGTGCGGCGCGTAGAGGAGCGGGCCCAGCAACTCATGAACTTGGATCCAGAGCGTTACTTCATGTTGGGCCAAGGACTTGCCCTGGGTTATCTTAACGGCACACGCGACTGGTCTGCGATCACGGACGCACTCCGCAAGAAGGCGTACGACGCGGACCTGGCGCGACGGGGCCGCGCCCTCTAATAACGTAGGCGTCCACCCAAAAAATTTTCTCAACGCATCCCTAAACCACCATGGCTTCCGCGCTCATCTCCACCCCCACGACCGCCCTGCACCACTCGCTGCGCAGCTCCGACGCGTCGGTGCACGTGCACGAGACCTTCGACACGGCGATGCCGTTCGTGGACGAGGTGCTCGAGGTGAGCCCCGTGCAGTCGGGCGTCACCTTCGGCCAGACCGTCGACATCGTCATCCCGCACTCGGCGCCGATGTTCAACGACGCCTGGCTCCGGGTGACGCTGCCGGCGCTGACGAACGCCGACCACTTCTACATCCCGAAGGCCGGCTACGTGCTGCTCAAGAAGGTGAAGATCTTCGTGGGCACGCAGCTGATCCACGAGTACGACGGCCACCACGACGCCATCTACGGCGAGTTCGAGGACGACAAGTCCGTCACCGAGCACGTCGACATGGTGAACAACCTCTGGGCGCACCAGCCGCTGCGCCGCCGGGCAAGGCCCGAACACGCTGTACGTGCCGATCCGCATCGCGACGGGCTTCGGTCGAAAGTTCGCCGTGCCCCTCCACAAGATCCGCGGACCGGCAACGAGATGAAGCTGCAGATCACCTTTGCGTCGCAGAAGGAGGTGACGGCCTCCTTCGTGGACGGCGGCCTGCACACGAACACCAGCCTGACGAGCAGCGTCAGCCTGGACACCAAGCTCATCCTGCGCTACGTGCACATCGACTCGCGCGAGCTGGCGCTGCACCCGAACTCGTTCACGTGGGCCGGCAAGTACGTGCAGCACTACCACGTCCAGTTCACGTCGGGCGCCGCCATCCGCCTGCCCTTCACGGGGATCTGCTACGAGCTGATCGTGGTGGTGCGCGACAAGCCGCACACCGACAACGGCGAGCACTTCTGGCGCTTCCGCCCGCTCGACAAGATCGAGCTGAAGTGCGACAACATCAAGGTGGTCGACAGCTCGAACCACGATGCGCACTTTTTGCGCACGGCCATCGCGCACAAGGAGCACACGCACGCCCCACGCGCAAGCACCTCGAGCTGCTGCGGGGCGTGACCTCGATGGACGGGACGGCGGCCGCCGACGTGGCCGACGCGCTGCACCCGCACCCGTGGTCGGGCACGATAACGTGCCGGGACCACGGGGAACGTGACCCTTGCGGCCCACGACGCCCACAGCAGCGATATCCAGCCCCGCAACGTGGGCCAGTTCGGGACGGAGTTCATCTACTCGCTCCCCTTCGGCACGGACGTGGCGGACAACACCAAGATGTTCGGCGGCCTCGACATGGGCGCCTTCAAGACCATCGAGCTCACGCTCACCACGCTCAAGACCTACACGGCACCCAACCTGCCCGTGGCCGACATCTACTGCCGCTACTACAACGAGATCACCTTCACCAACGGCGGCGCCTACCGCCGCTTCCATTAGATTGCTTGTTAGCCAGGGTGTGCTTGGTAGGCCGATGTGAACCAATAAATTTTCCCACTGGGATCCTAACCGAGGCACGATGACGAAGGGCCACTCTATGATGGACATTGGGGAGGGCTCTAAGAAGCAGCGCCAGTCGCTGAAGAACGACCTGAAGGCCGACATGGACGGCATCGTGAACAAGTTCCTTCCGGGCACGGTCATGCCCGAGGTGCCCGTCGTAGATGGGACAAAGGCGGACGTCTACACGCCGAGGATCAGGCACGTGGCCTGGGGCTCAGCGGGGGAATACGAAGACCCTGCCCGCGATGAAGTACACGCCCTCCATGGAGAAGCTGATGCGCATGGGCATCCGACAGCAGCTGCAGAACACCTACCCCAGCCGACAGATCAGCGAGGAGGACGTCGAGAATGCGTTCGTGCTGCGGAAGGAAATCATGATTCGCGATTTCGACCAGTGGGCGATGACGGCCTTCGACCTGAAGCAGCCGGGCGTCGCCAAAATGCTCGAGGAATATTACCCCGAGCTGCTGGAGCGAATTACAAACATGATCGAGCAGGATATCGAAATTCAGCGCTTCGACAAGTACCAGAAGGTTTTCTTCCCGATGAACTACGATGATCTCGTCATGAAGTGGGCGCGCGAGCGCGGCTGGATCAAGACGATGGAAGAGATCGAGAAGGAGAACCTGCTCGGCCGGCCGGCCGCTACGGGCAGACGACGGAGAACCCCAGGGGCTGCGCGCGGGCTACACCCCGACCTCTCGCCCATGTTCAACGCGCAGACGGCCAACATCAGCAGCGCCGTCAACAAGCCCTACGGGCGCAACGACGTGGACTTCAGCCGGGGCAACCCGTTCGGGGCGATGCTCATGGATCAGGTCGGCACGCGCGGGCCCGCGCTGGCGACGGCGACGCCGTACGCGGACCAGAACCTGCTGCCGGCCGTCGTGAATCCGGCCGTAGGAAGCCGACCCTATGCGGATACCGCAACGTTAGGCTCGATTGCGGGGCTGCGGGGCCTGGGAACCGTCGCCGGAATGGCAGGCACCGGTGAGCGCAGCCAGACCACGATTCAAACCGCCTTCCAGGCTCTCGTGAAGGGCACCGAGACCGCGCAGGCCACCCTCCTCCGCGAGACCAGCGCGCGCAAGGCGGCAATGTACGAGCAAGCGGCAAACGCCCTCCTCGGCGGCGGCGGCAGCGGCGGCGGCAGCGGCAGCGGCGGCGGCAGCGGCAGCGGCAGCGGCAGCGGCAGCGGCGGACGCTAATTTCTGAAGCACGCGTAGCATGGCTGCGACGGAGGCGACGCTGGGCGAGCAAATCGAGGCGCGCTGGGGCCGCTTCCTCGACCTGCTGGAGCCGGAGGCCAAGGAGCCGGGGGTGCGGGCGCAGATCCAGTCGCTGCGCGGCATCGGGCCACGGCGGTCATCGTTCTGTTCAGGAGGCACATCAACGCGGAGGCGGAATTGATCAAGGCGAAGGACGACTCGGTTTTCGAGAGGCTGCCGCAGGAGTACGCCTCGGCCGTGCGCTCGCTCTTCTACGGCAGCGGGCCCGAGCTGCGCGAGAAGCTCTGGCTTTACATCGAGCTCTTCGTCGAGCTGACCTCGGAGTGAAAAATATTTCTAAGGGGCAGGCGTAAAGGATGGACCCCTCGGCGATGCTTGGCTTCGAGGCGCTGGCCGTGGACGGGCCGAACCCCGTGGGAATCCCGCAGCCCCGGAAGAAGGGCCGCCCCGCGAAGGAGGGCAAGGAAAAGGGGAGAAGGCGCCGAAGGCCGACAGGATGGCGCTGCCGGGCGACGGGCCCGCGGTGCCGCCGACGGCGCCGAGCAAGGGCGCGGGCTTCAGCGTGCAGGAGCACATCGAAATGACGAAGAAGAAGGAGCAGAGCGTGAAAAAGGCGCTGGGAATCGACCTGCAGGAGCGGCCGCGGGACGAGGCGCAGGTGGACGTGGACGAGAAGAAGCAGGTCCTGCGACAGATCGCGCAGTACCGGCGCTCGTTCGGGGGCGAGCTTACGTCCACGAAGAAGCTGAGCCTGGCCACGCCGCTGGACGAGCTGAAGGAAGAGTACGAGGAGATTCAGCGCGAGCTGAGCACGCGGGGTTCGCTGGAGGCGGCGCGCCTCTTTCTGATCGCGGGCATGCACTCGCTGGAGCACCTGAACAAGGCGTACGATCCGATCGGCCTGAAGCTCGACGGGCTCGGGCAGGCGACGCTCTCTTCGATGGACCAGGTGCAGCCGATCTTAGAGGAGCTGGTGATCAAGTACTCGCGCTACGTGACCCTGGGGCCCGAGGCGCGCCTGGGGATGGCCCTGGTGCAGACGGTGCTGGCGGTGCACGCGGCGAACGCGAACCCGGAGGTAATGAAGGAGGTGACGGAGGCGGCGGCCTCGACGGCGGCGGAGCCCAGGGCGGTGGGCGGCAAGTTCAACGGCCTTTGAGTGTAAACGCGTGTAATCAATTGCACCAAAAATTCACAATTTATTCGTCCGAGCTACTGCATGGGGGCTGCGTACATAGACTCGGGGTTTAGGTAGGGCTCGAAATCGGCCTCGTTGTCGTAGGGCTTGAAGGCCAGCTCGGGGCGCGCCCGGCGAAGCGAAAGGCGCCGACCTTGCACTGCTGCACGGCGAGGAAGGACCACTTGAGGCCGAACTTGCCCTCGGGATGGCGTAGGCGGTGTCGATTTTAATGAGCGCCGCCACCAGGTCTCCGGTGCCGATGGTGGCGCGCTCGGTGATGAGGTAGTTGGACATGTCGACGACGGGCACGGTCTTGCGCTTGCCCGCCATCGTCTGGGTGCGGATGCGCATGTTGAGGTACTTGTAGAAGGCCTGGCCCGACTCCTTGTCGACCTTGATGCGCACGCTGGGGGTCTGCAGCACCGAGATCTGATCCTTGGAGAGGGAGCGGCCGGGCGAGACCTTGAGCTTGGCCTGGTTCTGCTGCACGAACTCGCAGAATTTCGCGTCCAGGGCCTCCAGCAGCTTGAGGAACTCGTCCGCGGCTGGGTTCGTCTGGCCGTCGACGGCGCTGAGATCGGTGAGGTCCAGCGTGTAAAATCCGCCGTTTTCTTCCATGACGAAGGCCTTCTTCTCGTCGCTCCACGCCTTGCCTTGCTCTGTGTTGATGCACGGGTTGATCGTGACCATGGGCGGCGCGTACATCATGAGGCCCTGCAGGCCGTCGTACTTGGCCTTGATGCGGCCGGTGGCGTCGATCTCGAAGGCGAGCTTGGCGGGGTCGATCTCGTTGGCGTTGCGGACGGTGGCCATGTTTGCGTTAGCTTAGAGTGTGCTTCAGCCTAGCGCTAGAAAATATTTAAGGGCGCCCCACCCGACTTCAGCTGACCTCGGGTGAGCGCTCAGGTGATTCAGGTAAAACACGTGTTCAATTCACCATCAGATCCTCTACGACGGCTACACGAATCGAGCTAATCTTGAACCTGCCTACAATGCACTTCTCTCTCCACAGTACGATCTCGTTCTTGAGGGGAGCAGTTGAATCCAATCATACTCATCGCCCTTGCGGTGCTCCGACGAAATGTCGCGAAGGAGCTTGCAGAAGTAGAACGTGTTTCGGTCGAACTCATCGTCGTATATGACGTATGCGAAGATGCCGAAGGTGAGACAGCAGGTGAAGTACGTGGGGATGCACATTCTTGATTTCTCTTGGCTTTGAAGTGTGAGGAGAGGGCGCGGCGGGGCTGCGGTTTTGAGGCCGTTCAGGTGAGGGTCAGGTGAGCGCTCAGCTGAGTTTCAGGTGAGGGCAACTTGAAAATTCGGCGTCATTTACGTCCGCGTCATTTACGTCAGCGTCATTTACGTCACGGAGTTGGGACTCGGCCCTGGCCCCGGCCCAGGCCTCGCCCGTAAAAAAGGACTTGGACTTGGCGCCATTTTCTAAAGCTCTGCTGTACCATGGAGCCCGCTATCTCCCAGCTAGTCTCTCAGGGCGCCAAGCTCGACAAGGCCCTGAACATCTACCTTCAGCTGATCGAGCTGGCCTGGCCCGAGCCAATGATAGCTCAGGCCTGCAAATCGCTCCACGTGGCGTTCGATGCGCCGTTCTCAGGTGACCCGGATCAGGTGACATCCTGGACCAAGGAGGAGATAAAGGCCGACTTCGAGGCGCTTTTCTCATTTATGAGCAAGAAGTATGCCGAAATCGAAGCAGCTAAGGCCTCAGCAGCCGAAGGCGGTGAAGCCCCAGCCGAAGGCCCTGCCGGCGACCAAGGCACCGAAGTTCAAGGCGCTGGGCCCTTGCAGAGGGCGAAGGCCAAGGCGGACCTGCGACCGCGTAGGCCCAAGGACATAGCCAAGGAGGCAAGCGGCCACAGGCCGGACTGGCCGGCGCCGGCGCCCTACCGCTACCTCAAGCTGGACAAGAGCAACGATACCGGCTTCACCAGGAGGAGGTGGCCTGAGCCCCTCAGGTGGCTGGAGCCAAGGGAGATCAAGGCCGGAGGCGGTATCGAGCTAGCGCTAGCGCTGGGCGGCGGCGGCGGTGCAGACTTGGAGGAGCAGGCCCTGCTAGATACCATCAACTTGGGCAAGGTAGAGCTGTGATATCTAGCTAGCTAGCGCTTGCTTAATTAACTCAACTGAAGTTACCTGACATTTACCTGAAGGGTTGCGGAGGTTACCGAAGGGTCGCGTCATTTACGTCAGCGTCATTTACGTCACGGAGTTTGCCGGCGACTCGGGACTCGGGCCCAACTTCTCCCGGTAAGTTCGAGACTTGGAAAAATAGGGTATCCCTATTACTTATCGTTATTATTATTACTATTATCGTTATTCACATTGAATGAATGCTTAAATCTATAAAAGCTGTACCAGTATCGGTGGCTACTAGTACTAAGCTAGTAGTACTAAGTAGTACCAAGTAGTACTAAGTAGTACTACGTAGTACTAGCGGTACTAGTAGCTACTGGTCGTGACGAACTTACCGGGAGAAGTTGGGCCCGAGTCCCGAGTCGCCGGCAAACTCCGTGACGTAAATGACGCTGACGTAAATGACGCGACCCTTCAGGTTAATTAATTAAGCAAGCGCTAGCGCTAGCTAGCTAGATATCGATACCACCTAGCTAGTAGCACTAGGACACTAGGACACTAGGACACCGGGGGTACCCCCGCCGAGTTCAAGTCTCGAACTTACCGGGAGAAGTTGGGCCCGAGTCCCGAGTCGCCGGCAAACTCCGTGACGTAAATGACGCGGACGTAAATGACGCAAATCCCATTGGAGCTACGTTCGCACACTCCGGACGCCTCCCACAATTTTCCAAGGTACCCAGCAAGCATGGACTTCACCGATTGCGCAGGTATCAAGCAGGAGCCTGAGGACCTTCTCACCGCCGCCGCCTCGGCGCCCAAGCAGCGCCGCCGCCGCGGGCCCAAGTCCCTCTGCTCCGAGCCCGAGATCCTGGCGGCTCCGGCGCGCGGGCCGGAGACCGTGGACCTGACCCTGGAGGAGCCGGCGCGCGGCCCGCCGCGCCTTCTGATCCTTGCGGCGGCGGCGGCCGCGCTCTACTACGCCGCCCGGCGCCTGGGCCCGCAGCTCTCGGGCCTGGTCCGGAACCTTTTCTAAGTCTTGCCCAATGGAGGCCCTGCTAGATCTCATGGCCTTTGCGTTGCCCATCTTCTTCCTGGTAGGCCTCAGCCGCATGGAGCGCGAGGCGCGCCAGCCCGAGCGCGTCGAGCGCGGCCTCACCCCGCAGAGCAGCGCAACCTCACCGAGTGGGACCTGGCGCTCATGGCCGGCCGCATGCTCGACGGCAACCGGCTCGAGCCGGGCCACCGCCTCAAGCTAGAGGACGGCGGCACGGCCCTCTGGGACGGCGAGGCCTGGAAGCACGATTCGACGGGCGAGCCGATGAAGCTGCTCGCCTCCGGCAACAAGTACTGGCGCGGCGACTCGATGGAGTTCCGGCGCCCGTGATTGCTAGTGATTTTCTGGCCCTTCTACTTACAGAAGAATGCCCGACCCCTCGCCCGACCCCGCCGCAGGTGCCGAGAGCGCGGGCAGCTCGGACGAGTACTCCGAGCTCACGGATCCCGACCCCGACGAGCCCGGCGACGCCTTCGCGACGGAGAACGAGCGCTCCCTCATGCGCGTCTACGAGGCGCTGCGCGAGGCGATCTACTGGGAGGATCCCCGCCTGGGAACCCTGATGAACTTTGCAAAGTTCGCCGAGTTCATGTTCGCTATGACCGTGCCCTTCACCCGAGTCGTGCTCTGGGATAGGAACAGGAACTGGTAAAGGCATTGAATACAACAGTACAGAGCCCTACGAGCTAGAGCTGCTATCGCCCGAGTCCAGGCGCGCCTTCTTGGCCTTGGAGCGGCGGAGGCGGGAGACGTACTGCAGGCGCAGGTTGCGCACTAGGAGCTCGCCGGCCGTGGTGCCCGGCAGCCCGGGAACCGAGTCCGTGGGCAGCAGCTGTCCCTCGCGTATCGCCTTGTACGTCTTGCGCTTGTTGAATGCAACCTTCTCCGTATCCTCCGCGACCGGGACTCCAGCGCCAGCGTGCGCTTGGCCTTCTTGACGGAGACTGCGTTCGCACGCTCCAGCTTCACTCCGGGCTCCAGGGGGGTAGGGGCGACTGCGTTCGCCACCGGGTTCTCAGCGAAGGAAACACGGGGGGAAGAGCCGCCGCGCATGGTTCGCTCGCTTTACCTAGCCTTTAGAAAATAGTCGAGCTGGGCGCTCTGCAGGCGCGCGCCCTGGTAGGCGCCGCGCAGCTGCCACGCGAGCCAGATCGCAAGGAGCACGCGGCGACGCCGGCGGCGATCTTGGCGTAGTGCCAGCCCTTCATCGCAAGCTCCGGCACGGCCGCAACCGCCTGCCCGACCTTCACGCCCGCGGCGCCCGTCCGATCGATTCCCGTCAGCGTGCTGCCGAGTGCGCCCGCGGCCACGTCGGCCCAGGGAAGCTTGCCGTCGTTCTTTAGGATGAGCTCGTTGTTCTTGCGCTCGATCGTCGTGCTGATCGCCGCGGCCAGGTTGAAGCTCGGCGGCGGCTGCGCGCTCTTCGGTCCGAAGACCTTGGTCAGCACGGCGTCCACCCAGCCCATCTTTGACCTAGACTTCGAAAAACTATCTAAATGACCAGGCCGCGCAGGTACCAGACCATCAGGAGCGAGCCGCCCAGCGCCACCAGCAGCGGCAGGTGCCCGTCCACGGCGCGCCGCATGCGGTTGTCGCACAGCTCCTGGCAGCTCAGCCGGTTGGCCTCGTCGAAGTAGGCGCTCACGGCGTAGGGGCGGCCGGCCGGCGGGTGCAGCCCCGGCCCAGGCACGGGTAGGCCTCCGCCTGCCGCCGCGCGGCCAGCGCCGCCGTCGCCGCGTGCGCCGCCTCCCTCTGCCCCGGCGCGATCGCCACGAGGGGCAGCGCCCCCACGCTCCTGCCCTTGCCCGCCCCTTGATCGTTTTCAGCGACGGCGGCGCGGGATCCGCCGCCTTCACCCTGGGCCCTCCGCCGCCGCCCCGCCCTTAGCCCTCGCCGCCTCGCCGATCTTGCTGCATCGCGAATCCGATTTGAACACGGTGCACAGCAGCTTCTCTACCGCGCTCGACATCTTCGAACGTGTAACGAGAATGAAGAAAATTTAAAAGGGAACGCCAACGGACTCGGAACTCGGAAAAGGGGAGGGGAGAATGAACTTTGAAAAGTTAGCGCCCGGCGGGGCGCATGCCGGCCGCCGCCTGCGAGGCGCCGCCGGGGCGTAGAGGGACTTGGCGGCGTAGCCGAAGCCCACGCCTATGACCGCCGAGGCCGTGGGGTGCCGCCGAGGAGCCAGGTGAGGGTCGCGGCCAGCGCTCCTAGCGAGTAGTGGGCAGGATAAGCTTCGAAGGCCATCGCGGGACCGAATTGAGGGAGGGTTGAGAAAAAATACCGCCTCGGGGCCTCAGTGGTGCAGGTGCCGGAAGCGCGCGTTGTCCTCGGCCTCCTCGCGCGCCGCCTGCTCCTCCGCCGCGTCGATCTCCGCCCGCGAGGCCTCCCGCGCCGCGGCCGACGCGTAGTCCTTGAGCACGGGCACGCGCCGGTAGCTGTAGCCGAGGCCCTTCGCCAGCCCCGCCGACTCCGCCTCGAACGCCCGCCAGCGCTCCGAGGCCTCCGCCCCGGCGATCTGGCCGGCGCGGAAGCCGGAGTCCAGCTCGGCGCGGAAGGCGATGGTGGCCTGCAGGCGCTGGGCCCAGAGGGCCTGGCGCCGCTCCTCCGCCTCGCGCGCCTGGCGCGCCGCCAGCGCCCGCCGCTCGGCCTCCTGCTGGGCCCCGAAGCCCTGGATCGCGGTGAGGACGGCGCCGGGGCCGGGGAGGGGCTGGGCCGTCGGCGCTCGCGGAGGAGGCCGAGCTCCCGTAGCCGCTCGGGCCCGCGCCGCCGTTCGTCGGGGTACCCTGCCCTTGGATCAGGAGGGGGGCGGGGGAGGGGGGTACGGGAGGGAAGGCGGGGGTACGCGGGGCCGGACCTGGCGCGGCAGCATCTCGTCGATGCGCTGCTGGCCGGGGCGCTGCTGGGGGCCGTGGCGGGGGCTGGGGCGGGAGGAAGGCCGGCGCCGAGTTGCGGGTGCGCTTGCCCTTGCCCTTGGTGTGGGGCTTGACGAGGAAGGGCCCGACGTCGGGCGCCGGGTCCTTGAACTGGGCGACGGGGATCGCGATCGCCTCCAGCGCCGGCTGGCTCTCGCCGAGGGAGAGCGGGGCCTTGGGGACGATGCCGCGGATGTAGGTCTGCCAGACGCCGCCGAGCTTGTAGGAGTAGGGGCGGCACCAGGAGCCGAAGCCGGCGAGGGTCTCGTCCAGCCGGCCGTTCTCGATGTCGGCGCCGACGGCGGCGGAGGTGTCGGGGCCCTCCGTGCGCGCGATGTACTCGACGATGCCCGCGACGCTCGTCATGTAGCCCTCCGTGTTCGGGGCGGCGACGTAGGTGGTGGGGTCGACGGCGCAGTGGGCGATGATGAAGCGGGTGAGGGGACAGGAGGCCGTCTCCTGCCAGAAGCCGAGGCGCTGCGCCCGCAGCCACGCCGGCTCGAAGGCCTGGATGCAGGAGGCCTTGCCGTCGGAGAGCGCGTGGATGATCTTCCACGCGAAGGTGAAGGCCGCGACCATGAGCGCCGGCAGCTCGTTCTCGCGGATGTCGGAGTGGAGGTAGGTGCGCTTCTTGGCCGGCTTGTGGTCGAGGGGATCAGGACGACGCGGGCGAAGAACTCGAGCATGCGGTTCTCGAGCTGCGCCGGGGCAAGTGAGAAAGGGCGCCGGGGAAGGGAAGGGGGCAGGGGAACGGGCGCACCTGCGGGAAGCTGTTGCAGACGATGACAAGCACCTTGCGCGTCGCCTTGGTGCGCACATCGTCGCCGCGGACGTTCTTGAAGTTGCGGGAGTAGGCGTCGCCGGAGCGCATCTTGAGCTCCTCCTCCGAGCAGGCCTTAGGGTCGAGGCCCTCCGCCATCACCATGCAGATCGCCTCCTCGCCGCCGTGCTCCGAGAAGGCCGAGCCCTTGGAGGGGCGGTAGACGCAGACGCGGCCCGGCGGCAGGCACTCCGTCATGATCTGCGTCACCATCGACTTGCCTGTGCCCGACTGGCCCTTGATGATGCCGCAGTACTGCAGCATGGCGCCCTCGGACGGCGGCTCGATCTCCGCGCGCGGCTCCCGGTCGAAGACGGGCTTGTCGCAGAAGTTCCACGGCCCGACGAGGTTGAAGGCGTAGAGGACGGCCGCCGCGTAGCCGAACTCGTCGGCCGTCACGTAGCCGTTGTCCGCCAGGTGCTTGACGACGTTGGGCATGAAGGGGTGCAGCATGCCGTACACGGTGGGCCAGTCGCAGGTCTCGGTCGCCTCCTCGATGCCCGCGGGCAGGCGCCCCTGGATGTAGCAGGTGTTCATGTAGCCCGCGTACCGCTCCCGTGCCTCCTCGTGCGTCATGACGAGGACGCAGGCGCTGCCCGTGCTGTCCTGCGGCGCCCGCACCACGAAATCTGCGCAAGGGGCGTCGGCGGGGTACGGGGCGGGGCGCAGGGGTACGGGCGGCGCACGCGTGTCGCAGGCGAAGGCGAAGCCGGGGATGACGGGCATCTCGGGGCAGACGTCCTCGAGCTGGAGGGACTCCTCCACGAACGTGCGCGTCCGCCCCGAGAGCACCTCCTTCGAGAAGGTGAACTCGAAGGAGCCGGGGTTGGACTCGTAGGTCTTGTGGAAGGTCATCGCCAGCAGCTGGATGACCTCCTTCATCGTCCCGCGCCCGGCGTGCCTGTTCGCGCTGACCTTGTCGTACACGAAGAGGTTCGGGAGCTCGACGTAGAAGGTGGGCGGGGAGTTCGGGCCGTAGGGTCTCTGGCGCACGATCCGCTGCGCCGGCAAAAGGGGTTAGCGGGGTTCGAACGCGGGAGGGGGCGCACCGGCCGAAGGCGGCTCGGGCCCAGCGCCTTAAGCAGCTGGGCCACGGCCGCCTCCGGCCTCTAAGGGGGCGGGGCGCGCAGCTAAGGGGGCGGGGCGCACGTTGTTCTTGACGAAGAGGCGGAGCGCATCCTGAATGGCCGCCTCCTTCTTGGACTTGTTGTCCTTGCTGTACGTTGTCACGTCGTCGTACTTGGACATGTCGATCTCGGGCGCCTCGCGCGGCTGCACCGCCAGCTCCGCCCGCGCCAGCTCCAGCCTGGTGGCGCGCGGCGGCTCGCCGTCGCTCTCCGACGCCTGGCCGTCGTCGTGGTCCGCCTCCGCCTCCGCCCGCTGATCGCGCAGCAGCTGCCGCTCGCGCTCGCGCCGCTGCTGGGCCGGCGGGAGAGGCGGCCGGCGCGGGGGCCGGAGGGGCGGAGGGGCATGTGGCCGAGGGAGGAGGCGGGCGTGGCGACGGGCGTGCCCCGCGGCGGCGAGGGATGGGCGGGCGAGGGGGTACCCTGGACGGAGGGCGGCGGGCGCTGCGAGGGCTGCGAGGGGCGGAAGGACTGAAGGCCGAGGGGTTGCCGCTCGGGCGCCAGGAGACGTCGGAGGCGGCGGGGCTGGCGGGGGCACGGGGGCGGGCGGGCGGCGGGGGAGACGAGGGGCGGCCTGGGCCGGCGTCGCCGGGCTCGTCGTCCGAGAACTCCTCGATGGGCGGCGGCGGGGCGCCGTCGAGGGAGGGGAGGGCGGGAGGGGTAGAACTCGTCGACGGGGGCTCGGGCTCGAAGGTGTCCCCGCCCCCGCCTCCACCGTCGCCGCCAGCTCCGCATCGGGCTCGCCCTCGCGCTCGCGCTCGCGCTCCAGCTCCATCGCGTACTCCTCCGCCACCTCCAGCTCGCGCGAGGCCTTCGCGTCCGCCGCCGCCGCCAGCGCGGCCTCCATCTCCATCTCGCGCTCGGCCTCCAGCTCCTCCTCTGTGGGCAGGGTCATTCCTTTGCGCCTCTGGAACGCCCTAGGCTCAGAAATTAGGGGCGGGAGGGCGCACCGGCCGCCTTGGGGCCGCCGCCTCCATCTCCTCGCCGAGATCGCGCCGCGCCGCCGGGGCACCCGCCTCCTCCTCCTCGAACCGCAGGTCGATGTAGGCGGCCTTGCCCTTGCCCTTGCCTTCGCCTGGGCCTGGGCCTGGGCCACGCGCATGGCGCGCGCGAGGCCCTCCGCCGTGATCATGCTGCCGCCGGCCCGGGCGCCCGAGGCGGAGGCCGTCGCCTCGCCGATCGCCGCCTGGAAGGCCGCGGCCATCGCCTGGCCGGCGCGCGGCAGGCTCCGCGCCCGCTCCAGCTCCTCCTCCGTGAAGTCCAGCGCCCGGGCCGCGGCGGCGGCCTCGGCCTCGCGCTCCGCCTCGGAATCCGAGTCGGAATCCGAGGACTCCGCGGCCGCGAGCATGGGGCGGGGCGGGAGGCGGCGGCGGCGGCGGCGGCGGCCGCCTTGTCGAAGACGGGGACGAAGAAGGTGAGGGCGAGGGTGCGCCGCGGCACCACGTACTTCACGGCGCCGTGGATCATGGGCCGCCCGTGCGAGTCCGGCATCGAGCACCGGCGGATGACCTGCGAGGGGGTTTAAATGGCATCTAAATAGTCTAAATAGCATCTAAATAGCATCCAAATAGAAACGGCGCACCTGCACGCGGTCGCCGATGGTGACGCCGGGCACCTCGAACTCAGGAACCAGGTCGAAGGCGCAGATGCCCTGGCGCCCGTGGCGGTCCCGGCACGTCCGGCAGGCCGCCTCCAGCACGATGCGGATGGCGTAGGCGTCGGTGAGGACGCCGGTGTCCGGCCGCTCGCCCCAGACCGCCGAGCTCTCGTGGCGCGTGATGAACGCGCGGCTGTTCCGCATGATGCAGCGCGCCTCGACGCCCATGATGCCCTTCGCCAGCCTCTGCGGGCCGGCGGGGTCGGCGGGGAGGGCGGCCGCGGCTGCACGGGCGGCCGGGGCGCACCTCGGGCGTGTAGGCCGGGTCCGAGCTGAGCACCAGCAGCCAGAGCAGGTGCGGGGCCGCCTCCGCCATGCGGTTGAAGTAGAACTCCTCCGGGCCCGCCAGCAGGCCAATCGTGCGCCACTCGCCCTTGGCGATGTGCCGGGGCACGGCGCCCATGAGCAGCCGCAGGCGCTGCGCCGCGAACAGCCGGCGGGCGTCGGAATCGCGCCCGGGCTTCGGCTTGCTCGGCGTGTCGAAGTTCTCCTCCGTCATGTTCAGCGCCGCGTGCATCGCCCGCACGTCCGCGTCCTGCGAGCGCGGCGGCGCCTCAGCCGCTGCGAGCCGGGCGCGTGAGGGAGAAAGAGGCAGCGAGCACCTCCGCGAGCCGCAGCCGCGACAGGACGGAGTCGATGGAGAACTGCACCGACGGGCCGGGGGCACCCTCGGCGTTCAAAGTCCGCGCCGCGGCGAGCTTGCGCTTGCGCTCGGCCAGCTCGGTCTTGCGCAGCACATCCTTGCTGCTCGGGCTGAACTGCATGCCATCCTCCAGCGCACGCGCCTGCGCCTCCTTCGCCTGGTCGCTGATGCCGGCCTCGAAAACCGTCCAATCGACGCCGAAGCTGTCGCCGACGCAGAGAACGTCGTACAGCGTGTTCTTCGCCAGCTTAGCCGGGATCTCCGGAGGGAGCGCGAGCCGAGACATGCTGCTGCCGCCGATGCTGCCGCCGGTGCTGCGCGCGCTCTGCTGGGAGTGCTGCGCGCGCTGCGAAGGTTCTGGCGCCAAGTTCCCAGCCGATTTGAACGAGCGGCCTGCATTGCATCGCCGGACTGGGCAGTCAAAAAAAAGCGAGAAACCGACCGGGGTTCGAGCCCAAGGGGGTACGCATTTTGAGGGGGGGGAAGCGGGCTTCAAGTCTGAGTCTTCGCGAGTTGGGGAGGGAACAAGCCAGCGGGGTACGACGTTGAACGGAATCCGTTGAGACATCGCGGGCAGTAACACTCGCGATGCAGGCGGCGACCTTCCGCTCGTGCGCGAAGCAGCAGCAGCCCGGCGAGCAGGACAGCATAGCCCGCGATCTCGGCAGCCTGTCGGCGGAGGAGGCGCTCAACGCGATGACCTGCGATAGCGTGTTCAACTCGGCCGGCGTGCCGCGCTTCGAGCCGTTCGGCGGGCTGAAGAAGATCCAGAACACGGACGGCCACCCGAAGCGCTTGAAGACCAAGGGCCAGTTCACGCCGGTGAATAAGTTCAACGAGGTTCGCGGTTTCGCCCGCACCGCTTCGGCCCCGGCTCACATGCCCGGCTCGCGTGCCCCGCGCGCAGATCGTGCCTTACAGCATTCACGAGCTGCCGGAGCATGTGAAGGCGAAGTACGGCTTCACGCACGGCGATGTGGCGCTGTTGCTGATGTCCGACAATGCGGCGGCGGGCTGCTTCAACAGCATCGCGCTCCATCGCGATTTCCATCCGCGCGCGATCTTCTCCGGCACTCCGGAGCAGAAGGAGTTCCTCGCGGACCTCAAATCCGGCAGCGGCGGCGCCCACGGGGTGAGGGCCCTTCCCTGCGCTCGCGTGCCCGCGCTTGCTCACGCGCGGGCCGCTGCAGCTCTTGATCGCGCGGGATCAGTGCCTGGCGTCGGTGACGGAGAAGGAGAAGGCCAGCCCGTCCGGCCTCGGCGTTCGGTGCGATTACGTCATCGTCACCAAGCGCATCAACCCGACGTACGCCAAGAAGTACGACCTCAACTTCGTCTACGTGAAGGAGGGGCCGCCGGCCTCGCAGTACACCGTCACCGTCCAGGCCGGCATCTGCGCCGGCGAGACCATCCAAGGCGCGTACCACGGCGTCGGCACGCTCCCGTCCGGCGGCTTCTTCGACGTCGTTGATCACATGTTCCTCTCCTGCGCCGATGACATTTACGTGCGCGAGAGCCCGCCCTTTCCCCTTTCCCTGCCCCTGCGCGCGCTAAGGTCGCGTCCGCAGGTCGGAGAGAACCCGAGCGCGGAGAGCCCGCTGGGCTACGCGTACTGGCTGGTCAGCGTGCAGAAGGTGCTCTCCTGCGCGGCCCTTCTGAAGTACGCCAGCGTCTGCGACTCCGGCATGCGGCCCCAGCTCCAGCTTCTCGTGGATCAGGGCCGGAGCGACGAGACCCGCCAGCGCCACCGCGATCTCGCGCGGACGGCCGTGCTGAAGCTGGAGGAGGTTCTGCGCGAGGGCCACCCAAACGGGCCGGCCCGCGCCCGTGAGATCCTCTCGGCGGCCATCTCCGTGATCGTCGGCGAGCTCTCGCACACGGTCCGCCGCCGCCCCGCTTAGCCCGCCTCTCCTCCTGACCCCGGGCCCTCGGAGCGCAGGAGGAGTCGGACGTTCTCACGGCGCGGGCGGACGAGTTCCAGCGCCAGGCGGAGAAGATCAAGTGCTGGTACGAGAAGGTGAAGAAGGCGGAGGAGACGGACCTGCGCGACTGGGGCAGCAAGAGCGGCGACGCCGAATTCGACCGCGACAAGCTCAAGCGCGTCTTCTTCTGGATGCGCATCTGCGCCAAGCTGGAGGCGCTGATGGACGAGTGGCACATCGAGGGCGTCCGTCTGGCGAAGGCGATGATCGCCATGGAGTGGGGCCACGGCCACCCGGCGCGCAAGGAGTGCAGCATGCTGGCCAAGGAGATCGGCCGCCGGGGCCGCTACATCAAGGAGGTGGCCTACGGCATCGAATGTGCGTCCGCCCCGCCCTTGGCCTGCGCCCCCGCCCTTGGCCTGCGCCCCCGCCCTTGGCCTGCGCCCCGCGCTCTCCCCGCTCACCCCCTCTCCCGCAGTTACCATCCCGCTCGTCCAATTCTTCCAGCGCGAGTTTGTGCTGATCCAGGCCTCCATCATCAAGATCGGGTCGCTCTCCGCCAAGGAGGTGGACGAGGCAAGGGACGAGGGCCAGGCGGAGGCGGAGGCGCGCTGGGACGATGCGGCGTTCAGCGCCGTCTGGGGCGTCGGGGACAACGCGCTCTCGCCCCCGCCCCGTTCGGCTTCAGCGGGCGGCCCGCGCTGGCGTTCGACGAGCACGGCCTCCCCGAGCTGGCGGAGGCGGACGCCGTCGGCTTCAACTGGGCGACGTTCGAGGCCCGCATCGACGAGAAGGCGAAGGAGGCGCAGATGCGGCTGCTGGAGGAGGGCCTCGTCCCGGCGCCGGTGCCCGCGCCCTTCCCCTTCCTCTCCTCCTCGGCCCCTCTCACCGCCTCCTCCAGCCCCCGGCGTCCTCGGCTCCGGCGCCCTTGGCTCCGGCGCCCTCGCCCCGGCCCTCTGCCCCACCTACGGAGAGAGGTGCGCCCACGGCGCCGATTGCGCCCTCAACGGCTCCCACCTCCTGCCCGCCAAGAAGGCCCGCCTCGGCCTCTTCTCACCCCACCCTCTCAGCCCGGTGAGTGACTCTGAATCGGAGGGCTCGGAGGCCTATAGCACGCCCCGCGACCCCGACGCCCCGCCCACAAGGCCGGCGCCTTCGGCTTCTGTGAGTGACGCCCCCGCGCAGGCCCTGCCGACGCCGCCCGTCGCCAACCGCACCGTCTTCGTCCAGGTGAGTGCCAGGGCTGCCGCGAGTGGCGGCTCGAGAACTTCTCGGCTCAGGTCCCCGCCACGCAGCAGGCCGGCGCGATCCCGGCCTCGCCGCCCGTGACCGTCGACGTCGAGGGCGGTATGTTCGAGATGGAGCTGGAGCCGGCGCCCTCGCAGGCCCTCGCCACCCAGGGCTCGGCCCCGGGCTCGCCGCCGCCGTCCCAGCCCTCCCTCCCGCTGGTGCACGCCAACTCCAACATCTTCGAGGGCTGCTGAGGGCCCTGAAACGGTGCGCGCAGGCCCGTCCCGCCCTCCAGAGCAAGTGGTCCACAACGCCATAGTGGACGCCATGTGGGATAACAGGGGCCGCCTCCCCCACCCTTCCGCTACGTCTCTATGGCCCTCCGCGGCCTCGCCTTCCCGCCCCCTGCACCGAGCAGCTCAACCAAATCCTGCGCGGTCTGATTCATTACAGACTCGCCTACCCGGCCTGGGCCTGAGCTACACCAAGCTACGGTGAGTCCGACCAAGCCCTGTCCCGGGTCCCGGGAAAATTTATATTAAGATTCCAAAGACCTGGGACAGAAGTAGTCTGACCAAGAGACGTGTCCGGACCCTCCCAATAATCATATAGAGTATTGGAAAGGTCCGGACACTAGAGGAGGGCGTACGACTTAAACTCGCGCAGCGCCGCCTGCTCCTCGCTGAGGTTCTCTGACTTCATTCGATCGCTGTAGGGCTCGGGCGGCGTGCCCTCCTTGACGTGCATCCAAAATAGATGTAAGCACTTCCTCATGAGCTTGATGTACCTCTCGTCCCGTCTGACGTACCACGTTTGCACGCGCAGAGGAGTGAAGCAAAAAAGTTCGGCCCACTCGCGGCCCGTTATGTCCAGCAGGCCCTGGAGCTGGGGCATGTAATAAGTTGGGACCTTTTCGTAGAGTTCTTGTTTGTAGGGGCATTTTATTTCAAGTATACGATCGCTTCCAATCAGCCCGTCCGGGCTGCCCGCCAGGAAGGGCAGTTCCTTATGTTCGTGCAATCCAGTATGTTGCACGTCCACGTTGTTGTTCGACGTTTTGTAGAGAGAGACCGCGAAGGGCTCATAGTCATGCCCGTAGGTTAGCGCAGGGTTGTCGAAGTTGTTTTCCTCCGCTATGCCGCTTAGCTCCGCCCAGAGGCGGGCCCTGGATTTCCAGGGATTTATGCCGCACGCAGCCGCAAAGTTCGAGGCAGTTAGCTTTTCGCGGCGCGCCGCGTGCCACGCCGCGCTCCCCTGTTGCAAGTTCTCGCAAGTCTCGCAATCTGTATCGGTATGCATGACTTGGTCTCGCAGTAGCGTTTAGAATTTCTTGATGTGTGCAATTGCAAATGTCGGATGCAGAGGAAGCGCCCAAGGACGTGATCGCACAGTTCATAGATCAGGTCAAGGACCTTAGACGCTGGGTGGTAGAGCAGGCCTCGCGACCGAATCGACAGCGCCAACCCTGGCCGGTGCTGGAGCTGGCCCGGGCAGGGTGGCTGGACAGCCATTACAACTATGGCGGGGCCTCATACGTCCGGAGCCACGACGAGGGCAGGATTATCGACGAGTTCAAGCGCATCTGGTTCGCCCTGGGCTCCAAGCTCAGCATACTCTCGACCCTCCCGGACCACATTCGCATGCAAATCCTCGAGCGGTACGCGAAGGCAAGGGACTCGGAATGGGACGACGTAAATTTGCGCGACCTCTCGCGCTTGCGCTCGGCTGTGACGGCGTACGTCACGAACTATGAGTATCACACCAAAAAGCCCCAATTCGAAGTTGAGCCGATTCCGGCAAATCTGGTACCCTGGGCTGGGAAGAGTACCCGAGTACTCGTGGAACAGGGGCCTCAACCCCGGCGCCAGGCCCTGCCAGCCCGCCCGCCCCACCGATAAACGCCCCGCCCCACGTGACGTCGGGCGAGACATACGCGAATGGGAGGAGTGGAGCAACGACCCGAAGAACTGGCTACCCGAGGAGGCGGAGATGCGCAAGCGCGCGAGGCTGATGCCCGGCTACAAGTACCCCGACCGCGAGTAGGGGGTACAGGTAGAAATTCTCAGCGAGCCGCGAGCGAATGTCGTACGGCGATCAGGAAGCATGGTTCAAGCTACACCGCCTCTTTCCTGATAAATTCGGCAATGCGCGCTACCCCCTCAACCTAATGACACGAGTCAACCGGCGGACCAGGGACTTCAAAATCGAAGTGTTCCCATCCTCTCCCGAGAGCGGCCGCTCCGCGGACAACGACGCTATGGCATGGCTGTACGGCTTTGTGCAGCCTCGGGTTGGTACTAGCCCGGCCACAGTCGAAATAGAGAGCTACTACAACGATTACGGGCCGCAGGGGGGGTACGGGACGCCCGAGCAGAATAACGCGATGCGGGGGGTAGGCAAAATCATGCTGCGGGCGGCTGTGAACGCGCTGCAACGCTCCGGGCTCATTAGCTCGTCGGACCCGGGCCAGCACCCGTTGGAGCTCAGGGCCCTCCCAGACGCAGTGGATTACTACCAAAGGGAATTGAACCTGCGTGAGAGACAGGTCGACTATAGGCCGTCCCTAATACCCATGGAGGGTACAGTGCAGAACATCATCGACAACACGTACAACGTGGCCGTTCGCTGGCGCAAAGCGGCGGCGGATCTCGTAAAGGGCAACTACAGGGACCTCGCAAACGAAGACAACCCCGTGGGGGAGTACATGGAGCTGGCAAGCGGGAGCATCGTACCCCGCCGGAGGCCCCCATGGCCCCACCCCGACCTCGAGTGGGGACCGTCGCACTTCGGCCAGTGAGGGGGTACAGCATTCAGTTAGAGTCTGAGCATAGTTAGAGGCCGGAGGCCCCGAGGGGTACGTCGGACGTGTTAGTCCCCGTGCCTCCCCGAATGCAATATAACAATGCAACCTCCGCAACGCGTGACTCATCAACCTCCGAGGGTTAACAATACATTGACAGCGAAGGGGCAAGCTCGAGAGCTCAACGCTTCACAAAGGCCCACATATATATATCCTAACACGGGACGCGCGGTCAAACCGCTCAACGTGCTTGGTGCGCCACCGCCGAATCTGCATTGCTAAGCATCGTCTCGGTCGAGTATCCCTTTCAGGCAGCGATACGGAAATTCTTCACGTCCTCTGCACCAACTGCTAGTGCGCCGCCGCCAGGCTGCAGATTGTTATTCTTATTGTGCTGACTGCTTCTCGCCATCTCTCAGCTCGTCTGTGAATCTGGCGTCAATCGAGTTCGCTGTCCAAGCGACCGTCACGGTCGACCTGACGGATGTCTCGAACTTTCATTGGGCGCGTCGACGTCCCAGAGCCCGCAGACGGCCCTCGGGTCTAGCTATTTATAGATCTTGACGTCCCTCGCAGCTCGGTGTCTCGCTCGATTATCTCAAGGTTGCCGTGAAATTCGAGGCGCGCCAAAATCTTGAGTGCCGCACACGCATGTACAGTTGCAGTGGCTTCCATAACGATGTCGTGCACAGTCCAAAACGGCCGGGGGCATCATGCTCCGCCTTGCGCCGCGTGTGGTAGTCGATTCGCTGGTCCTGATGCAGGTGGGCCTCCTCCCCCCCCCTTCCCCCCCCCCTTCCCCTCTTTGGTTCCCTCCCCTGAGCGTTGTTTCTCTTGCGCACCGCGCCTCACCGTACGCGTCCTCTTTAGGACGATCTTCTCGAGAAAGTCGAGCTCGACTCGCTCGCGAGCAATTACTTGGTGCAGCGCACACGGAACTTGACCCTCGTCGAGCAGCAGGAGTGCGCAAATGCATGACGCTTCAGCTCCGCGCCATATATATATAGAGATCTAGAGCCCCGTTCTCGGCATGACTCGAATGCTGCGAAAACCTGTTGCAGGCTCGAGCTGGAGGAACACAGGCAGGCGAACGCCTGGTTGTCTCGGCCCGTCTCGGCGCCCGTCAGCGCTCCGGCGGTCACGCGCTCTGGCTCGCGCGACGGCAAGCCCGTGCAGCGCACCACACGCGTGCAGCGGACCAAGAAGCGCGCTGCAACCCGCGAGAAGACGCCGAAGAAGGGCGAAATCCTCAGCGGTCTGTCCCTCTAGATCTGTCCCTGCTCGCGGTGCAAAGTCGATCCACAACTAAAGCCATGTGGCTTAGGCATCTCGCAAAGAGCCGAGGAGGACGATCCGACGGCGGCTTGCGACCCCAAGTGCGATTCCCCCCCCCCCCCCCCCCCCCCCTCTCTCCCCGCGGCTGTAACCGGATTTCGTGTATAATCGCGGCCGTACGTGTACGCTGCCTGATCCGCCCTGCAGCGAAACGGAGTGCTCTGTGCGTGTGATAGATAGGTGGATGAGAATTGGCGGTATTCCCCACCGCCTGACGGGGTGCGTGGTTGATCATGCCGAGCGATTCTTTTCATACCGTTGTAGCTCTCTGAAATAAAGACAGATATCAATTCTTCGATCTTGATGTTCGGGTCCGTTGTAAATCATTCAGTTTACTCTCCATTCATCTCAATGGCTCGACTCTCTCGCTAACTTCCGGATCCGTCTGAACTTCTGACGGGCGCGCAGTATGAGACCGGGGATCCTCTGATCATTGAGTGAGCCTGGCGCCGATTTCATTTCAACCAACGGCGAATCGCTAAGAATCCACGTGAGCAGGTTTGAACCGATTGTTCTTGCTGGAGCGGAGGTTGGCTTTCAATACACTCGGGAGGGCGGCTGGCGAGAAATCGCGTGCGCGATGTCGCCATGATTTACAGTGTTTCAATGCAATATTTCACATGCTTGCAGAGACTTTTACTGGGAAACCCACTTTCCGAACCCCAAGTTCAAAGCTCCCCGTCAACGTGCAGAGCTTTCGTTCCTGTGCGCACGCAAGGGCACGTGACTCCATTTCCTCTCGCTTGGCTGAATTGTAGCCTTATGATTAGCTTCAAGACGGGCTTGAAACTGAAGTTCAACGATTTCGTCGGCCCACGCTTCGTCGTCGCCCCCAAAATTGACGTAACCATTGATCTTCCCACGCCGTGAGCACCTCGTTGTTATTTCGAAGTCCCCCTTTAGCTAACGACACACGCGCAAACAGGCGGTGCAAGGATCCCAAACGGATCCCAGTGGAGGAGCTCGATTATTCGTGCGTCCATCGCGCATTAAGATCTAGAGGCAGAACGTAAATCGCTGACAACTCCTCTGCTGCCAGACACCACTTTGCTGAAATCACGATCGGTTCGTTCTGACAATTCTTCTCGTAATTAATATTGATTCCGGCGACTAACATTTCACATTACAGATGTTGGCGAGTCTTCCGCATTAATATTGGTGCACTTTCCGGCGCGTCGCTAACGGCATCCCGCCTGCGCTCGAGCAGGCCTGACGCCGGCAATTGGAGTGGAAGCCGGGCTAGGCATGAAATCGCCCGCGGTCGACCTGGGATTGTTCACTATCCCCGAGCTTAACTTCGTCATCGCGAATGTGTCTCCGCTCCTTCGGTCCGTGCTTAAGCGGCTTTCGGCGGCTTACCTGCCCCCAGATTAAACATGACTTCGATTTGATGACGGTGTATCACGATGTTCGGCCAACGTGGGACTGGTTCGCCCACTCAAATTAACCCTGTGGACGTCCCCCGCCAATCTAAGCCGCGCCCACCCCCGCAGGTGTGTGCGAGTAGAGCCGGACGAGGCCCCCGCACCCACAGTGGGCATTACTGGGCTGGAATTGAGCACTGGACGAATCCTGAAGGCGCGCTCAGCTCCGTCGGCTTCGATGTCCAACTCGCATATGACGTCTTTCGACTCGCAGGGTCGCCCGGCGCTCCTGGAGGCTTTCCAGACCGCCGGCGACAAGCTCATCTCTTTTGCGTGGGAGACCAACTCGGGCGTAGACGTCGCAAGCCTCTGCGGCGGCAAGCTCGTCTGCCAGCTCAGTGCGGCACCGCCCGCTCCCCTCCTGACAATTGCAAATTCAGCACGCTTATCTCTTTCCTACCGCGAACCAGGCTTCCCCATGGCCGGTGAGCGTCCTGCACGGGTCGCCTCTTGAGGTGTGCTGCCGCGTCAAGCTGTCGTGCAGGAACGTTCTACATCAAGATCACGATGTTCGGCCGCAATGGCACGTCCGCGAGCTCCCAGACCTCTTTCGGCGTAGACAACGATGTCTTCTGGCTCTCCATTCTTGCACGTGAGCGCCTTCTGTGAGAGGCTCGTTTAGACCAGTCCAACTCTCCTCTTGGGCGCGCAGAGGTCGACCGGATGCTGGCGATGAGCGTGCAGACGATTCAGCCGAGCTCGAACGCCACCTACGATGTCCGCTTCTTCAAGGCCCCCGTTGTCTAGTGCGCTTTACTACCATTGAAATTCGCGCTCTTTTCGGCGGTCGCGGGCTCGTTCTTGACCGCGATTGCGCCGCCGCAGCGAGTCTTCCGTCCCCGTAATCTTCATGCCGTCCTTCAACGATTTCACAGGTCCGCTGCCGTTTGGTGTGCTGACGTGCGCTTCTTCGACGTGAGCGCTTCCGCCCCCGCAGGCATTCCGCAGCCATTGTGGTGGTGGGTCATTGCCGATAGGTGCGTCTGTGTGTTTACTACCGCGGGCGGGGATCTTTCGCCCCAGACTGAGCTCGCTTTCTGCAGGGATGGGTTTGTTCGGTATGACGCAAGAAGCACGGCGGCCTCCTTTGAACGGTGCCGCTGAATCTGCTCAGTCGCCGCTCGCGTGCGCACGCGCCGCTGATTGCGGGCCATCGCGCGCAGCTTTGGGGTTCGAAGCGCCTACCTGTACGCTTACTACGCCAGCGGCGACTTCAACGAGACGTACGCGGCGCCGGCGTTCCAGTTCGAAATCGCATGTGCGCTGCCGCGCCTGGCCGCGCGCGCGCGCGCGTTGGACCCCAGATCGCGGCTCTGACGTCGACCCTTGAGCAGCGCTTCAGCCGCCGCCGCCCCAAGCTCTCCTCAGGGCCCCCGCTTTCTGGGGAGAGTTCGCCACAATCGACGCCTTCATCCCGCCCTCGAACGCATCGGCCGCTCCGCAGCAGTATCAGTGGATCTTTAACTCTGCGAACTTTGTCAGGCCCGGCGGCTCAACCTTCGTGCGCCGCTTCTGCGCTGTCGGGCGGCACAGTGTGGAAATTGCAGCCGCAAACTTTGTACGTCATCTAACGCCGTGCCGTCTTATATCTAAACCCACTGTCAGACCTGACCTGTTTCGCCTCAGGTGGGCACGACGGCTGTGGCCTCCTCGATTCAAATCCAAAGCCGACCCCCGCCCAACATTGAAGTCGTTTTCAACTGGCCGACGGTGAAGCGAAAGCGCAATCCGGCTTGCCCCGAAGGCACTCTTTGCACCGTTCAATGGGTGCGGGCCTGCCCATTCACCTCATGCTTGGAATAAAATATCCGATGCAGGCCCAGTCTAACCGTCTTTCGTCATCAGGTGCCGTTCCTGCAGTACACGTACACAGTACGGGTGACGGGCGATCTTGCGGGAGTCGCGCCCGTCTCTTGGAATATCTCGTTCGGCGACGGCAGCGCGCTGCACATCCCGGCCGGCGAGCGGTACCGGGCCGACTTCGACGAGGAAGAGTACTGCGGCCCTCAGTTCGAGACGTATTCTGGCACGAAGGACTTCGAGACGTACGGATCTCGCACCGTCACCGTGTCTGCCTCCAACGAGGGCGGTGTCAGGACGCTCACGCGCCCCCTCAACGCGGCGTTCCCTGTTCAGTATTTCTGGCTCCTTGCGATTGGCAGCCTGACGGCCAGCTCCGACGATAGCACGTCAACGTTTTTCACCGTCGACACGAGTCCGAGGTACGACGGAGTGCTCCCGCCTCCAAGGTGGTTCGGCTGGTTCCACAGTGCGTTCACTCTCCTTCGCGGAACGCTCCGCCCCATCTCATCCTGTCCTCCCTCCAGACATTGCCGGTACTGGAGTATGCAACAGAGGGAACTACGGTTTCTCGTGCTGGCAGAAGCTGGAGCCCTCGTCCCAAAGAGAGTGGCAAATATCGTCCAACATTGGCGCCCTCGAGATCGGCGGCGAAGTCTCGCTCGGGTCGGAGCTCGTCACGCGCCACCTCAGAGCCGAGGCGGACTCTGGCTTTCTCTCGCTGGTCCTCGATACCGGGTTCTGGAAGTCGCGCGCGTCCCCCGTCGGCACCACCGGCTTTCTGCCCACGTGGAGCGTCTTCGGGTCGGCGGGGAACACGCCGGCCTTCATGGCTGGCCACTGCAACTACTTCCAGGCCTGCCCAAGCGGCTACCTCGATTTGCTCGAGCGGCTGCGCCTCACGCAGGCTGGCGTCCCCGGGCCTCAGTACGGCGGCATTGTCTTTTTCCCGTGGAGCGGGACCACGGACGTCTTCGACCAGTTCCGTTTCGATGCCGAGGTGCGCGGCCAATCGGTGTCTGTCTAGATTTGCTTCAGCGGCCGGCGCCACGGCCATCGGCCGCGCCCTGCAGCTGCTCACCGCCCCCGAAGGTCTCGATGGGATCCGACACGCCCGGCGGCGACGGCGTCATCCTGAGCTTCGGCCGCCGCACGACCTCCGACGGCATCGACCGCAGGCTCTTCGTGCGGGGCGTCGGCTACCTGCCCACCGCCGGCGTCAGCGTCGTCGTCCTGTCGGTCCAACGCCGCGTGCAGCTGTACTGGCAGGGGCGCACTCTTCTTTCCACGTTCGATATTCCAGACACTCAAGAAATGCGCACTCGCGCGAGGCTGCGAGGGGACCCAGACCCGTGGCCCACCAGGATTCGCCTCTTGGTGCGGTCCGACTACAGAGCCGGCGGAAACCCGGCCGACCGGTGCGCCGACGTGTACGTCGAGAACATCCACGCGATCCAGTGCGTAGTCCTCTCGGGCTGGATCCCCAAACGTGATTGGGCCTTCGCCGTCTCCGGCTTTTCCGGCTACGCCGACGGTGCGCCCCTTGCGCTTGTTACTCGCTGGGCCTTTGAAGCACGTGCACGTGCACGTTCGTTGACGGCCCCTGACCATGACCTCGCAGGGAACTCTGTTGACGAGATCTCGCTCCACTACCTCTTCATCCGATCTACTCTCAAGAGCGATCCCACCGCCGAGACGATCGCGCTCGTTCCAATGCCGGCCCACACGTCCAACCTAATCGAAGATTTCCAGTACAACGACTACCAGAACGCCATCACGCGGTTCCCCCCCACGCGCATGTCGAACTCAGTGCTCCTCGGGGCCGCTTCTCCCCCGCGCTTCCCTGTTTGGGGGACCGATATGGGCATCAACTTGATTTGGTATGAAGGAAATACCTTCGGCGCTTGGAGCTTCTACCTCGGTTCGACAGTATTAATCTCAACGCTACGGGCTCTTTTAGCTGCTCATTCGCTCATCGAGGTCGTGCGGCAGATTGGACGCGGTTCTTCCGCGTCCAGGCGTTGTATTTGGTCAGCTGGGGAGGCTGCGGTTTGACATTCTCGTACGGGGAAGGATGTCAGCTCATTCCCAGGCCTCGGAAATTGGTCGGGATTCCCACCTGATGAGGGCGCGCGTAGTGAATACCACATCCAGTTACGGGGTCAAGGAGCCCGCGGCCGTCTATGGACGCGTCCCTGGCCGATCCGGCATCACCATCCAGGTGATCTCGGTTTCGCTCGCCGCTCTCGCCCGGAGACCCCACCACTGACCGCTCTCGAGCAGCTTCGCATCTGCGGCAGCGAGCCGTCGGTGAACGTGTGGTGCGCGGGGCCCCTCGCCTTGGGGCGCTCGAGCTCACCCCGTCCCGCCCCGCACGAATGCTCGGAGCAGGTACCCTCCGACCGCAGCCGCGCCCTACTTCCGCGGCCGTCAGCGACCTTCGACTCCTGCGCCCCAGCTCAGCGACGTGCGTTTCCTTTCTCAGAGCAGTTCGCGCTTGGATTTTTGAGGCCGTGCCACGGATCCGGGCTTCTCAGGTGATCTTTGACGTCCGCCCCGCCGGCAACGAGCGCGACGGCCTCCTTTCGGTCTTCTACCACGATACTTGGGTCGTCCGAGATCTGGTTCTCCTCGCGTGGTACCCGAGGAAAGAGTGGGGCTACGCGTTTCTGGCTGAGAACCCGGATATTCCACCTACGCCTGGGCTGGACCCGGGCATCCATGGGATATTGCACCTCCGCTTGGACTGGACTCCATCTGGTGATGCCGCCTCCTGTCTCGACTCACTCCAACGAGGCATCTCCGTGACGTTGCTCTTGCAGGCATGTACATCAACGTGCTCGACCCGCCCTTCCCGGATTACGTCGAGTTCGAGACTCTGTTTGTCACCTGGCTCGTGCGTGTCTCTGTATAATCGTTGGGTTTGGCGTTGGGCTAGCTGAAATAGGTTTGTAGCTAGCTACAGCGATAGGTAGCTATCTATGTCGGTATCTAGCGCTAAGACGTGGATACCCTCGCGATTGCGGTGCACCGAAGAGTCTTCGATATGATCCGGATCCGTGCCGCAGAGCTCGGCGACTGGCGACGTCAAGGTCGACCTGCTCAACCCGGACGGTTCTGTCCGCGCGACGATCGCGGACACGGTTGCCGTCAGCGTGGCGTTCAGGGAGCAGAGCGCCCAGTGGACGATCCCTGGCGCGCCCCTTAAGCTTCTCTTCTCGTTTGGTGCTCCGCTGAAAGCTGAGACCTAATGTTGCAGGCTCTTTGGGCGGCGTTCCGGTCACTGGCAATTTCTTTATCCGGGTCATGCGCCGCGACGACAACACTGTCAAGGACGTCACGAGCGTGAAGATCAACGCCCTCCCTAGGAACAAGTCCGCTTTTGCTCTGTTTCGGCTCTATATCTAGTAGCGCGTCAGAGCTGGAATAACGCTCGATTCGGGCAGGCTGTCCATCAGCCTTGGAGCCCAACCTCCTGCCCCTCTCTTCTTCAGCAACACGTACTGGAACGGGGCCAGGGTGGAGCTGGTCTGGACCTCGGAGACGTACGGAGTCTTCCGTGCGCCCGAATTTAAATACAATGCGCTCTCGCGCGGTACATCAAACTGAGAGCTTCTCTGCAGGCGGCTACAGCAGCTACAGCGTAGAGGTGGTGAACGCCAACAACCAGGTTGTGGCCACGCTGTCGCCTCCGGGGGGTCCCAACCAGCCCGCGCTCGACTCGTTCTCGGCTTCAACCGCCGGTGCGTGCGTGCCGCAACGGAACGAGGCGATGCTTTTTTAACTTCTTCATTGATACCTTCATTTCTGATCAGGTGGGCGGCTGGTATTTGGCGTTGCATCGATTGTGAGCTCCATTCCCGTCGGCAATTCGGCGTCCTTCACGGTGCGTGGGCGTTACGGAATGTACGGCTCTTTGCTGTGCTGCGACTGACAACGAGGCTCTTAGATAAGGATCCAGTATGCCGATAGACTCCAAGTGGACACCCAGAACACAGTCGCTCAGGTCACCTTCCAAGCCGGCCGGAGGGAATGTGCGCGAAGCCTCCTGCTTGTGTGTACAAAACCCTTCCGCAGCTTACACTGTCTGAATGAACAGTGACCGCACTGTCGCTCACGTCAAGCACGCCGGCGACCTCCATCCTAGAGGCTGGCGACCAGCTGACAGCACGCTACGTTGGCGCGTTCTTCTCGCCCTTCGGATACACGGCCCTCAGCCGGGACATTGTGTCGAGCAACCTGCTCCAAGTCGTGCGAACCGAGTCTCCCATTGCGATTCCGTCAAGTGCACAGGGCAGCTCTGTGCACGTGACTGTGGACAGCTCGTTCACGTGGACAGTCCCGGCGCTCGCAAGCGTCGGCCGGCTCAGTTGCGGCGGCTCTATCGATCACCACCTGCGAGTAGCGTGGTCGCTTCCCAACGCCAACGACGGCGGTGGCGTAGTATCAGCGTCCCTGCCGATCCGTCTCGGCATCAAGAACGGTGCGCATGCGCATTTGGTCTCGGGCCGCTTGCTGACAAGTCCGGGGCTGATTTTGCACAGAGCCGAGGCTTGTCCTCGACGAGATTAATCCGGCGTCCATGCCCATATTTGCGGACGACCCTATCAAAATCTCCTGGCGGAACGAGCGTAGATGCGGCCGTGCGCATGAACAGACCGACGCCGTGCTCTCATTTCTCGCTGAGCGTGACCCGCAGTATCGACAAGCTTTAGCTTCGAATTCTGGGACCCGGCGGCACCAGCTACTCGATGTGCGATTACTCAGAGTCTCTTGCAGTCCTCTCCGTATTATCGAGAACTGTTCTGGGGCGATCGTGCCGTGGGGTGCTCGGTCCTCGATAGCCTCCCGGTCTGCACGAAGGACAAGGCCTTGTCGGTGCGCGCCCGCGGGGAGGTGCCGCGTTTCGCTCCGTCCCATTCAGCGCCATCGAGCAGTTGCGAGTTACGACGTCGATCCAAGGCGTGACGTACTCCTCAAACACGATCACCGTTCGGCTCACGAGGATCAAGAAGAAGGCGGTGCCTCCTATCATCTTCAGGGGCGTGGCGAACACCAAGCCGTTCTCCTGGTCCTTCTGGACGTTCTCCCTCAACGGACCGGGCATGTTCCCAATGGTTCCGTACCCAGTCACCTGGTGGACTGACCACTGCGAACGTGCGCGGGCTCGCAAACAGTCAAAGGCCGCGGCGAAATAGAAGGCTGACGAGGTTGCGCTTTTGCAGGTGACATGGAGTACAGGCTCGTCATCACAGACGCGGCCAATGCGGCGGAAACGTGCACGATCAGGTCGACGACCGCGGACGGAACGAAGGGCGCCACCTACAATCTACAGTTCGGATTGTTCGCTGCCCAGTGCCCTCTGCTCAACCATTTCAGCTGGCAGTTCGCGTCTTGGCTCAGCCCGAGAGTCAAGACAGCGAAGGTAAAAGTCATTCAGCTTGTTTAGCACATCCGGCTCTCACTGACCCCGCTTTAGCTCCGCGTGGAGTTCACATATTACGGGACTCGCGTTGAGAGCGCCGAACAGCAGTACTTTTTGATCAAGCCAAATCGTGCGTTGCAATCCAATCGCTCATTCGAGATCACTTGCGCTGAGCCCCTCGCAGCAACTAGCTTGCAGATCACTTCGATTTCGCAGACTCGTTTAAACGCTGGTGTGTTTCCTGATCCTATTCCGATCCAGCCCCATGCGTTCATATTGTAGGCTCTGTTCTTTGTTCTGACTCTGCGAAGGCTCTACGGTCTCGCTTTCATACGTATACAGCCTCGGAGACTTCGGTCTGTGGCCTTAAGTGCCGCCTTGTTCGAAATCCGCGTCCGGCTGACTACACGTTGCTATCAGCGCATTCCGGAGTGAAGGTCTTTTTCTTGTACAAGTGCGTGCAGTGGAACGGCTGGCAGTCGAACTTCGTCGACTGTCGGGTGGATGCGGAGAATCCGCAGCTCATGGGGCCTTCCGTCGGGACCACCCGGCAGTTCTCAGGCTGCTCGGCCGGCGCCACCTGCTCTCTCTCGTTCCGGGTGCGCCAAAGATAATTCTTGGTTCGCGTCCGCGCCCTCGCTCAGACGGCTGCGCGCGCCAGGTTAATGCGAACTTCCCTAGGGAGGGCGCGGTGCAGGTTAACAAGTGGGCCGGTCTGGCGCACGACGTCCGAGTATGCCTCGGTGCGCACAGATCTTGAGGCGGGCGGCTCTCGGCGTCCTTTGCAGACGCCGAGGTCCCGTCCGCAGATTGGATAACCAGGTGGCCAGACGACAACCCGTTCGTTGCCCAGACTCCTTTCTCGGCTCCGTTTGCCGGCACCGTCTTTGGCAACTGCTGGCCCGTTGAGACCCCGTTCACGCCCGCGCGGAGGCATGCACTGGAGTCGCCTGATCTAAACTTCGATCGGCTCTTGCCGCCGTCGCGCGCGCGCGGCCTGAAGCAGACGAGCGGCGACCTCTGGATTCAGGCGCCGACGCTGACGCCTTTCGTTGGGGAGCCGGTCACGTTCACGGCCCAGTTCGACCCGGCCAAGCTGTCCGGTTACACGTTCTTCTGGGCGCGTCTTGCCTTTCCCGTTCAACGTTTGCTCGTGGCGGCGGCCGGTGCTGATCATGAGTTCCTTGCAATCGCAGGAGCTGGACATTGGCGGTGCCACGGCGCAAGGGACTACGGCTACGTTCACTTTCACGGCCGCGGGCGTCGCCACAGTAATTCTGCAAGCCTCAAAGGCCAACGCACAGGACCCAACTATTATGGACGAAGTCTATGCCTTCATCTCCGTAGAGAGTCGCAGTGCGTTGCTACATATTTCGGCAAGTGCTAACACCGCTTGAAAAGTCCGACCGCCTTCCAATTGCAGATCGGCCCGCAACTGTCACTACCACGGCCACCAACCTGCTCCCGGCAAGCTACAGGGAAACGCCAGTCAGGCCGCCAGCTCTCAGCGACGAAAGCCCCGAAGTCCTGGCAACGGTGCGCGCCTCGGGCCGTCTTCGATTTATATTTACGCCCCTTGCAACTGGCGCCAATCGCTTTTTATTCTGTAGGCCAAGGTTCTGGTCGGGCTCCCTACGGGTGTTACGGTGACAGGCCCGGACTTGGTGGAAGCTTGCAGCGACGCGCCGGCCTCGTTCCGCTTCGGGTCGGTTGCGAACGCGTCGATCGCGTACCCCACTACTCTTCGCGTCACTTTCGGCGACAACTCGCCAGCCGTCACGCGAACCGTCTCGACCGCCCAGGCGTGGCCCGTGCTGCAGAAGTCGTACAGCAACACCGGCACGTACGAGGTCAAAGTCTCCGCAACGAATTCCGCTGGCGAGTCGAGTGCTGTCTTCTATGTTGCAGCTTTTGCGGGCCCGCCGCGCGGGCTGAGCGCCAACATCTCGAGCTCTGTCGTCCGCACCGGCGAGAACGTCACTGTAACCGCGTCGCGGGCAGCCGGCTGCGGGCCTGTCCAGTACTGGGTAAGAGGAAATCAATATTGTCTCTTTCTCTCAGCTCTCGTGCTCAAGGCCTCGGTTTGCGCTCCAGGTGGACTGGGGGGAGCTCGCCTCGCCAGAGACGGTGCGATCGAGTTCGAATTGGTCTAGATCTGTTGTCCTTATATAATTACTCAATTCGACGCGCGCAGTTCCTTCTGGAGGACGCCGGCGTGCACTCGTACTCGGCGTTCGGGCGCATGAATCTCACGGTCAAAGCTCATTCACCCGAGGTTCGCCCGCACAGAGCTCTCTGCCTGACGCCCCCGAATTGCCTTACGAACGTTCTGCAGGGCAACTCGTCGCTCGTCGTCCCCATCGAAGTCCTTCCGACGCTTCCTTCTGAGCTTTCCATCACGACAGAGGGCACGCCGGTGGCGGGCCGTCCGATAAAGGCGTTGGTGTTCGCCGGCAAGGGCGACGACCCAATGAACTTCCTCTGGACGGCGCTGAGCGAAGGCGACGGCTTCGGGATCACAGAAACGTACACCAACTTCACCGACCGCGAGGTGTGGGGCCAGGAGGTCCGATTCACGCCGGCATCCCCGGGCGACCGCGTGGTCCGCATACAAGCCTTCAATCCCGCTGGAAACGTGAGCGCGACCTTCGTGATTGCGGTCAACGGAGCGCCACCTTCTCCACCGAAGATTCGGATTGTGTCCGGGAATTCCAACTCGACTGCGCCGGCGGAAGGCGCGCCATTGGCCTTCTCCGCCGAAGTCGAGTCGGGCAACGGCCCGTTCACATTCGACTGGACGCTCGCGCCAGTCGCTCTGGCCGGCGAGCGGTGGCTTTGCAAGCGGTCCGCATCAGACTCGACTGTCACGAAGAGCACGGGCGGGAATCCGGTTGTCACGCACACGTTCACGGTACCGCGTTTGCTGATCGCCCGGCCGCGGGCTGCCTTCATAACAGCCTTCTGCGGCAGGACGGAGGCCCGAAGCGCGTCACGGTTACAGTTTCGTCGCGGTGGGGCCAGGCGCAGGGCTCGCTGGACCTGGACGTGGCGGGCGCCGAGCCGACGGACATCGCCATTGCGGTGCAGCCCTCGAGCGTCATAGTCGGCGAAAACACGACCATCTCCGTCGCCTGGGCGGGCACGGGGCCCTTCTCAGCCGTCCTGAACTTCCCCGACACGAACTTCACATTGCGCTCCTCCAGCGTGCAGCGCGTCAGCGACTGCCGCTTCCAGACGGATTTCATCTACTTCTTCGCATCTCGCGGTGCGATGATCGCGATCTGGCGCTCCTGATGCGTTTGTTCGCAGGCCCTGACCATGCTTGCACGCAGGCCTAACTCCTTTCTACGCGGCCGTTATGAACTCGTGGCGAGTCGCTGTTGCGAATGCGACAGTCGATGCTCTGTGGGCGCAGCCGGCGTCCAGTCGTCGCGGGCTCCTCGATGACACGGACCCATGCCCGAACCGCGATCGTTGCGGAACCTGCGGCGGGAGCAACCAATGCGTGGACTGCGCTGGTGTCATTAACGGCGGCCTTCGCAAGGACCTATGCGTGCGTAGCATACAGGCTGAGAGACATCCAGCTTACAGTTCTCTGATATCGATGTTTCTTTTGCAGGGCGTCTGCGGCGGCGATGGCTCCACATGCAAGGGCTGTGACGGCCTGATCGAGGGTCAAACGTATGACGCCTGCAACGTGTGCGGTGGCGATAATACGGAGTGTCGGCCGATTCTGGATGCCACAACTCCCCTCTTCCCAACGTCTGGGAATCGCCGAAGCCCCGTTATCCTCACGATCCGCGGCACTAACTTCCTCGCGGTCTGCTTCCTATATTTCGCGCCCCTTTCGAGCTTGAGCTGACGCTGCGTTTCATTTTACGCAGACGGAGGACCTGACGTGCCTGTTCGACGGCATCCGGGTCCCTGCCACCCTCCTCCGCAGCCCCGACAGAATTAACTCCGTCCTATGTGCTGCGCCCCTAAGCGCCCGCACCGGGACGGTGCCCGTGTCGGTCGAGTTCACGCGCGCGGCGAGCAAGGTGGCTCTCGGCGTTCGTGCCGTCCACACTTTCAGGACGGCGCCCGTGACCTACACCTACCGCGACGGGGCCGGCTCTCTGGCCGAGATCGTCCCTGCCTCCGCGCCCGCCTTCGGAGCGGGCTCGACCTCCATCACTGTTTTCGGCTCCGGGCTGCTCCAGGCAGACGGCAATGCCTTCGTGCAGGTCGGCGACCTGAGATTCAAGCCCTCGAACTTCAGTCAGGATGGCTGCTCCTTTGCGTTCAGCCTCCCTCCGAAGGGTGCGACTAGTAATTGAGCCGCACGCACAGAAGCGAAGCCCCACATTTTTCGTCTGATCCGCCGCTTGTGCAGGGGCGACGGACCCGTTCGAGCAGACGCTGACCTACCTGCCAGACGGGAGTGAGGCCGCGCAGAACACGCTTCGTCTGACGTACTTCAACCATCCAGTGCTGCCCACGCTGCTCTCGCCTTCACGCGGCTGGCTGGTCGTGGCCTCGCCCTCTGCAATTCGCCTCGTGGGCCAGAATCTAGGTGGCCTGCCCAAGGAAGCCAGGTCCTCGGCTCCGCTCGCAATCCCCCGGCCCGGTGTTTTTCGTGTGACGCGCCACTGCCCGCAGGTGCCGCTGGAGCGTTCCCGGGGGCGCCGAGGCGGAAGTGCAGGCGATTCTCAGCAGTGGAGGGGTCTCGTGCCCCGCCCCCGTCCCAGTCCGCCAGTCCACGTGGGGCGCCCGCGGGGCCGCCGGCCTGCCCAAGCTCAGCGCCAACTGCTCGAAGCCCGTGTTGGGCCCTTGCACCTGCCAGCCGACGGCCGCCCCGAGCAACACTCCCGCCGAGTTCTTTGAGATGCCGCTCCCGGACTCTGCTTTTGGGGGCGCTCCTTTCACGCTCCAAGTAGCCCTCGCTCCCAATGGCGTGAGCTACGTCGACGACAGCAAGCTGGATTTCACTCTCTATCGTGCGCATTAATATTCAGCTGTATTTCAGATCTAGAACAGGCGTTCAGCTCATCGCATTTTTTGCAGCTTCTATCGAGGTCGTGAGCGTGTCGCCAACGAGAATCCCGGCCGCCGGCGGCTCCCAGCTTACATTGAGACTGGCTGCAAGCTCCTTTGCTCTCCTGCAGCCGCTGCTGGTCGAGGCCGCCGTGTTTGTCGGGGGCGTCGAGTGCTCGGGCCTTGCGCTCGATACTTCGCCGTCCTCGGTGTCGTGTGTCACGGGCGCGGTAGACATTACAGGCACGGCGCCAGCGCCCATCACGTTCCGCATGTCTCCAGGCTCCGGTCGCTCGCCCGCAACCGGCGCCGCTACCTCTGTCACCGTCTTCGGTGCTGTGTTTCGCTCCTGGCAAGATTGCGCTTCCTGCGTTCTTCTTATTTCCGCCCCGCGCTCCGACAACAGGTAACCCGGTGGTTTCCTGGGGCGCGGTCCCGACGCCAGTGCTTGCGTCCATCTACGGTGGAATCTCGATTACCGTTCGCGCGACCACGGACGGCTTCGCCGCTTTCTCTTTCGCAGACTTCGGCACTCCGAGGTGCGCGGTGGCCACCGCTTTCTCCACGTCGGCTCCTCTGGAGATCGTCGCCTCCTGGTCTGCCGTCTCCGCGGCGGACGGGAACGTCAACTGCGGCACGCTTCCCGACCTGCAGCGGGTCGTCCTGGGCGCTTCCCTGCCGGCCGACTACTTCGTCGTCGTTTCCATCACAAACGGAGTGAGCTGGACCCGTCAGAGCACGGCGGCGCTGACCATTTATGGTGCAAATCCGTGAGCTTTCTGCGGCTGGGCCCAGCGCTGACGTATAGCGGCAGACGCTGTGAGTCCCGACGCGGTGGCCCCTGCCGTCGTCATCTTCGATCGGACGAACTCGGTGCTCGTGACTGGAAGGCTTCTCTACGTGCAGGGCCGCACGCGCTGCTTCTTTGGCAGCGCTCCGGTGGATGCTCTTCCGGCAAGCACGAACGATGCGATTGTCTGCCCGACGAAACACCTGTCGCTTGGTGTCCACTCGCTTGCCATTTCGTTGGGGTCCCCTCGCGATCTGGAGAAAGCCGTCTCCATCACTGTGATTGGTACGCGCTTTCGGCACATGTCATCTTCATCCACGCAGTCGCAGTGACCACAATGTGTACGCAGCATCGTTCTCAGTCAATCCGATCTCCCTTGTGCGCACAGCGGCCGAACTGTGCCCTGTCTCAGGCACTGAGAACATCGTGCGCGCTTTCTTTGTCCCCTTGTATGCTCTCTCTTCTCATGCACACGTATTCGCCTCCAGCCCACGTGTATTTCCGTCCCCATCACCGGCACCAGTTTCACCAACACTGGCTCCGCGCTTCGCTGCCGCACCCAGTGGGGAGCTGACGGTGGTGCCGTCATGGAGACTTCGGCCGCCTTCGTGAGTGCGTCGTCCGTACGCTGCACGCTGCCGAACCTCGGCGACTCGTGGGCGGGCGACATCGCGCTGTCGCTGGCCTTCGACGGTGTCTCATTCGTCGACGCGGGCTCGGTGACGGTGTGGGACGACAGCCGCCCCCCTTCCCTCGAGAGCGTTCTTCCGTCCTCCGCGTCCTCGGGCGCCAGCGCCAGCACGACCGTCACGGTCTGCGGAAGCAACTTCGCCCCGAACGCCGGGCAGCTTACGTGCCGGTGGACGGACCTCGCCGACGTCGCGACATCGACGGCGGCGACCTTCCGGAGCAGCTTCTCTGCGATCTGCGCCGTGCCGCCGTACTCCAATTCCACCCACAAGTCGTCCCAGCTTCGCGTCTCGAACTCGCCTTCGGGCGAAACGAGCGCCGGATTCGCCACTTTCAATTTTGGTACGCTCTTTCCTGCATTAAACGCAACCTCCTCTGGTTGAGCATCTTCGCGGCAGTTCTCGCGAACGCCCAGCGATCCTCCGCGAATGTTCCTTCTGCCATGCTCGCAGGCAGCACATCCACTTTTACGATGACCGCGCGCGATTCGAATGGAGTCCTCTCGAACGATCCAGACATCAGTGCGCCCTTCTGCTGCCATCATTTCGACTACAGAGCTGTCGTTCGCTGTGGCCTGATTCCCTTTTTTTTACTTAGGCTTCAAGGTCGTGGTCACTCCTGTGTCGACACATCGCCCCGTCGATGCGCGCACATTCGTTACGGACAAGGGAGCGCAGGCCACACTCTCATTCACAGAGATCGTGGCCGGGTCGTACTCTGTGCAGGTTCTGCTCGGCAACGAGGCAGTTCAAACCGAAACACTAGTCGTGAATCCGGCAGCGCTCAGCATTGGCATGTCATCGGCGGCTATCTCGTTGCGTTCTTTTGTCGCTGGCAACTTTGCAGGCGACGTTTCGGCCGTCATTCGCGACGTCTACGGAAATACCATCCAAGATCAGGCGGTCATCGTGTCCATCCGCAGCGTTTCCAACGACACGCTAGTTTGGAGCTGGACTTCGTCCACCCGTGCAGACGGGACCGTGTCCACGGAGCTCAGTGCTGCAGCTTCGAGCGTGACCGCTGCAGGAAGCTATATTCTTTCAGTTGCTGTTGATGGCCAGGATCTCTCGGGGGGCCTGCAGGGCTTCACCGTCGTTCCTGGCGCCCCAAGTGCGGAGAAGACTCAGGCTGCCTTTTCCGGCTGCTCGCCGCTCATTGCGGGAGAATCGTGCAACCTTGACGTTCTTGTTCGGTCCGCGCAATTTTAACGCATCCGCACATTTGATCGCGCAGCTGCTCTCTAACAGCAAATGCCTCGCAGGGACGCGCACGACAACCTAATCGCTTCGGCCGGATCTAGCAGCCTCGAAATCCTCATGGAGCTCTTTGAAACCGTCCGCGATCCAGCGGCCGCTGTGCCTGAGTCGTCGCCCTCCGTCACTTTGGATGGCTGCACTTTCCCGAAGTACACCGCCCCCTCGTCTTCCTCAGAGGTGAAGCGCGACACTGTGACTCTGTCGCGCGCTACGGACGGCGTGGCCTTCACGACAACGCTCTCGTTGACAAAAGCAACGACCTACCGTGCCGTAGTCAGTTTGAAGCTCAATGATACCGACGTTCTCCCGCTTTCGCTACCGCCCACTCCGCACATTGTAGTCGTTGCCGGTGCGCATTGAAGAGATGTAGCTTGCAGTTCCCCGTTTTCGTTCAGCGTTTTTGACGATCCTTTCTGTGGCACACGCAGGTGACCAGACGTCCGATGGCTTCTTGTTAGAGGAGCGCGGGCGGAACGCGTCTTTCTCGCCGTCATTCCAGGCCGGGGCTGGCCTCGCCTGCCTCACGTTCGCCGCCCTTGACCGGTACGCGTACGATCTTGCCTCACGGTCAAGCAAATGTCGCCGACGGCTCACATTCATTCTGCTGCTAGCTACCGCAACGCTCGAGTTGGCGTAGAGAGCATATTCCCCTGGGCCCTCGAGCTCGCCGCATCCCCGTCAACGAGCCTCGCCCAGACATCAATTGTTTCTGGCAACGTGTCGCTTGGGGCCGGCCGCTACGGGATTGTTGTCGGGAGCACTCTGGCGGGCAGCTTCAGGCTGACGCTCGGCAGCGACTTTGCTCCGCTCGCGATGACCGTGACACCGTCCGCCGCGGATGCTAATCAGACCGTCCTAACGCCCGCGGTGACTACCGCACCGACCGCTGGCTCCGAAATCGTCCTCCGCATTTCGGTGCGCCCCCCACACTCGCTGCGTTAGACGCGCTGCGGCGTTTCGCGCTGAAATGCGCTCAGGTCCGGGATGCGTACAAGAACAGGATCGATCTGTCGACCTGGGGCCCCGTCAGCAGTCATTTCGAGGTCTCCGTCGCCGCGGTCGGGGAGACGCGGCCAGCGGCGTCCGCGCACCCGCCGTCCGTCCAGCTCGACTACTCGCCGGCCAGGGACGGCGTCCTAGCGCGCCTGCTCGTCGTGCCCACGGGGTCCTTCCGCGTGTCAGTCTCTATGCGCAGCTCAGTTGCTTCCGCATTCGAGCAATCAGTCTCCAGCGTGATTTCCTTCCAGCCGGGTGCGTGGCTTTAAAACCAATTTGGGCGTGCGACTTCCCCCTTCGTTCAGTTCTGACGCGCTAGTCATGATCACGCAGCGGCCGTGCCTGCGATCTCCAGGGCTGTTTTCGCGCCCAGCGGCGACTCGATCGATGTCCAGTTTGATGTTAGTACGAACATGGCTGATATGGTTGAACCCAACAACGGACACGTCGCCAGCGAGGATTGCGCTCGCGTTTTGTCAGCGGCGACCAACATGCTCCTAGAGGGAGGTGCCTGATCGCACTCTCCCCGCCCGAGGCCTTTGCGCGATGCGACTCACTGCGCATGTGCATGCCTCGCAGCATCCTGCTCTTGGCCGAGCCCTTCGCTGCTCGTCGTCTCGCTCGGGCCGCAGAGCACCATCATGCCAGGCGACAGCATTGCAGTCAAGGCCAATGTCCTCGTGCGCATCAGCCGCCGCATCTCTTTCGAATTCCGCGCTGCGCTGACATCGCGAGCACACCGCAGTTCACCGCTGTTCGAAACTCGCTGCCGTCGACGGCCACGTCCACCCTATTGCAGCCACTGCGGCCTCTCCTGCCTTCAGCCACGGCCGTCGCGCCACCCGTCATCGGCGCCTGCTCGGAGCTGGTTCTGCAGGCCGTGTCCGTCTCCGGAGGCGGGAACCGCGACGTTACGCTGTCCTGGTCGGCCCGCGTTCTCAACGCTCCGGCCGCTAGCGCCGCGGCCGCTGCAACAGCCCTGGAAGCTGCCATCGCCGCGCAGCAGGGCCGACCGATCGTCAACCTGACCTCCGCCGTCGCCGGCCTTCCCTCCAACGCGGAGTTCGAGTTCTCTCTCACGCCCCGCAACTTTTTCGGCAACCGCGGGCCGGTATCGTCCGTCCGCGTTTCCAAGACGTCGGACCTCACCGTCTCCACCTCCATTCACGGCTCTTCGACGATCTCCCTTCGCCGCACCGCCGCTCTTGAGCTGTCGGGCGAGGTCGCCCTCGCAAGCTGCGAGCCCGTCGCCGACCTGCTCTCGCGGCTCCAGCTTGCGTGGTCGGTCGTCGATCCGCCAGGGGTCAACCTCGCGACAGTTACCAACGTCACCAGCCGGCAGCTGCGTCTCGACCTCGCGCAAATCGATACGCGCCAGATGCCTTCTCTGCTGCTCCAGTTCAGGGCGGATCTCCAGGTCGACGACGCGCTCGCACTGGCTTCCACCAGTGCCGTCCTCGTCCGGTTCGTGCCGTCGCCTATAACGGTGAGGCTCGACAAGAGCGGCACTGTACTCGTTCCAACCAACATTGCCGGTGGCCTGGAGCTGACGGCGACCGCCACCGACCCCGACTCGGGCTCAACGTCGGATTGGGCGTACTCGTGGACTTGCGCCGACGCGTCGAGGGCGCTTTGCGCTGGAAGCAATTTCCTCGGTGCGCAGCCGCCCGCTCGTTGAAATAATTTGCGTGCAATTGCTCGGATCCCGGAGCGCCATCGTAACGCCGATCTCCTCGCGCTTTCAGGTGCCGCGTCGGGGCAGACTCTCTCGATCCCCGCCTCGTTCTTCCAGACGGCGGGCGCCACGTACGCGTTCTCGGTCACCGTGCGGTCGGCCGCCAAGCGGGCGGTGTTCGAGGCCGGGAGCTACGCCACGGCTGGTGTGAGCGTCGCTGTTTTCCCAGCGGACAGCGTGCCAGCTGCAAGCAAGAGCGCGGCCAGCATTCCGCCATCGCTGCTGGCCGGAGACACGGCGGCCTTCGAGGTGACTGTTAGGGACGAGCAAGGTGATGCGCCAGCTCAGGCCGGCGTCGGTGCGTCCATTTGAAGCGCTCAAGCGTTGTGGTAGATCTGATTTACCCGTGCAGAGATCACGATAATCGTGTCCCCGGTCTCAACGCAGCGGCCGCGGCAAGTTCGACAGTTCACCGTCAGCGTAGGACAAAACGGGGTTGGCTCGATGTCTTTCTCGGAGAGCTCTGCGGGGGAATACTCCGTCGGGGTTCTGCTCGCAAACGAGGCGGTCGGGAATTCGCCGTACACCCTCTTTGTTCAGCCCGCAGCAGTCGACCTGCCTTCATCCGCCGTCACCTTCACCTGGGGCTCCCTCAAGCCCGGGGCTTCCATCGGCCTCGCACAGGCCACGATCCGAGACCGCTTTGGCAACGCAATTCCAGAGCAGAGCGTCACCTTCACGATCTCCGGGCCTGACGCCTCGGCGCCTTGGACGTACTCGGCAAATTCGACTGTCGCTGGCACCGTCTCCGTCGACGTGCCGGCGACCTTCACTGCGGCGGGGGCGTACGTCGCGTCTGCCACTGTCGCTGGCGAGCACATCAGCGGCAGTCCGAAGGCGTTCTCCATCGCGCCTTCCGCGCCGGATCCCAGCACATCGGCCCTGTCCGTCGACTGGACCCCCTCGCTCGTCGCAGGCGCCACGGGTGGCGTTGCAACCGTGGCTGTGCGCGATCAATTTGGAAACTCTGTCGACGGCTCGTCGGTTGTCTTCAAGATCTTCAAGGTTGGAGGCTCTGGGAATGTCCAGATTTGGACGCAGACTTCATTGACATCTTCCGGCCTAGCATCCGCGAATCTCTCGTCTCTTAACACTGCCGGCTCGTACATTCTGACAGCCACGATTGGGAACTTTGATGTCGACAATAGCCCGATGACATTCTCGGTTGTGCCTGCGGCGGCCGATCCGTCCAAGACAACACTGACCCTCGCCGAATGCACGTCAATGACTGCCGGAGACGCATGCATCGCACAGGCCGTCGTGCGGTGCGAATGCGACTCGCAGTCGACCTTTGTTCTTCGCTGACCGAGCTCAACAGCGATGAATTTGAGAACGTGATTGCGCCTGCGGATGCGGGCCCCGCGCTTGTTTTGCGTCTTTACAAGTCCGGGGTCTTATCTGCAACGGCAAACTCGACCGCGAGTCTCACTCTGGAGACGTGCTCATTCCCGACGTATGACGTCACTGCTGCGGCGTCGGAATCCCTCGAAAAGACCGTGCCGCTGTCAGCCGCCGCCGACGGCGCGTCCTTCACCGCCTCGTTCACGCTCACCGTCGCTGCGGCGTACCGCGTTGAGCTCGACATCAACAGCGCACTGGTGCCCTCGGCTGTGCTTCCCAGCACCACGCCGCACATCAGCATCCGAGCCGGTAAGAACACGCCCGCGCGAATCGCAACAGTGCAAAATTCAAAATTCCGCGCTGATTCGTGTCCTCACCTGCCCTCGCAGCCCACCAGTCTCTGGGCGACACCCTTCTCGAAGAACGCGCGGCGAACCCGCAGTTCCATCCGTCTGTCCAGGCTGGCGCGGGCCGCGCGTGCCTTACTCTTGTCGCTCGCGATGGGTAAGTAGAAGGCATTAATATTCTAGATCTCTTTGCAATCGAAGCAAATCTGACCTGTTTCAGGCATGGAAACCTGCGGTTCGCGGAGAACAACCACTTCCCCCTGACCCTCAACTCGACGGCGACGCTTTTGTCGGGTCCTGTGTCGCTCGGGGCAGGCCACTACGGCTTTGCCGTCGGCAGCGAGCTCGCAGGCGAATTCGCGCTTGCTCTCGCGGAAGGCTTCACCCCGCTCGACATTACGATCGTGCCATCTGTGGCGGCCTCTGCCAAGAGCAACGTCAGTTTCGAGGGATGCTCGGATCAGATTGCGGGCTCCTCGCAGCTATGCACCGCGACAGCTACCGTGCGGTGAGTGCTTTTCGCCCCCCCGCGCATTGTCGCTTGGACACGCTATTTCTCATGATCACGCATTTTCTCAGGGATGCGTATGGCAATCTCGTGCAAGATGGAACGACGGTCGTCTTTATTGTGAAACGTGGAGATGCGCAATCGCTGACGAATGAAGTCGCCACGACCAGTGGCTCTGCTACCTATAGTCTGCCCACCGCGGACCTAATTGCTGGAGATTACACCCTGAGTGTACAGGTTGGTGGAACAGAACTGAGCCAAGTCCAGCGTTTCATCGTCGCCATCCCCCCGACACCGAGCCCATCGCCAAGCCCGTCACCCAGCCCGTCGCCCAGCCCGTCGCCGACGGAGACGCCGAGCCCGAGCCCGTCGCCCAGCCCGTCGCCCAGCCCGTCGCCGACGGAGACGCCGAGCCCGAGCCCGTCGCCCAGCCCGTCGCCGACGGAGACGCCGAGCCCGAGCCCGTCGCCCAGCCCATCGCCGACCGAGACGCCGAGCCCGAGCCCGTCGCCCAGCCCGTCGCCGACGGAGACGCCGAGCCCGAGCCCGTCGCCCAGCCCGTCGCCGACGGAGACGCCGAGCCCGAGCCCGTCGCCCAGCCCGTCGCCGACGGAGACGCCGAGCCCGAGCCGTCGCCCAGCCCGTCGCCGACGGAGACGCCGAGCCCGAGCCCGTCGCCCAGCCCGTCGCCGACGGAGACGCCGAGCCCGAGCCCGTCGCCCAGCCCGTCGCCGACGGAGACGCCGAGCCCGAGCCCGTCGCCCAGCCCGTCGCCGACGGAGACGCCGAGCCCGAGCCCATCGCCCAGCCCGTCGCCGACCGAGACGCCGAGCCCGAGCCCGTCGCCCAGCCCATCGCCGACCGAGACGCCGAGCCGAGCCCGTCTCCCAGCCCATTGCCGACAGAGACGCCGAGCCCGAGCCCGTCGCCCAGCCCGTCGCCGACGGAGACGCCGAGCCCGAGCCCGTCGCCCAGCCCGTCGCCGACGGAGACGCCGAGCCCGAGCCCGTCGCCCAGCCCGTCGCCGACGGAGACGCCGAGCCCGAGCCCGTCGCCCAGCCCGTCGCCGACGGAGACGCCGAGCCCGAGCCCGTCGCCCAGCCCGTCGCCGACGGAGACGCCGAGCCCGAGCCCATCGCCCAGCCCGTCGCCGACCGAGACGCCGAGCCCGAGCCCGTCGCCCAGCCCATCGCCGACCGAGACGCCGAGCCCGAGCCCGTCTCCCAGCCCATCGCCGACCGAGACGCCGAGCCCGAGCCCGTCTCCCAGCCCATCGCCGACCGAGACGCCGAGCCCGAGCCCGTCGCCCAGCCCGTCGCCGACGGAGACGCCGAGCCCGAGCCCGTCGCCCAGCCCGTCGCCGACGGAGACGCCGAGCCCGAGCCCGTCGCCCAGCCCGTCGCCGACGGAGACGCCGAGCCCGAGCCCGTCGCCCAGCCCGTCGCCGACGGAGACGCCGAGCCCGAGCCCGTCGCCCAGCCCATCGCCGACCGAGACGCCGAGCCCGAGCCCGTCGCCCAGCCCATCGCCGACCGAGACGCCGAGCCCGAGCCCGTCGCCCAGCCCGTCGCCGACGGAGACGCCGAGCCCGAGCCCGTCGCCCAGCCCGTCGCCGACGGAGACGCCGAGCCCGAGCCCGTCGCCCAGCCCGTCGCCGACGAAGACGCCGAGCCCGAGCCCGTCGCCCAGCCCATCGCCGACCGAGACGCCGAGCCCGAGCCCGTCGCCCAGCCCGTCGCCGACGGAGACGCCGAGCCCGAGCCCCTCTCCAAGCTCGCTGCCCGTCTCCTCGCCGTCACCTCGCTTCGACGCGTATGCCGTCTTAGCTGTTGCCAATCCGACTCAGTTTGCAGGGTGCGGGCGGCTTTTCTCCTGCTCTGGCCACCCCTTTTGCTGCGCGCTGCTGATCATGGCCCCGTGCGCGCGCGGCAGAGAGGGCATGGTTCTCGCCAAGTTCGTCGATTTCAACCCCGGCGCAACGACCGTGCAGCTCTTCGGTCTCCACAGCGGCCTCCGCGTCGTCAGCTACAGCATCACAAACGCTGAGGGCACTGTCGTGACGAAAACGCCCTCTTCGTCGGCGCCGAACGTGCTTATCGAGACCGTCGGCAGCCTTGCAGGTGAGCGCTTTGCTCGAAATTTATGTAGCCCATTCTCAGGCGCGCGCAGGCATCTTGCTCTCTGACCGCTCTATTCGTCCGGGCGTGGCCGTCTCTCTTACATTCCGCACTACCAACGGGAATACTACCCGGTGTGTGGCCTCCAACCGCGTTCCGCTTTCTCTCTTCTCGTATCTGATGGTCGCTGATGACATACAACAGCGACACGACGATCTCGGGCGCCCTCACCTCTGTCCCCGGCGCCTTCGCCTCGTACGCGGTTCTGTCGGGCTCGTCCGACGCGGGATGCCTGCCGCCGTCCCTTGCCACCCTGCTCTGGACGGCCGCCTCGCTAGATCCGCTGTCGTCCAGCGCGCGCGCGACGATCACTGTCAGCAACGGTGCGCGATCACGAGCTGCTCCGCATCAAATTGACAGCGTCGCGTCGGCTGACGCTTTTCTGCCTCCAGCCTCCGTCGTCGCGTCGAGCGTGATCTCCTACAACGTCAGCAAAGGCGCCTCTGGTGCGCCTACCGTCGTCCGCTCCGGTGCAGTTATCAGCCCTGCTGCCTTCTTTGATTCGGTGCGGCTCGATTCTCCGCCACTCTCGATTTTCGATCCCGAACGCGCGCGCTCCACAGGTTTCGACCGCACATCTCGCGGTTGAGACCGCCTTCTACGCCCGGGCCCTCGCCGGCGCGTTCGTGCAACCGGAGGCGGCGGAGTTCCCCACCGCGGCCCCCGCGGCGCTCGCCTGTGCCGCCGAGCCCGCCTCGGTCGCCGTCGTGCTGCCCATCACCCTCGCCGAGTGCCAGGACGGCCCGACGCAGGCCGGCCTCGCCGCGGCCGCGGCGAGCACCGCCGGCGTCGACCCGTCGTCCGTCGCCGTCCAGTGCGCGGCGGCCCGCCGCGGCCGCGCTCTCCGCTCGTCGAGCACCAAGGTCCGCCGCCCACCCGCCCCGAGCCGCCGCCCCCGCGCCGCCAGCCGGGGCCGCTCACCCCCCGCGCTAGGTCACGTACGTCTTCGCGGCCTCGTCCTCGGTCCCCGCGGGCGCCGCCGCGCAGGCCTTCCTGCAGCAGATCAGCTGCGGCTCGTGCATCGAGGCCTTCTCGAACAACCTCGCCACGGGCCTCGCCGACGCGGGCAGCTCGGTCAGCGTCGAGGTCACGCCCGAGGTGCTAAAGCTCGTCGCGCCGTCGGGCGCCCTCGTCGACCCGACCAGCCCGCTGCCGGGCGGCTCCGGCTCCGGCGGGCCGGCCGTCCTCTCCGTCGATCCGCCCTCGCGGCACGTGGTGTACTACCCGCCCGACAACTTCACCGTCACGCCGCCCACCATCGAGGTCACCGTCGCCAACCTCGACCTGACGGCCGCGGACGCCGCGCGCTGCTCCTTCCGCCTGGTCGGCAGCGCCGCGACGGCGGCGGCGATGGAGACGGCGGCAACGGTCCTCAGCGCGTCGCGGCTGCGTTGCCCCGCGCCCGCGCACCCCCGCTTCCTCCCGGAGCTCTGGAACGCGACCTACCGCGTCGATGTCCTCGCCGCCGGCGCGGCGCTGCCGCCCGTCGACGCGCCCAACACGCGGACCTTCACGTGGTCCGTCTCCGCGCCGCCGCGCGCCGTCGGCACGTTCGCGGCCGCCGGCGCGCGGTACGGCCAGGCGACGGTCCGCGTGCTCCTCGCGGCGCGGCCGGCGGACTTCGACGCGACGCCCTCGCGCCTGGCGAGCCTCATCGTCGGCCTGCCGCTGCCGGCCCCCGTCGGCTCGCACCCCGCCCTGACGGCCTCGCTCCTCGCCTCCATGTTCTCCGCCCCGTCTGTGGCGGCCGGCGCGACGCCCGCCGAGACGGTCCTGCTCCTCGCCTTCCAGCAGGCCGCCGGGCCGGAGGCGGGCCTGCTCCCCGCCCGCGCCCTCGCCTGGGCTCTTGCCTCGGCGCTCGCGCGGCCCTGGGCCCGCCTCGGCGGCGCAGAGGTCCTCCAGGTCTCCCTCGCGGCGCCCGCGCCCTTCCCGATCGCCCTCCGGCTCGTCTCCTTCGTGGACACTGAGGACCTTGCGGGCGAGACGCCCGAGGCGCGCCTCACCCGCTCCCTCGTCAACGCCCGCGAGGCCGTCCTCTTCCCGGGCGCCGCCCTTCCGGAGCCGGGCCAGCCCTCCGTCGCCGTGCGCTCTTCGGTTAACTTTCTGTTCTGTCCGGTGGTCGGCCGCTCAGGGCCGCGGCAGGTCGTGGGCAGCGCGATGGCAGACGACGTGCGGGTCGAGGTGTACGACACGCTGCAGACGACGGCGCACGCCTTCGCGCAGGCGCTGCGCGACTACGCCCTCTGCGATGGTGCGCCACGGGCCCCGGACCGCGGCCCGGCCGGCCTCACGCCGGCGCCGCGCGCAGGCAACGTGGTCGACCTCGCCTTCGTCGTGATTAGCGCGTCGACCCTCGACACGGCGGCGCGGGCGCCGGCGCTGCGCGAGTGCGCCGCCGCGGGCACCAACCCGCTGCTGCGCCTCAGGGGGATGCCCTACGGCCACACCTTCGTGCACGTTGCCCTCTCGACCGACTTCAGGCGCGCCTACGGCAACAAGAACGCCGAGGAGAAGCGGGGCATGCGGCTGCAGGCGCTCGCAGAAGCGGCGGACCGCGCGGCGGCGACGGCGCGCCCCGGCGTACCGAAGAGCACCGCGGAAGCCTCCATCCGAGACTCCGAATTCGCGCCGGGCAGCGCCGGCGCCGTCGTCATGCTCACGCTGGGGCCCGTCCCGCCCGCCCTCTCCCGCATGCCGGCCTCGTACGTCGCGGGCCAGCTGCTCCAGACGCGCTCCGCCACGCCCCGCTTCCTCGGCTTCCCCATCTCGGGCATCACCATCTCCGACGCCGTGCCGCTCGACGTCGTCCTCACGTTCGGCGGCGCGCCGCCCGCCGCCTCTGCCCTCGAGGCGGCGCTGCGCGCGGCGCTGCGGGCGCAGTTCGCCGAGTTCGGCGTCTCCCGCCCGACGGTCTTCCTGCGGCACCTCGCGACGGCCGGGGGCGACGTCACGCTCCGCCTGCTCGACTACGACGCCCTCTCGGCGACGGCGATGGCCCAGCACCTCCTCGACCTCTGCGTCTGCCGCGGTGCGGGAATTTCGCGAAATTCGAATTTCGCGATCGCGATCGCGGCAGCGCCTGACGCGTCCGCCGCGGCAGGTACGCCCGTCGAGGGCGCGATCGCCACCGGGCTCGCCCCCGCGCCCTCCGTGCTGGCCCCGCCCGAGCTCGCCCCGTGCGTCACCGCCGCGGCCGCCGTGCCGGCCGCCTCGGTGGCCGTCTTCAACCGCCAGCCGGGCGCCTCGGTCGCGGCGCCCGCGCTCCTCGTCCTCGGCCAGGGCTTCCCCGCCGGCGAGCCGGGCGTCGCCTGCCGCTTCGAGCCGCTCGGCAGCACGCCGGCCGCCCGCGCCGCCTCCGCGCTGCAGACGCCCGCGACGGTCCTCAACGACACCGCCGCCCTCTGCGCCGCCCCGCCGGCCCCCGCCTTCGTCGCCAGCCTCTGGCCAGTCGCCTACCGCGTCGGCCTCAAGGTCCGCCCCATGGGCCAGGGCTCCCTCCCCGCCGCCCCGCCCCGGTCTGACGTCGACGTCGCCGCGCGCGCGCGGCGCTGGCGCAGGTTCCGTCCCGCCCGCTGGACGCCTACGCGCGCTCCCCCGCGACCTTCGCGTGGGAGCTCTCCGTCCCGCCCCTCGCCGTCGCCAGCGTCCCGCCCGAGGGCCTCGCCTACGGGCAGGCCGCCGTGCTCGTCGCCCTCGCGGGGGCGCCCCTCGCGGCGGCCGAGCTCGAGGCGTCGGCCCTCGCCTCCGAGGTCCTCGCGGTGTCGTCCGAGGGCGGCTCGCCCTTTGCGTCGCTCTCGCACGCGGCGCTGGCTGCGATGCTCTCCGGGGCCGCCCCCAACGGCACTCTCGTCCTGACCTTCCAGCACGAGCTCTCGCCCGCCGCCTCGGTCGTCCCGGCGCACACCTTCGCGCGCGCCCTCGCCGCCGCCCTCTCCGCGCCCTGGTCGGCCCTCCACGGCCGCCCCGTGACGGCCCTCGCCGTGTCGCAGCCGGTGCCCTACCCGGCCCGCGTCTACAGCGTCGCCTTCGGGGGCGGCTCGGCGGCGGGGCTGCGCGCCGCCCTCGACGCGGCGCGGCCCGCCCTGCTCCCCGGCGACGCCGCGATCCCGGGGGCGCCCCTTTCGAGCTCGAGCGCCGCCCCGACGGCCGCGTCGCCCTGTACGACGGCGTCGCCGCCACTGGCATGGCCTTCGCCGCGGCGCTGCAGCAGCACGCCGTCTGCGCCGGCAACGCCCTCGCCGGCGGCGTCGTCGTCCTGGGCGTGTCGGGCGCGCCCGACTTCCCGCGCTGCGCCGCCCCGGGCCCCGCCGCCGGCGTCGCGGGCCTGCCGGGCGGCTCGGCCCTCGCCCGCATCGTCCTGGACGCGGACTTCGCGGCCTTCGTGGGAGGCCTCTCGCCCGAGGGCTCGCGGCCCTCCGCGAGCGCGCCGCCGCCGCCGCCGCCGCCCTCGTCGCGGCGAGCCGGGGCCTCGACACCGCCTCCGTCCGCGCCGCTCTCCTGGACGTCTCCTTCGCCCCGGGCAGCGTCGTCGCCGCCTTCGCGTTCGGCCCGCCGCCGGCGCCGCCGGGGACGCCGCGCCGCCCGCGGCCGCCCTCGCACAGGCCCTCGTGGCCGCCGTCCTCAGCCCCGCCGCCGGCGCCGGCGCGCCCTCGTTCATGGGGCACCCGTCAAGGCCGCGTCGGCGGTCTCGGCCGAGTCGGCGTCGCCCTTCGTCGACGCCAAGGCCGCCGTCGGCGCCGGCGCGGGCCCGGCCGCCGGCGCCGGCGCCGCCCCGCCGCCCCGCCCCTCGCTCTCGTCGTCAGGGGCCGGCCGGCCGACGTCGACGTCGACATCGTCGACGCCCGTGTTCGCCATCGCCGTGGCCGCCGCCTGCGCGGCCGTCGGCCTGCTGGCGGTCGGCGCCGCGGTCTTCGCGATCCGGCGCCTGAGATTCCGGCGGGAGCAGGCCCTGCGCGCGGCCTCGCGACGCCACTCGCCGGCCCTCGCCCTGAACATCGCCCCGCGGGGACGAGGTGACGCACGTCGAGGTCCTCGCCGCCGACGCGGAGCCGGGGCCCGGCCTCGGCCTCGGGCACGGCCCCGGCCACTGGCTCAGGGCGCCCTCGCCGGCCGCCCCCGCCCAGCCGCGCCCCGCGTGGACCGGTACCGCCGGCGCCGGCGACTCGCTCGCGATCGGTGCGGCCCCGCACCGCTCCCAGCGCTCCAAGTCCGTCGACGTCGTGGAACTGCGGCCCGGCGCCCCCGGGGATCCGGAGGCCGGCCCCGGCGTCAAGGCCAGGCGGCCCAGCTCCCTCGTGCTCGGCTAGTTATATATTTGAAGCTCTTCGAATTCGCCGAGCCTCATCAGAACGAGCAATCGTATAGTATAATTATTCGATTGTATGTTTGTATAGCGTCGGCGCATACGCGTTGCCTAGTACTAGTAGACTTATATTATTAATATTGTAGCTTCATGCAAGCGGGGGCGCAAGCGCCCCCCCGCACCCCCCCACTTATTCGATTATTCGACTAGATCAAGAAGTGAAACTGACATGTGTACATTCGAATTCAATGATTTACCGCATTAATTTGTGATGTGATCATAAATCACTGAGTCATGATCGGTGCACATGCATATGATGCAAGGCCGATGGCGACTCCCGGGACTCGAGCTCCGGAAGGAGGCCATCTTCTCCGCGCCCTTCCCTGGGACGGGGGGGGGGGGGGGGGGGGGGGGGGGGGGGGGAAGCGGGGAGACAAGGGGGAGGGGGCAGCCTGGTGGGGCCGGGAGCCTCGAAGGTGATCATGATCAGAAGGGGATCCGGAGCAGCCGTCGTCACCAGCGACTGGCGAGGAGCTCCCCCTCCGCCCCCTCCGCCCTCGGGCTCTGCTCCAACGGCGCCAGGGGGGGGGGGGGGGGGGGGATGACGAAGGAGGAGGAGCAGCCGGGCCTGGAATAGAAGGGAAGCTTACGCTCTGCCCACTTTTAGATCTCTAGATCTTGAATTTCTCGCCCTCGGCAGCGGCCGCCCACTTAAGCTTCTCGCTCGCTCGCGATCGGCCCCCGGAGAACGTTCGTCTTAGATCCCCGGCCCGGCGCCGGCCCCTGGCCTATCCTATCGGAGAAGCGACCGCCCATAGCGCTGCCAATGACACGGCCGCCGCGCCCTGCTCGTCAGCTCCGGCGTCGCTTCCTGATCGTGACTCGTTTAAACAAGAATGCTCGTCCTAGACCCCGCTAGCCTATCCTATCTCAAACTGGGCGCGGCCGCGCTGGTGCGTCATAGCTTGGGCGTGCTCATCACCATGACAGGCTCCGCGAAGAATGGGTCGCCCTTGAAAGCCTTTCGATGCGTGAGTGAGGCGCGCGGGGATAGATAGCTTCTAGCTCGAGGGGCGGCGCGCGCGGGCGCACGTGGTACCCCGGCTCTTCGAGGTGCTCTTCGCCCAGCTTGATGTCGTTGTGTATTGCCGCGATGAGCGACTCTGCGCCGGGCGCTTAGGGCGCGGCGCGGGGCGGGGCGGGGCAGGGCGGTCGCGCCTAGGTTGGGGAAGTCGGCCTCGGGCCTGAGGTAGCCGCAGATGAGCAGCTTGAGCTCCTGACCGTAGAAATCGCTCTCAAACTTGTGTATTATGTACGGCTCCTGCGCGCGGCTCGGGCGGCGTCGCGGCGGCGGCGCCCGCGCGACGCACGACCGTCTTCTGCGTGTTCTTGAAGTACGGGTTCCAGCCGATGCTGAGGACGGTCTTCAGGACCTCTCCGCCGTTCACGCTCGCCCATCCGAAGTAGACGCCGGCCTGCTGGTCGTGAATGACGTCCTTGAACGACTCGTAGGGCAGGTTCGCTGCGCGCGGCGCGTGGGCACGCGCAGGGCGAACCGCGGGCGAGCCGCACCGGTCGGAATGCCCAGCATCTTGCTTCCTCGCCGGAAGCCCGTGACCACGGGGCCGCGCAGCTTGATCGGCTCGCCGAGCGCCCCTGCGGCGCGCGCGTGCGTGAGGATCCCTCTCGCAAGCAGCGGGCTGCACTAGCGCACTCGTCTCGTATCTCAGCTCGCCCTTGGCGGGCTGCGCGTCCGCCATCGCGCCCTTTCAGACTGTACCCCTCCGCAGCGAAGATCAATCGAGCACGGCACGCCGGCCGCGATGTCGGCGTTCGTAGCGGGCCCGCCGCTCGCATCGGGCTCCGCGCCCCGCGCGCTGGGCTGGTCGCGGTGCGTATGAAAAGACGCTCGAAGCGACCGCTTCTCTCTGCGCGTCCTCTCATCTCACGCGCGTGCAGCGCTGTGAGCCGGTGCTCGCTTCGCGGCGTCTCCCTGGAACGGCCCTCGGCACGTTCCACGTCCTCCGCCAGCTCCACGCAGCGATTCGAAGGCCAGCAGCGGCCCCTCTTTGAAGTCGTAGCTCGAATGCGATCATCGGAAAACGATGGCGCGGCCCCGGCCGCCGGCGCCGCGGGGGAACGGCACGCGTTTGGAGCCAAGCTCAGGCGCTCCGACAGCCCTCCACCGCGAACGACGGCAGTGGAGACGCTGAGGAGCATCGTGGAATCCGATCGCTCGGACTTCGGTGCGTTCGGCCTCGGCGCGACGCGTTGCAGCGCTGCGAGTGAGATCTAATCCGCGGCAGGCTGGGCCAAGGCGTGCGTGAAGCTCGGCGGCATCGAGGCGCGGCGCGGTGCATTCGAAGAGGCGGAGGGAATCTTCAGGTTGGGCCTCTTCCGCCAGCCGAAGAACCCCTTCCTTCTGCAGGCGCGCCGCCTGAGGCCCCGCGCTCCCTTTTCGGGGCCTGCCGCCTCTTACGCGCGCGCCTCAGGCGCTCGGTGTCTTCCTCACGCGTCAGCGGCGGCTGGACGAGGCGAGGGAGTGTTTCAAGTGCGCCCGCGCTCCGCCCCGCCGCCCTCCGCCCCGCCGCGGCTGCAGGAACCGGCGCGCCGCCCACGCCGCCCTGCGCAGGCGGGGCATCGAAGCGAACAGGGGCAACCTCGGCGCGCTCTACCAGGTACCTCCCTCGCCCCCCGCCGCGCGCGTCCCGCCGCGCGCGTCCCGCTGCGGGCACCCCATTCGCGCCGCTGATCGCGTACCCCCCTCCCCTCCCAGTCGTGGGCCCTGCTTGAAATCTCCGCCGGCGCTGCGGCAGAGGCGCGGTCCCTCTTCGAAAAAGGCGTACGCGCCGAGCCCGAGCACGGCGCAATCTGGTACCCCCCTCGAACCCGCTCCGCACCCCGGGGGTCTTGCGGCTCACGTACCCCGGAGGTCCGCGTGGGCGCTTGCGGAGCGTGACCTGGGCGACGTGCGCAAGGCCCAGGAGATCTTCATTCGGGCTGTGCGCGTACCCCCCTCCTCTCAACCCCCCGGTACCCCTCTCACGCACACCCCCCGCCCCCCCCCCCCCCTCCCCCCCGCCCGGCCCGCAGCTGACGCAGGCGAACCCGCCCGCCTGCTGGTACCTTCGACCGCCCCCCACCTCCCCCCCATCTGATGTGCGCCTGTACCCCCAGGTGCGCGTACGCGGTGCTCGTGTGGCGGGACCTGGGGAGCCCCGCCGGGCGCGCGACCTCTTCGCCCAGGCCGTCGCCGTGCGCGCGTACCCCCTTCCCTTCCCCCCCTCCCCTTCCCCCTTTCCTCCCCTCCCCGCCCCCCTTCTTCAGCTTGCCCCGCTGAGGCCTCCGCCGGCCGACCGATCGCAGAAGCACCCGACGTACGCCGCGCTGCACAACGCGTGGGCCCAGGTGCCCCACCTCTTTCTCCCCCCTACGCGCCCTCCGCTTCCCCTCCCGCGCCCTCGCCGTCTGATCACGTGCCCGGGCAGCTGGAGGAGGAGTGCGGGAACGGGGCGCGGGCGCGGAGCTCTACGCCGCCGCACTCGAGGTCGCACCGGGTGATCCACCCGCCCCCCCCCCCCCCCCCCCCCCCCCCCCGCCCGCCTCCCTAGAGGGGGGCGGCTGGAGGGGTTCTTCTAGAGAGTTCCAGTGTTACAGATTGTCCTTCTAGATCAGATTTAACGAAGAAAGGGAACGAGGGCCGGGTTCTGGGCCTGGGGACCCGCCAGCCTCCCTAGAGGGGGGCGGCTGAAGGGGTGCGCCCGCCTGCCCCCCGCCTCCCCAGAGGAGGGCGTCTAGAGGGGGCCCGGGTGGGCGGACGGGGCGGGGCGGCTGACCCCGGGGGGCGCCCCCCGCGCGCGCGCAGAGAACGTGCGGAGCCGGCAGGTCCGATCCGATTCGATCCGCTCAGATCTGATCTGATCTGATCTGATCTGATCTGAGCAGGCGCTGGCGCTGCTCGAGTTCGCCGCCAACGACGCCCCCGCCGGCCGCCGCCTCTTCCGCGAGGTCAGATCTGATCTGATCCTATCGGATCTGATATCTTCCTTAATCCTTCTTCCTAGATCTAGATCCCCCGCCCGCCTAGCCTAGCGGCGCCCAGATCCCCCGCCCGCCTCCCGCGCGATCCTTAATTGGAGCCATCCCGGCTAGCTAGCGCCTATCTAAATTCGATCCGCCCGCCTCTCGCACGACCCGACCCGACCAGACCCGACGCGGGGCGGGCGCAGGCGCTGGAGCAAGTGGCGGGGGGCGGGACGCGGAAGCACAGCGGGACGGCCGCCGGCGTCCTCCACGCCTGGGCCAACTGCGAGCAGGCGCGCGAGACCTTCCCGAGGGCCCTGGGGGGGCTGCTGAAGACGCGGGTCGCTCGAGGGCTAGAGTCTAAAAGGCCTCCCTAAGGCCCTAGAGGCTGTCCTCGTCTTGGGCCAACTGCGAGCAGGCGCGCGAATGTTTTCGAGGGCGGCCTCCTTTAAATATAGAGGGGCTGGGACCCCTTCCCCCCTCCCGATCTGATCTGATCTGATCTGAGCAGAAGCTGGGGAACCTGAAGCGGGCGCGGCGCCTCTACGAGAAGGCCGCATCCGCCGAGCCCTCCAACGTCCGCCCCGCCCCGCCCCCAGAGCCCCGCCCCCAAAGCCCAGCCCCGCCCGCCCCGCCCCGCCCCGCCCCGCCCCAGAGCCCGCCCCCAAAGCCCCGCACCCAAAGCCCGCCCCTAGAGCCTGGCTCTTGCTAGTTCTCTAAGAAGCTTAAGAAGCCCTCCAACGTCCGCCCCGCCCCGCCCCGAAGCCCTTCCCCCCCCCCCCCCCCCCCCCCCCCCAAAGCCCCAAAGCCCCGCCCCGCCCCGCCCCTCTCCGGATCCCTAGAGGTCGGAGCTCATCCTGTCCGGTGCGCAGGGGTACGTGTGGCAGAGCTGGGGCCTGATGGAGCAGCGGGTGGGGAACCCCGACGGGGCCCGCGCCATCCTCCTCCGCGGCATCCGCGCCCTCCTGGTTCGTTCGTCCAAAGGCGGGATTCAAGGCTAGATTCAAAGGCTTAAGCTTAAAGACGACTCGACGAAACTATTCGGCTGTTAGTCCGCGGCATCCCTCCCTCCCTTCCTTTTCCGTTTCCCTTCCTTTCCCTACGGGTTTGCAAGCGCGCGCTCTCTCTCTCGCTCTCTCTCTCCTCCGCGGCATCCGCGCCCTCCTCGTCCGCCCCTTTGGATTCCCTCCCTCGCCTCGCATCGATTATAATTAGAAAGCTTGGATTAGATTAAACGATTAGATGTAGGACGATCACTCCCCCCCCTTCCCCTTTCCCCTTTCCCTCGCCCCCTGGTCCGTTCTTAAAAGATTAGAGTTAAGACGATTAGAAAGCTTCCACGTCCCCTATTCCACGTCTTCCTCATTCGGCTTCTTCTTGTTGCTCGTTCGGTGTCTGACCAGGGGCGTCAGGGCCCCACCGCGGCGGCGGCGGCGGCGGCGGCGTCGGAGGCAGCGGAGGCGGGGCCGTCCTCGTCGGCGGCCCCGCCCTCGGCGGCGGTGCCAGAGCCCGGGGAGGGGCGGGACCCGCCCCGGCGCGCCGCCTGCCTCTACCAGGCCCTCGGCGTCCTCCAGGCGAGTTCAATTCTATTCTATTCAAGGCTGTTATAAGAGGCGACAGACCCTATCTGTCTTAAATTGTTGGAGGCGAGTCTACTAGAGGCGAGTTTAAGGCCTTAAGACTGCTCCAGAGCTGTTAGAGGCGACGCGGCTCTCCCTTCGAGGCCCTAGTCTGTTAGAGGCGACAGGCCCTGTCATAAAACCGTAAACCCATAAAACCGTGAGACTGCTTAGAACCAGTAGTCTAAACTGCATAAACTGTTAGGCCTTAAAAACCATGAAACCGTGAGGCTGCAGTCCCTCCGCGTCCTCCAGGCGAGCGAGCGAGCCCGAATCTAATGACGCAATTGCAAGTGATATTAGTAGAAAGTCTAATAAAGACTGTCAGGCGAAGCTGTTGGACTCTTCAGCGAGCGAGCGCGTCTTCAGTTGTCAGAGGCGACGCAGCGCTTCCTCCTGCCGGTCTGACGGGCGCGGCGGCAGAGCTCGCGGGGGGAGGCGGCGGAGGCGCGGCGGAGCTTCGAGCTGGCGGCGCGCGCCGACCCCCAGGACGCCCGCGTCTGGTGCGCCCGCCCGCCGCGGCCCTTCTAGACCCTAGGGCGCTCTAGACCCTTCCCAGCGATAAAGGAGGCGGTTAAGGTTGATCAAGGACACCGCAACGCGTGCCAGGCCATGCGTGCCGGGCACAGCCTAGCCTTGACTCTACCGCCACACCTAAGCCACCTTAGACTATCCCTCCGGACGCCCGCGTCTGGTGCGCGCGCCCGCCCGCGTCTCCAGACCCTATGGCGCGGCTTGTCCGTCCCTGTCCTTCCTCCCTAGCCCCCGCGCGGCCCCGGGCCTTAGGCCTTCCGCGCGTCCCTGGCTAGATCACCCGCTCTCGACCAGTTGTCCCCTAGGTCCCCTGGTTCTCCTTTAGCCTTTTTGGCCTTTAGCCTTTCGCCCCGGAGCCTTTAGCCTTTAGCCCCGGAACTCTTGGACGCCCGCGTCTGGTGCGCGCGCCCGCCCGCGGCCCCAGAGCCTATTTATAGCCTTTCGGGCGCTAGGGGGCTGGCGCGGCTTGTCCGCCCCTGACCTCTGGGTCCCGCTCTAGATCGCTCTAGATTCAGCCCTGCCCTTGTTGCTTTTTGGGCCCGCCCGCGGCCCCAGAGCTTGTAGCTTTTTAGGCGCTAGGGGGCTGGCGCGGCCTGGTTCCTAGCCCCCTGGCTTTTATCTCTCTAGATCCAGCCCTGCCACGCTATTTAGAGCTCAACATCTAGCCCGCCGGCGCCCGGGCCGTGTCCTTGGGACAGTACGCCCTCGAGTCGACCGGCGCCGCAGGAGCGCGTGGGGCGCGGCGGAGGCGCGGGGCGGGGAGGTGGCGGAGGCGCGGCGGCTGCTGGTGCGGGCGGCGGGGCTCGACCGCACGGGGGCCGCGCACCTCGCCCTCGGCCTCCTCGAGCAGCGCCGCCGGGCCTTCCCCGAGTGCGCCCGCGCCCGCCCCCCCCCCCCGTTAGGGATGGATGGATGGACGGATGGATAGTGATGCGCGGCACACCTGAGCCCGGCCCGCCCCGCTCACCGGCGCGGCCCCCCCCCCCCCCCCCCCCCTTCCTCTCCCTCGCAGGGCGCGGGAGGCCTTCTCGAGGGGCGTGGCCCTCGCCGCCGGCCCCGTCCTCGCCGACATCTACAGGTGCGCCCGAGACGCGCCGCGCTCGCTTTGCTTTTCCTCCTGCCTGAGCCCCGCCCCGCCCCGCAGGGCGTGGGGCCTCATGGAGCGATCCGCGGCGGGCGTCGAGGCCGGCCGCAGGGTCCGATACCCCCCTCCTCCCCTTTTTTTCCCTGATTTGTTTTTTCGCGCAGCTGCTGGAGGAGGGGGCGAAGCGCTGCACGGGGCCCCCCGCCGGCGCCATCTGGTGCCCCTCCTCCACCCCTCCCCCTCCCACCTTAGCCATCCCCGCCCCCTCCCGACGCCAGGTACGCGCTGGCGCTGCTGGAGCGCTCCGACCGCAACTTCCCCGCCGCCCGCCGCGTCCGCCCTCCCGACCCGCCGACCCGTTCTAAGCTTAGACCTGGATCTTATATAAGCTTCGTAGTCATAGCTGAAGCTTCTTAAGCTTAGACTTCGCCGCCGACCCGTCCCCCCATCCTCCTCCGACCCGTCCCCCCATCCTCCTCCGACCCGACCCAGACGCTTAGGCGCTTAGGCTAAGGCTTAGGCGCCATTCTAAGCACTTCCCCGCCGCCCGCCGCGTCCGCCCCGCCCCCCCTCCTCCCACCCATCCCAAGCTTATCGGACTTCGATTTTAAGCTTCATAGTCATAGCTTAAGCTTCTTAGGCTTAGACTTCGCCGCCCACCGCGTCCGCCCCCCCGACCCGACCCGTTCCAAGCTCGGACTTCGACGTCAAGCTCAAGCTGCGCGGCAGTGCTTCGAGCGGGCGGCGGGGCTGCGGGCGTCGGACGTCTTCGTGTGGCTCTCCTGGGCCAACATGGAGGAGCTCGTCGCCCCCTCCCCGTCCGCCCCGCCCCGCCCCGCCCCGCCCTTCGCGGAACGCATACTTAGAGGAACGCCCCGCCCCTCCCCGTCCGCCCCGCCCCGCCCCGCCCGCCCTTCGCGGAACGCATAATTAGAGGAACGCCCCACCCGCCCCGCCCCGCCCCGCCCCGCCCCGCCCCGCCCTTCGCGGAACGCATACATAGAAAAACGCCCCACCCCGCCCACCAGAGGAAAGCAAGCCTCATAGATCTAACTTTTGATCCGAGGCCCCGATGTGCCCCACCCCGGCCCCCCGCCCCGCCCCGCCCTGCCCGCCCATAAACGCTGAACCCCGTCCGCCTTGCCTCGCCCCGCCCCGCCCCGTCCGCCCGCCCCGCCCCGCCCCGCCCCGCCCATAAACGCTGAACCCCGTCCGCCTTGCCTCGCCCCGCCCCGCCCCGCCTCGCCCGGATCGACCGTATTGAGAAGCAAGCCTCATAGATTTAACACTTCATCCGAACTCCCGCTCCGCGCGAGGCGCCTGCCCCGCCGACGCCTCGCCTCGCTTCGCCCGGGCGCAGGGAGGAGGGCGCCGAGGCGGCGCGGCGCGTCCTCGCGCAGGTGCTCCCCCCCTCCCCTCCGCGGCTCAGGTCAGCTTCGCAGCTCTGACCGCCGGGCGGCGGCGCCCCGCCCGCGTGCAGGGCGCCGCGGCGTGCTGCTCCGAGAGGGACCCAGTCGCCGTGCGGCCCCGCCCCCGCCCCCGCCTCGCGAGGCGCTGCCGATCGAAGTCTAGGCCGATCGCTTGAGGGACATAGGGATCTAGACGTCTACTCCGGCGCTCCCGTGCCCGGAGCTAGCTCGCTAGGCAAAGCTGAGGGCCGCCGGCTGACGGGGGTCCCTCCCCGGAGCGGGACCCCGCCGCCGTGCGCCCCCGCCCCCGCCCCCGCCCCTTGGGAAACGGCTCAGAATCTAAGCTCGAGAAGAAGGGAGCGCTTAGCGACACAGCAAACCTAAGCCCCAAGCCTCCGGACGGAGCTCAGGCCCATCGCTTCTAGAAGTCTAGGCCGGTCGCTTTGGGGGGCCGGGGTTCCTGGAGCTAGACAAAGCTGTCTAGCACAAAGCGTGTAGATCTAGGCGTTCCTGGAGCTAGACAAAGCTGAGGGCCGCGCGCCGGCCGCCGGGGGCGGTGGGGCCGCTCTCTCTATAGGTCGTGCATGGAGCTAGACAAAGCTTAAAGCTCGCGATAGCATCGCCGGCCGCCGGCTGACGGGGGCGGGGGCGGGGGCGGCGTGGCCGGGGGCTGCAGGCGCGGGGCGGGGCCGGGGAGGAGCCGGCGGAGGACGCGGACGCGGCGGACGGGGGGGAGGCCGCGTGCGACTTCGGGAGGGCGCCCGCCCGCGGCCAGGCGCGCGCGAAGCCCCCTCCCCTCCCATCTCATCTTATGCGGAGCTCTTCTTGAGGGGCTCCGCGTAACTTGGGGGCGCCGGCGCCTGACTGGGGGCGCATGCGCAGGGGATGCTGTGGCGGGCGTGGGGGGACCTGGAGGCGCGCCGTGGCCGCGCCGCCGAGGCCGGCGCACTCTACGCCCGCGCCGTCGTGCGCCCTTAAAACTAGACTTGTCCTGTAGCTGCTATATAAGGTGGAGAGTGCGCTAGAGTGCTATATAAGGTGAAGATTTAGAGAGTGCTATACGATGCTTTAGCTGCTGCACGATTAAGCGCGTACAAATGCGCGCTGCTTTTGGCTGCTATAAGCTTTTTAGTTTCTTAAGCCTCTATGTTTCTCTAGATAGAGACCCGAATTTTAGAAGCTTTACGGATGCGAAAGAGCACACAGTATCCAAGGATCTTCTAGGCTTCTCGAGCACCTCTCGTCGCCCGCCTGACGCGTGCGGCCCTCCCGCTAGGGTGCGGACCCGTGGAGCGCGCCGGCGTGGGCGGCCTGCGGGGCCCTCGAGGCACGCGCCGGCGACCTCGACAAGGTGCCCGGGCCCCCGGCCCCCCCGCCCCGCCCCGCCCCGCCCGCCTGCTCGCCCCGCCCCTTCGAATTTTCAGCCGGGGCACCGGGCCGGGGCGGAGGAGCGCCAGCCCCTTCCGCCCCGCCCCGCTCCGCCCTCCGTTTTGTTTTGCGCTCCGAACTCGAGCTCGAGCTCGACGCGCCGGCGCCAGCACCAGCCGGCATAGCTTCGCCTCGCTCATACGATTAGCCACTTCCGCCCCGCCCTCCGTTCACGCTCCGGACTCGAACTCGACGCGCTGCGCTAGTTGGCGCTAGCCGGCACATTGCTAGCGCGCTTCGCTGCGTCCTCCCTCACGCCAGCCAGCCGCCATAGCCGGCGCCACGCCGGCGCCGCGCACGGCCGAGCTCACCTGAGCTCACCCACGCGCGCGCGCGCGGGGCAGGCGGCGGCGAGCTTCGAGCGGGCGGCGGAGCTCGACCCGGGGGGCGCCCAGGTCCTCCTCTGGTGGGGCGAGGTCCGCTCAGATCCCATCTGATCCGATCCGATCTTTTTAGAATTCGATCCGATCCGATCCGATCTGATCTGATCCGATCTGGCGGCAGGTGGAGGCGGGGCGTGGGGAGCTGGAGCGGGCGCGGGGCATCCTCCGGCGGGCGGCGGACGCTGACCCGCACCTCGCCGCCGTCTTCGAGGCCTGGCGCGCGCCTTTGGAATTAGAATTCGATCTAGATTTGATCCCCGCCCTAAAAAGGTGGTGGCTGACCGGCGGCGGGGCCTGCAGGGCCGGTGTGGAGGAGCGGCTGGGGCGGGCGGAGGCGGCGGAGCGGCTGCGCTCCGTCGCCCGCGCGGCCGCCGCCGCGGCGGAGCGCTAGCGGTGACCTCGTCGTCGTTGCGCGCGGTTCTGTGTCATCGAATCGACTGCGATCGCATGCGATCGTCTCGGATCCTATCGCACATGTACAGGCGGCGAGAGGGGGAGGAGGGGGTCGGGGGGTACGCCGCATGCCCACCATCGCGGGGTCGCAGCTCTGTTAACGTTTCCATCTTTACATTCACGCACAGCGCTGAGAAGGCAGACAGAGTACAGCTAGTTAAAGCGATTTCGATCATGATCACGCCACGCTGAAGTTGGACGAGGTCGTCGGAAATAACTCTGTGCTCGATTCTGTGCTCGATCAAGTCAGCTCCATTGCATGAAAGTGATCTGTATAGATATAACGCATACGTAGAGCGGCTAGAATTTTTCGAAGACACTGTGACAGCGGGAAAGGCCCTGAGGGCACCCGTGACCAGCGGCGGCACCTGAGGGCCTGAGGCCCGTCGCCCGGCGGCCGGGTGCCACGGTGCCCACTGCCCAGCTGCAGGGCGTGCCGGGTGGCCCGGGCCGGGGCCCGGGGGGCAGCGGGGGATGGGTGGGGGCCGTGGGGCCGAGCGCTGCGGGCTGCATGCATGCGCACTAGTACTGCCGCAGTGCGCATGCGCAGCTGGCCATGGGGGAGGCAGGTAGCCACCGACGGCCCACCGTAGCCGTTCCGTTTTACCTAGCGCTAGTCCATGCCATATGGCAGCTTGCGACGCCTTGCGTTCAAGTCTTAACTTCAAGAGACTCCGAAAAGTGATTTCCAAAAACATGTACACGGTTACTGAGTAATACTGACACTTACTGTAAGGTCATTACCGTAAGTTATATTAGACGTCGCTTTTGCTAGACGTTTGCCCACCTGTCGTGATAGATCTAGACGTTTACAAGATAGACGGATGACGAGAATTAGCTTGAATTTACCTAAGAAATTACGCAAAAGGACATATAGACGAGGATTTAGTTAGACGACTACCCTCCCCCGTCTATATACTATGATAGCTATCCGCGCCTATCTTTAAAATTTGTGGTCGCATGCGCACAGTCGGCGGCACTGCGCATGCCACTGATCATGTGACTGATGAATCAGTGATGATGCCAGGCTACCAGACTTTATAATTTGTCGCTGAATGGTCCGGTACCCGATTTACCGGTACTATGGGATATAGCCAAGTTACTACAACTTACTAGTACCGTGTAACACTTAATTAATGCGCCAGAAATTAATGCGTTTTTGGACCCGGACCCCGAGTATTGATAATAATGCGGCACCGAATTAATGCGTTTTGAAGCTTTTTGGGTGCAGTTGGGGGGGTGCATACAGCAGTTTCTAGCGTTTCGATGTTAATGCGGTCCCAAATTAATGCGTTTTGTCAGCAAAAAACGCATTAATTCGGTACCGCATTACTTAAGTGCGCGCATTACTTAAGTGTTACACGAGTCTACAACGGGTACTAAGTTACTACTAACCCCTACTAACCCGGAGTCCCGGACGTCGAGTCGTCGAGTCGTCGACCCGGGAACTTCCTGAATCAATATCTGTCGATCGAAAATTTCGAAATCGCGATTTTTGATCATGATATCGATATCGATAATGTTTTCTGTTGTTTTCTATCGGACCCGTCGAATGACTCGAACCGCGATTGTTTTGTTTAAGATCGACCAGCTCGTTTTTTTAACATCGACTCCTCTGTTTTTTGACAGACTATCCCTAGGCCTCTGGGTCACTAGACTCACTAGTACTACCGTAGTACCAGTAGTACTGTACTACCGTAGTACTACGGTACTACCGTAGTACCGGTAGGCTAGAGAGTCCGACGGTCGTAGTACTGAGTTTACTACAGACTCTACTACAGAGTACTATATAGCTACAGTACGTCTACAGACTACTGTAATTCGGGAAATATTTAGTATACTGGATCTTTTTAGTACCAAAGTTTTGCATGAGGGCTGAGTACTAAATATTTACCTCAGGCCTGCCAGGCTGCTAGCGCTAAATCTACTAGGCTAGACCCGGACGGGGCCGGACCCCTTGTGTGGATATTAATGCTCGGGGTTTCGATACTGGTACAGTGGTACTGTCACAGTGTGGTCACCGGGTACCGGTACAGTGGTACTCAGTGCTACTCATCACTCAGTCGAGTCTCACTTGAGTACTAGTCACTGACAGAGTCACTGACACAATATTAATTTGTACATGTCACTGACTGCATGACTGTCAGTGTCTGCATCGTACTACGGTACTGCACGCGTACGGTGAGTAGAGCTGTGCTCGCTGGGGGGGGCCGGGCCCAGCGGCCGCTATAGCGCCGCGAGCGGCACCCGTCGCTGGCCCGTCGCTCAGCTGGGGGTACCGCCAAAACCTGACGAAAAAATGCTGAAAACCGATCGAAAACCTATCTGTTCCGCTTAGTTTGTTCGTACAAGCTCTTAAGCCGCAAACTCAGGCCTAGGTTTAATGCTTGGTTTTGCGAGCCATGCGTCGATTTCAGCGAGATTGAGGCCAGCCGCAGGCGGCTTGCAGGCTGCTTTTGGGCGAAACGAAACGGGGCGCCTGGATGTTTGAAAACAGTCGGAATTTAGCAAGATTATAATTAATCGGCTACGCCGACCTACGTCGACCTTCAGATGAGAAAAAAGCGTGGTGGGGCTTTTTTTGGCGCCTGTCGGCCACAAAAAACGCCGAGCGAGGAGGCGTCGCTGGCGGAAAACGCCGAGCGTAGCGGCCGCTGGGACCTCGCGAGCGAAGCGACCACCAGCGACCACAGCCCTAACGGTGAGTCGGTGACTGCACCGACTCGGCGATCGCGATGACTCAGTGATCATGATCTGTCACGAGTCACGACTCACGACACTGGGACACTGTGTGAGTCTGTGTCTCACAGCTGCAGTCTGTGTGTACACATGTGCGACGGTGCACTGTGCGTGCCAGTGTGCCACTACTAGTGCTACTAGCCTAGTACAGTACTAGGGGGCTACTACTTGTACTAGCCTCAGGGCCTACTAGTACTACCGTATAACACTTATATATGACGCGCACTTAAATATGTCATCCCCAAATTATGTCGTCGAAATTTTGCTATAACGACATAATTTGGGAGCGCCATAATTCCTGGGCGCGATACAAAATGATACAAAATTACCGCGCCCCATACAAACCTTGAATTTCATAGCGACATATATAATTTGGGAGCGTCATATTTCACGCACGGGAGTCCAGGTTTTATAAACGACATCTCAGATGGCGTCATATTTAAGTGTTACACGGTAGGCCTACTAGCAGTGATGTTATTCCGAATTAACCGAAAAACTGCCCATTCCAGGAATAATTCCTGGAATATTCCTAGTAAGATTCCGAATTCTTTATTGTTTCTAGAAACCCTTCCCTCATACACGCGTACCGCACCCCACGCCGGCCCAGCCCCGCCCTGTCCGCCCCTCTCCGAGGCTCCGCTTTGCGAGACCACTGTATGAACTGTCAAGCATTAAATATTGAAGCATATTCATGCGTTCGAAGGTGCAGCAGTGAGCTCGAGCTGTCGACGTCGACGTCGTCGGGCAGACCGCTTGCGGAGGCGACTCCGACGGGCCAGCTGAGCCCTCGTTCTCACCAGACATCGATTTGCGATACGGGCGCGCTCTGCTGGACGCTGTGTGCTGCGTTCTGGCGAAAAAATCCCATGCACGAACAAGTACCCCCCCTTATTCGGAACAATTCCTGAAAGAACGGCGTTCCCAGCACCATTCCAGGAATCATTCTAGGAATTATTCCTGGAACAGAATTAAAAAATGTTTCTAGAAAGAATGCCATCACTGCCTACTAGTACTAGGCTAGTACGTATCATAGTATACTCATACTATACTGCGCATGCCTACTACCGTAGTACTAACTTAGTAACTTAGTAGGTATACGTACTACCGTGTGGCACTAAATTACCGCGGCATAAATTACCGCGTTAAAAACTCCGGCCCGGGGGTGGCCAAAATACCGCGGTACCAAATTACCGCGTTTTAAAAAAACTTGAGTCTTGTATGGGGCGGTAGTTGTGGGGGGTACTGTATGGAGCAACTTGGCTGCAGCACCGCGGCACCAAATTACCGCGTTTTAACAAATTCTCGGCGCGGTAATTTGGTACCGCGGTAATTAAGTGGGCGCGGTATTATAGTGCCACGCGGTACTGCGTGGCAGTGCGTGCCAGACTGCCAGTGCCGCAGTGCCTGGCGCGGCCCCGCGCGCCGGCGACGGCCCGGCGTACGCGAGCCGCCGGGCCGGCGCCCGGCGGCGCGGCCGGCGCCCGGCCGGGCCGGCGCCGGGCGCCGCGCCGCGCACGGACGCCGTGCCGCGCACGGGCGCGCCGCGTGCGGCGTACGCGCGCGTACGCGTGCGGCCCGCGTGCACCGTGCACGTGCATGACGGTGCATCTACGTATACGGTATACGTAGACGGTACATGTATATGTACTACGTATTGTCACAGTGTGCGTTACGTACTACGGTACACGGTACACGGTACACCGTGTCACCGACTCAGCTGCAGACTCAGTGCAGAGTCACTGAGTCACTGCAGACTGGCCCAGTGCACGGCACGCAGCACGTGGTTAGCCTGGTAAAAAAGGTCCTGGCCTAGCTGCCAGGCTGGTTACTCGGGCCCTCCGGCGCCCAGTTCTAGATCTGGCGAAGATCTGGCGAAGATACCTCTCAGAGTACTAGTCTCGTAGTACAGCGCGGCGCGCCGGCGCCGACCCCGGCTCGCGCCGGGAGTCCCGGGACGAGGATTGCACTGCGGCAATTCAGCTTCCGAAAGTTCTGATCATGATCGGATTACGTACGTAGCTGGCCATATCATAGTATCATAGCATCCGAAGCACTCTTAGCTGTAAGATCATGGAGAGCGGCGCCACGGATACCTTCCCGTGCACGCCGAGTGATCATGACCAACTTGAGCCCGGCCGCGGCCAGCGATCGTTTTGTCATCTCAACTGCCGCGGCCGGCGCGCCCAACAACGCCAACGCCCCCGCGGCCAGCGCCCCCATCACTCCCGGCGAGCCCGACATTGACATCGATAGCGAATTTGAAGAAATCGATGGCATCGCCGGGGCGGCCAGCCGCGGGCCCCGGCCGCGGCCCATCGATCGGTGTACATGTGGTGTCTCCCTCTGACAAATCCTCCCCCGTGTCCGGATCTCCCGCCAGCCGCGGAAGCCTTCTTCTTCGCCCTTCGGCCCTGTCTCGCTCCGTTTCTCCCCTTCCCCTGAACCGAGTACACGCGCACGACTTGCGGTTGGGCGGATTCGAAGAGGCCCCGACTCCGGATCCGCCAAGCCCCCAGATTGAGGGCTCCGCATCTCCCTCCCCGGCTCCTCGCATGCGCATGCGCAGCCAACTGCAGGCCCCGCCCCAAGCCCCCTTAAGCTCCGGATCCGCCCCCTTCGAATTTCTTCCGCGCCGTTTCTCCAACCAGACCGTCGAACGAGCTTTTCTCCAGAACTGGAGCCGAACCCGCATCGCCCGCGCCCGGTCCGTCCACGGCCGAGTTCCCGCGGCCGCGCCCGGCCCGCGGCCCGGAATCCCCCCCTTGGCCTGACCTTGGAGCAATCGCAGGGGCGCAATCTCGTACTCCGCCATCCCACTGGCCGCAGCAGGTATCTATATTAATTCCTGACATTCTATTGTAAATGAAGTTTCCTGATCATGATCATGACAGGCGCTGTCCTGGCTCTGGCCATGTGGAAGGCCCCTCTCGAGGGAAACATCGTGCCTTTCGCCGTCACCCTCGCCATCGCCACCGTGGCATGCGCTGCGCTTGCCTTCGCCCTCCTATCGCGCCACGAGGACTCCCTTCTGCGGCGCCGGTGGCAGGCACGCGTGCCTTCCACACATATACGTTCCGTATAGTATTAATACGATCCGGCCACCCGCAGGCCGTCGCTTGCACCGCAATCCCAACGCTGTATTGCACCGCTTTCTGCATTTCCTGGGTACGCACATTAAGATCTATTTCGAAATCTATTAATGTATTCGATGAGTATAGTCGCTACCTGCAATCGCCTGCGGGGCGCGCCGAATTCGATGCACTTCTGATTGCAGCTTTCATTCGTTACGCGCAGCTGCTCACGATGCCGTCGTGCCTGCTTGTGGCGGTGGCGGTGGGGTCTCTCTTGTCCTCCCCCCTTGTCCAACTACGCTGCCTCCAGGTCCGAATCGTCCACCACCGCAGCCTTATTGATCTGTGGCCTCTGCGCAGTTCTAAACCGGCTCAATTTCTCGGCAGGTGCTAGTCGTCAACGCTTTTGGGGTGGTTCTCAGCACCGCCCTTGCCTTCATTCAGGCAACTATAAGCCCTCGATCGCGAGCGCTAGCGCTAGCTCGCAAATTGCTGACTGTGATTCTCCAGGGCGGCCGCGGGACCCGCGACGGCCTTTCAATTGCCTGGGAGATTGGTGCGCCACTCCGGTTCCGAGTGAATCCTGATGGATCCGATTGAAATAATGACACGTGCGCACTGCGCGGCAGGTCTCTCCCTCCCCGGCTGCATCGCCGCAGTCATCGCCGGGGCCGCCGCACACATATGTATAAACTTATTTAAATCCCTCGTTCATCTCGATCGCTTCGCGATCTCGATTCACTCTGGATTTAAATAAGTTTATACATATGTGTCAAAATTAATACTAAAATACGTATTTATCGATTAAATTCTTTAACTTTTTATGCAAACTTTGTATAAATTAATGCAAACTTTGTATTAAAAATGAAAAACGTGTTTAACTTTATGCATATTTACGATTGAATCAATTGATCTTATATCGATTGATTATGTTCTTTGTCGATTACATATATAACTGCGATTAATTTGCATTAAACTACTTAAAGAACGAAATAATCGCGATTAAATTGCATAAATTCGCATAAACTCGATATATCTCTCTTGTATTGAAGTAGACCACCGCCCATTCTGTATCGAAAAACGCAAAAAGTGTCACAGAGTTGCATTGTGTCCAATTGAACAATCGATGAGATTGCTGATTTGCATTTTTGCACCCAAAAACTGTCACAGAGTTGCATTATCTCCAATTAAACAATCGATTATAATGGGGATGGGCACTTTTGCACCCAAAAAGTGTCACATAGTTGCATGGTCTCCAATTAAACAATCGATGAGATTGCGGATGTATATTTTAGATCGAAAAGTGTCACAGAGGTGCATGGTCTCCAATTGAACAATCGATTAGATTGCATATGTTCTATAAAACAGAATAATTGAGATCAAGTGTGACAGGTAGTATTCAAATGATATTCAGTAAGAGATAGTTTTGTTTTTGAGAAAGTCAGTAAGAGGGGTGGAATGTCTGTGACGCCTGTGACGGCTGTGACGCCTGTTTTCAGAAGTCTGTCATTTTTGAAAATTTTAAAAAGTTTGAAAGTAGGTGTCACAGGCGTCACAGGCGTCACACTCAATTAAATTAGGTGTCACAGCGAAATTGCAGACGATATCCAGTAAGACAACTTCGCATTTTCAAAAAGGTTGATTAATGGATAGTGTTTTGTAGGTGTCAGAGGTGTCACAAGACGGATTTCAGTAAGACAAGAATATATTCTCGAAAATCTCAGTAAGAGAAAGAGATTCCATTTTTAATTGGGTGTGACGCCTGTGACGGCTGTGACGGCAGTTTTCAGAAGTCTGTCATTTTTGAAAATTTTAAAAAGTTTGAAAGTAGGCGTCACAGGCGTCACAGGCGTCACAGTCAATTAAAGAGGCGTCACAGTCAATTAAATAGGTGTCACAAGACGGATTTCAGTAAGACCATGTGAAATTCTGAATTTCTCAGTGTCAACTAACTCGGAAATCGCAATACTCTATGTTTCTCCGATTTCTCCAACCCTGAAAACACACCTGTTATTCTCTCATCTATCTCATGAGATACTCTCGTGGTTTTTCTCTCTGCTTCTAATCCACAACTGAATATATCAATCGCCAACATACCTTCATTTGAGTAACAATGAGCAGTGCAGTGGCTCTCATCCAGCAGAAGAACCATTGCAAAACCAGGAGGAGAAAGACCACCATCGAAAATCTCGCAATGCTTGTGAACTACTCGAATACCTTGCTCTTGAATAATAGTTTGTAAGAACTGCATTAACCACCTGGTTGTTGTCTCCAAGTCTTCCACTCCTACTGCTAATTGGGTTCTGAATTTGTAATCCAGCATCACATGGAAGCCTCGATGAGTATTCATTTATGAATAAATAAGAAAAATTAAAAACGCGATTGGTAGAATGCGAACCATCTTAGCAAGAGTGCTACCTTATGAGTTGGTGGATATCATTCTGTTGCACTACCACAAGACCTGTCCCAGCTGCTTTGACACATGCATAATCACCAAGGGAAAATGGGGAAAGATTCTCATCTCTCTTTCAAAGATCTAATCAAAATATAATACTACTGGTTTATCATCTATTACAATTCCTGATGTCGTCTTTTTTCTGTAAGCATGAGAGGATTTCTTGTTGCACTCTCTGCATCCACTTCCCCTTACATGATTAAATGGGTAGGTTTGGAGGATCTTGTTGCATTTAAGGCATCTAACAGAGACCTTCTCTTGTGCTTTCTTATAGACTGTCTCACTATAATCGAATTTAGCATCACCATGAACCATCATTGCAGATTCTATGAATTTCTTTGTTTTATCATCCATCCCTCTCTATATATACCTGAGATTTCTATGGAGCAGTATCCTGCCCGAAAATGGGGAAGTAGCGATTTGTGCCGTAATATTCTGCATATGTATTCTGTCTTGCAATAGCATCGGTTCTCTCAGCATAGAGAATGCATTTGTAGATACCAAACCTGGTGGCTCTCACCAAGAACTGGTAATCTTCAAGACCGAAATTCACTCCATGATAAGCAATTCCGAAATTGTCATATGGGGTGATCACAACTGCAATATTTGGGGTTCCACCCTCTACTTGACAGACAGCATAAACATCTGGTGGAATATCTACGACCACCTTGTAGTGGTCACCAATCTCAACAAGAGAATCAACTACTGATGTCTGTTCATTCACAACAATTGGGAAGATCTTGATAATATATGGTGCATTCATGCTGGGGACATAGGTGCGAATTCTGGTGTTGGGATCAATGGGATTGGGTTGATCATTTACGAAAAGAGGCGCACCAACAGCTCCACCAATCCGAAGACCATCACCAATATATGCTCCCCCCGTTTTGCAGTTAATAGCTCCCGACCGAGATTCAAAAGAGTAAGTAGAAAGAGGATCACCATAACTGTCTGGGTCTCCATAATGGGCAGAAAAGTTTGCATTTGTGACAAGGAGTTTCGTTGTCTTAACTATACCATTATTTTTATCACATCTGAGTTCCTGCAATCTCAGTTTGTGGGTGGAACCAAAAGTATTCATGGTAGGTTGGACTTCTGTGGATTGGAGACCTTCTACATCATCAAAAGTAGCATGCTGCAAAACGTGATTTGCAGGTGCTGCTAATGATAGCTGGGGTGTAATAATTCGCTCTACTGGGGCAGCCATTTTACATTAAAGTGATATATAATTTATGGGGTTGGGTTATCAATCACATCTGGTTCCTGGTAAAACCCTGTTTGAGAAAGAGTATCAGGAGTAACACCTCTTAGAGCTGAGACAGCAGCTATATCTGTTCTGATACCCATAACTGTAATTGTATATTTTCCAATATCTGTAACAAACAGATCATAGGTGAAATTGTTATTATAAACACAGAACCCTGTGCCGAAATGATCATATCCTTGAACACTGAAATTGTATCTGTGACCTGGCTGGTTATTGTTGGCTCTACATAAAGAAAGCATTGCAGAAGGAATGACCAGCCCTCTCATTACTCTTTTGGTTCCTTCAATCAATTCAGAGTTTTCAAGTGTGACAGTATAACCTTGGTAAAATTGAATAAGTGGCTGTTGTGCAACTGGTATATATAATCGAATTCGTTGGGGGTCTTCAACATTCTGTTCAAGAGTATCTGGGACATCATTGTATGCAATTGATGAGGAGAGTTGACCTGAAACTCTGCAACCACCACCAATAAATGCTCCACCTGATCTCACAGTTACAGCAGCAGAATTCTTATCGAAATCGAGGGCTTTCAGATCAACACTGTAAGCATCAGGACCTCCATTAGTTGGTTGGAAGAAGTTCGCATTTGAGACAAGGAGTCGAGTTGTTTTAACAACCCCAGAATTCTTGTCTGCTCTCAGTTCTTTAACTCGAATAATTGAGTTCTTATCAAAGGAGTTACCATTGGAATTGGGTCTCTCTGTGGATTCTAAACCACGAACCTCATCATTTACTTCATGCTGGCGAAAATGCATTGCAGGGGATCCAAGGGAATATATAGGCAGTTGAACTCGATTGTATTCACCCATTGCTTCTTTTACTAAGAAGGATAGAAAAATAATGTTCATTGCTCTTCTGTGACATTGTTATACTCGATGCCTTTCTTTACAGTTCCCCTTTGGAATGCCTGTAACACAATGGCTTCCTTTGAGGTTGGTATCTGAACTCCTGATGAGATGCAAGATTGGATCTCTTTCTGAACAATCTCATCAATTGCGATTCTTGCCCTGTTGTGGGCAGCATTATCAATCCAGTCCTGAACAGATGCGCAGCAATATTCCATTCCCAACTTTTCTATATCAGATAGAACCACTTGGTATATATTCGACATTTCCTAAACTACCATAAGAAAATTAAACGATGCTTATTAATTCTCCTGAGAATGCTGTGCTACTTGCATATGAACCGACTGAATTTGTAACAAGTGTAACAAATTCGTTTTGGGCAAGATTGAGAATGCAAGAGAAACACAGCGCTTTATTTGTTGTTGACAGATTGTGAACTTGGGAAATGCTCAATCCCCCTGGATCTGCATTGTTTACCCTGAGAAACAATTCAATAGCAGAAGTTGTGGTTGAAGAAGTGAATACTGAAAATCGATAGTGTCCTGCAACAGGTGCTGTGAACCTTCCAGTTGATGTGCTGAATGAATTGGTATTGTTTACTCGAACTGTTGCCCAGTTTATGAGATCAGCAGAAGTTGTAGCAGTGTGATTGTAGCCAAGTTGAACTGAAAATCGTGGATGTGATGTTTTGAGATAACACCCTGTATTAACTGTCAAACTATTCGCTTCCAGAGTAGCGACAGTGTTACTATTTCGTTTGAGAAGAAGGTCTACATTGGCTCCTGTATCGATTTCTGGTGTGACAACCTTGTTTGTTGCTGTGATTATGGATTGTGAGGCAATTGGTAGTGAAATACCAGCATTTGCTGTTACCAATCCTGTAAAGGTGCTTGTTCCTGTAATACTTACCTGATTTGCTGTTAGGGTTCCATCAACCCTTGCCCCATCTCCAATGTAAGCTCCTCCACTTCTCACAACAAGAGCAGAGTTATTAATTGTGTTGTCAAAGGTTACTATTTTGGGTGTGGTGAACCCTCCTACATCATCATATATTGTGGAATCAGAAACAATCTCACCTGATTGGACTTGGTTCTTATTGGAGACAATTAAACCTGTGGTTCTCACCTTGCCCCCATTGCGATCACATCGAATTTCTTTGCATCTGATCACAGAGTTTTGAGAAAACGAATCGGCACCTGTTGTTTCAGTGCAAATAAACCCAGGGGTTGCATCTGTTACTGTGTGGTTGAGTTGATGTAATTTCGGGGCAGCATAACAGAACACAGGAACAGCTATTTGAGTGGTCATACTTTATATTATGTAGACAATATTATGAATGGACAAGCATGCATCCAAAGAACCATCTGATATTATAATATATAGAACCTCCACCACTGCTATTATATGATATTCTGATGGAATCATTGGCTTGAAGGTCTACAATAATTTCGAACCCATTGTTTGCATATGCAGATGCATAATTAGTATTAACTTCAATTCCAGATGAGCTTCCGTTTTTCTGTAAAAATGTAACAATATTAGTTGTTCTTCCAGTCCAATAACAGGATCCACTAAATGTGACAAGATAGTTTCCTGTAACAGGGGCAGTAAAAAGCCCTGTCGCAGGATCGAAATGATTTCCTTGGTTCACTATGACTCCTGTTGTTGGATATATATTTATTGAGGAAATTGTTGCAGTTATTGACCCATTTGGTTGCTGTTTTGTTGCAAAGAAACGAGGATGGCTACTTAATTTGAGATATTTGCTTGTCGGAAGTGTGAGATGTTGAACAGTTGTGTTATCTATTTGAGTTGTTTTTTGAAGAGAAAAGATGGTGTCCCCATTCCTCTTGTAATTCATGACTGTGTCACTCATGTTGTCAATCTCAGGTGTGTTTATTCTTGTGGAAAGTGTGAGTGTTCCATACTGAATATTCCCTGAAAGCCCACCATTGAAATTCATATACCCACCAAAACTACTTGTCCCACTCACAGATAGTTGATTTGCTGTGACAGTTCCTGCTACATTTGCTCCATCTCCAATGTAGGCTCCTCCACTCTTGACTACAAGAGCGGAATTATTGCTTGTGTTCCCAAAAGTCACTATCTGTGCTGTGGTGACTCCACCCACATTATCATATATTGCTGAATCCGGGACTACCTGACCTGATTGGACTTGATTTGTATTCGAGATAATAATACCTGTGGTTCTTATCTTACCATTATTGCGATCACATCGAATTTCTTTGACTCTCAGTATATTATTCTCTGTGAAAGAGGTATTGCTTGTAGTTTCAGTGCAAATAAAACCGGGCGTAGAGTCGACTACTTCATGGGAGGTGCTATGTAATGATTTGGCGGCAAGTTCATAGTTTGGGATTTCTAATAGAGAGGTCATCTTTGTAATAGTGTGAGAATCTTAATTATGCTGTTGCTATCCAATGAATTGCAATTTGAAGCCACTGTGGTTGAATGGTTACCCATCCTGCTGCCCAAATAACAAGATTGATTGTGGTAGAGGTTGTTGAGTTGCTTGATATTCCTATTTTATAATCGATTTCCACATTTGTTGCAGGTAGTCCCTGCAATGTAACAACAACAGATGGAGCAGATGCAAAGGCAGGACTCCAATTTAATGTAATGGTATGGTTTTGCCTTGCTGAACTGCCCCCAATTTGAGGATTTGCAATTGTCATTTCATGTCTCCCTTTTCTAATCAGGTTATCAAGCATGTATTGGGGTGCTAACTTAGTCACCTTGGAGTTGTCCCGAGGATCCATGACCCACATTTCTCTTGCATATGCATTACCACGAACAAGGAGTGTTTTATCCTGATAGTAAGATATAGAGTTAGTAGAAAGGGTTGAATTGTGGAAATTCCAAATAACAGGAGGATCAGGCATAATATATGGGTCATAATCGAGAAAGTAACCTGATCCAATGAGAAGGTTTGCATTTGCAGTGATATTATTTGCTGTAAAGGGATCAAGGGTGGGTTTATTGGTCAGATCATTGTAGTTGCCCGAGAAAATCGCTGGTTTGTTATAAATATCTGTATTCCAATCATGAGTATGTGCAAAATCTGTAATCTCTGCCTTAGTGTGGGTGTGACCTACATATGCAACATTTCCAAGATCTGTAATCTCTGCCTTGGTATGGGTGTGACCAACATATGCAACATTTCCGAGATCTAAAATCTCTGATTTAACATGAGTGTGAGCAAAATTAGTAATATCTGCTCTGGTGTGGAAGTGTGCAAAATCTGTAATCTGGGATTTTGTGTGAGTGTGTGCGAAATCTGTGATCTCTGCCTTTGTGTGGGTGTGTGCTCGATTATTCAGATCAAGGAAGCTACCTGAATATGCAACAGGGTGTAGATTAGATGGGGTGGGTTTATTAGTGAGATCATTATAATCTCCTGTGAAAGAGATGATTTTGAGTTCACCCCTTCCAACATAATCAGAAGGGAGATCAATCTTAATGGGCATAATAGCTGGATCATCAGGTATCTCATACTCACCTCCTGGATGGACAACAGGGAAGGTTTGATTGCTTTCAGTATGGACAAAGAAGTTGCATGCTGTCACTGTTCCATCAATAATCCCTCCTGTGAGAGGAAGGTAATCCCCTGTCACACCAATATTAATACCTGCAATAATTGTATTCAGTTCTGTTTCATCTATGTAGTTTTGGGCTTGAAGGTAATCCTCTGTTACCACTCTTGATATGGTCTCATTGTGAATATTCTTTGCTGCTGCCCTCTGATTGATTTCTAAAACTCCCTCACCAACTCCACCATTATAATTCGTTTTGATCCATGCAACCTCGCATTGTTTATAGTCATCTCGGTTCCCCAAAAGTGCATCTGGTAACAATCTCTCTCTGCTGAATATTAATTTCGGTCTTGATGAATCTAAATCACTCACATCAGTAACATTAATTTGGATTGCAGCGTTTTTATCATCATAGTTTGCTGGATCAGATGGTAGAGAAAATAAACCCCCTGTCATTGGGATGTCATCTGCATAGTAGCTGGTAAGATAGATACCTGGTTTGGTGTCTTTAATTTCAATACCACCACCAAGTCCCAATATTCCATTTCTTGTAGGGGGTCTAATGTATAATTCGCCTTCCATTGTGGTGCCTGCATCTATTCCCTTTCGATTCACATAGTAATCATTTAATTGTAATCTTGCTGGTGTGTCTATATTTTGATAGAGACTCACACCATTGTTAATATCTCCTAATAATACATTACCTGCTGATGCAAAAGTGGGTTGTTCTCGTATTTCACTCCAAATATGCAAATGGTCTTCTGGTGGGAACTTTTCTGGTTTTCCATCAATATCACCCCAATCATGCCTGTGATCCTCTGGTGGGAATTTGTCTGGTTTACCTAAGATCTCATCCCAGTCATGGTTGTGATCCTCTGGTGGAAATCTGGCTGGTTTATTGTTGATCTGCTCCCAATCAGGGAAGAATTCCCAAATCTCAGGTCGAAATCCATCTGGTAATAATTCTTCATGGGGTTCATATGGTTGCTCATAATCAACAACTGGTGGTTCGTGACCATCTGCTAAATATTCCTCATGGGGTTCATAATTCTGCTCATATTCATACTCTTGTGGATCTAAACCATCTGGTAAATACTCTTCCTCATTGGGGTCATATTGATCATATTCATACTCCTGTGGGTCGAAACCATCAGGTAGGTATTCCTCCTCATCTGGAACGAATTGGTATTCGTCAAGCTCCAAAATATCGATTTCAGGTGGTAAATATTGCTCATCTATTTGCTTTCTCGGTTCAATTATAGGTTTATTTCGAACCTGCTCCCAACTCACAATGTGCTGCCCAAAGGGAACTGTCTCATCTGCTGTGTATTCTCTTCCTGGTTGCTTTTTTGGTGTTAAATCTGGTGGATCCCATGGAAGAGGAAAGGGAACTGGGACAGGTCCATAATATTCAAAGATCTCTCTTATGGTCTTCTCACTTACAAGTTTCTCTCCATTTGCATAGACATTGCTTCCATGGATATTTCGCCATTGCCTGGTTCTGATACCAAGATCTTTGGTATTAGTTACCAGAGGTAAAAGGTGCCTATCCATTTCGACAAGGTCTGGATGTAAATGAATTGTTACTGGTTGAGTGGGGCTACTGTTGACAGTGATAGACGCCTTATTCTTTGCTGTATCACTTGGTAGTTGGAAACCGAATTGCGCATTAGAAGCCGAATTCGCCACAATATCTCGTGGATAAACATTGTTAGTGAACTCGATTTTGTTGGTCTCTCCATGGGGTGCTATCTGTAATATTTCGGGAATTTGTGCAATTGCATTTGATCCTTCATTATAGATTCTTAAACCACTCTGATGCCCACCCTTCTCATTTTGAACATTGAATATCAACCTTCCACTATCGAATCGAGTTGGAATATCTGGATGGGTTCCACTGGTTTTCAGTTTTCTTGGTCTGCTCCTGGTTGCTTCAATCTGGGCTACCTGATTCGATTTCACATTCCCCATGCTGAAAGCAACACTCACATCCTCTTTTTCAGGATCCATTTCGTTTATTGAAAGTGCATGCATTCTTGGGTGAGTCTTTGAGGGTTCATCTGCACTATGGTCGATTGAGATTGACCCTCTGGCTGTCAAGTTATCGAAATTTACATGTTTGTTATCTGCCTTCCCTCTTCCTGATGAAGGAATGGTTTGCAGGTTTGCTGGATAATTGAAACTCATCCCTGTTTACTCTACTTATAGAGATTTATTAAATTTGAGTAAAGTAAAGATGCCCCTTCGTGTAATTCTCAGTCTCTCAGGTGGGGGAGCTCGTGGTATAATTATTACGAGATTGCTAAAAGAAATCGAAACTCGAACTGGAAAAAGAGTAATAGACCTTGTTGACCTGGTGAGTGGAACATCCACTGGTGGGATTATTGCGATTGGTCTCAATGTGAAAAATCTCGAATTTCCAAACGAACCCAAACTCACTGCTACCGATTTGCATTCAACATATCTCAATCAACTTCCATTAATCTTTGCAAATCCCAGAAATATTATAGATAATGCCCTTTTCAACACCAAGTATGATGTGACCCCATTGGAGACAGCCATTCTCACTGTTACTGGTGAGTCACTGATTCAAGACTCTCTAAAAGATGTGGTGATCACAAGTTTTGATACTGTGAGTATGAAGCCCATCTTTATCACCAATGATAATTCCTACAAATCCATCCCCAGCAAGATTGCTGCAAGATCCACCTCTGCTGCACCTACTTACTTCTCACCTGTGAACTATGATGGGATGTCTCTAATTGATGGTGCAATATCAGGTAACAACAATCCCAGTGTATGTGGTTACAGCCATGCTAAAAAGATCTATGATGATGATGATGATATAATTGTGATCAGTATATCCTGTGGTGAGGTCAATGAAACAGATGCCCCAAATGTGGGATATTCCTATGAAGATGTCAACAGCTGGGGCATTCTCTCATGGATTGCTTCGACCTCTGGGAGTCCATTAATTAATATGTTGATGGCTGCAAGTGAACTCTCAGCCCTGGAAAAGATGCAAGAGTTTCTCCCATATAATGATGACCAAGGATATGCAAGATATTATAGACTCTCTGTTCCACTTCCAAAGACCATAGTAAACTCTCTGGATGATACCTCTAAGATCCCTGATATGATAGATGCAACCGAAATGTATATAGCAGCAAACACAGTAATGATTGATAGACTCTGTGATTTACTGGTTGCAAATTACGAAATCAAGAACCCTGCAAGGTTCTATATATCATCCACTCTGAATAATATACCTCCCATTGATGCTAACTGGTATCTTCTGTCAGATGGTGCATTCACTGCTTCATCATCGAAAATTGGAAGGGAGGCATTTAAAGCAAGACCTTCTTTAACAGGTTGGGAGGCAAATGCATCTGCTCCTGATGGGATATGGAGTGTTCCCACTGAGTATCTCCAAGTATCCTTCCCATATATATTTGAGATAGCATCTATAATTGCATATGGTTCTGGTGTGACCAATGCCTTTGTTAAGACCTTCAATGTTGCAACATCACAAGATGGTGTTTCCTGGTCATTTATCAAGTATGAAGGTGTGAATAGAGTGTTCATGTGTGAAACCATTAATAATGCCCACAATAGTGGTGATGTCTCATACAGTTCTGGGTTTCCCACCTCTATTAGAGACGTTTTCTATATTGGCTACCCTCTGAGGACAAGGTATATTCGTATTTATCCACTGGTATATATAAATGCCCCAACTATGAGAGTGGATGTGACAGGTGCATTTATTCGAAGTGTATGATACATCAGGACTTCTGATGTATGGTGCGCCAGATTATGGCTTTTTTAACAGTAGCTACTGTATTTTCGCATTATTTTACTGTATGTTCCTTACAGTAGAAAGTAGCCGATTAATCGTTTTTTCGAAATATTTGTATGTAATCTATACGTATATATACTTGATACCTACACCATCGTGTAGATCTTTTCAAGCGCTTTCCAGCGCTATGTCGACGGTCACGATCTGATGATCTGGTGGTGAGATACGAGCGTTTGAAGATGCCGACGGTTGCGATGATGCAACCATGGTTGCGCTGGTTGCGCAACCTGGTTGCGCAACCAATTTTTTTCCGATTCAGTGGTTGCGCAACCATTTTTTTCCCGATTGAGTGGTTGCGCGACCTGGTTGCGATGATGCAACCATGGTTGCGATGATGGTTGCGATGATGCAACCATGGTTGCGATGATGGTTGCGATGACGCGCAACCATTTTTCGATTTATAGAATTATCCTATTGACCGAAACTTCACCGAAACTTCACCGAAACTTCACCGAAACTTCACACCGAAACTTCACCGAAACTTCGCACCGAAACTTCACCGAAACATCACTGAAACTCCATCAATCTCGGTCATACATATGTATTTTATTACCAACTGCTCCGTTTTCAATTCTGAAAGCAGATTCGGAATCCTCTCGGCAGCAGCTATCAGGTTTCGTCGAGATCGGGCACTAACAAAATAAAAAATTGCCAAGGATTTTCTGGATTCTCTCAACTTCTGCTATGGATCCCATCTACCAAGACCCTGCTATCATCCATGCTGCCCAATCAGACTGGATCCATGATTTCAAAACTGCTTTCTATTACAATTTCTTCATGTCACAGCCAGAGCATGTGAGACTGTTCTTTGTTTATAATTACCAACTGGTTTCAAATCTTGAAACTTTCTTCTTGGAAATTATTGAAAAAGATAGACAAATGAGGAAAATTCGCCAGAGGTCTAAGAGATTCCGAAAGCGTTGTTAATCTATTTCCTCTGACCACTTCGTAAATTAAATCGAGTTTGGGGTGCAGTATATGTTTCCTTGGTGGTTGAAAAGTCATTATACCATCTCTGACTGTTAACTTCTGATAATTTCTGGGTTCCTGCTATGGTCAACTTCTTCAACTCTTTCTCTACTCTGCCCTTCTTTTGTGCTCTTGCTTCTGTGAGGGGTTCTTTTGGAACTTCACTTGCTTTTTCTATGCCCTCCTTTCTGATTGCTGAATCAACCCTGGCTTCCTCTTTTGCCTGTTCAAGGGCATCCACTGTGGGAGTTTCATGATACTCAACACCTTTAATGGGAAGCAGTTCATGAAAAGCGAATCTACCATCAACTATCTCACCACTGGGACTTCTGATTCTGAATTTGAAGCCCTCTCTGCCCTCCACACTATAAACAATTCGAGACCAATTAACACCCTGCTTTGCAAATGGATTCTTTTCAACTTTCACTCTCACAAACATTCCAGGTTTCAGAGCATCAAGATACTCAATCGATTTCTTGAATCTCTGATCCTCCATATTCACTATCTCTTTGTAGTGGGCTTCTGTGGTCTCTGCTGGTTTTCTCTTGGTTGCAGAGTGGATGGTATTATTATAATTATACTCAATATCACCCAACACATCAAAAAATCGTGCAGTATTATTTGCAATGCAGTAGTTTGTGATTAATCTCTTGATCTGTCTGTTAAAGGCTTCAATCCGACCTTGGGTTCTGTGATCTGCAACATCACTTAGTTGATGCTCAATGAATTTCGTTCCCAAATAATCTGTGAATAAGACATTGGTAAATTCGCTTCCACTATCACTCTGAATGCGAACAATTGGTCTGGGGACTCTCTGTTCAAGTTGCTTGAATGCTGCAAGTGTAGTAAGAGCACTCTTGTCTCTCATTGGAATGATGAACCCAGTTCTTAGGGTTGATTCCATTGCACTCATAAATGTATCATAACCATCATTCTGCTTTTTGTATGCAGGAAACAAGAGCAGATCAATCACATATGTATCAAGGGGTTGCCTAATTGGAATCATGGGATCTCTCTTTCGAGATAGGGTAGGTGCATTAATTTGGACAACCTCCTGCTTATCATACCATTCTCTCATTTTCTTGTAGTTCTCCTCTGGTAGTTCCTGTCTCATTGCAGTAAATCCCTTGTAGCCTGTCCTGGGATCATAGAACTTCTTAGCAATCTTTGACTCTTTTGGTGCTGTCTCAGCTGGGAGTGTCTCTGGGATTAATTGCTTGACCATCTCTGATCTTTTTAATATTCGACTGCTCTTCTCCTCCACTGGAACTGTGATGGGCAGGATATTCCCTCGATCTTCAATTGCCTCTTTTCTCACAATTCTTGGTGGTTGTCTCAATCCTATTTGTGTAGAAGGCATCTTTACCTTATCTCTCATATAATAAATGCAAGAGTCTGTGTGGAAGGAGAACACAATTCCAAACTACTTTGCAATTGAGCCCAATGATCCAGGATTAAGATGTATATGGCTGCTGCATTTAATTCGCGGTTTGTTACTTCTTGGAGAGCGAAACCAAAGAAAAAGAAAGATTGATGAAGTAGATTAGAGCCCAAATGGAATGCTGTGAATTCCATCGTCTAATATCTTCCTTTTGCTATCGAGTTGGTTTAGAGCCACCCTTCTGCTCTCCAAATCATATAGGTTGTGGTCTTGCCTTCGCTTGTTTACTACTGCTACTGTTTTGGTGATGCCTTCAAACAGGCATCTTTTGAAATCATCAAAGTGAACCTCTTTTGAGGAAGTCCCAGACATCTTTATTTTATCAAAGGTCTCAGTTCTGAAAGCATAGAGTTTCGATCTCAGACCTACATACTCCACAATCTTTGCATTGGGAGCTCAGCACTGCGCCGTGTCTCCAAAAAAATACCCGCGAAAAAATCAAAAACAAATCAGAAAACAAACCATTCCCAGTAACCCAATCTTGAATATCAGTAAATCTCAGTAAGCCTCAGTAAGAAACATTGAATTAATCGAAGTTATATCATAATCTCGATTAATTATATCTTATCGAAGTTATATCTTTTTTATGCGCCGTGTCTCCAAAACAATTCCCAAGAAAAACAAACCATTCACAGTAACCCAATTCCAAATCTCACTAAATCTCAGTAAGCCTCAGTAACAAAAATCGAATTAATCGAAGTTATATCTTAAATCTTATTTATCGAAGTTATATCATAATCTCGATTAATTATATTTAATCGAAGTTATATCCTTTTCATCCGCCGTGTCTCCCATGAATAACTAAGTAAGTTTAGTTAAAACCTCGAAAGAAAACCTCTCATTTTTTACTGTATTTTTTGAACGATTTTTTACTGTATTTGTTACACTAGAAACAACAATAGAAACGACAATAAAAACAATAGAATTTTAATTGTTTTTGAATCGTATATACGTCAATATATCACTGTAATATATATCATATATATCATAGGAAATCGATTTATAGTCAAACCTATAACATATCAATTTGTGTATATGTGATATATATTCATATATGACGTCATGATGATGATGTATATGTATCTGATATATATGACACACCGGCTTATTCGGGAGATCATGACGATCACGGCGATGTGTATATTGTCATGATGTATATGTATATATGTGTGACGCAATCTGATTGGTGTGCTACTTGTTTTGTTGTATCCCCCTTCAACTTCTCCCCAGGTTTATATCACAGATAACATCTCAGATAATACCTCAGATAATACCTCAGATAATACCTCAGATTATATCTCAGATAATACCTCAGATTATATCTCAGATAATACCTCATATATTAATTTTAAATTTGCTGGCTTCTGATTGGTTCATGCCACAGAGTAGGGACTTTTCATCAAATGCGCCATAAAATGCGCCATAAAATGCGCCATAAAATGCGCCATTAAATGCGCCATTAAATGCGCCATTAAATGCGCCATGAAAACCCGGGGAATAAACCATAGTAGGGTATATGATCTCACGGTTCAAGTTTCGCTCACGTTTCACCGAAGTTTCGGTAAATCGATTATCGGCATCTTCAAACGCTTGTATCTCATCACCAGATTATGATCTCGCAACGTTCTGCATATCGGTTTGAAGCGCTGTTTAAGCTCTACGCAACTGTGCAATCCCCACAGTATTTCAAGCTACCTTATTATACAACATTTCTCAAAAATCGACCTTTTACACACTGATTGTGGTCATTTCTCGCTGAATCCGAGCCATCTGACTCCTTTTAATTGCTTTTCTCTTCACAAACTTCTTAAAGCCCTTTATATCATCATCAGTGAGTACTGCTCTATCAGTATAGGTCTTGATATCATAACCTTGCAGGCTAGCTATGACAGTTTGGTAATTATAACCCCATAGTCTATGCAATTCCTTGTAGGTCTTCTTATCCAAACCACCATTGTACTCATCAAAGGCGCAATTGAACTCTTTCTCGTTCCCAAGAATATTGAAAAATACAACGAACTCCACATTGCGACGAATGGTAGTAGAAATAGAACACAAACGCTGAACATTAAAGATTACCGAGATTGAATAATGTCTTCCACTCGTTACTAATTTAGATAACACAGCCGAATTATGCATATCCAAATTTGAACCTATCATGTCATCGAGTATGATAACTAGGTTATTTCGCTTTTCGTTATTCTCAATTCGTTTCTTTTGCATACTGATCAATCTCAAAACAATGTTATCATCCCACTCTTCATAGATGTTATCGGGATGGGTGATGTCATTGAATTGTCCAGTAAAAGCTGTTGAACTAAATATAACGATTTGATCGATCTTGTCACGAAGCTCGTAAAGTAAGTATTTTGTGAACATTGTCTTACCTGTATTGGAGCGACCAACATTCAAAATTCTTGTCGGGATTCGAACCGTCTTACTCGGATCGAACTCCGGAATATCATCAAGATTTACTGTGTTATCCATTACAGTAATAAGATAAAAAACAAAATAAAGTACACACCTACAAATAATTGCGCTTCCTACACTAACAAAAGAAAAGAACTTTAGAAGTTCGAGACTTTCAGGGTAGAGATGTTGTAGCCATTAAGTACCATAACATTGTGTCGGAGGGCATAGATATCAACCTGAACAGGAGCGGCATCAGTGCATCCGGAAACAGTGAGATCCATGTAACTCGAGCTGCTGTTGAAGAAATCCTGGTAACCCATAACCGAGTTCCGAAGCGAATCTTTTCCAGACTTGGAAAGAACAATTCCGTAAACATTTCCAGACTCGAATCCGTACGTGGTATTGCCCACAGTAACACCCTTGTAGTGAGAAGGAATGTGATTGACAGCAGAGAGGAAACCGGAAATGGGTTTGTTAGATATATCCAGGGAGCGATTGTTGTGGAAGATCTGGAACTGATCAATCTTAACAGCAGATTCATGACCGCAGAAATCCGAGTGAGTGTAGGTGTTAAGTTTGTTCACCTCTCGAACAGTCATCAGAATCGAGTGAACCAGACCAGAAACATTAGCGAGTGTAACCTCAACAGATTCACCAGCATCAGCGGTTTTGAGCGCTCGGGTCTTCTTGTGAATGACCTCTGTGATCGGGATGCGAATGCCACCTTGTTCGTTCGCCATTTTAAGGAGTGTCTCAGCCTCAGCCGAAGCAATGTTTACGAATTGGCAGATCAGAGAGCAATCCGCAAAGGTTACAGATCCACCAGCCGGAACTTGGACAATCGCAGCATCACGGAAATCAACCTCGATTGTTGGCATATCGGCTAGCGTACATAATGGGAAATAAGCTTCTTCCAGAAAGCAGCGGGGATTCTAACGATGTATTCCATTGCTTCATCTGTGCTTTCACGATCTGTCTCTTTGAAGTAACCGAGAGAAGCATACATGCTGCTCATGGTAGCGTGATCATTATCGACCAGGGCGTTTACAGTGATCCAATCACCAGGGATAATATACTTGAAACCACCATGAACGAAACGGACCTCATTAATAAAAGAAGAACCACCATTGGGGAGGGTGCAGGCTACACCACCACCAGTGGCAATCTTGAAATAGAGCGAAACACCAGCAAGGAGTTGCTTGCGAGGTAGATCAAAGTAAGCGGTATTCTTGAAGCCAAAAGTGTTGCCCCGGGACGAACTTGCTCGAGGAATGGTTTGTATTTGGGGTTGGTTCCGATTTGGAGACCAGGGGAAAGATAAATTTGATCGGAACCGGGAGTTACGAGGAGTTCCTTCAGGGTAGTTCCAGTGAGTGCCATCTCTTATGTTTAAAATACCAAAAGAAATTTTTAAAATGCTTTATTAAACAGAATGACGCGTTACTATCTCAATATTGATTCCAGGGACCGATCGGATGGAACCCCAACTAATTTCACATACAGACTCCCTTATGCGATCCAAAAGGTCAGAGCCTGTCGAGTAACGAACTTTGAGATGTTTCACAATCTTTACAACCTCTCTGAAGTAGGAACCCTCACCACACAAACACTCGATAATGCTGGGAACCCAAAGAATAGAAACAACGAAGTCCTCCGAGGTGCATATACACCGGATTCACTGGTGAATTATCTGATCGCTCGCATTGGATCCCAGCCCTATAATCAAGCGGGTGGCGGAACTTACACTCGCCATTTCTATGTAACCTATGATCCCACAACATTGCTTCTAAGGTTCATGTGTGAGGTTCCATTCTCAATCACTATGAACACTCAACTCTTAGCCAATTTCTGTGGTTTTGAAAATGCTAACACACTGTACCAATCGAGTCCTCTATCATCTAATGTCACAGTTGGAGCCTTTACTTATGCTCACTACATTGATAGTGAAATGCCATTAGATCTACTATTTAATTCCTATTTGCTTCTTCATGTTGATCCACTGAAAGGAAGATATGTGAGCAATAACAAACGAGATAACAATGCTATCGCGAAAATTGAGATTGACCAAACGGTTGGCAGTCTATTAAAATATGATTCATCGAATAATTCCATGATCGTTCACGAGCAGAATGGCTTGGTTGAGGTTGAGACTCTAGATGTGAGACTTTCTTACTGGAATGGAGCCACAGCAGACATTACTACCGACTGGTCGATGACTCTTGAACTGATTACTGAAGATGATAAAGATCTGACGAAAAAAGCATTGAAGAATGTCATAAAAGAGTTGGAGGGACTCTACCTGCCGTTCTCACGGTCATAGGAAATACTGTAGAATAAATTTGTTTCAATATTACAAATGGCTCGCAAGACTCAACCCAAGAATTTCTTAGCCAAACCAGCCGCTGAAGCGGATGTTGGCAATGGTGAGAATGGAAGGAACTGGTATAAGAAATCGAAAGGACTCGCTGCATACGGAACTGGTGACCTCGAAAAGGAAGTCCATAAAGAACGAAACCAATTCACCCAAGCCACTACGAAAAACAGTAATGATGATAATGCCCTTGTTGACCAAGTCCCACTGAACCGCATGCCCGGAGCCAAACGAGGAATCAAGAAAGGACAGTTCAAATCATCCACAAAGGACAAGGTTGCCTCATCATCGACACTGCTGAAACTGCTTGATGGTGGTGAGCGACTCTACTCAACCTATTCCGAGAAAGACCATCGCAACCGCTACTTTATTCGTTCAACCACTGGTGGACTGAAATCTGTAACATATCAGTATGCTAAGAGTCTTGTTGATGGTATTGCAGCAGAGACCAAAAACGAAAACAAGATCAAGGAACAGCCAATCACAAAGGAAAAGGTTGAGAAGAAACCAGAAGTAACCCATGAAGTTATTCCCGAACCTGTTCATGTGGCAAAAGACTCACCTACAGAATTGATTGCAAAGACCATTGAGTATCAAGACTCCAACAAAACGGATTTGCCGGTTCTCAATAAGTCGATCCTTCGGGTTGCCACTTCGCAGGCTGATCCAGTCAACTCGATTCCAAATGCTGCCCCAATGGTCTCTGGATTCGCCAAGCTTGGTATAAGACCCGGTTATCGCCGTTAAGGATCAATCTGAATAATATAATTTCTCAAACATTGTTAGCGCTACGTAACCAATCCTATCCCGTAGGCTCAAAACTTCTTCATTTTTATGGAGGCGTTGTAGAGCGAAGTGAAATATCCATAGGTAAATCACTTTAATCACCTGTTCTACCGGGTTCAGTGGTAGAAACTTGCAGCCGACAAGTGAACCTTCTGGGTATCGGTGGCTTTATCATTTTTCCAGCATCTTCTTTCGTACTGGATGCTCTGCAATCGGGACCAAAATTTGACAGGAGTTTATTCGCTATATACAGACAGAAAAACTACTTAAAGATTTCTTAACATATATTAAGAGAGTAGAAAAGGACAACATGCCAATCAGTGAGGCTCAGAAGCGTGCTACTTATCGTTATCGTAAAACTGAAAAAGGTCAGGAATATTTGAAAAAGTACAATGCCAGATTTGCAAAGCAAATGCGTGACTTATACCATACTGATGAGTGTTACAGAGCCATGAAGATCGTTGAGAGTTCCCAGCGTCTCTATGCTTCCAATGCAGTCTGCTTTGTGAAGTATCTCTATGGTGTCCCGTATTCTAACCGTGGTCGCAAATCGAAATATCTCTGTTAATCGTTTTTCTCAGCGCGATCTGCTCTGAGAAACCCGTGGGAAACGCGCTGGAACCACAAATATAATCATTCTGTTATTTTTAGAGTTCGATGATCGAGCCAACCCTTTGTTATTTTTATGAATGCCCTCGACTAAATTTATTTTGTTGGAGACTTTTGGTTTTGTCGGTAAAATTTGACGCGAGTATAAAAGTATTTAAAGAAAACTTTTGTAGGTATATATTAATAGAGTGAACAAAGAAATGCCTCGACCAAGTAATCGAATTTCGAAAAATTTGCAGGATGAGATTCTTGGCTACTACATGCAAGCAAAAGTAGAAGACAAATTGACCCGAGAGCAGGATATCTATTTCTTGAGAGAATTTACTTTCAAAGCAATTAGAATTCCAAAGTTGATTGATATCAGAGATACACTGAGAGGTATCGTAGAGCCTCGTTTGTATCGCAAGCAGGAGAAGAAGGAGAAGAGGGCTGAGAGAGCCGCTAAGAATGTTGAGAAGCAAAACAAGAAAGCGGAGCAAGCGAGAGAGCGGAAGCGCTTGACTCCTTTCCAGCAGATGATTGCTAACCTCCGTGAGTTTGTTGAAAACTCACCTGGAAACATGGTCACCCTGAATGTGAGACTCTTCCGTGAGTTGCAAGAGGGAGAACAAGCCCCTGCAAATGCAAACAGGGTCACTGAGAATGGTGTGACCTACATTGAATCGAAGAGGCTTCGGAACAATCGCCCCTTTGGTATCCAGTGTACCAAGGCAGCTTTTCTGAATGCTCTCGGTCTGGTTCAATCCACCTTCAATACGTTCCCATGTGTTGAGGGGACTGTCATTGCTGAATTTATTGCAGCAGTTATTGAGTTTAACTCGACCAATCAAGATTTCCGCTACCTAAAACTAATTGAGCAAGATACCTACCCGATATTATGACAATTGAAAGAGTCATCACGACAGATAATGAAGAATACATCCAAGAAATGAACAAGTCCTCAGAGACAATACAAACGCTCCAATGATTATTTCGAATTTCATTAAAAACGAAGGGAACCCCCAAGCCACCACATTCAAGGAAATGTTCTTGAAAGGTGATTCATTCAAGGTTGGGAAGTGTGTTTTCGATGTCCTCATCAAATGGTTTGGAGGAGCGTTTGAGAAGGCTAAGACCAAAGGGAAATACAAGCGAATCGATTGGTCTTACAACGGACTCTTTAAGATGGTGAATGGGCGAGACCCTGTTGAAGGAGATGATTGGGGCATTTCTTTCAAGTCCATTTCGGAGAAGGTTCTTGACCCACTGCGCCTAGGCATGGTTACAATTGGAAAGGACGACAGAACCCCTGTCCCTGAACTGACTTTCCTGCCCAAGACCAGGAACACACACTTGACCCCTTCTGTTGCATATGTGAAGATTGAGAATGGTCACATGTATTTGTTAAATCACAATATTAAGGCTCTCACACAGTCCTTCAATGGCTCCAAGCCAAAAGATACCAATGTTCCACTCAGTTCTCGTTACAAGATTATAAAGCAAAGAAGGTTCAAGGAGTTTGCCACAAATCCCGATGACATTCTGAGAATTGTCAGGTCTGACAATCCAAAGAACCAATCGAGCATTCGAATCTGCTATGGTGGTTCACTGGATGAACTACTCAGAGAGTTCATTGTGGTGCATAATTATCAGGTCCAACCTGGGTTCTCCCAAATCGGAAAGGCAACCCATATTCGTTTCACTATTGACGATAAGGATGTTGTCGTGACCCCACCTGGTAACGATACAGATGTGGAAACAGCTTTCGAGATTAGCTTCAAGAATGCTGAGTACAGAGATAAATTCGAGAAACTAAATCTGGATATGTATAGGTCTCTAATCAACACTTCCAACAAGAGTACTTACAATGAGCAAACCATAAATGCATTCAAGAATGGAGTGCAGACTGCCCTTCGTGGTCTCTTTGATGTGGATGAGGAGACCTTTGATGAAATTCGCTATAACACAGATATTTACGAGTTCGATATGTGCAAAGCATACCCTTACATTGTAGCCTTGATGATCAAATTCGTTCCTGTTCTCAGCAAGTTCGATGTCTTCAAGAGTGTGACAATCACAGATGCAGAGCAAATCGAGGAATACAGCTTCTATTACGTGAAACTGGACGACAAATACTTTTTCAAAGCCAAAGACAAGAACGGAAAGGAGTACGAAGCAAACACCTACAACAGATACAAGAGGATGATCATTGATTCCAAGTACAATGTCGTTCCTGGTTTGGTTCTCAAAAAGCATTTCGAGGATTTCAAGGATGACATCTCCATCAAAGCGGTTCTGCGACCTTACAAACTCATTCCCAACCTTGCAGGCAACACAGTTGCTCGAATCTTAGATAGCGACCTCGATCCTGTTGATAAGAAGCAGATCTTGGTGAGTGCAATTGGGCAAACTGGAAAGCAACGAAATAGCAGAGTGAAAACCACCATTTTCCACAACAGAGACGATGCGATCGAGTTCCAGAAACAGAACGGAGGGAGGTTAAAATTTACCTCTTTGGTGAGACTCTTGCCACTTATGAGGAGACAGAGTTCGTTCTGTGTGAGGAAGAGATGACCGAACCCCATATCTACTATGTCAATCAGGTAGCAGAAAAGCAGCTCATTGATGGCTTCATGCCATTGTACACTACCCTCTTGTCAATTATGAGGATGTGTATGTATGAGAAGTGTGTCGAACTCGCTAAACAGCAGATCCGACCACTCGCTTTGAACACCGATTGTGTTTATGGGATCGCTTATGAACCCATTGCCCCAGTGTCATTCGATCGCAATGCCTTTGAGAATATTGGAAAATTCAGTGTGAAATGCTGCCCCAATTTTTCTAAAAAGTTTTCAGGTGAGAAGAAAGACCTCGAGGCAAAACGAATTCGTTACGGAAAGTTTGAGAGAGCGACTGACTTTGTGAAAATCGAGAACTACAGTTATACCAAACACTCTGTGGTTGATGAGTATGACACAACCGCGATTTGTGATTTGCTGGCTACACAAAAACGATGGGTTCTTCTCGGATCAGTTCCAGGAGTTGGAAAGACTCACATGACAGTTGAATATGGGAAGCGTTTCAAAAATCCCCTCTATATTGTTCCGACCAACAAGCGAGTGAAGGAAATGAAAGAGCAAGGATTGAAAAATGTGAAGACAATCTATGATGCCCTTCATCTCAAAATCGATGAGTCGAACATGGATGAAATCGTAGGAGGGAATGCATCTGGTTTGGTAGAATTTGATTGCATTGTTATTGATGAGATCTGTCAGTTTAAGATTGGAGAACTGGCAGCCCTGGACCACATCATGAATGAGCAGTTCCCAGATAAGGTATACATTGCCACAGGTGACCCGTATCAGAACCCACCATTCAGGATATGAGTGTTGATCAAGATGAGTATTACCTTGATATCCTCCATCGCCTGTTCCCCAACGAATTGTTACTCCAAGTGAACAAGCGCCATGAGACTGAGGAAGATCGCAGAAAGGTTGAGCAAATTCGAATTGATTTATTCGAGAAAGGTTTGAGTGTAAGTGAGGTCCTAGCAAAGTACGGGTTCAAGGTTGTGGACGAATTGGCAAAGACAGATAAAGGCATTGTGTATACAAACCGCAAGGGTGCAGAGGTGAACCTAGCCCTTCACAAAATGAACTACGGGGATAATGTTTCCATTTATGCTGGCGGGATCAAAGTTGTTGCAAAGACTCGTATTGCAAAGGGTGGGAAGATAGTTCATAATGGATTTGTCTACAAGATTGTCAAGCTCTCAAAGGACAGTTTCATTATTGCTGACATTGCCAACAAGAAGGATGAGATTGTTCTCAGCAGGGATGCAGTCAAACATTTCGCCCTGGCTTACGCAAACACCTGCCATGTTGTTCAAGGTGATACGATTCGCTGCAAAGGGAACAGGGTAGTCGTGTTCGAAACTGGGGCGCCATTTGTTTCAAAGAAGTGGCTATATGTTGCTCTCACTCGAACCACAAGGCTGGATGATGTTGTTATTTACCATGATAATTTCGAAATGGCTCACTGGAAAGTGTGGAAAAGAGAGAATAACGAGAAGATTTCGACTTACAAGGATCAGGACCGAGCAGCAAACAGACAATTCGATGAGCATGATTACATCACATGGGATTGGATCAAGCAGCGATATGGGAAGCAGTATGGGCATTGCCTGCGATGCTACAATGCCATGGACTTTGAAGATATTTCGGTAGATCGAATTAATAATGCTGTGGCTCACATTACCAAAAATTGTTTCCTCTCTCATATTAAGTGTAACTGTGCCGCCCAATAATGGATAGTGTATTATCATTCAAAAAGTATAGGCAGAAACTGATTAATGAAAAAGTGAGTTTTGATGAAAAAGAGTTGAAAAAGAAGTTCAAAAACTCAGAACTCCAGCAAATTTACAAGAAACCAAGGAAACCCAAATCGTTTCTTCGCATAGTGGCAAAGCCTAGATCGTTTCAAATCGATATAACATATTTCAGAGGGTTTCAGACTGCCAACAATGGCATTTTCAAAATGCTTAGTTTCGTAGACATACTTAGTCGCAAAGGATTTGTTTATCCTTTTAAAAACAGCAGTGAGATCCCGAGCATTTTAAATAGGTTCAAGCAAGAAGCAGGCAAAGTTAATGCTCTCTCTGGGGATAATGAGTTTTCCCAGGCAGTATACCGAAATTGGTGCAGTGAACATGGTGTAATGCTATACACAGATGTGGCAAAGGATGACCACATCACAGTAGGAGATAAACTGGGGATAATTGATAGGTTCACTAGGACTTTCAAACAGTATCTCAGAAAATCGATGACAGCAAAGGGAACCACGAAATGGATCGATCTACTTAGTGATGTAATTGACTTGTATAATAGCAGTCCCCATTCTGCATTGAAAAATGACTCTCCAAATGCAGTGTATACAAATGAAGATAAACAGTTATTTATTTACATGAGGGATACTGTTCACAACAATCGTGTAAAGGAGGCTGATACTAATCAAGTGAAACCAGGAGACACAGTTCGAGTTTTGCAACCAAAGGGATTGTTTGAAAAAGAAGGTGCGCAATTCAGTCAGAAGGTCTACACTGTTGCAAAGGCTGATAGGAATCGTTTCAAAGTGCTTGAAGATAATGATGGTGAGGAAACAAAAGAAGTGAAGAGGAGATTTAAGAAACAAGAATTGCAAAAGGTGAATAAAGATGATATCATTAAGATACCATCACAAAAACGGATTCAGCAGGTTAATAAAACGAATAAAGTGAATCGATTGGTAGCAAAAGAAGGCATAAAACCCAATCGGAGTAATGTAATTCGGAGGAGATACAATTTGAGAAGTGGTTTAACGAAACGCTAAATCATGGGAGACACGGCGGATGAAAAGGATATAACTTCGATTAAATATAATTAATCGAGATTATGATATAACTTCGATAAATAAGATTTAAGATATAACTTCGATTAATTCGATTTTTGTTACTGAGGCTTACTGAGATTTAGTGAGATTTGGAATTGGGTTACTGTGAATGGTTTGTTTTTCTTGGGAATTGTTTTGGAGACACGGCGCATAAAAAAGATATAACTTCGATAAGATATAATTAATCGAGATTATGATATAACTTCGATTAATTCAATGTTTCTTACTGAGGCTTACTGAGATTTACTGATATTCAAGATTGGGTTACTGGGAATGGTTTGTTTTCTGATTTGTTTTTGATTTTTTCGCGGGTATTTTTTTGGAGACACGGCGCAGTGCTGAGCTTTGGGAAACTCGTTTTTATATTTACCTGGAATCAAACGATTGCTCCTATCAAAGAGAGGGTGGGAGGGATCATAATTACTGCAATCCAGGTGTTCAGAAATTCGCTTCATCTCATTATTTAGATCATTGGTATGCAGCAGTAGGCAGAAAGAATCTGTATCATGGAATAGTAGCTCTGCTGTTTCCCAAGTTCTCCTCACCACATCAAAAAAGAACCTGCTATTATGGAGTTTCGCAAAATCCAGCACGAAAGCACCAATTGCAACAGGTTTATCTAAGTGAACATGCTTGGAATACATCTCAAAGGCAACAGCATTTTCGTTTAATACATTGGTTGCCTTGATGAGTGGACTTGCAGCATATTTCTTGCAGAGTTTCTCACTGTTTGCAATCTTTACCACAGAGCGACCCCTGCATGATTCGAGGCATTTACCATAGATTGCATTGTTCATTAATTTAAAGAAGTCACTCTCGAATCTGGACATAGATTGGCGCCTCAATTTCGTATTTAGATCAATATAACTATTCATAAATGCAGAGGTTGCAAATGAGAGAACCCTGTGAACCTTCGTGATTATAATACCTTTGCTCACAAGATAGACCAAGAGAGGTTGGGAAATCACATAGTTGTTTTTGGGTGAGAATGTTGCTGTGAGTTTGGGGTCTTTGCTTATCTTCTCACCTGTGATATCCAGTAACTTTCTTTGATACCCACCCAGCATTTCGGTGGTGACATGCTCTTTATTCACTACAAGTGGAAAATCGTAATGATCTGTGAGAGTTTGTGGGTATTCCAGGTCAACTTCAATGAAGGCACTTCGTCCTGGGGTCTCTTTAAGTGCCTCTGAGACATCTTCCCATCGAAAATCGCCAATGGGCAGTTCTTGACTGAGAGCATAACCATACAGATTATTTGCATCCAAGAGAACTATATGGTCATCTGGGTTTTCCACCTTTGCATATCGAGTAGGCATTGTAGCAAACCCACCTCGAATTGCCCTCTCAATAAATTCGTATTGCCCTACATCACTGATCTGCTCAATCTTTGCTCTGGTGTAAATGAGCATTGCATCCCAGGATAATCCAGGAGCCGAAACATAGTGGGCAGGATCCAATCCATATTGGGAAAACGCCAATTCTCGGAATGTCTGGAATTTACCCATTAGATCACTTGCATCCACTGCCTGGAAGTCCATGAAGTGCGAAGCATCTATGAATTTCCACATGCCCCATTGCAGGGAGAGGTATTGGTCGAAATTCTTGCTCAGAATCTCAACACGAAGTTTATCATCTTGCTGTGCAATTTTGCGGAATATTTCGTGTCCACATTCATCCATGTGATCCACCACAATTGCTACTTTGGTTTGCTTTGAGATTCTCCTGTGGAGGTTGCAGTTCCGACATGCTTTTCCAATAAAAGCGCCTGTTTGATGACAATGGTCTCTCACTGGGAAATTCTCATGGGTAAATCGTTCAGCACAGATATAACAGTGTTTAGTCATCTTGTATTTTGCTTTCTGCTCCTCTGTGAGTGGGTGCATTGGAATATTGGTGAATAGAGTGCGGATTACTTGGGGTCTGATCTCTGTGAGAGTGGTAAACAGAGCACCAAGTGGATCTGATCCCTCGAAATAATGAGAGATCACCTCATCCCCCATCACAACTGTTAAAGAAACCGATTTGACCTCTCTTTTACTGCGGTTCTCATCAATTGGAACCGAGTGACTGTCCATTTTTACATAGCAGATAGTGGGAAGCCACACAGTTTTGCGAAGGTGTTGAAGCCCAAATGCAATGTGACTTCCAGATTTCGGGCATTTACCTTTGCTCTCCCTCCAATCAATGCAGCGATTGGCTTCTAAGTGAATGTCCAGCTTCTCCTGAGTTCTGAAACGAGACAGGCAGGTCTCACAGTAATAAATGCGACCATCATGGGCTTTATCAAAGGTGGTTTTCAGGAGTCTACTCAGAGACATGATGGTGATATAATGCCCTCTATCATCCTCTTCGTTTTCGATTAATAAAAGGTTGATCTTGGTCTTTCTCCTCGGGTTGCTGGATTGATGGAGAGGATAGAAACACTGTGCTTGATTATCTGCACCATAAATGTTGATACTCAGTTCAGGGTTCTGCTCCTCAAATCGATCAATAACCTCTGCATCACAGGCAACTGGAAACTGGATGCCTTCGAAATTGAGTTCGTTTAACCATCTTCTATACTGGCTGGGTTCATTGCTCTTGTGTTTATTAATATCATTTCGGTGCAGGTAAGCCAAGATTGCATACTTGAAGCAATCTTGACCATCAATATTCTTGACATTCACAGTTGCTCTCTTTGATCCAATCCACTCAGGAGTTGAGAAGAAGCAACCACCCACAGGAGCATAAGACATTATTACCACTCTCAGCATCTCAATGCGATCCAGTCTGTAACTGTCCACCTGCATCATCTGCTCCTGCATGGATTGAAGGGCATTTCGCAGTTCAACATCAATATTTCGTGATCTTGTGATGACAAAGTAATCACTGTAAATGAATTTCGTGATCCACACCCTGGGATCACTCACTTTGGTGAATTTACAAATGAAGGTCAACCGAGTTTTAATTGCTCTCAGGTCTTGGAGTTTCTGTCTGAGTCTCTGAGGTAGAGTGGGTGCAATTCTCTCCAAGAATTCAATCCCATCTTGGATAACCTCCCCTCTTGCTCGATAGGTTAACCAAGAATATGCTTTGTTCATTGCTTCCCCATCCTCAATCTCGGGTTCAATTGTTCCCAACCTTAAACCTTCATCCCTGAATTCCTCCATTTTCTCAAAACGATCATAGAGGCGATTTGTAATTTCTGTGAGTTGAGATAACCTTGGTCTCCTATCCAGGATTGCTGCCTGGCGATCATATTCGAATTCTGTAATATCACCAGTGACTAAAAGGGTTCCTAAAAGACCGAGTATTTCGTTTTTCTTCTCTTTGATGATTCTATTGGATTGGCGGGGCATCTTTTACTTTAAGGGAACATATTATTTTTGGGCGTTTTAAACGCATTTCCCATTTTTCAGGTTCTGATAATTCGCACATTCGTGCCTTTGGGACATATACATTTACTGTGTCGAGTCTGCTTGCATACACTCGCTTCTTTTGATAGGGTCTACCATTGATTGCTCTGATCTTTGCAATATATTCCGCCACCTGTGCAATATCATTCTTTTCGACAAGCTGCTGCCGAATTTCATCAAAATAATCCATTTTCTGTCCAAGTCAAGTGAAATACGCAACGATCCCTTAAATCGCCAGTCAATTTTTGTCAAAACACACCGATTTACGATACGTTTTTATATTGTCCGATAAAGAATCGAAAAAGTCATCGACCCACAGGGGGAGTCTGTGGTTAATTGGGTGTGACGCCTGTGACGCCTGTGACACCTGTTTTCAGAGGTTTGTAGATTTTTGAAATTTTAAAAAGTTTGAAAGTAGGCGTCACAGGCGTCACAGGCGTCACACTCAATTAAAAAGGTGTCACAGCTGTCACACAAACCATTTACAGTAAGGTTTTTAAAAAATAAGAAATTCAATCAGTATTAGAATCGATTCTGTTTTGTTTACTCATCCCCACCTTCAACATCACTGTCATCCACCAACTTGCGACTATGCTTCTTTTTGATCCCAAAGTAGCCACGAGCAAGAACACCATTGACTCGCTTTCTCTCAGCCTTCACATTAAAGACTTCGCGAAGTCTCTTCAAGATAGTGCATTCTGTGATTTTCTCATCAGATTTGCCCATGTGATCCATCTTAAAGTGACTGATAATGGACTCACTTGTGGCGAAATCCCCTTGACTCTTGGTGAGTTCATAACTCTCACGAATCCATTCTCCAATCTTGTCATTCTCATTGAAATATTCAACACCTTGATCAACAATGGACTGGGGTGGTTTGGTGACGAATTCATTGAGAGAATGGGTTCTCCACATTTCCAGGAGAATGGACATATGCGCCATTTTATAATCGTCATCATTCTTCATTAGGCGCATTAGAGTGGTGTCTGCTTTCTTCTCACCAGGCTGAGGATCGACCTTGAAGACATTTTCGAATCGGTAGTAGATAATTCGCCTTTGGATTGCTGCATCTGGTTTACTGATTCCCAGGTTGTCATTTGTGGACAAGAACAACTGGAACATGGGAATGAATGTAACAAGATCTTTGAAAAGAGCTCGAACCTTCATCTCATTCCCACCAGTAACCTGTTTGATTTTGTTCAGTTGAAGCATATCACCATCTTCTGCTTCATTACTGAAAACAATTCGTTTACCAAGAATGCAAGCGAGTTCTGGGGAAGCCTCTGACGAACTCTTCTTGGGTTTAGTCCAATATGTCATGTCCAGTGACCCATAATACTCACCAAATGTGTCTTTCACCAACTCTTGGAGCAGTGATTTCCCATTTGCTCCAATTCCAGTCCAGCAAGTGTATCTCTGATTTTCTGTCAAACCACTCAGGGCATAGGCGATTAATCCCAGCATGAATTCGCGGTCTGTATCCGATTCAATAATGTCTGCATAGATGGATTTAATCTTTGCAACCTTCTCTTGGTCGATTTCTGTGGTATAATCGTAGCCGACAGTCTTGCTCACCATATCATCTGGGAGTCCCTTTCGAAAAGTCATGGAGTTCAAGTCAAACACACCATTTGTGAACCCAATGATGTTGGGAACAGTATCAAGTCTCTCGAAAAAGGTCTTGTCACTGAACAGAACTGAAAGATCAGACATAAGTGCAGTTCTGTATGTAGTCTGTTTGAGGCTCTTAGCAATTCCCAGCAGAATCTTTGACCTTTCCTCCAAGGAATTGCGGTTCTCTTCATCACGAAGAGCTCTCTGTGCGAGTTGAACAGAACGTTGAAGATAAACTGGACAGACCTTGCAGCTCAAACAGAGAAAGATTCGCTTCCCAGTTTCATCCATCTCCCAAATCCCACATACATCATTGAACTTGAACCAGGTCTTGTTGGAATACTTGTATTTGTCTTGCAGAACAAGATAGGCAACCTGTGCAACATCATAATGGGCACCATCAGATCCAGCAGACCGATCAATCAGATTTTCGATATTCGCATCTGTCTCTTCCTTCACACGAATTGTGATAAGTCGCTTCTTGCAGTTTGCACTGTAACTCGAAACAATATATTTGTCCTTCTCCTTCCCTTGAACAATATACCAATTGTTCGAGTCATGGCTTCCCTTGCAGCAGGGACAGACCAAACCTTTGTTCTCAGCAGTGAAATTGTATCCCATCTTGGTCTCATTGATGATTGTGGGCAAGATGAAACCGAATTCTTCGAGTTTAGAAAGAATATGTTTCTGCAAATTCTCCTCAGCGCACCTTGCATAATAAGAATGTGCACCTTTGGGGAATTCGTAGTTTTCAACAATCCACTTTTGCAACTCAGCAGTGGGTTCATTTAACTCACACTCAGATGCCCATGGCTCTCTGATCCATGTTTTGTTGGGACTGGGGCAAACATTAATCACCCCAGCAGTCCCAGTGGATGCAATCGTTTTGCAGTCGATCTTGGGGTTTCCTTTGAATGCACCCGCTTTATCCCAGATCTTAATGGTGTCGAATTCAGCAGGTCGAGCGAAGAATGCATGATATCCTTTTTTGGTTTTAGCAAGAGGATTAACACCACCGAAATCATCAGGGAATTGCTCCTCGAATTTGGCGAAATCCTCCTCTTGGTCGAAGTCAATTACCAGGATATTACGAGCGAGAATGCCCCAAGCAGTATATTTACCGGATTTCAGGGCTTCATCGAATTTATCCCAATCCCAGGTTCCGTCTTTATGAGCGAAAAGGGGTTTTTTGGTATCAGGATCAACAGGAATTACGATATTCTCAGACAGGACATCGTCTTCACGAAGCCATTCAACAAGGCGTTTCAGGGATTTCTTGGCGGCAGCGTTCATTTCAACAATCGGGTGCTTCTTATCCTTAATGGAGAAATTAATTTCTCCGGATCCTTGTCATTTTTTGGCGGCTAACCTTTAAATACCTTTGGGTTCTCCGATTGGCGCTCGATATATGGTAATGATCCATCGAAAAGTCGATTGATCATGGTAACAAAAAGGATTCAGCGGATATTTGGGACTTTGGGGGCGGTTCAGTATTTCCTGGGACGACCAACTGGGCGTTTTACTGGATTATTGGGATCCATCTCAGCAGCTTTCCTGCGATAATATCGTTCCAGTGCCTTTTTACGATATAATTCACGAAACTCCTCATCTTGATAGCGTTTCTGGAAATACAAGCGGTCATACAACCTTTTCCTCTCATTGGGATCCATTTCGCTCATTGCAAGTTCGAATTCGACCACAGATTCAGTTTCCATTTGATATGTTCCTTATATTTGGACGAGAAAATAATTTGTCCGGGTTCACCAATCAAACACACCTTACCCTTAAATCCCTTGTCATTTTTTGCAGATCGAGACCAGTTCCTGTCTACGCTTTTTTATTGCGTCTTCTGTTGCATATTCAGCGGATTTCCTGTCCAGGATAGCATAGATCTCAGAGAGACTGAGCATTCGATATTAATTACCGAGATTTAATTTCGGATCTGTGAAAGATACAGAGCGTCGCCTCACTGTCTCTGTCTTAATATGCTCCTCGAAATCAACCGAGTCTGTGGATAATCGCCTACCACCAGATCCATGACTTTCAGTGTCAGAGAATTCGATTTCGACTTTGGTTTCACAGCAGCCACTGTGACAATTGCTCACAATGTGGAGATTAAACATCTCTATGATTTTTCGCAAGAAATCCATGATGCTCTCTCTCTTAATGCGAGATAATTAAAGCCATACTCGTCGTTTATATACTGTTGGGGCAACACCTTTATCGACCTCTGATTTGGTAGCACCAGGTTCAATGGTGCCCTTTTGGGTTTTGGTCTTCATCTCATCAACTGCCTGCTCATCAATTTGAGTCTCTTTCTTACCAATGAATTGCTTATCTGGGAGACCAGTGATTCCCATTCTATACACCTCCTTTCGCAGCATCTCCTTTAATTTCGCTCTCTCTTTCTTCTCAGAGACATACTGTTCAAGAGCACTGGATTTCGCTTCCAGATCTTTCAGTTTCGCAGTCATTTCGTCCCATTGGGCTTTGGGAATTCGGTGGATATTCTGTGTAGGTGCGACCTTGTAGGTCACCTCACCAGCCATGGATTGAATTACCTTGTCTGATTCCTTGGAGACACCTTCACCTTTGCGAGCAAGGGACAGATCTTGGAGACCCAGTCCTTTGTCATCAGCAGCACCAATAATTCGACGAGCACCTTCACCAACTGCCTTCATCTTAGAGGTTTCGGGCGAAATATTCAACTGGTCACTTGTGGAAGCTTGGGGAGCTTTATCATCTGGTGATTCTTCGTAAGCAGCATTGAGGGGATCTTCTTGTTGCTGTGATGCTTTAACTTCATTGACACCATTGAATTTCATGGGCTCTGTGTTAATAGAACCGGTTCCAGAGGATGCAGAATATGACATAGCACCAGCAGGAACACCAACTTTGCGTTTGGAAGGCATTGTATATTTATTAGAAGCAGAGATTATTTTATAAACCTCTCTTATATCGCATCAGTTTATTCGAATGAACACCACTCTTGACCTCTTTGGGGCTTCCTCTTTCTGTGGAGGTGGTAATTCGTCCTCTTTCTTTTTGGGCTTCCTGTGGAACCGAGGAAACTTAAAGTCTTTAACGAGTTCCGCTTTATCAACGTAGTATTCCACCGAATAATTCGCAGAACTCCAAATGAGAAACTGATAGGAGTGAACGTATTCCTCAAACATCTTATAGAAAGCGTCTTTATCCCGCATGATATTGTATTCTTCTTCAATGGCTTCCAGTTCTTTGCGATTGGCGGCACTGAGGAACATTGCATAATCCGAATTGACGCGAATGGTTGAAGAAACCTTACGCAGTTTCTGAGTTATGCAGAAAATTGTAATCGCCGAGTGGCGGCCGCGCGAATACAGAGATCCAATAATTTTATCACGGGTAAGGTCTACAATCTCATTGTCTATAAGATCATCGAGAACAACACATAATTGATTAACGGGTTCTCCTTTCTCAATTTTCTCTTGTCTTTCATCGAGAAGTTTAGCGATGTAAGGCGCATCCCATTTACCGAGCTGTAATGTTGCAACATCATCCCAAAAATGATTGAATGATGTCCCACTTATAACAAGAACAACATCTAACTTTTTCGCATCGTGAAGTTGTTTTAGCCAATATTTTACGGCTTCTGACTTGCCCGTCGCGCTTTTTCCGATTGCTAATACGCGAAAAGGGGGTTTAATCATCTCAGCAGCATTAAATTCGGGAACGTCAGACATGGCGTAGTAGATCTTTCTTATTAAAGATAGATAAAAATAACGAAACGTTACTGATAATGGTTTTACAGATTAATTCGTCGGAGCCCATCTTTGTCAACAATAATGAAACTGTGCATGAGAGCACGAACATTAACTGTGATTGTCTGGTCAGAAGGCATGTATAGAGTGAGGAAAGAGGAGGAGGAGTTCGTGAGATCAACATAGCCAGACTGGGCAATGTTGCGAATCGCTTTCTCTCCATCAACACAGAATGGTAGACCACTGAGGACATATTTGTCTGCAACCTTGTCCATATTTGAGCACTTGAAGGCATCCGCAATTAATTCGGCACCTTTGAGGAGAGGGATGGGCTCAGTAGCATAGAGACGTTGACCATTAATTTCAACAGTGAAAGTAATGTCTTTTGAGTTAGCATGCGTTTTTAGGACACTGTGGGAACCATTGAAACCATCAATACCTGCGGCATCACGAACTGAAACAAGAAGACCATAGACAAGACCAGAGATCTGTGACAGGTTAATACGATTTGGTTGAGCATTGCCTTTTGCAGCAAAATTGACACTGTCAACAAAACCAATATCCAGAGCAGGAATAGCCATACCAGTGGTCTTCACCTTCTCAATGACAGTAGCAAACAGTTCATCAGAAACATTAATAGCATGCATGTAAAGACGAGGAGAAGTGACTTTAATTTCGGGGGTTGTTGTTGCACCAATTCCAAAAGTGGTGATTTGTTGACCAACATGGGCAAGAGTAGCATTAGCAGTAGCACCAAGTCCATCATCCTCTGTCTTATCAGCAGCTGTTCCACCAACAACAGGAAGAGCACGACCACCATAAGAAGTCTCAACATAACCCTTTCCAGCATCCTTGAACCAGACAGTTACCACCATTTCTCCTGAGAGAGCACCAAGAGGTAGGTAGTGGTTTAGCCATGGGACTGGGATTTCAGTGAAAAATGACCCACCAAGTCGGTTGGTTCCATGGGCAGGGATACCATGAACCATTCCCATTGAACGCTTCTTCTTGGCGAGTTGATCCTCACTGTAATAGATAAGAGGGAAATGAGCAAGGAAATCAGAAGGCACATGGAAGGTGTAAGATCCATAGGTAATTTCAAGTCGAGAGACAAGAGCACCAACTGGGCGAACGTATCCATTGCGAACAAGGTCGGTATCACCAGCAAAAGTGACAGCTGGAAGGTCAAACGCAAGTTCGAGTTTTCCACAGAAATTGTAGCGAGGGAGCTTGAAAGAAATGCGATTTCCAGCATTATTCTCGAAAGTGTTGCTTGGGTTCACAACAACAAGAACTGGCTTCGACTTGGATTCAAGACCAAGCATGAGAGAGTTGTCCAAGAAGAACGCCTTGGCTTCTTCCGGGTTGTTAGAGCTTCTTTCAGAGAAAGACGTTGGAGGGTCGAAGTAATATCCATGATTATCTCTTTTATTATACTGCAACATAAAAAATTCACCAATGATCCTTGATTTTACGCAAAATTCGCAATAACAGGATAAGATGGATGTGTTTCCGCCATTCTCCTCTTGAAGTATTCGTACACAGGATCACCAGCAGGTTCATCACCATATCGAATTTCGAAGGTGAGGTGGACAGGTTGACCCTCGAAATCAATTGGTTCATTAACTGCATTCACAATATCAACCGAAAATGTGGAAAGTCCCAGATTCTTGTTATAGTATTTATAAATCGGATGGGCTTCTGTCGAATTATAAACGACATGCTCACCATAATCTTTATCTGGAACAACGATTTTGTGGAAATATCCAGTGAGGAGACCATCACCACATTGAACCAGATCACCCAACTCCTTTACTCTCACAAACAGAACACTATCCCTGGTCTTTTCAGGTTCAAATGAAGATATGATACCATGCACCATCGACCCAGTAAAGATACCATCAGTCAGAGTATTATAAACTTGTGATTGGATTGGGGTGTTACCATATCTCCCAGGATCAAGACCAAGCAGTCGAGCAGAACTCAAAACCTCTGAATCTGCGCCTGGGTTGGGTTTATTGCAGTTGAGAAAGCCAGGTAAAACGGTATGGTGGAATGGAATATTACTCGTTTCAGTGTATCATCCCATTTACAGCGAATTGCTACTGGTGGCTCTCTCAATGCAAGTTTGGAGTTAATTACATTCACCAGTTGTTGGTGGTTTTGAATGGGTGTGCTGCGACTTATCACAATGTGCTTCCATTGCTCATAATCGGCAGCAGGTCGATCAGTTGGAATACCAGTGCTTCCTGCACCAGAATAATATTCAGACCAATAAAGGTAGATTGCATTATCTATTGTCACATCTCCTACTTTGGTTTCACCACTCACCATGGGAATGCTGTTATAGAATTCTGCTGAAACCAGTCTTACTGCTCTCACAAATTCATAGGTGCTGGGGAGGCGAGCAATAAAACTCGAAGTTGGTCCATCTCCCGAAATTGTATTGAAAGAGCTCACTTCGATGTAATCCACAGGCATCTTCTTTTATCTATAAACATATATTAAAATGATTCGGCTGGTCAATATAGATAGCAGAGACCGATCAGATGGACAAATAGAAAACTCCTACAAAGTTTCACTCACAACCCCAGTGACCAAACCAAGAGAATGTCGAGTTTTGTATGCAGAGATCCCCAACAGCATCTTATAACTCCATTGGAACAGACCACCTTCTTGTCAGATTCTACTACCAAGGCATCTCTGAAACCAAGCAGGTCTTCCTTCTCCCAAGTGGTTATATTAATCAAGGGCATTTCGGGGTCACCAGTCCATATAATTATGGTCTGAATTTCACATTTACTGGGAGCAACAATCTCACATATGCATTCAAGGTCTACTACAATCCTACCTCCTACAAATTGGAGTTTTACAGCAATGTTCAATTCGAGATGGTAGCATCTACACAGAGATTGGGTAAACTTCTTGGGGTGAGTTCTGTTGACTGGGTCGCTTCATTAGAGCAGAACTACGATTTCCCAGAGTCTGCAAGGTCTTTATATGCTCCCGAGAATTTCCTCTATTTTGCAGGAATCCCAATCACCCCAAACCATCCCCAATGGGGAATAACATTCACAGGATATGAATTCGAGGCATCTCGCTTAAACTACAAGTTAGAAGCAGCCAAGATGACAGACATGAATGCAGAACAGTATTTATACATGCACATTAAAGAACTCTCCCCATTTGCTACAAACCACAATATTGTCCCAAGATCACAACCACAGAATCAAGGAGCAATTCTCAGACTGCAATTGAGTAAAGATATTGGACAGTATGTTTATCACAGTGGAGAGCACAGTGAATACATAAAAATAACCGATCGCAATTTGGTCATTAGAGAGTTAACAGTTGAGTTTCGAGATTATTATGGTGATCTTGTAGATATGAATGGGATTGACAACTCATTCCAGTTGGAGTTCTTGGCTATTGGTAATGATTAAACCGATCCTGATAGAAGAACTCCCCATCTGTCTCGAAAATATTAAGAAGGGGACTCTTAGCATCCTCTGTATACCATCGGCGAATTGTCTTATCCCATTTAGCACCATTCTTTTTCAAGAATCTACAAAGGGTTGTTCTCCTTGTAATTCGCAATCCCATCTCTTGAAAGATCTCATAATGATCTTGCATTCTATTCACAATCAAGATGTAAGTTCCATGGAAATTGTGATATTGCTGGTTAATCGGCATGTTTCCTTTACAGCATGATGGGAAATCGTTTGTCAATTTTTGGCGAAACGAGAGTATCTCATGAGATAGATGAGAGAATAACAGGTGTGTTTTCAGGGTTGGAGAAATCGGAGAAACATAGAGTATTGCGATTTCCGAGTTAGTTGACACTGAGAAATTCAGAATTTCACATGGTCTTACTGAAATCCGTCTTGTGACACCTATTTAATTGACTGTGACGCCTCTTTAATTGACTGTGACGCCTGTGACGCCTGTGACGCCTACTTTCAAACTTTTTAAAATTTTCAAAAATGACAGACTTCTGAAAACTGCCGTCACAGCCGTCACAGGCGTCACACCCAATTAAAAATGGAATCTCTTTCTCTTACTGAGATTTTCGAGAATATATTCTTGTCTTACTGAAATCCGTCTTGTGACACCTCTGACACCTACAAAACACTATCCATTAATCAACCTTTTTGAAAATGCGAAGTTGTCTTACTGGATATCGTCTGCAATTTCGCTGTGACACCTAATTTAATTGAGTGTGACGCCTGTGACGCCTGTGACACCTACTTTCAAACTTTTTAAAATTTTCAAAAATGACAGACTTCTGAAAACAGGCGTCACAGCCGTCACAGGCGTCACAGACATTCCACCCCTCTTACTGACTTTCTCAAAAACAAAACTATCTCTTACTGAATATCATTTGAATACTACCTGTCACACTTGATCTCAATTATTCTGTTTTATAGAACATATGCAATCTAATCGATTGTTCAATTGGAGACCATGCACCTCTGTGACACTTTTCGATCTAAAATATACATCCGCAATCTCATCGATTGTTTAATTGGAGACCATGCAACTATGTGACACTTTTTGGGTGCAAAAGTGCCCATCCCATTATAATCGATTGTTTAATTGGAGATAATGCAACTCTGTGACAGTTTTTGGGTGCAAAAATGCAAATCAGCAATCTCATCGATTGTTCAATTGGACACAATGCAACTCTGTGACACTTTTTGCGTTTTTCGATACAGAATGGGCGGTGGTCTACTTCAATACAAGAGAGATATATCGAGTTTATGCGAATTTATGCAATTTAATCGCGATTATTTCGTTCTTTAAGTAGTTTAATGCAAATTAATCGCAGTTATATATGTAATCGACAAAGAACATAATCAATCGATATAAGATCAATTGATTCAATCGTAAATATGCATAAAGTTAAACACGTTTTTCATTTTTAATACAAAGTTTGCATTAATTTATACAAAGTTTGCATAAAAAGTTAAAGAATTTAATCGATAAATACGTATTTTAGTATTAATTTTGACACATATGTATAAACTTATTTAAATCCAGAGTGAATCGAGATCGCGAAGCGATCGAGATGAACGAGGGATTTAAATAAGTTTATACATATGTGTCGCCGCCGCCGCACGCGACGAAGCCGACGCCCGTGAGGTTTGTCTCAAGCGTTGCAACAAGCGATGCGCGTCTAAACGTATATATGTATTACGGGCAATCTCTGTTTCTGAATGTAAAGTTGCAGCGGTTTATCCGGGGTCGGGACGTCGACGTCGGCTTCGACGCGCCGGCGGAGGTTCGGCAATTCAAGGCCGAGTATGCCACTCTGTTTGACGAGCTTGAGGTCCGAACGCTACTCATTTTTATTACATGAGCTCATCTATTGGAGCAGTCGTTCCGTTACCTGTCTGGGGCGATTGACCTCGACTCGCCCATTGCTTCCGCAATCCTATCTCTCTCGGTTCTTCTTGAGCAACTGGTCGATGGTCCGTTTCGAATGCTCGGCTTAAGCTTTCTGACTTCGAAGGCTTTCTGCTTCGCTGTTGACACGGGACGCGGCCGGCGCCTTGCAGAAGGCAGCCTTATCCACGCGACAGGCGCTGCGGCAGCCCTTCGGTGCGGTGACGCGTTAGACTTTTGGGTACAGGATTTGAATTATGTAACCCTTGCGCGACCCAGACACCTCTTGACGTGCGTCACGGAATCTGCATCGGGAGACCTGTCGGAGGTGCACCGTGCATGCGCAGCCAGCGTGTACCATGGCCATTCGAAAATTAAATTAGATGAAATCGAAAGTGACCAAATCCTAATGGCGAAATCGGGCGGACAGGGGGCAATCATGGCGGCTACGGCTAGAGGGGAGACCGATGAGATCGTTCGGTCCATCCAAGGGTGGCTGAGTACCATGGTGCCGTCGCCCAGACCCCGCAATTACAGACATGACCCCGCTTGACGATGCGAGCAGGGGCCCGGCCCGCCCCGCCTGCAATTGCGTTCTTTGTCGATGAAACGCACCTCTTTGGGCCGCTCGCGCTCATCCTCGAGCTCCATGGCTTTCGCCTCTGCTGGTGCCGCCGCCGGGCCCGGCAGCAGTGTTCTGGACCTTTCAACAGACGCGTTGAGGGACGCCCTGGCTACTGCGTGCTGGTCCACCTGGGATTCATTCGATGCCTTCAAGGTCTTAATAACGTTTTTCGCTAGTGTATAATGATATTTCCGAAGTTCTGCCGGCCACCGGACCAACCTCTCAGCTTCGAACTCGAACGCAGCTGGAGCAGGCGGCAGCCGGGCGGCCTCTTGAGCTCCTTGCGTGCGCCCCTGCGTGGATCTCATCTATTTCGCGCATGCCTCCACATATACAAAGCTTTGCGCAGAATGCATGTGATGGAAAAATGTCGTATCTTCGAGGTTTCGGGCGTGCGTGGCTTTCTTTTGTCGGTTATTTCAATACGCAAGCGTGCCTCGCACGAACGCATATGTGCAGGTGGAGCCTGCAAAATTCGGAGCGTTTGTCGCCGCCGTCGAGGCGGGCTACCAAAAAGTGGTGCGTCCGACCTTGCAGCGTTAATATTGACTTTAACATTGTTTCGAATCGGCACCATATGCATCGTTAACGTTATAACAATCAATATCGAAAACGTCACCGACTGTCTGCTACAACCGCAGCCCTACCACAGCTCGACCCACGCTGCGGATGTTCTCCAGGTGTGTTGCACGTGAGATATCATGTTCATTATCGAATTTTGAGATATCGAGATAATTTAATTTATGCGCTCATGGTCAACTGTGCCACATGTGCAGGCGCTTCTCTTCCTGCTCACGAGCGGCAACATCCACGACCGCATCCCTTCCAATGATTTCCTCGCTGCCCTGGTAGACTTCGCTTTCTATGCATTTGTGCCGCGTAAATTTCACGCTCGCCTTCCGTTTACTTCGATTTCGGGTCAGGTGGCGGCCATTGTACATGACGTGGGACATGGAGGCAGAAACAAGTGCGGCGGGCATCGATTTCAGCTCCCCCTCTTGCTGCACCCCTCCCCAAAGCTAAGGCCGCTGACCCCTTTGAACGTTTCTTCGCAGCGCCTTTGAGATTGCAACAGAAAGCGAGCTTGCGCTTCTCTACAATGACCGCAGGCATGCGCTTGTCTCCGTAGATGGCGTCGGTCCACCGTGGCACTGCAAATATGCTGACTGCCACGGAATGCAGCATCCTGGAGAACAACTCGCTGACGTGGTTCTTCTCTCTTCTCCGGGATCCTGCAATTAACTTCGTGTCCCACTTCAGCCGCGAGCAGGCAAGCGTGGCCCGAGTTCGACGCGCGCTATTCGCGATGCTGATTGCTGTGTCGCCACGTGCAACACCCGGATGCGTAGCGGATCGAGTTTCGGAGGCTCATTATCGAAATAGTCCTCGCGACGGATATGGCGAAACACTTTAAGGTCAGAAATATTAATGGTTCACGTCATCGTCATCTGGAATGGCCCACAATAACGATAATTTATACCTCTCATTCGCAGCGCCTCGGCAAGTTCAAGGTATGCGGATATATCGAGCTCTCCAGTACAGCCATAGGGAGAGGTCGCCGAGGAGCGTGCTGGGCTAACGACGTTGATGTTTTGGCCGCAGGCGCGGGTGCTGGCGAGCTCCCTGGGGCCCTCCCGGAATGGGGGCGATTGCGAGCATCGCGGCTCCCGTCACGAGCCTCGCGGCTCCCGTCGCCATGATCAGCGAACGTGTGCACGCGCGCGCCGGCGCTGCTCCCTTGCGCCTGTCGTTCGATTCCGACTGATCACGATGGCACGCCCGTGGGCCCGTCGGTATCGACTCCAGGAGCGGAAATCTGCGCGGAGCAGGCCCCTTCGCTCCCGAGGAGGGCCCTTTCGCTCCGGAGGACCGAGCCCTCTTCCTGGCTATGGCCCTCAAAGTGCGCCATTAATATTTCCCCCTTCACAGGAGTCTCGCGACGCTAACGTTGCCTCCTATGATCATGATCATGACCAGGTTGCGGACATTAGGTGCTTCTTATATGCATATGATTAGGGCGTTGGATTTCCTTGGTCGGCGCTCTGCACGCACCCCCTAATATTTAATCAATGTGCGCTCTGCGCAGCAACGCCGCCCGCCCTCTCCAGCAGCACGTGCGCGGCCCCTTGTACCCCTCGAACGTCGCTTTTTTCATCGTGCTCTCCTCACTTTCGGTACAGGTCGAATGGTGTGCGCGGGTCAACGAGGAGTTCTATCGGCAGGGCGACGAGGAGCGGGGCATCGGGCTCCCTGTCAGCCAGTTCTGTGACCGCACTTCCGGCTCCGCCGCCGCAACTTCGGTGCGCCCGCGCCGTGAACCGTGGTGGCCATCGGGCCATAGATATGAAGGCATGCGCACCAACTCGCGCCCCCCGCAGGCGGGGTTCGCCTCCTTCATCGCCGTACCCCTCTTTCAGGCCTGGGCCTCCCGCTTCCCCGCGGCGCAAACCCTTGTCGAGGTTCGCTCCATGGGCCTTCAGGGCCCAGCTATCTATAACGGGACACCTCCGCTGATCCGCCCGCCCGCCCGGCCCGCAGCGCGCGCAGGAGAATCTCGCACACTGGCGGGCGATCGTCGCCCCCACATCCCGCCCTCAATCCGGCCGCGGATCGACAAGCACCGCTGCGATTTGGACTTCGAATTCAGCCATAACCCGCCCCTCGCGGCCGCCGGCTGTCGCCATGCCTGGCGCGGCCTGGCTCTCGCCCCCGGCTCGGGTCCGAAGCCACGACTCGAGCTCGAGCATCCCGGCACGACACGCCTCCATTTCTCGGCCATCGACGCCGCCGCCCCTCACGCTGGCGGGCTCAAATGAAGGCGGCCTCGAGATCGGCGCTGGTTCCGGAATCGTTCATTCTCTGCCTCCGTCTCTCCGACCGAGCCCACAGCTGCGTCCACAACTCGCGATCGCGATGGAGTGGACAGCACCAGCGTCCGCGGCTGCAGCTGGCACGAGCGACGGCAAAACTGGGCCGGAGACATCGCCATCGTGTCCAGCCTCCGCTGGCCGTCGCGATATCGATGGCCGTACGCGTTCGCGTGCGCGGCGGTCGTCGGCGTCGACGTCGCGATCGCACGCAGCTGTCGCGATCGACGGAGACGTAACCAACAAGAGCAGGCCTCCCTCGCAGCTGCAGCGCACAGCGTGCTCGCCAGCCGCGTCGAATGCGCATTTGAGGTCCCGCCGGGGCTCGGCGGCGCTGGGGTACGCAGCCTCGTCGAGAGAGGAAGAGGCGAGGGAGGCGGAGGGAGCGGCCTCGAAGTCGGCGCTGCAACGACGGCGCTCCCGGCGGCGCTCGAGCGTCGCCTCGGCCGTTCAGGACGCGCTCTCCTCCATCGCCTTCGCAGCCGGTGCGATGCGAAACCCCCCTCCCTAGGCCTGCGCCCCGGGCTCCCGCAGCTGATCACGACGCCCCGCCCCCCGGGCCCGCACCTCGCGGCCTCCAGGCGCCACCTTGAAACGACGGAGCATATTCTTCCCCAACGATGGAGTCAACGAGGCGAGCGAGCAGCTCCTCTCTGGGTAGACGACGTGTAATTATTTATATTCAGATATAAATGCGCATGAACGGTTAATTCGACGGTCGACGTCTGCGCTTTCACCATCGGTCATTTTATGTTCCTGTGCATACATGCACAACGCTTCCAAGCTCTGATGAGAAAGAGTATTATAAATAGCTATGTAATCCGTTTAGTGTATATATAGAGTACGTTTTTATAATAGCCTACGCATACGTCACCAGTACAGCCGCATGCGCAGTTCATGAGCAGCGCTTTACGTATATATACATGTCCGCAGCTCGAGTACGAGTTCGAATTTGCGCCTGGCCACTGAGCTATCGATGCATGCAATTGCAACCAGGAGCCACCGGGCCACTGCAGCTGACGCATTGAGGGCTGTTGGGGGCTGCAGAGGCGCGGGGACGCGCAGCTGCAGCTGAGACGCGCGCATGCGCAGCTGCAGCGCTAGCTGCAGCTTAGCACGAATTTCACACATTCAAATTCGAGAACTAAATCGCGAGACTCACGTGCATCGCGAACATATGCATATTGTCTATATATATCGATTCCCATCTTTCTTCCGGATCCGCGGCCGGCGCCGGTCGCAGCTTCGTATACTCGTGTACAGGGGCAGACGTATACGTACGTATACTCTTCCGAAAGTTCCGGGTACAGGGGGCAGAAGTACTCTTTCACAAGTTCAGGGTGCCCTCTCCCTCCCCCGCCCCCTTTCGCCCGCTGAAAATTTAGATTACAGCCCCGCGTTCAAATCCTGTCATTATATGATTTTGATTGGTTTCGAACAAATCGAATTCGACGAAGCGAGGAATAATTCGGAGCTGATGCATATGTCAGCTAAAGCTAAAGCTAGTAGAGGATGTCGGAGGGCTCGAAGAGGGCGGGGTTGGCGTAGGAGAGGACGCCGTCGGCCACCGCGATCGGCCCGAACGGCGAGGGGGCGAGCCGCCGCGCCGCCGCCGTCCCGTTGAACATGGGCAGGTCGAACACCTTCACCTGGCCCGTCGCGGTCGTCAGCTGCAGGCAGCTGCGGAGCGAAGAGAGCGGCACGCGGGCTAAAGATGAGGGGCAAAGTAAACTGAAGAGAGCATTACGCAGCCTAAATTATAAAGATGAGGCAGATTATATCAAAGCCAGCATTACGTATACGCAGATTTTAGCCAAGAACGATGCTGATCATAATGGAAGACAGCATTATAGTTACGCGGACTAAAGACGATGAGGCAGATTTAATTCACCAAAAAAGATTAAATTGGAACACATTTAACATCCCATCCCCTGCTAGATTAAACAGATTAAAGTCATTTATATTGCCGCGCACCCACCCCATGCCGTCGAAGAGGGCGCGGAGGCGGGCCTCGATGGCGGTCGAGTGCGTGCCGACGTGGACGCGCCGCACGCGCCGCTGGAGCCGCTCGGCGGCCGCCGGGAGGACCACCCCCTCGTGCCCCTGCACGTCCACTGCGCCCCCGCACGAATTCGAAGGGCATTATAATTAATTATATAATTATAAGCTTGGGAACAAGTCAAGGAGCGTAGGAATTAACACATATCCGGGCCGGAGCTTTAGGACTTAATCAAGCTTAAGGCCGAAGCTTAAGTACTCTATAAAGCTGAAGGCCGGAGCTTAAGGACTTAATATAGCCTAAGGCCAGAGCTTTAAGGACTCAACAGATATATATCCGGGTCGGATTTGTTTTCGAGTTCGAATATTAATCGACGCCCGGGGCGGGCGGGGCTGGCGGACCCATGAGGATGTCGATGGGGCGGCCCTCCGGGACTCGGTCCAGAACGCCGTTGATCCCGAACGCCCGCACCGAGTAGAACTCCTGTCCGACCGCGCCCGCCCCCGCGATATCGAATTATAATCCGGGGCGTCGCGATTGGCGCGCGGGGATCCGGACCTTCCGGTGGCGCTGCTCGGCCGCGAGCACAGCGTCCTGCGCCGCCTCGGCGCTGTGCACGTGCTGGCCCCAGTCGCCTGCGAGCGCGCGCGCGAGCCAGCCCGAGCCCCGTAAGCTGCAGCGAACTGAATATATATACGCGATCCCAGTGAGCTCGCCCCGGCTCTCGACCCCGCCGTTGATTGGGCGCGTGAAGTTCAGAGTCCCGTCCTCGTCACTGATCGCTCCTGGATTCGATCTAGATCTCAGAAACGCGAACGCGCCCGACGGTTGCGAAACAGAATATGCATATGATTATAAGAACAGAATAGAACCCTTCAAGATGACGTGGCGGCTCGCGTCGATCCCGTTGTCCTTGAAGTTCACCTCCAGCATCATGTTCTTGTACTCGTCTGAGGGCAAATAAAAGTTCACGGGCGCTTCGAAATGTATACAAAATATGTTAGAAAATCGTAGATTCAAATTCGCTTTTAATTACCGGCTTCCACGGAAACCAGGAGGGGTTTCAGGGCCCGCGCCGAAGGTCGCCTCTGCACTGCCGCCCACGCCGTACCGAGCCAGGGCCCTGCGCGAAAATTCGATCCCCCGCTCATATCTAGAGCGCTCGTGGCCGCTGAGCGAATTCAAAAATGTGACTTCGCGCGCCGCATCCTGCGCCCAGCTCGACGATCGTGAAGGTGCCACGCGCGTTCCGGACAGCGGTGAGAACGTCCGTAAGCTCAAAGTAGTACTCGTCTTGAGGCTGTGGCGCCTTCGAGCCCCGATGAAATCACGCGAAAATCATGATCAGTGCAAATCGAGCTTGCAATGTTTTAGCACTAGATTAGAATGAACTCGGGGCCGCGCGGCCGGGGTTGCCTGCGTCGTGAGCCGATACTTCGGCGCCGCGGTCTCTGCCTTGTCCCACACAATCGGGGCGTCCTGGTCGCCCGCGGACGCAGCTCGAGAGCCTTCGTAGAAGTCTCCCTGCCGTGCAGGTCGACGTCTAGAAGTCGAGGTGTGCGTTGCTAAGGCACCTGCGGGTGGCTTCCCAAGAAATACCGGCGCTGCGCTCTCGTCATTGCAACTACATTGCGTCCCGAGCTCGAGCTCGGCCTCAGCGCTCACCTGGATCCATCCGACGAAGCTGCGGTAGAACCCGCGGGGCACTTCGCCTGACCACGGCTCCATCTCGGCGATCGCGCGCGGATGGAGGATGGGCACGTGCGGCTCTGCGAATGCGCGGCGGTCATGCACGCGCAGAGACGCGCTCCAGGGCGTCGATCACCTCGCGGGTTCGTCGTTTGCAGGGCGAGAAGGGCCTGGCGCATCGCCCGCGGGCCTTCCTGCGCGAAATCATGAGCACTGGAATCTGCGAACGTATGGCATGCGCTTTCGCGCCTGCTTCGCGCGCCGGAGGTGCGCGGTCGCGGGCGCGACCTCCTCGCTTTCGCGGCCCGAGCTTCGAAGCGAAATTCCCGCCACGCTCGCGTCGCGAGACGATTCGGAGGCCCAGAACATGAGTGCTCCCAACGCTGCCGCGAACAGAGCGATTCCGAGAAGAAGGCGAAGCCGCGACCGCGGCCGGCTGCGGAAAGTGAGAATTCGTGACGGGCTGTGCATTCGAATTCGCGCGCGCGGGCACCTGGACACAGGCATCGCTCGCATTTTCAGCTCCCGCAGCTAGAAAAGGCGATCAGATCTATAGCTAGCTATAGATCGAGATCCTGCTATAGCTAGAGCCGAGATCTCTATATAGGAGGCCGAGCTAGAGGAGTTTAATTATAATCCAAAAAGGTTATTATTGTATATAATTAATTAATATTAGGGGCTGGCCGGCCGCGGGGGCGCCGGCGCCGGCGCCGGCGCCCTTCTCGATCCAGGTACCGGTTCTCCTCTTAATTCCCGGAGTCCCCTTTCTAGCTGGTAGCAGCAATAGTTGCGCGTATATGGAGATCGAGCGTGCCGCATGCGCAGTGCCACTTTGATTTGCCAGCCACGCGTGGAGCAGCAGGCCTAACCGAACTCCTCCTCCTCCCCCCCTCTCCCCCCGTGCTGCGGGCAGGGAGAAGGTGGCTCCTCCTCCTCCCCCCCTCTCCCCGCCTGACTTGGCCTCCGTCCCTGACTAGCTTGGCTTCGCCTTGCTACATCCGCCCCGCCCTTCATTTACGCTCCAGATTTGAACTCGACACGCTGTTCTCAGAGTCTAGCTGGCGCTAGCGCTAGCGGCGAGCTTCGAGCGGGCGGCGGAGCTGGACCCTGGTGGGGCGAGATCCGCTCAGATCAGATCAGATCTGATCTGATCTAATCTAATCTGACGGCAGGTGGAGGCGGGACGCGGGGCGCGTATCAGCACTGCGGCATCCTGCTGCGGGCAGCCGACGCTGATCCCCAGCCTGACGCGCGCCTCTAATAAAAATTGATCTCCGCCTGCAAAAGAGTCTAGGAAGGCGCTAGCCATGGCGCACATGGAGGAGCGGCTGGGGCGGGTGGAGGCAGTGGAGCGGCTGCGCTCTGTCGCCCGCGCAGCCGCTGCCGCGGCGGATCCCCGGAGCGGAGCCCGTCGGACCTCGAGCTCGTCGCGTGCGGTTCGGCCTCATCGGATAGATTGCGATCGGGAACGCAGGCGATCGACTTCGATCATGACGCATGACACAAGCTATCGACTTCGATCATGACGCATCATGATCATCGATATCGGAGCTCTGTTACCTTATGCTCTGTTTACATTCAAGCTCAGAAATTTACTCAGGCAGCTACATTTGCATGCGCGTTTAGGACGATTGCCTATCCAGGCCTTCAATAGCCAGCTGGAACATCAAATGAATTTGCCTGAATAGAAAGCAGAGTAAGGACTCCAGCCACTGAGCTTTTAGTTTATAAGGGCATGCATATGAACACGCGCACTCGAAGCAAGGCCGGTCTCGAGGTTCCGACGAGAGACACTTGCTGACGATTCCGATCACTGGTGTTGGGACCCTCTCAGAAACGCCTGCATAAAATCATTTCACAATTTGTTGCGGAATTCGAACTCTCTCGCGACGATAAATATGTATGTAATTTTTGAGCACACCTGGGGCGAATGGTGGGCTAAGCAGGTCAATTCTGTCATAAAGCGTAGCCTGCCGTGCGTGCGGGGCTATTCCTGTTTCGTTTAATTTTCTCAGCCCAAGAAGGCTCAATATATATCAATTCTACGAATAAAATGTGGGCGGACCAGTCGCCATTTGTACGACGATGAGTCCGAAAGCCCAGACCTGTCGTACTTATTACAAATATTTCCGCGATCAGTGTCTACTATTTACGATCAATGATACTTACGTCTGCTTTGAGCAGCCGTTCGCTCAACACCATGTGCTTTCCACACGCAGAATGAGACACATTGCAATCTCCATCGCACGAGCAGGGGAATTTCGCATCTCCGTCCGGCGGCAGGTACATGCTACGAGCAATAAAATATACTGTCAACGTCGGAGATGGCGTGCACTCTAAAAAAGCAATTTCGATCAAATTCGCTATCCAGCGCAGCTCACTCTGTTCCGAACATTCCCGTGGCAGTTCCTGCATGACGCGCAATGCCTGGCGCAATGCAGGGCATCAGTGAAAGCTGGCATTACGAAACATCATTCCAGACGCACCGAAGTCGCTCAAACAAACCAGCCATTTTTCGACACTCGACATTGTTTGGCGGCCGGCGCCATGGAAAAGGAGCACGTTTGGAGGTTTCAAGTCGCGATGAGCGATTCCCTTCGAATGAAGATATCTCATGCCTGCTCATGCTTGCATGAATGCGCATGGGATTCTAGAATCTACAGCAAACACCTGCACACCTTTTGCAATCTGGGTCGCATAGGAAAGGACTGTTTTTTCCTTCAGCTTCGTTTCCGTCAATATACTCTCCAGCGACTTGGATGCTTTTGGAAAAACTGCGCGAAAAGTGTGGATATGATTTCCGAATTTAAGAGCGATTACTTGCGGATACTTATGAAAGTTGCGTGGGCAGACCTATGTATGCGTAGCTCTGATCTCGAAAAATCGCTTCCACAGGAAGAATGTTCTCGTGCCAGCATTTCTTGTCCAGCTCAAAACAATCAGCTGAGCTTGTTTTTCTTCAATATATAGCACTTACGCTTTGCAGTTTCGCCCCGCGAACTTCATTCTGAACATTCCGTAAATTTTCGATTGATAAAATGACTCGTTTCAAAGCGCGACGAAGGGTTCCAGGACCAGAGCCGCCGCCTTCTGGGAGCCAAGACGCCTGACCTTTCGGAACGACAACTTCCAAAACTGTTTCGAAGCAGAGTCAGGAAGATCCAATCCGGATCTGAACTCAAAGGATCCAATATCAATCCAAATTCGAACGCGACCGAACCTTCCCCAAAATTTCCCTTGCCCAAAACTCGATTTCGCTTCGCACAAGCTTCTGCAAGGTCTGCAGGTAGCATTTGCAATCTTAAGATGAGATTTTCCAAGTCATCGGTTGCATCCGTCACACGCTCCAAGTCGTCGTTGGCATATGCATATCTCGATTGGAGAAGCTGCCTGGTGGATTCAAGCTCGAACAATTGATCGTCAGTATCGCACTCCACCATCTGCATGCGAGATTTTTCCAGTATAAATTTATTTTACAACAATCAATAGCGCCTGAACGCATGCGCACCTCGAACTCGTTGACATAGATTGGATGTGCAATCTGTGCAGAAAGGAGCGGCTGTGCGGGATTGGAGTTGGATTCGCATAAATCTTCGTATTCCGCGTGCACTGGAGGAACCGATTGCGCTCTGGCGCCAGCCTGCTCTTCGAGATCGACTCGCCTTCGTTTGTACGAGCGGTTGCGCATATAGACGCCGAAGAACAGAACAAGCGCGACCGCGACAGTCGAAACTGCACCGACTGTGACTCCGACGATGTTGGGGCTTGTCTTCGAATTCGGGGACGGGTTCCCTGCAATTGGTACAATCGGATCCTTCCGCGTGTTCGGATCCGCTGCTATCGGGATAGCTTTTCGCGCTACCGGAAGCCACATAACCATTCCGTTGACGTTGCTGACACGGTATGACGAATTCGAAACGTTTTCCAGAAGCTGATCGCTGGTTCGCAGCGCAGCGCCAGAGATGAACACTGTGAGAGCGGCGATAGAGGTGATGGATTGCGTGTAGCACATAATGTCAAGGGAGGGTCTCTCCCGAATGATTGCATTGCATGCTGGATCGAGCTCCGCACTTGGAAACGGCGGTTCCCTTGGCTGCCAGGTCGTGATCGCGATCGAGACGTTCGCACCGTAGGGCGCGACCCCTCCTCGCAAGTCGCCCGAGTCCAGGAAAAGTGCCCGGGACCACGGCAGCGTCGCCTGAAGTTGGGGATCGTCCAAACGACGAGCAAATTTATCCAGACTCCAGCGAATGCCCAGCGCTATGCTGTCCCTGCGCTCGCGGCTCGTACGCCTGATTCCAACTTTAACCTATCTCTGAAATCATTAATATTCTATATCTAAAGATAACGCACCAGGTTCGAAGGGGCTCTACGGCGAGCCCTGATATTTGCATAACACGTGCGTGCTCCCCATATATATTTACAGGTGGCTCCGGATCGAGCTTGTTTCCAATCGCAAGCGAAAGGAAGGAGTTCTCCGGCACTGCTCTCTCCTCCGTTGAGCAGCTGGCTGGCGCACGTGCGCCGTAAATCTCGGTCAGAAGCTTCTCACTTGGTGCCAGTCCCTACAAAAAGGCAGGTTTGGAATTGCAGCCGTGTCGGGAAAAAACAAATTAAAGAAGCTAATGTTGAGCCGATCGCGAGCTCTCACCGAGAAAAAGTCTCGAAGGCCGACTCCAGGAATAATCGGCGATGCACCTACGAAACGGTTGCAGCTTGTCCCGGGCGATTCCAGAGTCGAGCTCGAGAATGCAGCTGGGGCTAGCCCGCTGGGTGATGAGGCGCTCCACACGACGGGGCATCGAAAGACGGCTGCGCGCATGCGACTTACAGTAAATACCAATATAAATTAAAAAGGCTCGGATCATCGGATTGTCCCAGAAGCGAATTCGAACCTAGAGGCTTTGGCGCGCAGCACTCTGTCTCCATACCGGCACACGCGGCGGCGTCAGCTACGACAGTCGGTTTGGAGCTGGATGTACTCAGTGGGATTGAGCGAGGTCCAGCATCCGCGACGGTCGTGTTGGCGTCGTCGAGCGCAACTGGCAGCATGTAATCCGATATCGTTCGAATTCTTAATTACAGGTTGCGCACGGTAAAACAGGAGCTCCGCAGGGAGACAGGCAGTGTTGAAGCGCAAGTGGGCCGTGCTTGAGACAGATGCAGCATTTCTCGCTTTGTTCCAAACCCTCACCTGCCGAGCGAGGGTGACAGGAATTACAGAAAGACGTGAGAAACTGACTTCATGCTTTTCGCATAAATATCATCATACTGGCCTGTTTTATGCTGGAACGAAGTAGGCGCGTTCTGCGCAGAATCCCCGACGCCAATGTCAACTGCAGCCGCACGTCGAGACCCGGCGAAGAGGCGGGCGGCGTCGGGCTGTAAAAGCTGTCCTCGCGCGGCTGGGGCGTGAGGCCCTCGACGGGCCGCCAGTTCGCAAAGACGCCGGCGCCCGGCGTCACATAACCCTCGCCCACCACCGATCCGTTGACCAGAACTCGGAGAAAAGCTTTGTTTGTCTCGCGATCCGTCGAGAAGGCCACAGAATAGTGCGTCCAGTATTTGGCCGAGCCAGAGGGCAGAGGACGGTCGCCGGACACGACGATGTTGGCGTCCCTTCCACGGGAGCTTTCTCTGTACTCGATGTGTACGACCATCATCCCGTACCCGCAAAGAACTGGGATTTCGCGTCACGTCGGCCAAGTAAGTAGCTCGATCGCGAGGTGTGCGCCAGCGCGTATACGTACGCCTGATCTGAAGCTTGTAGGCTTCTGAGAATGGTGTGTGCACGTTTAGCGGAACGACATCGCTCCAGCCCATATCTTGCGCATAGATCCAGTCGGGAAGCGTTGTCCGGTACTGCAGAGACGCGAATCCAAAATCAGTAGTATTTCTAAGAATCGCGCATATATACGCGATTGAACCCAAAATTCGTAGGTAACGTCATGCAACTGGCTCCAAATTAGCTCTCGCGGCAGACTATTGGGGCTCGTCTCAATCTGATTTCAAGCATAATATGAAATCAGAGAACGAAAGAAGAAGTTAGCATAAAGCTTAAGAAAAATCGAACGTTGAATCCCAACCCCGAATATGGCTCGTTGTAATCTGCCTCCATGGCGAAATTCGCGCAACGACCTGCAGGACATTAGAGTTTTCCGAGCCACGGATTCTATTCGATTCGCTACCAGGAAAAGGCGTTGTGTTCGATTGCACTTTCTCTTGGCAGGGGCGACTCCTGGGGAGGTCCAGGCAGCTCGCCGCATCGGCCTCATACACACCGGTCTTGGTTCCGCCCAACTGCCACTTATACCAGAATGCGATTGCCATTCTTCCAAACTCCGCGACGCCGCCGAATGAAGGCGCGCTCCCAGCCGGACCCTCGTCGAGCGGCACTGTTCACAGGCAAGCTTAAGTGTGCAAATATTAATATTAAGCACCAATTGCAAGTAACACTGTATTAATTTGTAATAATTCGCAACAGTTGCGCACGGTAGAAGAGCAACGCAGATGGCAAACAGGTGGAGCTGTACCGCACGCGGAAGGTGGATTGGACACTGGTGTTAACAGCGGTCCAGATTCTGAACTGATCGGCAGACGTCAGTCCTGACTATAAATTAAATCCATGATTATGCACATTCTGAATGAGAAGGCCGAACCTGGCGCCCGAGAATGAACGCCAACACGCCCTGCGAGTCATCACGCTCCGGCATGTGCACTGGAGAGCGATGCAAAATACGCCGTTCCAGGTGAATGCGCATCCGCAAGCGCCCGCTTTCAAAAGCTGGCGACTGATATGCAGCAGCAGACGAGGTAGGGGCAAGGAACCCAGGCCGAGACGGGAAGCCCTCTGCAAACAGTGTGCCGTTGACGTGGATTGTAACGAATGCCCGGCCGGTTTCGGCCTCAGTCGCGAGTGAAAACGAGTAATGCGCCCAGAAAGACATGGATGCAAGGGAGAAAGACCGGCCTTCGGATCCGCGCATTTCGACGACGACTTTCGAGCCCGATCCGTCAATCCACTGAAGATAGAACGACGAGACAACCGCATGGGACGCATTCAAATTCTGCAGGGCCAGCTGCTCCCAATCTGGTAGCGTGGCTACTCAAACACAGGAGTGCATTAGCGATGACGTTTCGCAAGATCGCAAGACGCTTTGGGTCTGATTCAACGCGCGCACGATATAAACAGAGCATGCATGACTCTTCGCTCCACGAATCGAAGAACTGGAAGAAATTGAAGTCTGGAGGTTTCAGATACGATACTGTGTACATTCCATACGTTGCGTAGGTGCTTCTCATCTACCGGTATTCGCACGCGCACGTGCTTGTCAATATTTTCGTATTGATGATGATGCGTTTAAAATCCATTCGGCTCACCCAGAGTTCGTAGGTTCGGTTTTGCTCGGGCCCCCATAAAATCTCATCAGGCACAGGAGCGATTGACTCGAGCTGCAGAATTTAAATTTAATACGATGAGCAATATTTAAATGCGCGCGCGCACGTGTAAGAGCGAGCGCGTGTACTGCGTACACGCGTACGTACCTCGATTTTACCCTCGGGGCGCAGATATCCACACCCTCCCATCGCTCGGAACCCTGCCCGCTTCTCGCGATTGACATCGGCGTCTAGGTCTGCAGCTCCGGTTGCCGATAGCGGACTGTTTTGTTCTCCGAATCCGAGTCCGTCCGTGCAGCCGCAGCTCGCATCGATAAACTCCGAGCAGGCTTCCGGCTCCGACTCGAACGATGCGTTTGCCAAGAGCCGAACGGTTGCGTATAGGGACCCGAAAGCGTGGATGACCGCAGCCTCTAGATCTGCTGCCGCTCCCCCCGCAGCCGGCCGCGGTCCCTCTTGCTGGTCGTCGAGGGGAACTGCATCGCGATTGATGTTTAATTGAAATTTGGAGCGAGGAAATCTGGGGCGCATGCGCACGGAAGAACAGAAGCTCGCGAGGCAGGCAAGAAGGCAGATACCGAACGCGCAAAGATGACTCCACGTCTGCTGCCGAACGGAACAGATTCCATACACGGAGCTGAACGAAACGAGTCGCGATCGATCATGATCGATATCATCAAATTTTCGAACTTGATGTATATGCATCGAGTTAAACCCAGTCCTAGCTATATAGTATACGTACCTGTTTCATACATCCAATTGTAAAGGTAGTCAGCACCACCGGACCGTCTAGAATCTAATAATCATGCGTGGAACTCATATGAGATTGAGATGCATATGTTTGATGAACTGTTATTGAGGCGCACAGTTGGAGGCTCATGGCCGGTAAGAGGTAAAGATGTCTCTCCGAAAGGGGCTCCGTTCACGATCGCCTTTATGACCAGCCTGCGATTATACGTTTCTGCCGAGCTCGAGGTCTTTCTAGACCTGATTGTGAAGGCAACGTGCGTCCACGCCGATAAGGGCAGCAGTGCCCGTGCTGCATTTGATGCTCGCATAATGCCGCCCGTTTGGACGGACTCCCCTCTGCGGAACACGGAGAGAAAAGACGAGTTCGACGCTGCAGATGAAAGCGAAATCGGATCATGTCATGCTGCGTATGACCATATGCATAATTGATATTCATATTCGAGAGATTGAGCGCTAACCTTGTATAAGCAGGGACTCCGATCGTGCGTGGAGCTGCAAAACAGGAAGCAGGCCGCCAGCGCTAGTTCTGATATCGATGCCCTCGCGATTGCCGATTTCATATTCGGGCCGGATCTGTGCGCGAAATCGAACCGATCGTGGGATCAGTCTCGAGCCTTTGCATGAGAGAGGCCTTTACATGAAAGAGCAAGAGGGGGGGGGGGGGGGGGGGGGAGGGGGGAGGGGGAGGGAGGGGGGGGCGAGGGGAATTAATCGAAGGGCAGGGGCCCCGGGGCCGCCGGGCCGGGGCCCGGGGGGAGGAGTGGGGGAGGAGGGAGGGGGAGGAGGGTTTTTGTTTTTGCGAGATTAATATTCAGGGGGCTCGGGGGATCCGGAGCGCCCTGCATGTCAGACCGTCGGACGGCCGGCGCCCGTGGAAAGTTCAAGATCTAGACCCCCTCAGGGCCTGGCTCCAGCAGGCAATATAAATTTAAATGAAAATGCCCGGTATACGTGGGTACTCAATTGAAAGCACCCAAAGCTCGATGGTTGCTTCGCTCCCGAGGACCATTTCGGATTCAAAGACCGCTGCCATATGCTTGTTGCCAACCTGCGGCAAGCTTGAGCGGATCGATATATGTAATCTTTTTATGGAGAATCTCATAGGTACTCGAAAATGCGAGGAGCTGTCGGAGCTGTGCAACGCCGTTCCTGTGCAGGTTGAAAGCAATGGCGATTTCCAGCTCGGGTTCCCTCCAGAGCTAGCTGCAGCTGGGAAACGAAACGTATACACGTAAGATGCATACGCATTACGCATTATGCATGTCCCGTATACGTAGTACATGCTTCTATATGTACCGTAGTACATATGGGCACGCGCAGGGCACTGCGGCATGCGCAATTGCAAGCGCACCAAATCCGGATCCTGCCGATTGCAGCTGCAGTATGCACAGCTGTATATGTAGCAGGCCGACCGATATCGCGAACTGTAGGCATGTAGCAACGCGCGTATGCGAATTCAAACGCGTTCGAACAGCTAGCGCTGCAGCTGCAGGCTTCACACGCCTACAAATGCATGTTAGCCGATCATGATCATGAAATCGATCGTGTTGGTCGCGATTGCATTTGATGATCATGATCATGAGCTAGCATGCGCAACGTATACAGCTGCCCGGCCCGCTGGTCCGTGCCCGTGCTATAGCTATAGCTAGCTATAGCGCGCTCGCATATATATACGATACGCTATAGCGTGCTAAATGTGTACGTATATACGAATTCGAATACACTGTGACGTCGACAGATTGCAGCTTGGCAGGCCCGTGCAGCGCGTGCTCAACCAGCCTTAGCTGCAGCTGCAGTGCTCATAATCATGACCGATATATCACTGCGCGGCGGTGGCGGCTGCGCTCACCGCCGCTCATGATCATGATCACCAGCTGCAGCCTGGGCCAGCTAAGCTGAGCTAGCGCTGCTGCAGCTCAGTGCTCACGATCAGCGCGCGCTAGCCGCCGAGCCTACTAGGCTATCATAGTATAACCGCGCGCCGTGGCCCGTGGCACGCTCATCATGGCATGCGGCTATGTGAGTCGATGATGTGACTCAGTGACTCAGTGTACACTGTACAGTGTACTGTCGCCGACTCTGGCCGAGTCGCGCCGTCGACTCGCCGATCGCCGACTCGACGCCGAGTCGGTCAGACTGGCAGGCCAACTGAGGCCATGGCCAGCGCTCAGCTCAGCAGTGAGTCAGCAGTGACTCAGCACTGCTAGCGCCGTGGCAGCAGTGCCGCAGCACTGGCACTGCGGCAGCCAGTGGCGCCGGCAGGCCGATTCGATGATCATCGGATCATCATGCATATCATCGCAGCATATGGCATTTAATTTCCGATTATCGGCGGCGGATCATCGGATGATTCCCCACACTGAATCCCCAGCCTGGCACAGGCTGGCAGCTGCAGGCTGCAGCCGATCGCGATCATCCGATGATCTGGCGATCTGACGGCCGGACTGTGACGGAAAGGATTTCCCCCGGTCGGTGACGCTTTTTGGCGCGTGGCCCGATCTATTTTCTACCACTCCTGTGCACGGCTGAGATCCGGCCGAGACAATCGATATCATCGAGCTTTCATTTCACTGGGCCAATCAGCTTTGGGCCGGGCCGGGGCCATGAATGCGAAATTCGCCTGTGCATAAATCGAAATGTATCGGCCTTGCAAATTGCAATTGGAGGAATTTGGGGGAAATTGTGCCCAGTGCCCCGTCAAGGTTGGGGGCCTGTAGCCTGTAGGCTGTAGCCTGTAGGCTGTAGCCTGTAGCGCTAGCTTTAGCCTGTGGGCCCCCCCCGGGTCTCCAAGGCGCCGGGCGTCGGGTCTTCAAGGCTTAGGCCGGCCTTATAATTAGCTCGGAGAATTCGACAGAGAGTCTAGGCCTGGAGAGGCCCTTGGGTCCGTACGTGGGCGTCGACAGCTTGGCAGGACGACAACAAAATCGGAATTCGAAAGTTGAACGTATCGTACGGTACGTCTTTGATTTCACACTGGCCGGCGGTCGCCTCGAGCTTCTGGCCATGGGTCCGTCTTCCAATGAGAGGCCGCGGCGGCGAGCCCACGCGCAACGTCCAGCTGCAAACCCCGCAACGATACTAGTTCTACGTACATTCTCTCACACTTCCAAGAATTCCAAGTATCATAAGCTTAAGGGAGCCTCGGAGGCAGGGCGCGCGCGAGCGCGGGCAGGCCGCGGCCGGGCGGGGCGGGGCGGGGCTTGCCCCGGGGCGGAGGCCACAAAGGCTAGCGGCGGCGGGCGGGCCCGAAGCGGAGGACGGCGTAGACAGCGAAGAAGAGTGCGCAGACGAGCGCCATGAGCATCCACGCCAGCAGCGTCGACGAGAGCGTCCGCCGCGTGTGCGCCACCAGCCGCCTGCCCCGCACCGCCCCGCCGTCAGAGGGCGGCCGGCCCGGCTGCCGAAAGGGCCCCGGAGGGGGGCGAAAGGCCCGGCAGGGCCCCAGAGGGGGTAGCTATAGGGGGGGCCCGGTACGGGGCCCGGAGGGGGTAGGGGAGGCCCGGCAGGTTGTCGCGGAGGGAGAGCGAGAGGCCCCCGGGGTACAAGGGTGCTAAGGGTTGAGGGGTACGAGGGCGCACTTGTTCTCGGCAGTGAGCTTCGACGTGTTGCCCTCCAGGCGCGTCCCCATATCGTCCAGCACCTGCGAAAGAAGCCCTGTGAGAAGATGGGGGGAGGGGGGGGGGGTACGGCGCGCGGGCCTTGGAGTCGGAGCGGACGGTGGAGCCCATGGCGAGGAACTGCTGCTTGAGCGTCGATGCGAAGCCGAGGAGCTCGTCCGTGAGCGCCTCGTGCTGGCCCCGGTGCACCGCGATCATCTGTCGAGAGGCGCGGCGGATCAGTTCCAGCGTCGGCGCTCGCGCGAGCAGCGGGCCGGCCGCCCGGAGCGCACCTCTTCGGCGGACCGGCCGCCGCCCGCGCCCGCCGCCTTCGCCGCAACGCCGCCCGCCTTGGCTGCCGCCCCGCGGCCGGGCCCGACGAACCCGACGCCGCCGCGGCCGGCGCAGGCGCCTTCGCCGGCGTCGCCGGCTTCGCCGCCGCAGCCGCCGCCCCGCCGCCTTTCCTGTGCCTGAGCCCGTCTCCCTTCGCTTCCGGGTGGGACTCTGGGTGCTTCACGGGGCCCCGCTGCGGGCTCGTGGGCGCCGCCGCCGCCGTCGCCTTCTTTGGGTGCCCAAGCTCCGCCGCCGGCTGCGCTTCCGACGGCTCGTGCGATTCCTCCGTTGCCGCCGCCTCCGCCGCGGCTGCTGCCGCGCGCTCCTGGCTCCTCTGGCGCGCGTGTGAGCAGTGATGGCCGCGCCGCGCGCCCGAAAGCCGCCGCGCACCTGGAAGCTCACGACGAGCTCCTCGAGCGAGCGCGTGCGCTTGTCAATGATCTCCAACTCCGACTCCCACTCGTCCAAGCGCCCCGGCTCCACCGACCTGCGCCCCGCTGTAAGCGAAGCGAGTTCACACGGCGAGCGGCGGCCGGCTCACGCTGCGCCCTCCTGCTTGGACTCCGCGATCATGCCCTTGACCGTTGCGATGTACTGCGGCCGGTGTCGGGCTCGCGCGGGGTCCGGGGCGCTGCGCGGACCTTCAGCAGCAGGTGGACCTCGTCCTCGTCGAGCGAGTTCAGGTCGCTGAATGCCTGCCTCTCGCAGCTCCGGAGCAGCCGCCGCATGCGGATGTCGCGCGACGAGGGCGCCATCTTCCAGGGGTGTAGCCTGGGACGGGTACACCTCTCGTCCGATACTTAATCGGTTGCCCAGCCGCCAGGCAGCCGGCCGTTCGCCCGCCTCCCAGAGCCGCAGCCATGCCCTCCGACGCAGTTGGAGCCCAGCCCGCGGCCGCGTTCGCCGATCACACACTGTTCTTCGACCTCGATGGTGCCCGCCACGCGCCGCGGCCGGGCGCGTAGCTGACGGATTCGGCACCAGATACGCTCTATCCGAAGTCGAACGGCATCTGGGGTGCGCCGCGCTCGAGCTCGGAGAGCCCGGCTGTTCTAGTTTTAGCCCTTCACCGGGGCTCGAGCCCCCGGGCGGGCGGGGCGGAGGCCGGAGCTGATGAACGTGCTTGCGCGCGCAGAGATGGTGACGGAGCGCATCGCGGACTACATGCGCGAGAAGATGGGGCTCCCCGAAGAGCACGTCCCAGGTGCCTTGGCTTCCGCCCGCAGCGCCGGACGCGGGCCCCGCACAGCTGCCGCTGACCGCGCGCCGAGCAGCTATCATGGATGCATGCTACAAGGTGCATCTCGAGCTGCCGCTGCCGGCCCGGCTTGACCGCTCCGCGGCCTCGTTCGCGACTCGGAGCCGAGCGTTGACGCCGGCCGCGGCCCCGCAGGCGCGGGGCATGACGCTCGCGGGTCTGAGGGAAGGGATCAAGCCTGAGGGTCTCGAAATCGAGTACAAGGTCGACGAGCTGGACTTCCTGGTGCGATCCGCCCGCCGAATCCGCGCGCCCCGCGGCCGCTGACGTGGACGCGCGTACCCCCCTCCCTCTTCCAGGCCTACGTACACGGCGGCCTCCCTTACGATAAGGTCATCAAGCCGAACGTCAAGCTCGCCCGCGCCCTCCGCTCGTGCGCCGCGCTTCTCTCTCTGGCCTCGAAACCGGCCCCGCCCGGATTCGAACCCGCGCAGGATCCCGAACAAGAAGTGGATCCTGTCGAACTCGGACATGCCCCACTGCAAGCGCGTGCTCGAGCGCCTCGGCATCACCGACTGCTTCGAGGGTACCCCCTCCCGTGCTGCCTGCAATCGCGTACCCCGCCGACGACCGGGGACAGGCATCATCGACATCTTTGCGATGGATTGGAACGTGAAGCCGAAGCCGGAAGCCTACAAGAAGGTGCCGTCCCGGCGCCCCCGTACCCTCTTCCGCCCCGGCCGACGCGGGGGTACCCCTCTTCTGCCCCCCAGGCGATGGAGATCGCGGGTGTGACGGACCCCTCGAAGTGCATATTCTTCGATGACGCGGCAAAGAACCTCAAGGGCGCCAAGGAGGTACCCTCCCCCGGCTCCCCCCCCCCCCCGCCCGACCTGACCTGACGTCCCCCCCCCCCCCAGGTGGGCCTGATGACGGTGTGGGTGGGCCGGGAGCACCACGAGACGGACCCCAGCGCCGACCGCGTCCTCCTCCTCGCCGAGGGTGCGAACCGATCCGATCCGATCGGCTCAGATCATCTCAGATCTGATCCGACCCGGGCGCAGACGTGCGGAAGGTGCTGCCGGAGCTGCCGGAGGCGCACTTCGACTTCGCCGGCGTCAAGGCTCTCTTCTTCGACCTCGACGGTGCTCGGGGAAGGAGTGAGAAGTGCTGAGAAGGAGACGGGGGCTGACCCGCCGCCGCCGCCGCCGCGCGCGCGCAGACACGCTGTACCCGAAGTCGCTGGGGGTGTGGGAGATCGTGACGGAGCGGATCGCGGAGTACATGGAGAAGAAGATGGGCCTCGGCGAGCAGGTCGTCCCCATGATCATGGACGAGGTCCGAAGCCACGGAAGCCAAGGCCCGCTGAGGCTCGGGGCCTGACGTGCCCGCCTGCAGGCGTACAGGAGGTACGGGATGACGCTGGCGGGCCTCCGGCAGAAGGTCATGCCCGAGCACCTCCAGGGCGTCTCCTACGAGGGTGCGGGCCCGCCCTCCCCCCTCCCCCTCCCCCTTCCCCCCCTGAGCCTGCCTCTCCTTCGCGCAGTCGACGAGCTCGACTTCCTCAAGTTCGGTGAGCTTTCCGTCCCCCCTCCGGGGCCCCGCCCCCGTGCCCGCCCCGGCACCGACTGAGGCATCGCGTCGCGCCGCAGTGCACGGGGGCCTGCCGTACGACGACATGATCCAGCCGAGCCCCGCGCTGCGCGCCATGCTCCAGTCCCTCCCCTACCCCAAGTGGATCCTCTCCAACTCCGACAAGCCCGTGCGCCGGGCGCGGGGCCGGCGAGGGCCGTCCTCTGAGCGGCTTCCCGCGCGCGCGCGCGCAGCACATCGAGCGGACGCTCAAGCGCCTCGGCATCGAGGACTGTGCGCCCGCCCTCCCCTCCCGCGCCTCCCGCCCCGCTCGCCGGCGCCCGAGCCTCGCGCGCGCCCCTGCACAGGCTTCGACGGGATCATCGACATCTTCGCGCTCGAGTGGAACGTCAAGCCCTCTCACGAAGCCTACAAGCGGGTCCGCGCGCTCGTCCGAGGCGGCGGCGGGGGCCTCCGCGTCGTCTGTCTGACGCGGGGCGGGCGGGCGGCAGGCGCTGAAGATCGCGGGGGTCGAGCACGGGCGCGAGGCCGTCTTCTTCGACGACTCCCTCAAGAACCTGGTACCCCCCCTCCCTCCACCGCCCTCAAATCCCCTCTCAAGAACCTGGGGGCAGCGGGGGGCGAAGGAGCTGGGCCTTCTCACGGTGCTGGTCTCCAAGGACGAGGAGCACCCCGAGGCGGACGCCTCCGTCGCCCTCATCGAGCAGCTCCGCTCCCGCCTCCCCCAGCTCTGGAGTGCGCCTCGTATTCTTCGTTTCGTTGTTGGGTTCGTTCTCAAGGTTTCGCCGCAGCGAACGCGACGGCGATGGGCAAGGTGGCGGGGCAGCGGCCCAAGGACCGCGCGGCGTACCTCCACCAGCAGCTGCAGCCCCTCCTCATCAAGGGCATCACCGCCATGTGCAAGGAGGAGCCTACCTGGACCGACCCCGGTGCGCGGCTGTAATTATAAGCGCTTGCAAGCGCTGCACTGCGGTGGCTGACACCCTCTCTGCACGGCGGGCAGTGGAGTACCTGGCGAACTGGCTGCTGGCAAACTGTCCCTCGCGCACTGGAACGTTCGTGCCGTCGTAGAGCGGGCGCACAGCTGCAGACGGGTTGGGCATGGGTAGGTCTAGTAGGGAGCAGGGGGTAGCCGTAGCTATAGGTAATTCGCAGCGCCGGACCCGGGGGCTCGCGCCCAAGGGGTCCCTAGGCATGTGGTTATGAACACCAATACAGAAATTTAAGACCAAATTAAAGCGCTGAAGGGCTCGGGGGAGGGTTCTGGGGGTACGCATGCACATGCTTTTGGGGTACGGATCCGGAAGCCCAGCCTGTTGCAGCTGCGCATGCAGCTGCCGCAGTGCACGCCAGTTCAGCCGCTAGCGCTCAGACTAGTTCTCATGGACTGCAACGCGAGCCATGACAGCGGCGGCGGAGCCGCAGCGTCCACGAGCGCGACAGCCGCAGCGCCCGCCGCCGCATGCAACAGCCTGGGCCTGGACGACCCGCTCTGGCTGCGGATCTTTGGCCTACTCGACGAGTGCGACCAGTGCGCCGCCGCAGCGACCTGCCGCCACTGGCGCGGAATCGTCGAGCAGCTGCCTACCTTGCCATCCCTTACGGTCGGGTGCGCACGCGCTCGCCTGCAGCAGCTCGAGCTTCCGACGCGGCCCCCGCGCGCGTTGACGCGAGGCCGCATGCGAACGCGCAGCATCGCGGAACACGTCACCGCACGGGAGGCGCTGGCGGCGCTGCACAGCATTACAGTGAGCAAGAAGCACGAGCGCCTTCTCGGGCGCCTGGTCCGCGAGCTCGCGCTGCCCGGCGGGGACGCCCGCATCGCCGGCGCGGAGGCCGTCGCCCGGCGCCTCAGGGACATGTACAGGCACCAATCTCGGCAGCTGCAGCGGCTCACGCTCCTCGTCGGGTTCGCCGTCGCCTCGACGGACGATGTGTGGCGCCAGCTCGAGCAGTCCCTCGCGGGGGCCCCGGCCAGCGTGACGCAGCTGGAGCTCGTCCCCGTGGGGTGGAGGTGCCCCTCGGTTCGCTGGCAGGATGCGCTCGAGGGCCTGCCCCTCGCGGCCCGCCTTCCGAACCTCGTGCGGCTGTCGTACCGGGAACCCCTGCAGGAGCCGCAGCCTTTCTCCTGGTCCCATCCGCCCGGGTACCTCCGGCCCACTCAGGTGCGCCGCGTCGCGCCAGGAGCGGCTCCTCGGTCCAATTCTGCCGCCCTCGCCCTCTCAGATCCCCGCGCTCCCGCGGCTCGCGGCGTTCGACGGGAAGCTGTGCGTTTGCGATCCGAAGCACCTCCTGTGCCTCGAGCGGGACCTCCCTTCGCTCCGCCGCGTGCGGTCTCTCCTGGTCGACGAGGGCTCGCGCGAGCTCGCCGCCGCCGGCGTCTCCGACGCGCAGGGGGCGTTCCTCGCCTACCTAGCCGCCCGCCGCCTCGTCTGCGCCTCGCTCGCCTTCAAGCGCACCGTCCTTTCGAGCCCCGAGGCGGCCGCCCGCGTCGCGGCGCTCTTCGATCCGGAGGCGGCCGGATTCGAACACGACCCGTACGACGAGCCGGACCTCTCGTTCTTCCTCTGCCGGTGCGAAGTCACTCGCGCCCGGCCCAGGACCCTTTACTTTCTCCGGCGCTGAAGCGCCGAGCGCGTCGCAGGCTGCCCGACTCCTGGCCCGAAGGGGCTTTCAAGGGCATCCACACGTGCGTGCTCAAACGCGCCGCGCGCGTACCCCCCTGCGAACGCACAGCTCACCCTCAACGCGCCCGCGCCCTCCTCTTTCGCAGCCTGGAGCTGATAACCAACCCGCTCGACTTCATCCCGTGGGAGCGCGCCTTCGCCGGTACCCCCGGCGCACCTCCCCCTCTCCGCCCCCGGCCCCTTCCTGAGGCTACGTACTCCAGAGAACCGGCACCTGCGGGGCGTGCGGCTGCTGGCGGCGTGGCTCACCAGCCACGACCCGCTGCAGAACGAAGATCCGGCCGCCGACCCGCCGCTGGGCGCCCCGTACGAGCAGGGCAGCCGCGGTGCGCGCCCCTCCACCCCGCGCTTGATACGCCAAGCCTCTCGTGCTCTAAAGCTTGTCGTCAAGCCATCGCCCCGTTTCCTTCCCTCTCCTAACAATGAAGCGCCTCGCTTTCTTTGATTTAGAGCTGGGGGCGTTGGTGAGGGTCGTCGAGGCGCTGGACGAGGGGGCCCGCGTCTCCCTCGGGACGCGTGAGGCCTGGTCCCTCCCCGGCGACCTGTACCCCCTCGTCGACGCCCTCGTAGCGTCGCCCACCGCCCTCCTCGAGCGCAAGGTCCGCCCCGCCCCGCCCCTTGTCATCCCCTCTGCTTCTCGTCTGATCTGATCTACTTTGTCGCCTCTCCGACTCAGGTGACCCTGGAAGTGGGACCGCAGCACCAGTTCCTCAACGCGGTGCTCAGGCCCCGCCGAAGAGCCGGCGCCGCTGCGAGCTAGCGCGTATCGTACGCGTACTGCGGCCGTGAGTTCTTAGTTGCATGTATGTGTATTAGTCCTCCTTTCTGATACTTTGAGTCCTCCCGCGCCCATCTCCCTCTGCAATCGCCTCCGCCGCCCACAGGCATCCACCTCGCCCTGTGCGCTGCTCTGTGCGTTCCATTCGATAATTCGGTGCGGGCCGGGCCGTGGGCACCCCAGGAGCTAGCTACGGCTGCTTCTCGGAGACGGGCAGCGAGTCCTCGAAGACCTTGCCCGAGCCGTAGGCGAGGTAGTAGGGCGCCTTGGCCACCCGCTTCGTCCGGTCCTCCTGCCGGAACACGAACCCGGGGCCGCTGAGGGGGGTACGGGGATGGCCGGCCGGTCAGGAGGGAGGGCGGTGAGGGGAGGCGGGGGAGAACAGCGCACTAGGGGGCCCCGTTCGTGACCGAGGGTACGTACTTCCCGATAATGCTCGCCTGCGGGGGGTACAGCGTCAGCGCGGCGGGGGGGGGGGGGGTAGCCGGCGCGGCGCGCGCCTTGCCCGTGCGGATCTCCCCCCCGACCATACGCAGCTTGCTGTACCTCGCCTCGGACCTGAGGGGGGCAACGGGGGTCGGCCGGGCGGGGGGGTACATGCCAGAGGAAGAGCGGGAGGGGGGAGAGGGAAACGGGGGTACCGCATGGATTCGACGGCAATGCCGTACTCGGACTGGGCCTGGACCGAGAGCTTGTTGCGCTTGCTCGGGCTGGGGTTCCTCTGCCGCGGTAGAGGGACACCTCACTCAGCGGAGAGGAGAGGGGGCGCCCCGCCCCGCGCACCTGGGTCCCGATGGGAGGCTTGACCGAGCCTGTCGAGAGGGTTCCCTGGGGGATGGGCGACGGCTTGAAGCTCCCGTCCTTCTTCTGCGACTTGGAGATGGACACCTGCAGCCGGGGCTCGGCGGCGCGCGCGACGGCCGGCGGCGGGGCAGAGAAGAGCGCCCGACCTTCGCGGCGTCCTTCAAGTGCTCCTCGATGGGCCGTCCGAACGCGTACGCGCTCTTCAGGGCCGAGGGCACGGTCCGCGTGCCCACGAGGTGGTGCAGGCTGCGCGCGGCGCACACGGGGTCGGCCCGCGTGCACGCGCGCGGGCAGGCGAGGTGCCGTTGACCTGCTGACTGTGTTGTGGAACTCCTGCGCCAGTTTCCGCTGCTTTTCTTCCTCCTCGTACCGCGCCTGCCTAAGGTTCTCCATGTGCAGCGTGTTCATGACCTCCGCGTTCTGCGGCCGGCGGCGGTCGGCGGGCCGCCGGGCAAGCGCGGGGATGCAGGGCAGGCGCGGAGCGGGCGGGCGGGCGGGCGGGCGAACCTTAGCTACGATTGTGGTAAGGTACGACTTGCGCGCGTAGTAGTTGTGAATGTACTTTCTGCAGTAGTAGCCCCGGAATCTGCGGGGAGGCACGGCGGCTTGAGCGCTGGGCGGCACGCCGGGAATGTGCCGCCGGAGCGGCCCAAGCAGCGCACATCTTCTGGAATTGCGTCGCTGCCTGGTTGAAGTACTGCATGCGCTCCTCCAGCAGCCTCTGTTTGTACATGACGGCGAAGCGCTGGCGCCCAAGATGGCCCCGGAAGAGCCGCTGGATCTGCATCGCTCTCCAGCTGCGAATCACAAGCAGCGGCGCCTAAGAACGCGGCGCCGCGTGCGGGGCAGGCGGGAGTCCGCACTTCATCATCCAGAGCCGCTTCCGGACCCTGTATCCGCGCCACAGCCGCTGTATTCTGATCGCGGACTGTATTTCAACTGGCCTGGAACTCTCCGCATCCCTACGAGCCCGGGTGGCGCCGGGGAGCAAACCGCGTCAGGGCGGCCCAGCCGGGCGAGCTGGGGCGGAGCGGGCGAGCTAACCGTGTGCTCTCGAAGAACTTTTGCACGACCTCGTGCCGGCCGGTCCACAGCTTCGCAAAGTCGGCCATCGACCCAAAAAGCTCGATTGCGCCTGTACCCGCCGGAAGGTTTTTAGCCTTTGTACCCCCTTTCGCGGCCACCGCCGGGCCGCGGCGGTCTCCAGGCGGCTTAAAGCCAGTGTGCCGCAGACACAGCAGATCAACGGAGAGCGCTAGCCGTCAGGATAGACCTACCCGCGACTTTGACGTCTGCAACGACTGCTGTCCGGCGTGAGTCTCCAGCGATGTCGGGCGCCGCCGCGGGCTCGTCGGGAGAGCGCGCGGAGAAGCGGGCCCGGGTCGACGCAGCTGCAGCGTCGGGTTCGCAAGCTTCGGGTCCATTCGACGCCCTGCCGGACTCGATTCTGGCCATAGCGTTCGGCACGCTCGGTGCGCGGGGGAGCTGGCCCCTGCGCGGCGTGTGCAGGTCCGCGCGCCCAACCGGCCCCGGCGCGCGCGCCGCGCGCGCTGCTTTAGCTAACTTCCCTCAGGCGGTGGCGGCAGTTGGTCGAGGAGATGGAGTGGAAGGAGCTCGACCTGCGGATCATGGGCTGCAATCAGGCAACGCGCGCGGACAGCAATGACGCGCTCTGCGCTCTGTCGGCGGCCTTCGAGACGCGGAAGCTGCGGCTCGCAGAGGGCGCCAGCTTCTCGCTCAGGCCGGAGCTCTCGAGAGCCGCGGTCGTCAACGTGAGACCCGACGGGGGCGCTTCCGTGGCCGCAGCGCGGCAGAGCCACCGGCGCACGCTGGAGGGGGCGTGCAGCGTCCTCGAAGCGGTCGCGCGCAGCCACGCCGGCCCGAGGCAGCCGCGGGAAGTGCTGGTAGAGCTCTGCAGGGGCAATCCTGATCCCTTTGTCAGGGGCGGCGGCGAGGACAGTCGCTTCCTCATCGACTTCCTTCTAGGGGTGCTCCGGGCGCTTCGCCCGTACCCCCCGGGCGGGGCGGCCAGCGGCCTCAGGAGCCTCAGCTTCGCCGTCACCAGCGACGACAAGACATTCTATGGCGCGAGCGCGCGGATGCCCTGGCCCGAGGCCGCCGACCTGCGCGCCGCCCTGGCCCCCTTCGGCGGCGCGCTGCGGTCCCTGGTCCTGTTCTTCGGCGAGCTCGACGCGGGCGCCACTCCGGAGATCGCGGCGGCCATCGCCGACGCCTGCCCCCTCCTGACTTCCCTCAGCCTCCGCCCGAACGACAAGGCCGGCTCGCTCGTCCTGGGGCAGCTGGCGCGCCTGGGCGGCCTGGAGCACCTCTCGCTGATCAGCGCGCAAGCCCCTTCCGTGTCTCTCGGCGATGGCGTGGCCGCGCTCGCCCGCGGCCCGGCGGGGAGGGAGCTCCGCAGCCTCCGCCTCGTGGAGGGGACCCTGTACGCGTGCGTCGAGGCCTCCTCCTTCCTCCCTGCATCGTCGCCTCCTTCGAGCCTTTCCGGCGCAGCACGGGCGAGTTTTCGAAGCGGCGCGAGAAGGCCGGGCGTCCCGGGCCGAGCCTCGCGGCCCCCCAGGACGTCCTGCTGGCCCTCGGCCTCCTCCCACAGCTCGAGCGCATCTGCGAGCTCCAGGCGAGCCACTCTCTCTCTCGCTCTCTCTCCCCCTCTCTTCTTAGTTCTGATCGTACGCGCAGATCGAAGTCGATCGCCTGGCGGACCCAGCAGCGCTGCTGGCCCTGGGCCGCGCCGCGAAGCTCCGGGAGGCCGCCTTCGAACTGAGCAGCTTCTCGCTGATCCCAAGCGTGAACGCGCCCGCCCTGCGGCACCTCGCGGCGGCGCTCTCATGCCTGCCCCTCCTCGAGAGCTTCTCGCTGAAGCTGGACTGTGCGCGAGTGCTTCGGCCCATCTAAAGTCAGCCGAGCCCAGGCCCTCCTCACTCACGCGCGCGCGCCCCCTTTCTCAGTCCTCGTCGCGGACCCGGAGGATGTCGTGGCCTTCCTGCGGAGCGCCGGCGCGCGCCGGGCCCTCGTCGAGCTCGACCTGCAGGTCTTCCGGCAGCTGGAGGAGGCGGAGGCCGCCGCGATGGCCACGCTCCCGGCCCTCCAGCGCCTCCGCGTCTCCTCCGCGCTCGCCTCCCCCGCCTCCGTCCGCGCCTTCGAGGTGCACGCATGCAGCGCGCCCCGCCCGATCGATCGATCGCGCCCGTGACCTGCTCCGCAGGTCCTCGCGGGCCTGGCCCCCGGGGTCGCGGTGGGCCTCGACTTCAGCCGGCTGGGCCTGAACATGGAGGCCGGGGCGATGGGGCGCCACGCCTTCGCCGAGGCCGAGGCCTTCGTCCGGGGTCTCTTTGCGGGGCGCCCGCTGCTGGAGTGCGAGCGCTCCCGCCTTCCAGCTGCAGCCTTTTCTTGAGAGGCCACTTTCCACTGAGAGATAGCCTAAGTGGCTTAGGTGTGGCGGTAGAGTTTAGACTCTACACCTAAGCCACACCTAAGCCACCTTAGGCTATTTCTCCGCGCCTTTTCTTGAGAGGCCACTTTCCACTGCGCATGCCTTTCCGCCCTTCGAATCAACCCCCCCCCTCCCCCCCCCCCTTGCCCCCGCAGCTCCCCCCTCCGCCCCCTCCCTGCAAGCGAAGAAAGAATAGAGTTTACTTCTGTTATGGACGCGTTGCGACCCGGACCCAGCCGGAGTCGAACCAACGACTAAGGGGTGTCAAGGCGGCAGTTCTACCAATAGGCCATCTCGCGAGAGGCTAGTGATTCCCCGAATCATCCCGGGTCCTCACACTGCACGCAACATCCCCCCCGCCACGGTGATCTCGACCCCGAGATCCTTCCGTGCGGTTCCATTGCTGCATTTCACCTCACAACTCGCGATCTCAACCTCGGTCACATGCCGCACGTGACACCCACTCATGATCACACAGCCGCAACTGCCGCTTTTTCCGCGCGCGCAGTTTCTAGGCTCTTCGGCGGCCACCGATGCAGGTGCCGGGCTTATCGGGGTACCGCGATGCAGCGGCCCTCAGCCAGCGCTTCCTAGCGCCCCGCGTGGGATTCGAAGCCCGGTCTATCCCTCGTCGGGAGTCGAACCAGGTCCGTTAGCAGCCCCCATGTTATGGACGCGTTGCGACCCGGACCCAGCCGGAGTCGAACCAACGACTAAGGGGTGTCAAGGCGGCAGTTCTACCAATAGGCCATCTCGCGTGTCAAGGCGGCAGTTCTACCAATAGGCCATCTCGCGAGAGGCTAGTGATTCCCCGAATCATCCCGGGTCCTCACACTGCACGCAACATCCCCCCCGCCACGGTGATCTCGACCCCGAGATCCTTCCGTGCGGTTCCATTGCTGCATTTCACCTCACAACTCGCGATCTCAACCTCGGTCACATGCCGCACGTGACACCCACTCATGATCACACAGCCGCAACTGCCGCTTTTTCCGCGCGCGCAGTTTCTAGGCTCTTCGGCGGCCACCGATGCAGGTGCCGGGCTTATCGGGGTACCGCGATGCAGCGGCCCTCAGCCAGCGCTTCCTAGCGCCCCGCGTGGGATTCGAAGCCCGGTCTATCCCTCGTCGGGAGTCGAACCAGGTCCGTTAGCAGCCCCCATGTTATGGACGCGTTGCGACCCGGACCCAGCCGGAGTCGAACCAACGACTAAGGGGTGTCAAGGCGGCAGTTCTACCAATAGGCCATCTCGCGAGAGGCTAGTGATTCCCCGAATCATCCCGGGTCCTCACACTGCACGCAACAACTTCAAAGAAGATACATGGTCATGCGAAGGTCGCGAACAAACAGGAAAGAGCTCGGAGGGGGGCGTTATCTAGTAATTATAAAATGATGCGATACAGACCCACAGAAAAGCCCGCGGCACACGAATCAAAAGCTCATGAAACTGCTACAGCTACGTATACCTAAACATCGAACCACAGCAGAAGCAGCTCAGTCGTCCGCCGGAGGCACGTACCCCTTGGCCTTAAGCTCCGCCTTCATTTGCAGGTACGCGTCGCGCACCTGCGAGCAAGCGGGAAACGAGGGCGCGTCACGCCAAGGCGGGCCGGCGCGGCCTGGGGCTCCGTCGCCCGGATCAAATTGGATCGCACCTGCTCCCAGACGTGCTTGCCCCGCGCCTCGCGAAGCGCGCGGCCCTTAAGCGCGCCCTCGCCGCTCCTGCACGCGCCCGGTCAGAGAGAAAGGCGCCCCGCAGGATTCGAACCCGAGCGCACGCGAAGAGGGTCCCGAGGGGGACCTCCGGCAGGTAGTGGAGGCAGACGGGTACGTGGTGCACGTCCCGCCGCTCGCCCTGGCGTACCGCATTGTCGGACAGGGTGCGCGGAGCGGGCGGGAGGGGTACGGGGCGCACGAGGGCGGCCTCGACGGTGCGCGGGGGCGGCATGAGGTCGTGCGTGTCCATCGCCAGGGGAACGAAGTGGCAGGGGGGCAGACCCTGCGGCAGGGGTGGGGGGTACGTGCGTCAAGCCCGGGAACGGGGGGACGGGGGGACGGGGGGACGGGGCGGGGGTACGCGCACCTCGGTCTGGCCGACCATGCGGAAGAGCTCGACGCTCGAGGGGTCGAAGGCGTGCACCTGTAACCCCCTCCGAGTCAGCACCCGGGGGCCGGAAGGATTGGGGGTACGGGGGCGCCGGACCTCGACGGGGTCGCCGGTCTTCCAGGCCGCGTTGTCGGCGGCCGGCCGGTCGCGCCCGCCGCTGGGCGCCACGTACACGCACTTTCCGCCCCGCGCGAACAGCTCACCTGCGGGCGCGCAAGTCAGGTCCGCCTCCCAGGAGGAACGCGGCAAGCTTTGTGTACCCATCTTCTTCATCGTGGCAGCGTTGTGGGCCTTGGCCTTCATCTGCTCCTCGGGGGTATCGCCCTGGACCGAGTCTCAGCCGCGGGCACCGCGCCTCAGGTAACGAGAATCGGACCTGGTGGCGCTTGGAGATGACGGTGAGGCAGTTGCGCCCCAGCGAGAAGGGCACTATGAGCGGGTCGCTGAGGACGCGATCCCCGGCGATGAAGATCATGCTCTTGATCATCTCCTCGGGGAGGTGCCCCTCCGTCACGAGCGCCAGAAGGCCCTGCTCGTGCTCGATCAGCCGAGGACCGGAGCCGCCGCCCGGGCGCGGCGCGGCGCGGCGCGGCGCACGGGGTCAGCCTCGCTCTGGTGGTTGGCGAGGAGAACGACGTTGTGACCCGCCGCGAGCCACGACTGCGAGCGAGCGAGCTCAGGGCGCGCCGCCGCTGCGCGCGCTCGAGGCCAGAGGCCTGCGCGGACCTGCATCTGGTCCAGGGTGTCCTTGCCGCTCACGAACGAGTGCCGGCGGTCGATAAGCGGGCGCAGGAAGTCATTGGCGAAGCTGTAGTAGTCCACCGGGGACAGGAGCTGCGGGAGGCGGCCGTGAGCGGCGCTGGGCGGGGCGGTCAGGGCGCGGCCGCGTCTCGGGCGGGCCTGCTGGTGGTAGTTGTCGAACTTGTGGGGGCTGGAGACCTGCTGCTCGATGAGGTCGAGGTAGCGGATGAGCATGGCTTCCTTGTCGAACGCGTCGTTCCCGGCGTGCTTGAGCGCCTTGCTGTACGAGACGAGGAGCTCGCGCAGGATGTTCGCCTCCTTGGCAGGGATGCGCCCCGCCCCCTCCCGCTTGCTGAGCTCATCGAGGAACGCGCCCGCGCCTGCGGGAGAGGGGGTGAGGCGAGCTGGGAAGCGCGCGCGCGCGCGCGCGCGTCGTCGTCGTCATAGTGTTAATGACGAACCGGACGACGCAGCGGACGAGGTGTCGGCAGTCAGCTGGCAGCAGACATCCTTGAGGTACGAGGCGAACGTCTCCGCGCTGCCAAGGTCGCGGCGCAGCCCGGAGCCCATGAAAGACTTCGCCGGGAGGATCGAGCGCCGGGGGACCGCCGCGCGGGGGCGGGGCGCCTGCATACGAGCGGGGCTCGGCTGCTCATGGCTACGTCCGGCATGCTGGGGGGCGACCGGCGAGCACTGTCCGTCGAGAGAGATTGCCGCACGGCGCGCGGCGGGGGAGGCGGGGGTGCTGAATGCGAACGCCATCGTGCCTCGTGAGGCTACTCGTATCCACCTCTGGCCGACAGATCTCGCCCCCGAGATCTAGCCTAAATTTGCAGTACCCAGATCGTCGCGCGCTTCCTCGCCCCGAGTGTGCCCCAGAGCGAGCCCTTTGCATCAGCTTCCTCAGAGAGAGAAGTACTGCAGCTTCCCGGCGTGCTGCAGGCGAGCGGGAACAAGCGGGCGACAGCTTGCTGGCGCGAGCTGGGCGGTGCCTGTAGCGTCAGGCTGCGCAAGAACAGCATGTTGATATCAGGGAACCGATAGTGAGCGGTCCAGATCCGCCGCAATGCGGCGAACGGCTGGCAGCAGTGCCCGCGCGGCCCTGCTGCTAGCCGTCGGCCTGCTCTTAGCTGTACTGGTCACGCGCGTGCATGCCGGTGCGCACTTTCTTCCAAGCGGGAGCCCTGGCGCGGGACAGGCTGGCACTCGTGCTTGACCCGAGCCCCCGCGCAGGCGCGCTCTTCGGTGTCGCAAACGTGAGAGGAGAGAGCAAATGGGTCCTCATCAACCGGTATACAGGCGATGTGATCCCTATCGTTGCGCTCCCGGAGCTTACAGCTATGATCCTCGGCACCGCGTCCTTCTCCGCGGATCAGCACATGCTGCGGACAGTGCAGTCCCGGCCAGAGAACTTTGCCTTATCTAGGGTCCGTGCGGCTCGTAGCTAAGCTCTGCGCGCCGCGCCCTGCGGGCGGCCCCAACTGAAGTCCTTTGGCGGGCAGGTTACGTCCTCGGACACCTGGAACGAGGGCGGCAGCTCCACGCCGCCAGAGTTCCCCTATGCGGTGTCCTCGTTCGAGATCGCCAGCACGGGGAAGCTCTATGGCGTGGCGTACAACCAGGACGACATCATTCTGGTGGAGGTGGACCCCACGACGGGCGCCTACCGCGAGTATGTGCGGTACAACGGGGCGCTGATGGCGTCGCTCACGCCGACGCCGCGGCCGAACCTGTCGCTCAAGTACGTGAAGCCCGGCCTCTCGGCCTTCGACGTAAACACGGGCCGCTACTTCTCCATCCTCGTTGATGCCTCGAGCTTCGACGCGGTGTCCAACTCTTACCCCTCGTACCTCGTCACGACGGACATTAAGAGCAACATCACCGCCGTCTCGACCAGCGTAGTCACGCCGTCGATCAGCATGCTCAAGTTCGACGAGGTGACCGGCAACCTGTTCGCCCAGATCGTGAACGGCACGAACCAGGTCGTGTACCTGGACCTCAACACGGGCGTGCCGAGCTTCTGGGCCAACATCGACGACGAGTACTCGGGTCTCTACGTCCAGGCCGTGGACCCGACGGACCCCGTCTCGGGCAAGCCGCTCTTCCTGACGACGTCCATCCAGACGGGGGCCGGCCTGGGGCGCGAGCGCATCAAGGGCATCGGCCTGCAGCCCGCCACGCGCAACATCACCACGGACATCCCCTTGACCTTCGACGGCAGCCTCTCCTTCCTCCACGCCACCACGGACGGTGACCTTTCCTTCCTTCCTTCCTTTCCTTCCTTTCTTTTCCTTTCGTTTTCCTGAGCCGGCCCGCGCAGACCTCATCTGGAAGATGACCCCCCGGACGGGCCCCAGCACGGGCGCCACCGTCTTGTCGATGTACGGCTCTCAGCTGCCCATCGTGACCACGCAGCTCAGCGGCATCAAGGTCTGGTTCAACATCACGGGCTACCCCGGCATTCCCGTGGACGGCGCTCTCGTCCCGTCTTCCCCGAACCGCTTCGTCCAGTGCAACACGCCGAGCATCGGCTTCATGTACCGCCTCGGCAAGACCCTATCTGACGTCTCCATCGCCCTCGACGGCGTCTCCCGGTACCCCCTCCTGTTCAACTTCACTTTCTATGGTGCGACCGGCAGTACCCCCTCCCCCCCGTTCCCCCCCCCCCCCCCCCTTCCCCCGCGGCCCCGCCGCCGCCGCCGCCCCCTTCCCCGTTCGCACTCTTGCCTGTGGTTCTAACCGACTGCTGCGCAGCTGCCCCTGTCGTGCTCGTTCGGGCGAACATCTATGTGGGCTCGGTGTTGGGTGGCAACCGTGTGACGCTGTTCGGGTACAACTTCACGGAGACGGGGGAGATCCAAGTTGGCTTCCCCCCTCCCGGCCGGGGGTACACTTTCAACTCGACTTCCCCCGGCATCTACACGGGGCTGGACATGCTGGGCCTCAACTTCCTCACCATCTTCGTGTACGCGCCGCCGTCGCCGACGGGCCGTAACGGGTCGTACCCCTTGGACGTGGCGCTCAACGGCCAGCAGTACACCCTCAGCGGCCTCACGTGGCAGTACTACAGTGCGGCCCCTTGCTCCCCATGCCCCGCCACCGCCCTGCGCCGCCTTCCCTAACCTAACTTGCTGCTGCAGATTTGCCCGTGTACATCACGCGGGTCATCCCCGGCTCGGGCTTGAATTCGGGCAACACCCGCATCCTGATACTGGGCGTGGGCCTCGTCCGCACTGTCAACACGACGTGCCGCTTCGGCACGTTCGGCAGCCCGGCGGACGATACGAAGGTCTCCCAGGGCACGTTCGACGACGCGACGGGCGGCGTCATCTGCGTCACGCCGTCCGTCTCCGACCGGACGTTCACCACCGCGATCAGCTCCGTCCAGCTCTCGCTCGACACCCAGATCTACAACAACAGCCTCCCCTTCATCTTCTTCCGTGCGCCCCGGCGCAGAATCCGCTCTTGTGTGGCTTGCCTAACCTTCACACAGGGGACCCTACGACCGTGTCGTTCATGAAGCCCAGATCAGGACCGAACACCGGAGAGACGTTCATATCAGTGACGGGCCAGAACTTCCTGCCCACAGTTTTCACCGAGTCGGTCTGCCGGTTCGGAGAGCTCGGCCTCGCCAACGCGACCGTCGTTGTGCGTCGCCTTTCGTGCAGAGCGCGATCTTGCACGCGCTGACAGACCTCGCCGCGCGGCAGTGCCCGGCGTCCAACCCGCAGTGCGAGTCGACGACGTTGACCTGTACCTCCCCGCCCGTCGACGCGCCGCCGGCCCCGAACCCTTTCCCCGTCTTCTTCGACGTCTCCCTCAACAACCAGCAGTTCTCGAACGCTGCGACACAGCCCTTCCTCTTCTACCGTGCGGCTCCTCCTGCGCCACTGCGGCGACACCCGTTTTGACTTGAGAGCGCGCAGAGACACCCGTGCGCACGACGGGCTTCATCCCGTCTTTCGGCCCGGCGAACGGCGGCGTCTCCATCACGGCGCAGGGCTTCAACTTCGTTGAGACTGAGGAGATCATCGTCAACCTGGGCCCGCCCAGCAACTACACCGACACCCTCCTGAACTCCACGGGGGTCGTGTTCCTGGACAACACCGTCAACGCGTACTCCGTCCTCTTCACGCTGCCCGCGCGCATCTACGCGGGCTTCGTCACGGGCGAGGTCGGCCTCAATGGGCAGCAGTTCACGACCGACGGGAAGCTGTTCTACTACCTGCCCGTCGTCACGAGCGTGTTCCCCGACTCTGGCATGTACTGGGAGGGCGACCGCGAGCCGGAGCCGCTGCGCATCACGGTCAGGGGCTTCGGCTTCGTCAACACGCCGCAGCTGACGTGCCGCTGGCGCTCGACCATGGAGAACAACATGGCCATCGACGACGGGCGCTTCGAGCGCAAGGTCTGGGGCCCTGACTACGTCACCTGGGTCAGCCCGACCGAGATCATCTGCCGCGCGCCGATGTTCCCGGCGTCGGAGGTGCGCTTGTCGTCCGTGAACACGACGCTCGAGGTCTCCGTGGACGACGTCTACTTCTCCGTCAACCGCATCCGCTACGAGGTCCTCGGCAACGTCACGGGAGGCGGCGCGGGGCCCAACCTCGGCTACAACACGGGCGGCACGGTCGTCACCGTCAGCGGGTCCAACTTCCGGCAGTCGGCGCAGGGCAAGGCCTGCCGCTGGCGTTTGTGCCGGACGCTGGACGACTGCTCCAACGTGTACGACCTCGCGACGGTCACGACCTTCATCCAGGACGACCGGCGCACCCCCGTTTTCGTCCTGAGCAACGACCGCCTCACCTGCGTCTCGCCCAACATCGCCGACGTTCGGAACGGCACCGTACGCGCCAAGCTGGACGTGTCGATGAACAGCGTCTTCTGGTCCTCGGAGCCGGCGGACGTGATGGTCGACTACTTCTTCTACCCCGAGCCCACGCTGGGCACCGTCACCCCCAACGTCGGCACGGGCGACGGCGGGAACAACATCTCCATGTCGGGCACGAACCTGCTGGACGTCGAATCGTGGAAGGGCTCCTCCCTCGATTTCCTGGTCGGCAACTACACCAACAACGTCGAGATCGTCGGCGACAACGGCATCGCCCGCACGCGGTGGACGCCGGAGAACAACGTCTCGTGCCGCTGGATCGACTACCAGACCGAGTTCGGGATCGAGGACCCGCCCGGCGCTGTCCCCAACATGCGTTACCTCGTCGACGGCAACATGCGCAAACGACCGGACGGGTCGCTGTACATAACGTGCATCACGCCGAAGTTCGACGTACCGAATCCGGACGCGCCCGGGCCCTTCCGCAAGCGCTACTACACGCTGAAGCTGCAGATCTCGTACAACAGGCAGCAGTTCACGACGCAGAACCCGAACTTCATCGTTTACCCCAACGTCACGAACGTCGTGTACATCAACCCGTCCGCGGGTCTCACGGCAGGAAACACCGTCGTCAACATCACCGGCCGCGGCTACATCCCGACGGACTACCTCACTTGCCGCTGGTCTATCGGCAACGAGGACCGTGGCCAGATCCTGGGCATCATTCGCGTCGGCGATCGCTTCACCCCGGCCACATACAGCCCCGAGAACCGCGGCCTGGGCACCGACTACGCGACGCTCATCTGCCCGTCGCCAGTGCTTCCGGACGAGATGACCTCGCGCCAAGTCGTCGTCGAGGTCTCGCTCGACGGCCAGTTCTACACGCAGAGTCGCAAGCTGTACCAGTATGTCGGTGCGCATCGCCGGGTTTCTTCGTTCCACCGCCGCCTGCGTTTCCTTACTGCCTGCCGCAGACAAGCGCATCAACATCTCGAGCATCTCGCCGCGCTCGGGCCCCAACGGCTTCGCTTTCGACATCGACAGGACGACGGTCACGGTCTACTCGAACCTGCGGCCGGATGGCCTCGCGGGCTACTACACGCCCAGCGGCTCGGCCGTCAACCCCCTCGTCCGGCCATACTGTCGCTTCGACACGATGCTCGTGCCGGCGACTGTCATAGACGACCTGACGATCCAGTGCACGTCGGCGCCGGTCAAGGTCCAGGGCCTCGTCTCCTTCGAAATTTCCCTGAACGGGATCGAGTTCACGAACTCGGGGCAGACCTTCCTGTTCTACGGTCCGCTCCGTTCGCAATGTTGAGTGCTTTCGTGTGCTGAACCGCCTGCAGACCCGTTCTTCGAGGTGCTTGCCATCGATCCCCGCTCGGGACCGACGGGAGGAGGCACGAACGTCACCATCACGGGCACCCGCTTCGTCAACACCGGGTTCGCGCTGCGAACGACCCCCTCGGAAATTTCGGTCGCTCACGCCCCTCCAGCGAGGCGTACTGCGTGTGGCCCGCCATCTTCCCCGATCCGGAGTTCGACATTCCCGACCCGGACACCGTCCTGCCGCCCACGGAGTACCTGGACTTTGGCGCCCTGACGCCGGCGATTGTGGTCAACAATTACACGATCACGTGCACCAGCCCGCAGTCCGGCGGCTCCCTCGAGTCCGCGATGGGCGTCTCGCTCAACGGACAGCAGACGGTGTACGGCGAAGCTATTTGGCAGTACTTCGGTGCGGCGCGCCGGCGCATGTCTGCGTTGCCCTGGACCTGACGCGCCGCGCAGATGGCCCGATCATGGTGTCCCGCATTAGCCCTACAGTGCTCACCGTCGACGGCACAAACCTGAACGACACGTCGGGCACTGCGCTCACGGTGTACGGCAACCGGTGCGCAGCTTCTTATATTTATGCTTTCCGCTCCAAGTTCCGACCTGGGGCACAGCTTCGTGGATACGGGGGAGGTCAAGTGCAAGTTCGGGCCGCGCGTGACCTTCAACGAGTTTGACGAGTCCACCTACGTTCCGGGGCCGGGCCTGGCCATCACGGAGGCGACGGTTACACAGATCCTCGACATCTCCGGCAACCAGGTGGACGCCGTCATCAGCTGCAACGTCCCCCCGCTTCCCGTCGGCGACTGGGCCGTCGAGGTCGGTCTCAACGGGCAGCAATTTTCAATGAACGGCGTCCCCTTGAACATTTACGGTGGGCCGGCCTCGTTCTTTTACGATACGTGGTTGCTGACTCGTCTGCAGATCCGCGCCAGCCGCCCGTCATTCGCAGCATCGACCCGTTCAGCATCCCGCGCAACATTCCGGACGTCCCCATCCGCATCAGCGGCTCCAACTTCGGCGCGCTGGACACGCTCACGGTCTGGTTCCGTGACCCGATCTGGAAGGTGGACCCGAACACGCCGAAGATGCTCAACCTGAAGCGCGCGGTCTCGGCCATCTGCTCGCCCGTCACGGGCAACGTGCCCTGCACCCACTTCATGCACGGCGAGCTCGTCCTCTCGTACGCGCCCACTTGGGACCAGATCTTGATGATCTACCTGCTCGTGTCGAACGACCCCGGCTCGAACAACACGCTCTACTCGGCCGAGGTGGATGGCGCGCGGTTGTGGTACTGTGCGTGGCCCGTTCTTTCGAATGACGTTGCGAGCTATTCTAATTCTCCTCGCAGCTGCTATGGACCCGTCCAAGTGCATCGCCACGGGCTCTGGCCTCGTGGGCAGCGTGGCGGGCGAGCCGTATGAGCTCCAGATCATTGCGTACGACGTGAACGGGCGCCGCATTGAGAAGGGCGGCGACGACTTCCGCTGGGCGCTCGACGGCTTCGCGCGCTACCGCGGCACCCTCGCCAACGGCGGGGTCGTGGACAACAACGACGGCTCCTACTACGTGCGCTCGACGTCGATCACCCGCGCGGGCAACTACACGCTCAGCATCACCGCGGGCGGCATGCACATCAAGAGCAGCCCGTGGCGCCCAGTCATCATCGAGCCCGCCGCCACCGCCCCGCTGGAGTGCCTTATCTCGACGACGGATCTGCGGACCCTGACGGTGGCTAGGGGCATCGTCGCCGGTCGCCAGACCCCGTACGAAATCCAGGTTCGGGATCGTTTCAGGAACATCAGGCGGGCGCAGCAGCCGGGTCACCCCAAGTACGACTACTTCACCATCTTCTTCCAAGACGCGACAACCGTCGACATCGACTTCCCCCAGCCGCGTTCGCCCGCTGGGCCGACCATCGAGCGTCGTCCGGCGACGTCCATCCTGCCCGGGCCGTTCGGCCCCGTGGTCGTCACGCTCAACCCGAACACCCTGCAGACGGCGCTGGGCATGAAGGCCGGCGACATCTTCGAGCAGCGCACCGTGGGCAACAAGTACCTCGTGCACTACAACATCACCCGCGCCGGGCGCTACGTGATGAACGTCCAGTTCGGCAACGCGACCATGGACCGGATCACAATCCAGAACGGCCGCGTCTCGATGCTCGTCATCCCCGACGAGCTCCACCCGCCCTCGTGCACGGCCCGCGGCACGCTGCTCACGAACCGGCCCAACCCGACCAACCCGAAGTTCATCTCCGTCTCGGACTCGCAGGACGTGGACCCGACCTTCGACAACCTGAAGCGCTCCGTCGCGGGGGCGCTGTCGTTCTACGTCGTCGAGTTCCGCGACCGCTTCGGGAACATCAAGACGGACACGAGATACGCCGACACGGCGCTGCAGCGGACCATCGTAGGCACGCCGGACCGCCCAGGCCTCATCGCGACCAACATGACCGCCCGCGACTCCGGCTCGCAGCGCTTCATCCGCAACGACTTCTACAACTTCAACCAGGGCCTCGGCTTGTACTCGTACACCATCACGCGGAGCGGGCAGTACCGCCTCACGGCGGCCGTGCGCGGCACGCCCGTCATCGGGAGCCCGTTCCTGATCGACGTCCTGCCCGCCCCGACCGACCCGCTCTGGTCGACCATCACGGGCGAGGACCGCGTCGACGTGGGCATCATCCAGTCGACTGCGGGCGAGTGGTCCAACTTCACCATCGAGGCGCGCGACCGGTTCGGCAACCTGCGGCTCACCCGCGGCGACAATTTCTACATTTTCATCCAGCCGCTCAACCCCAGCACGCCCATCCCGGTCCCCTCGCAGCACGTCTTTGATATCGACCGGGACCCCCAGTTCCCCGAGCTCGGCGCCCCCTTCGAGATCACGGACACGGGCCTCTACCGCTTCCGGTTCCGCCTCAGCCGCGCGGGCACGTACGTCCTGAACATCACCGGCCGCGTGAGCGGCGCGGGGCCCTTCCTCCCCGTCGGCAACAACACGGAGCTCCTGGACGACGGCGAGACGCCCACGAGCACGACGTACAACGGCGTCTACACCATCCTCGTCAACCCGGCGCCCGCCGACGCGCGCGCCTGCATCGCCTACGGGACGGGTCTCACGTCGGGCGTCGCCAGCTTCAACTCGCTTTTCACCATCCGCTCGCGCGATCGCTTCGGCAACAACCGCACGGCCGGCGGCGACGTGTTCGTCATCACGGCGGAGCTGATCACGCGGGTCGCGGGCCGCGACGTGCCCGGCTTCAACAACACGGACATCTTCATCACCGACAACCTGGACGGCACGTACGGCGTGCGGTACCAGTTCATGAAGGCCGGCGTGTACATCCTGCGCGCGTGGCTGGTGGATGCGAATGGCAACGCGCCCGTGAACGGCCTGCCCGTCATCGAGTACCTCGAGGCGGTCACTTCGACCTTCACGTCCATCTACAGCCCCAACGTCGGCATCCGAGACTTCCGCATCAACATCCAGCGCGGTGCGTCCGGCTACGTTGAACCCGATCGCGGCAGCGTTCTGACACGCCCCCTGCAGCGCCCGCCCCGCAGATGCTGTCCGCGACGCTGGACGAGCTCGGCAAGCAGGTCGTCGTCGAGTTCGACTTCGACACGAACCGCGGCATCTACGACGGGCGCTACCTCGAGGGCCTATTCAGCTGCGCGTACATGTTCAAGGACGTCTCCTTCCTCGGGGGCCCCACGGACGCGACGGAGTCGAAGTGCTCGTGGATCTCCAACAAGCGCCTCGTCATCTCGCTCGGGTTCATCGGCGAGGACGCCGACCCGCCCGTCAACCGCGAGCTGACCACGCGCGACGACAACCGCTTCTCCATCATGACCTTCTTCGAGAACTCGTTCACCTCGAACAGCACGATCCGCATCCGCGCGCGCTTCCTCCCGCAGGTCACCGTCGTCCTCGTGGTGCGTGCTGCCGCTTGCCTCGAGGTCGCACCGGTTCCGTTCTGGAGCCCCTGATGCGAATGCGCAACGCAGGGTCCTATCGTGGCCGGCCAGTGCGATGTCATCACGTACGACGGAGGCGACTCGCGGGGCTCCGGGCCCTTCGCGTGGCGCAAGTGGGAGTGGCAGATTCTGGCGGGCGACAACACGACCGCGACGCTCATCAAGGCGTCGGTCTTCTACACCCGCCAGATGCAGAACGTGCGCTTGATCGCTGCGCCCATGCGGATCCCGCCTGACCGCACCCGGCCTCGCAGCTTACCGCGATGCTGAGGGGCGTCAACGCGCGGCGCATCACGATCCTGCCGCAGCAGCTGCCAACGCACGACTCGATCCCGATGAACTTTTTGGTCCGCCTGAACCTCACGAACAAGTTCAACCAGTCGTCCGACTTCGTCCCGATTCCCGTTCGCTTTTCTGCATTTGTCCTCTTGCATACTTTCGCTTATTTCGGCTACTCTCGCACAGCTCTCCAAGATCAACCAGGACTTCCCGGTGGTGTACATTCGCGGCGCCAAGAACGTCACCACGCTGCGGCCGCAGCAGGTCAACGTTGTCGCCCGCGCCAACCTCTCCGCATGCTTGAACGACCTCCGCACGCTGGATTTCAAGTGCGCGCTTTGGCGGTTCCCGATTTCGCTTGCTCGTATCTGATGGCCTGCGCAGCTGGACGCTCATGAGCCCGAACCGCCCGGACGTCACGCGGCAAATCAAATCGCTCTCCAAGAGCAACCTGCTCATAGAGAAGAACATCTTATCGCCCTTCACGACGTACCGATTCCGTGTGCAAGTCTCATACCGCGTGCCTGGGGCGCCGACTCCCTTCGTCTCGCCTTCGTACGACGAGGTCCGTAGCGCCTCTTGCAGCGTCGCTGTTTCTTTCAGTTGCTGAGGCCCTCTGCAGGTGCTGATCAAGGTGGATCCGTCGCCGCTCGTGCCGATCGTGCTCGGGGGCAACCGCCCCATCTTCATGGGAGACGCGTTCGTGCTGGACGCGGGGAGCTCCTACGATCCGGACAACACGACGGACACGCGCTTCCTGTACACGTGGAACTGCAAGGACGTGCAGTTCAACGTGGACGAGTCCAAGGCGCAGTACTGCAAGATCAACGAGAACGGCAAGCGCGTCGACTTTGCGCCGCGCACGTCGCGCGTCCTCGAGATCCGGCGCTTCCAGTTCGCCGTCGGCACGTACCGCTTCTACCTGAACGTGACCAAGGTCGACCCGGACGGCACGGCCCGCTCCTCGTTCACGACGACCGACATAGACATCGTCGGGACGAAGCCGCTCATCGTGCAGATCAAGCCGTTCCCGAACCCGAACAAGGTCAACCCGGCGCAGCGCTTCCAGCTGGAGGGCCTCGTGCAGGACTACGAGTCGAACGTCGTCGCGTTCCACTGGACGGTCCGGCAGGGCGACCTGAACCTGACGGACCCGACGGTCCTCGCCACGCAGTCGCCCGACCTCTTCAACCTCGTCACGAACGCCTACTCGCTGACGCAGGGCCAGACGTACCGCCTGCGCCTCACCGCCACGCACAAGGGCATCCCCGGCCTCACCGGCTACGCCGAGGCGACCTTCACCGTGAACGACGTGCCGTCCGGCGGGACGGTGAGCTACTTTATCGACGGGCAGGCGGTCTCGCGCGGCAACATCACGGGCATGGCGCTCGCGAGCACGTTCCGCGTCGACTGCGCGTCGTGGACGGACAGCGACACGCCGCTCATCTACGGATACGCCTTCAACTACGACAACACTGGCGACATCACGACGGACACGTTCCTGTCGCAGACGACCCGCTCCTCGCTGGAGTTCTCGCTGCCCCAGGGCGACGAGACGAACGGGTTCCGCATCTACATCATCGTCTACATCATCGACTCGTACGGCGCCTACTCACGCGTCGCCGTCCCCGCCACCGTGACCCCGGTCCGCGCGTTGCGTCGCCTGGTGAAGGATGTCTGCTTGCTTATTTCCTTTTCCTTTCTGCAGCCCGTCATCACGACGACGCGTGTGGACTTCGTTCGCGAGCGCATCACGAAGAACCTCGACATCCAGATCGCCACTGGCAGCGTGGAGGCCTCCGTCTCGTACATCGTCCAGCTCCGCGCCGTCCTGCAGAACGACACCGTCGGTGCGCGCGGCCGACGCGAGCGACACGACTAACAGCGTTGGCTGATTCGCATCCGCGCGCAGTGGCCGCGACGAAACAGTCGACCGCGGCCGGGCGCCTCTTCAGCGGCGCTCGGTACCAGGCTCGCATGCCGCTGTCTCTGGAGGCCCGCCCGAAGCCGCCAGGCCCGGGCCCGCTCCCGAACGGCAACGTGGCGACCATCCCGCGGGCGCCGCGGCGCAACCTCTTCCAAGCCGCCACCAACGCGACCGAGACGCTGGACATGGCGGTGGTGCGCACGCTCGAGCTCCTCATCGAGTACCTGAAGAAGGCCACGGATCGCGGCGAGCCGACCACTTTCAACGCGGCGCACACGCTCGACGTGCGCCTCCTTCGCTCCGCCGCTAGCACCGCCGTCGCCTCCGCTGACCCGCTCCGCAGGCGCTGCAGGGCCTGATGACGGACAAGAATACGGTGTTCATGTTCAACCTCACGACCTTCGCGACGGCCATCACGCTCGCCAACGACACGTTCATCGTGACAGTCTCGTCCGACGGCGTTGTCGCCGCGTCCGTCTCCATCGTGCGTTATGTCCTTGCGCGTGGCCCGCAACGCGGTTCGGTTGTTGTTGTTGTTGTTGTTGACGGCCGCTGCCGTCGCAGAACGCCGCGCAAGTGCTTGACTCGGTCGCGTACGGTGTCCTCGGGACGCCGGTGAACCAGCAGTCGGCCTCGCAGGCGGCGCGCAGCACCATCGGCTCGCAGGGCCAGCGCCGCCGCGCCCTCAGCGACGCGGACGCCGGCCCTCGGTTCGGCCGCCGCGGGCTCCTGCAGGTCAACGCGACGGGCAACGGGACGAGCTTCGGGAGCGTACCACTGGACGACCCCGTACAGATGGCCGCGCAGCAGTCGGTGGCGGACAAGGTCCGCAGCATGCTGAGCTTCGTCGTGAAGACCTCGATCCAGGGCCTCGTGTGCGGCGAGAACCCGATCGCCTTCGCGCCGGGGGCGTACACGACCTTCTCCGCCGCCGGCTTCCGCGATTGCGCGCGCTCGTACGGCCTCCCCGACAACCCCAAGTCGGTCTGCGAGGGCGTCTCCAACGTCGCCGGCGAGTCCCGCGCCTACGAGATCCCCGACACGAAGGGCGGCGTCATGCGAATCACCATCCCCTACTCGGTCTGGTGCAAGGCGGCCTCGGCGCCCGTCGGGAGCGCGCTGGATATCGTGACGGTCACGTTCAACCAGAACCCGTACCAGTACACGCAGACGACCCGCGACCTCGGCCTCGACCGCTTCGGCACCGACGTCGTCGGCATCGAGGTCTTCGTCAACCGGGTGCGCGGCCACGGCCGCGTTGCGAACATGGAAACCGAGCGTTGACCCGGCCTTCCGTCGCGTCGCAGGACACGCTGGACGTGCAGCGCATGCAGGTCCCCATCGAGATCAAGGTCCCGACGCGCCTCCTCACCGTCAACCCGTCCCTTGAGCGTGCGTATTCCCCCATTTTCTGCGCTGCTCGCGCGCCCGCTCGCCGCCGGCGACCGACGCGGCGGCCGCAGCGACGTGCCGCTTCTGGAACGAGACGATGGGGACGTGGTCGGGCGCCGGCTGCGTCGTGGGCGACGTGAACGACAACTTCACGACGTGCTACTGCACGCACCTCACCGAGTTCGGCGTCGTCTACACGCCGACGCGGCCGCAGCTCAACGCGCCCTCGGTCCGCCCGCTCGTCAACCCGTTCGCGATCCGCGGGACGATCGGCAACTACACGACCGTCGTCGTCGTCTCGTTCCTCCTCCTCGTCTTCGTCGTCGCGTCGGCGCTGGGGCACCGCAAGGACCGCAAGAGCCTCCTCGAGTGGCGCGACAAGCGCGCCTACGACGAGCCGTACCTCTACCAGCGGCCCGGCGAGCCCGTCTGGACGGCCGTGCTCCCCAACATCGTCCCGGCGCTTCGCACGTACAAGGAGCTGGCGGCCGCCGCCTTGCGCGCGCGCGCCAAGGCGGCGCTCGAGGGCGGCGAGGAGGAGGTGGACCCCAAGGCCGCCGCCAAGGGCATCGCCAAGCTCTTCCAGAAGAGCGACAAGGTCATCGACGGCAAGAGCATGAAGGCGCGAACGCACTCGCCCCGATCGCTCGCTGGCTCGCTCGCTCACTTCGTTCGCCCCGCAGGACGGGGGCAAGTCGCTGGCGGCGGACGCGGCGGCGGGCAAGGCGCCCAAGTCGCTCGCCTTCCAGAACGTCCTCGAGGCGAACCCCTTCGAGGACGAGGAGGACGAGCAGGTGCGGGCGAGCGCCGCTCTGGAATCGCCATGTCCGCCGAGCCGAACTGACTCTCTATGTCACTTTTCTTCTAGGCGAAGAAGGCGAGGCTGGAGAAGGAGGCGGCGATGCCGAGGTGGCGCCGCCGCGGCCGCGAGCTCCTTCGCGCCGTCGTCGAGGCGCACCCCGTCACGGGCATCATCAACACGCGCCCGGGCGACCCCTTCTCGCGCCCGCAGCGCATCGCGTGCCTCACGGTGACTGCCCGCCCGCGCCCGCGCCCTCACCCGCGCCTCGACACACACTAACGCCGTCGTCCGTCGCCCGTCCGCGGCGCCAGGTGACCGTGATGGGCATCCTCGCCCTCCAGTCGGTCTTCTACGGCGTCGGCTTCGGCGAGGCGATCCGCGTCTCCCCCGGCGTGCTCCCCGACACGTACTGGATGCTCCTCGGCGTCATCGTCGCCGCCGTGCTCGCCCCCGTCCACTGGGGCTTCATGCTCGCCTTCAAGCGCGCGCACGTCTTCGTCGTCAAGATCGGCACCCGCGAGTCCCGCCAGGTATGAGAAAGAAAGAAAGAGAGAGAGACTTCTCTAACTTCTTAATCTAATTCAACAGATTGAGGACGAGTTCTCGCTGCTGGACCTTAAGCGGGGCAAGCTCCCCTCGACGGCCGAGCCGGCCGAGGTCGCCAAGCGCGTCACCCGCGCCCAGGTCCGTCGATCCCGAAACCGTCGTTCGATCCCGAAGTCTGACGCGGCGGGGCGCCGCAGGCGGTGTTCAAGGGGTACCTCACCCGCAAGCGTTACCGCGTCAGCCGCGCGATCGACCTCTCGTACACGCTCCCGACGCGGCGCCTGCGGCCGGCCCCCTCCCTCGCCGCCGCCATCCGCGACCAGCGGGCGGGGCAGCAGGAGGACGGCGCGGCGATGCCGGGGGCGATCGGGCAGAGATCGCCGCTCCCGCGGCAGGGCCCCCGCCCGCCGCCCGGCCCGCCGCCGCCGGCCAAGATCGTCGCCGCGCGGCTCGCCCTCGGGACGCGCGCGCCCAGCCTCAGCTCCAGCCTCGGGTCGCCCGGCGGCGGCCGCCGCGGCCCGATGCCGCCCGACGCCGGCGACGAGCCCTGGCGCCCCGCCGGGGCCCGGCGACCCCGCCGCCCCCGTCCTCGGGCACGCCCACGCGCTCCGCCCGCCCCGCCCTCTCCGCCGCCCTCGGCCCCGCGTCGGGCCCCGCCCGCCCCCGGGCTCCCGCCCGTCGTCAACGGGCAGCCGCGGGTCGGCCCGCGCCCGCCGCCGGCGCCGGCCGGCGACCCGGCGATGGCGGGCATCCCCCGCCGGCCCCGCGTCGTGCAGGACGGCAGCGGGCGGGGCCAGCTGGTGCCCTCGGCGACGGGCCGGCAGGGCCCGCGCCCGCCCAGCGGCGAGGGCGACGCCGGCCGCGGGCTCTACAACGCGCGCCGCCGCATGCTCGCGCGCAGCCTCGGGAGCCCGCAGGGGTCGGCCCCGGGCACGCCCGGCTCGCCCGCCGCCCCCGGCACGCCCCTCGGCCCGCCGCCCCGCCGGCCGGGCCCCGCCCGCCGCCCCGCATCGGGCCTACGCCGGCTCCGCCAGCCCGTCGACGCCCATGGGCGCCCGCTCGCCCCCGCCTCCGCTCGGGCCGCCGCCCGCCTTCGCCAGCGTGCGCGCCAACCTCGCGGCGGCGGCGGCCGGCGCCGCCTCGCCCAAGTTCGGCTCGCCCGGCGGCTTCGTCGGGCTGCCGGGGGCGGGCAGCCCGAAGGTCGCCCCGCCGCCGCGGGCCGGCATGGCCGGCGTCGCCCTCTCCAAGAGCGGCAGCGGCACCATCCGCGTCCCCTCGCAGGCGCGCTCCCTTTCTAAACCACGTATCTATCTGTTTATCTAACCACCCTCCTTATAACAGGTCGACTACCTGGTGACGCGGGTGCAGGCGCTCTACCGCGGCTTCATCACGCGCAAGCACCTCCGCCTCTCCAAGTTCATGACCCCGGCGACGGACAAGGGCCTCCCGACGCACGTCTGGTACGCCGGCGAGCGCGACGTGGACTACGCGGACAAGCTGGCGGCGCGCACGCGCAAGGACGCGAGCGTCGAGTCGCAGTGGAAGCGCGTCTACGACACCATCCGGCCGCTCGTCCTGCCCGCCTTCTACACGCCCCCGCCCGTCGCCGCCTCCGCCCCGCTCAAGGAGACCATCATCCGCATGGCGCGCCCGCCCGCCTTGCTTGAATCCTTAAATGTAACTCTGCTCAACCCTCCGCTCACCTCTCCCCGCAGGTGAACGACGCGGACAGCGGGAGCTACTACACGGTGGCGGACTCGCCGAACGCCGCGACGCCCGTGCCCCGCAACTTCATCCTCCTGCCCTTCACCATCGCCTTCCTCTGGGTCGGCTTCACGGTCCGTGAAAATTTCTTCGATCCCAAAGCCGCCTTCGATCCCGAAACCGCCTTCGATCCCGAAACCGTGGGGCGCAGGGCTACATCGCCGTCGTCATGGGCTTCGCCTTCGACGACTCGATGGCGTGGTCCTGGGTCGGCTCCGTCCTCTGGTCCCTCGCCCAGGTGACAAAGCTCAGCGCCTCGCGAGCAAAGCTCAGCGGACGGGGCTGACGCGCGGGGCCGCCGCCGCGCAGTACATGGTGCTCCAGGAGCCGGCGCGCATCCTGATGCTGCGGGCGTGGCGCGCGTCTATGGCCGAGGCCGAACGCATCGGGCACGAGGCGGCGGAGAAGGAGCGCCTGAAGAAGAAGCGCGCGGCGGCGGACTTCAGCAGGGAGATGAAGCCCGTCAAGGAGGCCCCCGTCGCTGACGTCGAGACAATGGGCGGCAAGGGCAAGCCGCCGGGGAAGAGTCAGGTCGCCCCGGCCCCGCCCGAGGCGCCGCCCGAGGCCTCCCCGGCCTCCCCTACCGAGGGCAAGGTGGGCTCGCGTGCTGCGGGCTTAGCCTTAGCTTCTAGCCGCGCTGCTCTCGACCTGACGCGGGATCGCGCCCCAGATGCTCTTCACGCGGACGCTGCCGCGCGTGCCGATGTTCGACGAGCCCCCTCCGCCGCCGCCGCCCCCCGACGCGCCTACGCCCGCCGACGACGCGACCCCGACCCCGACCCCGGCCCCGCCGCCTGCCCCCGGCTCAATCTCCAGCACGGGGTCGGCCTCCTGCGCGCCGCTCCAGCCGCCCCCGCCGCCGGGCCCGCCGCCGGAGGGCCTCGCTGGGATCCGGCGCAAGCCGCCGCCGCCGCCGGGGCCGCCCCCCGCGGTCCCCGTCGCCCGCCCGTCCACCGGGACGCGCCCGGGCTCGTCGGCGGCGCAGCGGCCGGCGTCGCGGGAGCGGCCGAGCTCGCGGGGCCCGCTGCCGCCCGCGCAGTTCCTGGCGGAGGAGGGCGAGTTCCCGCCCCTCGACGGCGGCGCCCCGACGCCGACGCCCGGCGACCCCGCGGCAGACTTCGCCGACAGCGGCGACGACGGCGACGGCGCGCGCGAGCCGCCGGCGCCCCGTGCCCAGCCGCAGCCGCAGCCGCAGCCGCAGCCGGCGGCGGATCCGGAGCCGACGCCGCGGGCCTTCGACGCGGGGCGCGTGGCGCTGCCGACGAGCGCGGGCGGCCTCGAGGGGCGGCGCCGCCCCCGCCCAGCGACCTGGCGCTGGAGGACCTGGAGGACACGTTCCACGCCGGCCGCGCCCCGTTCCCCAGCCTTGACGCGGGGCGGGGGCCGGGGAGACGCCCGGGAACCCGCCGCGGAGGCAGCGGCAGAGCCCGAGCCAGCAGCGCCCGGCGGGGACGGGGGCGGGACCTTCCCCGCGCTCGACCTCTCCTCGGCGGCCGCGGCGCGCGAGGCGGCGCCGCCGCCGCCCGAGGCCGAGAGCGCGCGGGACCCCGGGCCGCCTCGTACCCGGTGGACCGCGTGTGAGGCGCCGGCGCCGGCGCCGGCGCCTGCCGCCCTGCCCCCGACCCTAGGCCCCACCCCCGCCCCACCCCACCCCTTCACTTGCGCTGTGCGTCTAGATAGCTAGAGGCAGAACCAACCTAGGCCTTCTGCAACCGATGCTGTAGTAGTCACCACTGAGTTCTATATATTTGAAATGACGCGTTATCTTGCGGCAAACGCTGGGTGGTGCTCGCTCATAATCATGATCAGGCCCGCGGTGGTTGGGTGGTGAGCTTGAGGTGAAATTGGGGAAACAACCGAACTTCAATGGCAACTCCGCCGCTGGCCAATTGCAAGCCTTAAGCCCAAGCAATTACAAATGCCCAAGCGCGGCGCCGGGCCGGGGGCTTGTTCCGCCGCGGTGCGCCCGTGCCGCCCCTGAGCATGCCCCTCCCGGTGCACGTGGGTGCGGGGGCCCGGGCCCTGGCCCGGCGGTCGCGGGCCGCCCCGTCGGAATTATAAGAGAGCTCGAGGCCGCCTGCTGGGAGGGGGCCTAGGCCTGCGCCTGCCCCGGGGCCGGGTGCGCCCCTTGCGCCGGTGCGAAATCACGAAACCACTTTTTTGAATTATCGGCCAATTAATATTATCATTAATATTATCACAAAGCGATCAAGTGGCGGTCGTCGTTGTATTCGACGTTTACTAATTGTATAAAAGCAAGGAATGCCAGACCCGCGGCCCCGCATGCAGCTAAGAGTCCAGCGGTGGCATCTCGGCAAAGTCGAGGGCCTGCGCACGCCCCGCACGCGTACGCGTCAGCCACGTGCACGCCGTGTGACGGGCAAGCTTAAGACGGCTTCTGAGGTTTTAAACCGCCGCGCGCGGCCCAGCCGGCAAGCGTCAGGCCCAGGAATGAAATGAGGACCCGCAACGGCGCCGGCCGGCCCGGCCGGCCGGCCCGGCCAGCGGTGCTGGCCATGAAGCGCACCTCGGCGGCGAGGTCGGACTGGAGGAGCGCGAGGTCGTCCAGGAGCTCCGCGTCGCCCTCGGCGACGCCCCCGAGCTCCTCCGCCGTACGCGTGTCCACGGCCTCCACTAGAACTTCGATCCTCGCGACGGGCTCCTCCACCTGCGCGCGCGCGCGTGCGTGTGGTCGATGAGAAACGATCGATCGCGCAGGACGCGAAATTTTATATATAACGAGAGCGCTTTTATCTTTCGGGCGTGGGCGACCGCGCGCAAGCCGGGAAGGCCCGGTATCCGTGGCACCTCGACCTTGAGAAGCTCCTCGTCGAGGCGCCCCCTGTAACCGAAAGCACCCCGGGCCATCGCGAAATGCTCAGCGGCTTAAGCTTGCGAGCTAGCGGCGAGGCGGCTGCAACACTGTGACAGCGGCAGCGGTTTGCAAGCAAAGGGAGCAGCGCGAGGAGGAGGCTAGTAGGAGCTCGCAGCTACCGTACTACGGTAGTACAGGCTACAGCCCACAGGAGCTCGAGATTCCGGAGTTCTCAGCTGCAGATCATAATTCATGATCACCTCAGGGCCAGAGAGGCGCCGGCTCAGGCTTTGTGTGACAAATTGTGTCTACCGGTCGCTACGAGTTATGGGCCTTAGGCGGAGTTTCCTGCCAGTGGGCCAGTTTGGCAGATCCTGCCCTTATGTAAATTACCTACCTGGTATGGTTCTAGTAGCTACCTGGTACAGTCCTAGTAACCGCCGGCTAGTAACTGCCAACAGCAGCTTATATATAGCATGCGAAATATACAAGCACGTGCCCAATCGGAAAACACTGGCATTTTCAAGTCGAAATAGTACGGGGAAAACGCGGGCACCTGGCAACACTAATTTGACTCGAAACCGGGCACCGGGCAGCTATTGGTCGAGAGCTCCGCCGACTCGAGTCAATCAACTTGACTCGGAAAAAGGTTTGTATGGCGGAAACCGCGCCATAGGGCCATAACTCGTAGCGGGTACCACTGTCTACCGGTACCGGGTAGTAGGAGGCTACTAGAAGCTGCCATCAGTGCCATCACTGCCATCAGTGCCATGGCCATGGCGTAACTTCCGCGTGCTGTAATTATAAGCACTTCATGCGGTACTTACTACCGTGTGGCACAGTGCACGTGGCACTATAATACCGCGCCCACTTAATTACCGCGGTAATTTGGTACCGCGGTCCGCGGTATTTTGGCCACCCTCGGGCCGGAGTTTCTAACGCGGTAATTTATGCCGCGGTAATTTAGTGCCACACGGTAGTGCATGGAAGGCTGGACTCCGGGAGGCTGGAGCTGAAACCTCGGCCCTCGGGCCGGGTCGACGTCGACGTCTTCGGCGACTCTTTGCTACTACCCTGTAAGACTTAAATACCGCGTCACATATTAGCGCGTTCCACAAATTTGGGCCCGATTTGCGCTTTCCTGCGCTACCAATTTAGTACCAAATTACCGCGGTAATACTAGCCAAGGGGGTAATAGGCTATACTAATAGCGCGCTACCAAATTACTGCGTTAACGTTATTAAAATTTTGAGCGCGGTAATTTGGCAGCGCGGTAGTTACGGTAAGTCAGCGCGGTATATAAGTCTTACACGGTAGGCGATTGTGCTAGGAGGCTAGTAAAAGCTTCCAGCGCGTACTTCATGCGGTACTTAGTACTTACTACTCACTACCAAGTCACTAGTAAAGTCACGTGCACTTACTAGTCACGTAGCCTAGTAGAATAACGTACGTACTCATCATATATATATATATACAATTTCATTTTTTAGTTCGGTTTTTCGTGATGCAGTACTTCAGAAAGTACCTCTTTTCCCGGAGGAGTCGAAAAGGTTGCTATTCATATTTTGTTTTTCAAGTTTTTTCTCAAGTGCCGGTTCAACGGTTTTTCTTCAACTGACTTTTCACAAGACTCGCAACTGACCGCATCAATGAGTCATCATCATCAGACCTTCTTCTTACGGCAATCGGCCTTGGGGAAAGTAGAGGCCCTTAGGTCTGTGCCTATCCTGTCTGTAAATTCAAAATGCGATTCAGGTGAAAATTTTTGGACCTAGGTACCCATTTTCGGCCTTGGGGAGCACGATGGCGGCGCTACTTTTCAAATGTGACACCTCTAACAAGCACTAACAGCACGTACGAACGAAATTGTTCGCGTTAAGCCCGATCGCCATTGGCCAAAAAGCTCAATCGCCCCATTCACGGACAAGCGCAAATGTCATTGGCCCCCCTTCGCCCATGCAAATTCTCACAGTACGAGCTCCACCCGGTCCGATGTCCGAAAGGCTTAGTCCCGTAGGCTCATCTCTCGACTTGACACAGATGGACACCTCAGTTATATCTCTAGCCATTTGTCTCGGTGTGTGCGAATTCATCTCAACAAAAATGCAAATTCTCACAGACTCATAAACATAGCCGGATCGCCTGTCATTGTTAGTAATTGATTATTAGTAATTGGCAGATTGCAGATCAATGAGGCGCTCGCAATTGAAAGAATTGTTGGCAATCGTTTGGTGAACGTTTTGCCGATCACAACATCAATGATTGAATTACCGAAAAAAACTCTGTTCGTGTGAATCGCGATCGACGATCGATCAACGTCGACGTGAAGACGATGTCCGGTCAATCGATCGCGATCAACGTTAACGATATCGATATCGGCCGGCAGCAGCCGGCGCCGATCGCGACGTCGATATCGATATCGATGCCGGCGCCGGCCGCGCCAGGCGTTGCTCCACGCGTACGTAATTAACCGCGCGCGGTTGCGGGCCCCGTTTTAAAACAAAGAGCGGCCAGCGCCGGCCACCCTCACGCCTTGAGAGTCAAGTTGAGACCCCAAGACCCAAGGCCACTCCTGCTCCGCAGGGACTCGCTTGTTCGGCAATTTTTCGTCTCGGCAATTTTCGAATTCCGCCTCCGACAGTACTAGAGCTGCTAGTACTAGTTGCTCGTAACTTGCTACTACTGCGACTATCGTTATGGGTGGACAAACGTCTAACTAAATACCCGTCTCAGAGTCTAACATAATATTTTGACAGTACCGCGGCCGGTAGGCCTAGGACTCCCGGGAGGCGTTCGCGACTCTGATTCGACAGTAAGAGCCGCCAGCGCGTACTTCATGCGGTACTTACTACTTGCTTCTAAGTTCTAAGTTCTAAGTTCTTTGAACCGTTTCGACTCTTCCGGGAAAAGACTTCAAAAGAGGCACTTTCTGAGGTACTAATACCGTACTACGGTACAACATGGCAATGATGGCATGCCGATGGCATGATGGTACTGGGTAGCCTGCAGCTGTCAGCTGCAGCCTGCACTGGCCCTGCAGCTGCAGGCTGAGCCGCTGCCACCCGCTGGCCCGCTAGCCTAGTAGCGCTAGCGCAGCAGTAGTAGCGCTGTGCACTGTGTGTGACTCTGCTGAGCAGTGAGCAGTGAGCACTGAGCACTGAGCACGTGAACTGCGCAGTGCGCTAGCGCTCCCGTACGCGTGAGGCCCTGATCATAAGCAGCGCTAGCAGACTCCGGGGACAGCCTTACGACCCGGGATCGGCGAGCTCGATCGTGGGCGGAAACCACGACCATGATCATCAGCCGGATGCTGCGCGTCCGGATATCGATGGCGGGCTCGGGCTCGTCGCGCTCACGATCGATTCCGCCGCGGCCCTCGCTGGCCCCGGGCCTCCTCGCCGTGGTCGCCTTCCTATCAGCCAGCAGCATCCAGCTCGCCGCGGCGTGCTGCCCCTGCAGTGGTACCGGGAGCTCGGCCTATCCGGGGTCGACCTTGGCCGGTTTCGATTGCACCCTCGGCATCGATACGAATGAGGCCAGATGCAGTGGGGTTCCTTGCGTCTGCGCTTCACCGCTTCAAGAAATATATGATTCGGATGAAGGGAGATCTTTCTGTATTCCACCCCCCTGCGCCCACAATGCGACCGTGGTTGTGGGAGTCTGCCACTGCCACGAGCTGCTCGTCGACGGCGTGCGCGTCCCGGCCCGGGCCCGCAACCGATCGCGTCGCGGCGCCCGCCGCGCGCGCATCCGAGCCCCCTTGAACCCGTAGACTCGCAGGTGTGCAAGCACAAATGCGCCCACGGAGCGAGCCTGACAGTCACCCCGGAGAAATGCATCTGCGTCTCTCCCTTTTCCGACATCAGTGGCGTCTGCGTGGACCCCCTGCGTCCCACGCCCTCGCCCAGCCCGTCCCCGTCGCCCAGCCCGTCCCCGTCCCCGTCGGCCAGCGCCAGCCCGCGGCCGTCGCCCACGGCCAGCCCGTCGCCTTCGCCGTCGCCCTCGCCTTCTGCGAGCCCGAGCCCCTCGCCGGCGGCCACCGCGAGCCCCTCCCCTTCGCCCTCGCCCTCCCCCGGCTCGATCCCGAGCTCACCGACCCCGGCGCCGGCGCCCCGGGCCCGACTGGTGCGCGCGAGCGCCCCGGCTTAAACGGATATATACATATATACATAGCCTCGCGATCGATTGAAAAATAACTGACTGCAAACAATATTATAAAATTAATTCGCCCGCGCAGAACATCACGCGCGTCTCCGTCTCGGGCATCAGCAGCGCCGCTGGTGCCTCCGCCGTTGCCTTCGACGCCGACAACCGCGCCCTCTTCAGCGCCCCCGTCCTCCAGACCCCCCAGGTTCGCATCACAATCGAGCTAGCGCTGGCCGCCACGTGCACGTGCACGTGCACCCGGCCCTCGCGATCGGTTTTTGATTTGTAAAATTAGTTACCATGACGCTGATCGCGCCCCGCCTGCGGCTGCCGCAGACGGGGGGCGAGGTGAGCATCTTCGGTGAGGGCTTCTCCTTCGGCGAAGCCGTTGCCGTGCGCCCAGTCCGCGGCCGCCCGGGGCACCGCCCCTGAGACGCGGCCGCGCCGGCGGGCCGGGGGCGCAGATCGACATCGTCTCGGGGACCGTCCGCTGCCCCGCCATCAACCCCCGCTTCGTCAGCGCCGAAGAAATCCGCTTCAGTGCGCCCTAGGCCTGGGCATTCAGATTAAATATTGCGCAGTTTTTCAATTTGGCTTGGCTGATCTCGCGTCGCACGCGCAGCGGTGCCCGACATCTCACTCTGCGCCGCCCGTGCACGTGGCCGCGCGCGGTCTCTCTCGGTGCACCGCAGATCCAAAGGCGCTGGCTGACGCGCTGCACTTCGCCCGTCTAATTATAAGCCCGCTTCGCGTGCAGGGGGCGGCGTACGCGCCGGGCCAGGGGTACGGCCTCGAGGTCCGCAGCCCGAGCGGCGCCTTCGACACCTTCACCTTCGTCAATGCTTTCGCGTGGAATTCCCCCGTCGCCGCCGTGTGCGTGCATGCCCAATATATTGTATACGCGTATTTGAATTTACTAGTCATAAACCCGTTAATTATATAAACATGCACATTAGAATTTTCGCCCCCCACTTATATGCATGAATCCGGACGAGGGGCGCTCTTCTTTCACGCGTGATCGTGACCTCCCACCCCGCCCCCCTCCGCAGGCCGTACTACAGCGGCGCCGCACCGGGCATCGTACCAACGACGTCCCTTGCGGGGCTCCTCGCCGCAGTCCTCGTCGCCGCCCTCGGCCCCCGTCTCCTCTGGGCACATATTGGTGCTCTTTGATCACGATCATTGTCGCGGATTACTGAATACAAATCGGTCCTCTCCGACCATGATTGTGGTCGGGGGCGACCCAGATTAAATCTGAACTGCATGGTACAGTGTACGGAAAATAGAATATATTGAAAGAATTGCAATCGTGATTCACACATGTGCAAGCGTATATGTAAGGAGGGGAGGGGAGGGGGTGGGGGCGGGGAGGGGGGGGGGGGGGGGGGTAGCTGGCGGCTGAGTGGCGAGGTGTCATGATCAGTGCTCTATATCCGCCGATCCAAGTGCCACGGTGCGGCGGCCGGCCCTGCGGGCTGGCAGACCTTCTGAGAAGATGGGGAAAACAAGTGCAATATCAACGGGAAGTACAGCTGAAGCTCGACAATAAATCAGGTCTAGAAGACTTCGTCGAAAAAAGCCCCAGAAACAGGAACAACATCGACGACGATTCAATATAAAATTACTCGGGAATATTTGCAGTCAATAGCTACCGATTAGTTTACGCGTACGACTGTGAAACTGATTCTGTAATAATAATGCGATGATGGATTTATATGCACTGCGCGCTATGCTCCAAGGATGCACGTACGTACAACAACTGTTCTCATTTGCAAATAGTAACACTCAGTGACTGTTCGAAACTTTAACGAAATGACATCGACATCGACTCCTGCAGCAGCAGAGAAAACGTCTCGGCCCCCTCGCGATCGTGAACTGTCGCGAGGACCCGTGCGCGAGGCCATCGCCATGCATATGGCGTGGGCCGGGCTGTTTCGCGATCGACGAGGGCCCGTGCATGCACGGGGCCATGGCGATGGCCGGGGTCCTAGGCCTGGGCCTAGGTCCTAGGCCTTGGGGAGGCCGGCGTGTGCCCGCAGCGCCCCCGCGACCATCTCCTGCGTCACCGGCTTCGCTGCGACCGCGGGCGCGGGCGAGCACGGGGCGCGCGCGGTCAGCCTAGAGCGCGATCCGAGCTCGCAATTGGTAATTCGTCTGTTATGGTTGCAATTGGTAAACGTTTATGTTTTGATAGACTTCTCATTCAGCGAGGGAGGGCACCGAGGAAGGCGTCGGCACCGGCGTCGCGGGCGGCGGCGCGGTCGGCCGGAGTCGCGTTGGCGGAGACGAACACGACGGGCAGGCGCCCCCGCGTTGGCGCCGTTGCCGGCCCCGACGGCCTCGTACCCGAGCCTCTGCACCTGTCTCCGGAGCACCCGCAGGCTCTGCGGCCCGCCGGCCAGGTCTCAGTCTCAGTCTCAGCGGAGCTAGGGGGGAGAGGGAAAGGGGGAGGGAGAGGGGGCGGGGAGGGGGCGGGGAGGGGGAGGGGGCGGGGAGGGCGGGGCGGGGCGAGGGGGGAGGGGAGGGGGGGAAGGAGGGGAGGGGATCCGGAATTGGCGATGGGAAGGGGGGTGGGGGGGTGGGGGGAAGGGGGAGGAGGGAGTCTAAGTGGGGAGGGAAGGGGCGTAAGGGATGGGCATGGCAGGGGTACGGCGCACGAGCTCGTTGTCATCGACGACCAGGACGCGCGGGCGCGCAGGCGACGGCGGCGGCGGCGCGGGCGAAGCGGCGACGTCGACGGGAGCTGCAGCTGCAGCTGCCAGTGCAGCCGGCGGCGGTGCACGTGCCGGTGCTGGCCACGGGCCGGCCTGGGGCATCGGGATCGGGACCGGGGCCGGCACTGCAGCTTCTGCCACGGCCGCGGGCCTGAATGGCGGCAGGGGCGCGCGATCGCGATCCGGCCGCGCCCGCGCCCCCGCCTCGAGATCGGGCGGCGCCGAGGGGCCCGCGGCCAGGCACCGGCGGCACCGGCCACGGCGGCCCGCGCGCCTGCACCAGAGCAAACGATGACCCGCCAGCGCTCGCCTCGCGATAAAGCGTCGAAGCGGGCCCAGCGCTCGCGGCGCCCGGGCCGGCGGCGGCGGCGGCGGCGGCGGCGGCGGCGTGCACGAGGGCGGCGAGGAGGTCCCCGAGGGTGCAAGGGACGGGCAGCCGGCGGGCGGCGAGGGCGAGGGCGCCCGCAGCCTCGCGTCCCGCGGCCGCCCCCGGCGATCGCGAGAGGACGCGGAGCTCGGGCGCCGCCGGAGGGTCCCGCAGGTCGAACTCGAGGTCGAAACGGGGGCCGGCCGCGGGGGCGGGGTCGGCCAGGGCCGCAGCTGGCGCTGGGCCGGCGGCCAGAGCGGCCGGATCGCTCGCGATCGGGCCTGCAGCTGCAGGGACGCCGGGGCTGGCTGGAGCAGGCGCCGGCCCAGGATCCATCACCTCGACGCCGAGCCTGGTGCGCGTGTGAGCGAAAGAAGGGCAGTGGGCTAATGGCATCGCAAGGCAAGTTAAATATTCGAATAAATTTGCTGCGCGCGGACGGATGTATTTCGCGCTTGCACGCGAGCGCACGCACCCTTCCAGCCGCCACCGAAGCATGGAAGCCGGCGTGCACAAGCTTAAGGCCAGTAGCCCCGAATCCGGATCCGCGCCGCCGCCCTCCGGATCGGGCCCGAGGAGCAGGACGGCGCGGGCGCCGCGGAGGGCCGGCGGCATCGCGGCGCGGGCGGCGGCGGGCCCGACGTTCAGGAAGGGCGAGCGGCGGGCGGCGCGGGAGCCGGAGAGGGCGGCGCCGGCGCCGGCGCCGTAGTCCAGGGAGGGGTCGAACTCGTCGACAGGGGGTACGGGGAGCCGCAGGGGCACCCGCACGCGCGCGCGCGTCCCTGCCAGCCCCGGCCCCCCGATCAGATCGAACCGACCGGGCGCGAAAGCGAAGCTAAATTCAAAAGCTAGGGCCGGGCTCTAGATCCCTCGCGGGCGTGGCGGAGACGTGAGGCGTGAGGCGGCGACGGCCGCGGCGAAGAGAATTAGGATTCGAGAGCGAAACGAAGCTGATCATGAAGGGGAAAGCCGAAGGGCTCGCACCGCTGCCGGGGCGGCTCTCGACGGAGAGGCGGCCACCGCACGCCTCGACGATCCGCCGCGCGATCGGCAGGCCCAATCTGCGCCCGGGCCCCGCGAAATCGGAGGGAGCCGCAAAATCGCGGCGAAAATCCCACGCGAAAAATCGCACCCGGTGCCCTCGTGGGTTCGCTGCAGGGAGGGGCTCCGCCGCCCCTGCGGAACAGAGATTTAGCGCGGCGGAGCGTATTCAGCTGCACGCAGGCCGGGGCCGTGCCCGGGATGTCCATGGCTTGCATGGTGGAAGGCCTAGGGCGGGCCTAGATCTAGATCTAGAGGCCGCCGCTGGCTCACGAGTTGAGCTCTAATATAATTATATATAAGAAGTTAGAGACGAGCCGAAGGGACTTTACCCGAAAGGCGCTTCTCTGGGGCGGGCTGGCGGGCCGGGGCCGGGCCGGGCGGGGGCTCGCCTGGTGGAATCGAAGGGCTCGAAGACGCCAAGACGCGTAGGAGGCCAATGGGGGGCCGAGGGCGGGCGGGCTATAGCTAGCGCTCGGCTGGGCTGGGCTGGCCTGGTGGAAGGTCTAGGGCGGGCCTAGATCTAGAGGCCGTAACATCTCGAGGTGCTTAACATCTCTGGCCATGGGGCGGGCGGGCGGGAAGGCAGGCGGGCGAGCTGCAGCTGGGCTGGGCTGGGCTCTAGATCTCTGGGGCGGGCGGAGGGGGAGGGGGGGGGGGGGGGGGTAGGGCGTGCTCGCCTGGTGGAAGGGCTCGAAGACGGCCTCGATCTCGCCCTCCGCGATCCCCACGCCTGCGGATCCGGAACGGATCCGGATAGGAAAAGGAAGGAGGGAAAGGGACGCACCCGTGTCCTCCACGACGAACTCGAGCAAGTCTCCTCCTCCTTCTTCTCCTTCTTCTTCTTGGCCGGCGTCGCCTTCTCCAGCGGGGCGGCGGAGGGCGCGGGCGGCGAGGGCGACGCGGCCGCCCTGGGGAGTGAAGCGCAGCGCGTTGTGCACCAGGTTCGACAGCGCGTGCCGCATCCCCTGTGTGCGCGCGCGCGCCATGAGAGAGGGCTGGCGCGGGAGCGCCAGCAGCGCCCGTCAACGCCGGAACTTCGGAATTCGAGAGCGTTGCTTAATGCGTAAATAGGCCGGTGCTTATATTATTGCATAGCTATAGATATATAGGCGGCCGCCGGGGCGCCGTACCTGGCGGTCGAGGAGGGCGACGGGGGGGCAGGCCGGCTCGGCGCGGACGGCAAGGTCGACGCCGCCGGCCGCCCCCGCGAAGGCGTCGTACACCCACTCCAGCAGCGCCCGCACCTGCCGGCCCGCCGCAGCCGGGCGGGCCGATCAATTTCGAGGGCCTGTCGAGGGCGCGCCTACCTACACGCGTGCGCTATTAAGCTCGTCTCTAAGACCCGAACGGAGCGGCCTTGTACCTCATTATTTAAGATTCAAGCGACCTTAATTCGAAAGCTTCGACTCAGATTAACGCCCTAGACGGGCTAGGGCGCCGCCCATAAATTAGCGCACCGAGGTCGGCTCCTCGCATCCGTAGCGGAGCCCGCCGCCCATGTCCGCGCCCACCTCTAGACTGCGCGAAGAAAGAAAACGGCTGAGAAAGCGCGCTGGGAAAGCTAGAAATAAGAAGGCTAAGGCCTCCATCCAGAAAGCGGCCTAGAGAGCGTGCACTCCAGTTTACTTTCTTTGAAGATCCAGAGGCGCGGACCGGGAGAAATCGACGATGTCGTCGGTGATGAGCGAGAGCGAGCGGACGGTGCGCCGCAGCGTCGCCAGCACTTCATCCGCGCCGGCCGCATCGATCGCGGGCTCGGCCGACGCTGAGGCGGCTCCGGCGCCGGCGGCGGTGTCGGGTGCGGTCGTGGATGGGTGGAGGGCGTCCCAGAGCTCGTCGACGAGGCCGGCGATGATGCCCAGCGGCTGCCGCAGCTCGTGCAACGCGATCAGCGCGAACCTGCGACGTCGACCACGCAAATTAAGTGTTCGCCGCGTGCGCGGCGGAGGCGAGGCGGAGGCGGAGGCGGATCCGGAGGCGGGTGCGGGTGCGGAGGCGGAGGCGGAGGCGGCGGCGGCGCACTCGTGCAAGAGAACATCACTTAGTAAAGCTTTTTAAGGCGGGCGGGATCGGCGGGTGCGGGTGCGGGTGCGGAGGCGGAGGCGGCGGACTCGGCGTTGCGTCGGGCGGTGCGCTCGGAGAGGGCCCGCGCCCGCCCCACCGCCTCGTCCGCCTCCCGCCGCGCCGTCGCGTCCTCCAGCGTCGCGATCGCCGCTGCCGCCACCGCCACGCCGCCGCCGCCGGCGCCGCTCCGCGCGGCGCCGCCCCGCGCCACGGCCGGCACGCCCGTCACGCACAGCCGCACCCAGGGGCCCTCGCGCCCGCGGGTCGCGCCGCGGCCGCGGCCGGCCGGGTCAGCTCCGGATCCGCACGCAGCGGGTTCCCGAGCTGGCGGACGCCTCCGTCGAAGCGATCGCGAGCCTTGTTCCGCCCCGACAGCGCTAGCGCCGTCCTCCTCCTCCTCCGCGTCCGCTGCCGGCGGCGGGGGCCCCGCGAGCCTGCGAAAACAGTCGCACTCGCGATCGCGAAAACAGTCGCACTCGCGAAAACCGCTCAAAACAAAATTGAAGCGGACCGAGCCTCGACTGAGAGTGCGGAGCCGGCCGGTGCTCGCTGGGAGCCCTCCAGATCCAGGGCCCGAGCGAGGAGCGCCTCAACGGCCCCGCGGGACGGCGCCTCGAAGAGGTCGGCCAGCGGCTCGCCTTCCGCCAGCCGCCGCAGCAGCGCCCGCGCCGCCGCGTTGGGTGCGCCCTCCACGCGGCCCCGCGCGTCCACTCCGAGGATGCCGACCGGGGCACGCTCCTGCCAGCGCGCCCGCGCGCGAAACCGGTCAATCTTCGCAGAAGACTTTGCACTTCATGATCAGCGTAGACATCTGCACAGGCGCACCCACAGAACCGCGCGTTCCACCTCGTCTCGCTCGACCAGAGCCAGGTGCTGCGTCACTGCTTTGCGTGAGCGGAAAGGAAGGGCAAAGGCGGGAATGCGGAGGGTCGGGCGCGCCGAGAATGGAGAGGGCAACGTGGGCAGCGGCGGCCGCCGCGCTGCACGCGAAGAGGCGGGGCCCGGCGGCGGATCCAGAGCCCTCCAACTCAGCGCACATGTTCTTCAGAAGGAGCAAGCCGAGGACCGCCGTGGGAGCTTCGCACAGAACGCTGCGCGCCGGCGCAATCGCGAGCGGATCGTCGAACGAGTCAGAGCGGGAATGGGCGATGGCTCGCGTTCGTTGCTTCGAAATTCTGAGGGGACGCACCACGACAGCAGCGTCATGCAGGGCCTCCCGAGCGCGCCGCATCTGCACACGGAACGATCGGGCGTGGGCGTCGGCGTCAGCTGTTCAACGGTTGCAGCGCGGCGAGCTGGGCGTGGATGCTTGCCGGAGCAGGACAGACAGATGGAGGGCGAACTCGACAGGGCCTGAGCCGAGTGAGCTCGTTGTTCGCGCGAGGATGACTGGTGTAGATGTACACGTGCGGCGCATCAGCACAAATGGTCAACACGCGTGTCGCCTGGCTCGATTCCCTGGCCTTGCGGTGACTTAGTGACTAGAGCTAGTTGGTGCCTGACGTAGCCTGAGTGGCTTAGCATAGTCTCTCTTCCTGTAGGCTTACCTCTCGGTAGCCTACGCTGGCCTGCCTCTACCTGTCTTAGGGGTACAGAGTCAGTAGTCTTCCGGGTACACAGTGAATACACCAGCCTGCATCTACAGCTGCTCCAGCACAGGGAGCCGGCCCCGCGCAGTACTGCGCGGGTGCCCAATCGGGTGGGAATACCTCCCATCCGACAGGCGCCACTGCTCACGGAACTGGGCCCGTGGGCAGCCTCCGACAGCATCAGCCCGTCATCTTCGGCGACCATCAGCGATGCGCACGCATCGCTAGTAGCTCTAGAAACATCGTTTCAGTGCCGATCGGCGACCCCGCGCACCGGCGGGCCCGGATCGGCGTGCGATCGATACGCACACAGCGATCAGCCTCAGCGAGCCGCCAGGCTCTCCGTCAGCGCACCGGAAACGTAGAACTAGCTCTGGAGAACCGATAAATGCGGTCGGACGCGCCCTCCCGTCGCCCTCGCCGACGGACGCCGCAGATCTTGTCCAGATCCCCGAGGGACAACCTCGACGCCCATGCCCGTACGCGCGCCCCGCCGCGCAGCGCCGCGCGTACGGCCTCGAGCAGATAAAAGAAGACCTTTACGACGACCGGCGACTGGCGAGCCTCGCCCTGGACCGAGGCGTGCATGAGTCTGGTCGATCGGCTGTGCTGGCTCTCGCTAGCCTTGCACTCCGAGCCCAGCGCTTCGCGCCGGAGTTCTTCACGGCCTGTGCTGGCGCAGCGCACGCGCACGGCCCTCGGGGTGCGCGCCTGGCCCTCGCCCTTGGGATTTGATCTGCTGGGGTCGGCAGATTTGATCCTGGCACTGGACGCGTACGGGCTCGGACCTCGCCTGCGCCGCGCGCGCCCCACAAAGCGCGGGCGGTCGCTGGCCAGCTATAGAGAGCCAGGCGAGCCGCTCGCCCGCAGATCCTTCAGCGGATCTGGAGGAGACGTGGGGGCAGCCGCGTGGCTTAGCCTGGCGCCCACGGCCGCGGGCTGAGGTTCTGGCTCAGCGCGGTTACGACGGCCAGAACTTAGTCCTGTGGAAGCCAGGCCCGCGCGCGAATACCCGAGGGTGCTATTCCCGGTCGGATTCGTCGACGCCGCCTGCGCGAGCTGCCGTGCGAGCCCGAGGGTGCTATTCCCGGTCGGTCGCCAGTCACTCGCCGCGACGCCAGCCCTCTACGGCTGCTGCGATCGTGCTGGACAAGCTCGAGTGGACCGGATCGAGAACTGAGGCCGCGCGCCCGAGTTCCTTCCGGCGAGTGGACCGGATTGAGAACTGAGGCCGCGCGCCCGAGTTCCTTCCGGGCGAGAGGAAGAGCGATCGGATCGATGGCTGAGGCGTGCGCGCCCGAGCTGTCTCCAGAATCGCCGCAGCCGAGCTTGCTCGCCGCTGCTGTGGACCACGACGGCCTCGGATCTCGAGTGAGGCACATTATCTCATGGACTAGCGTGGCTTTACGCCGTCGCTTGACCTGAGAATGCCCTCAAGACCTGGAGCTCAAGGGCACCGACTGCAGAGCGGACCCACCTGCTGCCTTGCCTGCAGGCAGGGCCCTCTTGCCCCGCCATGGCCAAGATCTCGAGCTTGAGAGCATTAGCCTTCCCTCGGCTGATGCTTCTCTCGGCCTCAACTCTTGATCATGATCATGAGCGCCTGCACGCTGGCCATGGCCTCGGATCCGACGCAACGCCGCGGTGACGGTGATGCACTCGGCGCCAGCGGCACACACATCGAACGTCGACGCAAGGCTCAAGCTTGATCAATTATAAGCTGAAGGCCTAGCTATGAGACGCGGTCTCGAGCTCACTTCATGATCAAGAGCTTGAGCCGCGAAGCGATATCGATATCGATAGCGCGGCCCTCAGGGGCTCGAGCCGCTTTATCTTTCGCATTCCGCTGTGCACTAGCTATGCGCTAGCCGTCTGCCTCGAGCTCAAGCTTGCGGCAGCTGCAGCTAGCCGGTACCTGGCACACCGTGACACCTTCTCTCGCGGAGCACCGCGGACGGTGCTAGCAAGAAGGGGGTGTGACGCCATGATCATGATATCGATGGCAAGCCGCGGCAGTACCGCATGCGTATGCACGTGCACAGTACGCGAGCTGCTGATCATGATCATGCATCTGATCATGCATATGCAAGATCACGAGCTCGAGCTGTAAAATCGAATTCAAACGCGCCTCGCAACGCCTCCCCCGCGAGCCGCTGAGCTCGCCAAGCTCGCCGCGTCTGCGGGGTTCGCGAAGCTTAAGGCCAAGGCCCCCGCCACGTGCAAGCAGGCGCGGCCGCAGGCCGCCCTGTGGCCAGAACGCTTTGCGCCGACGGTGCCTGGGCCAGCCCCGCCGCCTCAAGCTCCGAAGCAACGAGAGCCGGGCCCGGCCGGGCCCCCGCCGCTGAGGAGCGCGAAATTCCCTCTGACGAGGGGATGCCCGACGACCCCGGCCGGGGACGCTCCGGGCAAGGCCGGCGACGAGTCGCCGCCTGGTGGGCCCGCCCCGCCGGACGCCTGTGACGCCAACGACTTTCCCCTCGCGCTTGCCGAGGAAGTCCCAAAGCGCTCAGAGACTGGACCTCGTCGGTGGGGCGCTCGAGGGTTCGCCGAGCCGCGGCCCCTGCACCCTGACGAGATCTTTCCCCGCGGCCCTGCCCTGAGGTGGCAGCCCTGGGACGAGTACAACACGCGCCACTGGCGCTCGCCGGCCGATCCCGAGGACCGGCTGACTCCCGATCGATATCCGCATCGGGTGGAATTCGAAGCCGGAGTTCCGGGGTCTGCCGTGCCAGGCCAGCCCATGGCCGGCGCCATGCACATGGCACCGGACACTGAGTTCCACTAAGTAAGCTCTGGGTCGGGCGGCATCGGCCGCCTCGAACGCCCAGCGGCCAGCTGTAATTTGGGCCCACTTCCGGCTTCCGGCTCCAGCTGTAATTTGGGCCGCAGAGCTAAGCTCTAATGTCGGCCCCGGCTGATTGCAACTGGCATCCGGCTCCAATCCGGCCGCTATCGCCGCTTTGGAATCCGCTAGTGCTGAACCGCATATCGAGCTACCAGCCGGCTTTGCGACCGGCGGCTAGAGCCCCTAGCCTCGAGCTCAGAGCTCGAGCTCAAGGGTGCGCGCCAGACGCTCGAGAGGGCCAGAGCTGATGCCCTGATGCCGGGCCCACGCACGACCGGCGAACCCCATCGCGATTGCGACTGCCTGCCTCGAAGCTGCCAGGCTGCTCGACTGCAGTCGCGATCGAGAGCCAGGCTGAGCGTTTAGGTTTCGCAGCAAGCTCCTTCGGGGCCTTGACTGCGAAATTGGAAATTTACCCCGCACGAGCTTCAAGCTCGGATCAGGGCCGCCAGGCCTCGCAACCGGCCCCTAGGCCTGTCCGACGGTCTTCCCGCAGCACTGCGTGCTGCATTCGGGAGCGCCGGTCGGCATCCTGAGGCCTTGATGCTCGAATTCGAGCCGCTACCCGACCAGGCCCGGAGCTAGAGGCCCGGCCTGCACTTCTGAGGCTCGTCGAGCCTCGGAGAGTGGCGCGTTTCACGCACAGCCGGCCCATGCGGCCCCCGAGCTCGAGGTTCACCTGGCTACCTAGCATGGGCCCCATGGTCCTCGAGAGCTCGAGCTCGAGCCTAGCGCTAGCGCTAGCGCCGACGGCGATATCAACTGCGGATTCGAGCTCGAGAGGCGAGCTCCGGCCCGCGGCTCAAACCGTAATCACGCCGTCACGAGCCCCAGGCTCGAAAGGGACCCGAGTTGCTGAGGCTCTCTGCCTACAGCTGTCGCAAAAAGCGCAAGACGCCCCGCATGCGCAGTCGGGCCTGGCCCAAGATTGAGGGCGCCGCGCGGCGCACCTCTCACTGCGAGCCAGCACCTGGCCTGGCCATGGCCTGCTCGATGCAAGCTCTCAACTCCGGATCCCGAGGCTCTCCGATCCGGACTGGAAGCTGTCAGGCCGAGACCCGGATCTGCCGGGCCGGACCCCGAAGCTCACGCTTGCTTTTCGAGCGAGACGTCGACGCTCTGGGCCCGGTTGACTAAGCCTCGGAGCAAGCCGCCACTGTGCCAGCTCAAACGCCCGGCGGCCCGCCCGGCCCGGCGCCTCGCGATCGAGCTCGAGCTCGCTTCCGAGCCCTGGATCCGGTTACGAGTCGATTTCGGCTCTCATGATCAGGACCTGCTGGCACTGCGAGTTCGGCTCCCGCCGTTAACGTTGCCGCTGCGTGCACGTGCCATGGGCCAGCGGGTACAGCTCGAGCTCAGCCGCGAGCTGAGGGCCGGAAGTCATGTGCACGAGCACGTGCACGTGCACCACGGCTCAGAGCTGCCCAGCCTAGGCCTCCGAGGCTCCACAGCCGCTGAGCCCTAGGCCTGCGAGCGACTGGCAGTGCCAAGGCCCGGTTTCAATTTATGAACTGAGTCTGGAGCTTCGCCAGGCACAAATTCGAAGCCGTTCCGGTCTCGGCCGCCGACACCCGTCGGTCGCGGTCTCGGCCGCCGGGCCCCATCGAATTACGATCAGCGACTCGCCCTCGCGGTTGCCCTCGCCTTCGCGGTCAGGGATCGCGACCGCCGAGCTGCCGTTCGCATCACCGAGCTGCCGTTCGAGCCGGCCGGGCCCGGCCCCATGGTCAGAGGAGCGATTGCGAAGCTGCGCAGCACGCCCGGACCAAGGGCGCTTATCACAGCGCACGGATCGAGCCCATGGCTGATCTCGCGTGCTGCGACTTCGGGATCCGTCGAGTTCCCGCATGCAAAATGCCGTGCCTCACGGTCGGCCTGCGGTACCCGGTCCGACGGTCCCCAGGCCTCGGCCCTGTATCTCGCGCCGCTACGAGCCTCCAGAGGCCTGAGAACAGCGTCTCTCGCGCCGCTGCGAGCAAGGAGCGCTGCAAAGCCGGGTCACAGCCCTACGCCGACCCGGGTGACCGATCGCAAAATCGCGGGCCTTGAATTCGAACTTCGAATTCCGAAGTTCCAACCCGGCCTCGGCCTCCGATCGGTGAACGTGGGATCGCCCTCGGCTCGAGATCGAAGCTGGTCACGTGTACGTACACGCTTACGACAGCGCCGTGCACGCGGCACGGCGCCGGCCCGCTGTCGACGTCGACGTCGCGACCGCCTGCCTCGTGACCTCGAACTCGAGCCTCGGAGCCGCTGAGCCCGTTGAGTCTCGCCCTCTCTCAGAGGCGGAGGCACCCGGCCCGGCCCCAGGCATCATGGCATATTGGCTCTGCCCCCCACCCGCACCGCGGCGGCTGGTGGGCGCAGATCGTGATCGCACGGCCATGCGAACGCCTGTAAATATTCAAGCCGATGCGTATACGGCCCTCGCCCCTCGGCCCGAGGCCCCGCAGTCCACGGCCAGCTTGCCGCTGAGCCCTGGAAGTCCTCTGCAGCTACCCGCAGTAGTAGCTGCGGTCCCTGGCCTCGAATCCAGAGGACGGGCTTAGCCCGCGATCGGCGCTTGCAATTGCCTGCGAACAGCTGGCGGCTGCGTCCCGGAGGCCCTGCCTCAGCCTGGCAGGGCCCGAAGCTGACAGCGGCACCCGCGCCCCGCGCCGAAACGTCCAATGCGCCTGGCGCCCCGATGCGCTGGCGCCTCGCGATCGCCGACATCGTGCCACGGTGGTCTCGTTGCCCACCGTTGAACGGTTCAATTACGCCAATTCCGAGCCCGGCCAGTGAACGAGCCTCGGAGCTCGGGCACTGCGCTTCGAAGTCGTCCCGAGCCGCCTCTGGCCAAGGCGAGCTCGAGCTCACGATCAAAGTTACGCTAGCTCGCTCGGATTTAAACCCAGAGCCCGCTGCACGCGCTCCAGCCCGCCGTGGCTGCCGTGCACGTGCCTGGCCATGCGTATGGGGTCCGATGACCCGCGAGAATCTGATAATCGAGATCCGTCAATTCGCAATCGTTGCCCCGATTCAGGGTTCCGGCCTGCGAATTTGGATCGCAAGGAACGACTATCGCGAGCCTCGCGATCGGATTTGGAGCAGCCGCGATCGCAGGCGGCCCTCGGCCCTTTTGAGGTCTGAGGTTGCCCGGGCTCGCAGCTCCGGCTCTCTCCTGCCAGACTGTCCCCACCGCCGGGCCGGCACTGCGGAAGCCGTGCCCGTCCGATATCGATATCGCGAAAATCCGATAATCGGGACCGGACTCAAAGATTCGCCATCGAATATTTCGAGCCTCGGAGTGCCCGGCCAGCCCGTATCTGACGGACGGCCCGTCACATTCGAACCCGCGCAATTGCGAGCCCCGAGCTCGGAGCAGTCGCACTTTCAGGCGACCCTCGGCCCTAGGGCCTTGCCTGGCTCGTCCCCTCGCGAGCCCCTCGCCCAAGGGCCCTCTCGTAGGCGCCTACGGCGACCCGCATCGGGATCCCAGCCCCGGCCCACCGGGCCGCACCGGCCTGCCCTGCGAAAACCGGCACGGCCACAAGCCCAGCGAAATTCGCGGCGAGCCTAGGCACCGCGAATATCCGCGTCGCGAATCCACAATCACGCTCGATCGCTGGACGTCGCAAAGCTGTGAATTAGGGCCTCGCCCCTACGAGAACGCGGATTGTGGCCCCCGGCCCAAACACGAATCGATATCGAAGCTCGCAACGGGCTCGACTCGTCCTCCCGAGTCCCAGGGAGACCGAGGCCAATTGCGAGCGTCAAGCTAGCGACTGGAATCGACTGTCGGGCTCCCACGCGTGGGCCAGCGCTACAACGTACAGCGGGCCCCAGAGCCGCTTGTCGAGCCGCGCACGACTCTTTGCACGTGCAATCGCGTGGCCGCGGACGCGGACACCGATCGCGAGCGCCACAAATATTCAAGCCGCAGCCACCATGGCCAGCGGGAATAAAGGCTGCAACCGTTAAACAAAACTAAACGGCTAGCCCTACCTTGCATAAACCGCGTGCACGTGCACGTGTGTGTTGCAGGCGCGGGTCTCAGCCCCGGCCAGGCCCACAGCATATGCATCGATATCGCGACCGGATATCGGATGCAGCCGCTGAGCAGCCGCGCTGAGCGCCGCGAAAAATTCGAAGCCTGAGCACTTATGCGGTAGCTTTCTCAAAAAGGCTGCGCACACGGCCCCGTGGCCCCGGACCGACTCGCGAAACGACGACGACTCGCGATCGCGAACGGACGATCGGCTGCGCTGAACAGCGCCCGGCTCTCTCTGCCAACGCCGGCACGCCGCTCGGCGAGCGCTGATGAGGCGCTGTAATGGAGCGCCGTGCTACAGAGCGCCGATCCAGCCATCGAATGTACGGTCGCGATTTGCAGCGGCATACATCCGTGCGAGCACTCCGAGAACGGCGCTGGCGATGCCAGCCCGCCAAGGGCAGCGCTAGCTCGAAAAGAGCATTGCCGCCGCCCTGAGCCGGAACCTGTGCACCACTTCGCCAAACCCAGCGATGCTGCAGCTGGTGCTGGCTGCAGGCATTTTTCGCACCGTAGCGCAGCCTTCAGGGCTCGCAGCCCGGCCCGCGAAATTTACACGCAACCGCACGGCGGCAGGCCCAGGCCTCGAGCTCGGCACGGCCGCTCGCCGCCAAGCCTGCGCACGCGGCCTTCAGCCCAACCCGCCTTGCGGCACGTTCATGCCTCGACCTTCCGCTAAAATGCGGTGGGAGAGAGAATGAGGCAGGGAAGACTGCATGAGCTGCAGAAATCGTAATTCGCTACCGAGCAAAGCGAACCTGTCGACCGCACTGCGGCACCCAAATTCGAAAGCATCGCAATTCGAATTCGGAATTCAATGATTCGGGACCGTGGGCGCGGCGCCGGATCCGATGATCCCCAGCCCGTTCTCGATCGGCGCGGCAGTGAGCCCTAGTGGCTGGCCCGTGCACAAGCCACGCGTACGGTATCCAATTTTCGGAAAGCCGTTCCCACCTAGCTGGTGGAATCTGCCGGCTTCACACTCCGGAACACCCGCCACGGCCAACGAGAGACAGCGAGCAAAAGCCGCTGAGCTTCATCGTCTGCTCTCTCAAAAGCCGCCACGGCCCACTGCGAGACAGCGAGCGAGAGCTCTATCGTCAGTTCTCTCGAGAGCACCGGGGCCCGGCCCCCGGTCCGCTAAGGGAACGCTTGCGATCGTGCATGATATCGTCGGCACGATATTGACGCTCGTATGCACGAGCACGGCTCCTGCAACCGGCCGCTACCGGTCCCGCTCCTGCAGCTGGGAACCAATCGCGTCGGTTGCACGCCGCGGCGCCCACCTGCCGATCCCTGTGGTGCTGCTACACTACGTACGGCGGCTGGCGCCCAGCCATCAATACCACGGCATGCGCAGCCGCGCCCTGCACACGCACTTGTGCCCGGCGGCCGCAGTGCACGCCCGTGGCCGGCTGCTGCGGTGGCGAGGCCGTCACGGCGCACGCCAGCGGACGTGAGGGCGCCCGCGTGCACAATCTTCGCGCCGGACGTTTCCCGGGCCCTCTAGATCTGTGCATGCGAATCACTTCGCGACGCCACGAAAAGTTTGCAGCACCAGAGTGCGGCAATTTAATTTCGCGCCCACGTGTGCGTGGCCATGCCAAGTGGCCCGGCCATTGCACGGCCCTTCGGCCAAGCATATGCATCATCCTCAGCCTCAGACCAGCCGCTGAGCCTGGTTCTGACGCTTACTAAAGCGGTCACGGCTCTCGCGACTCACCCGAGTCCGACGGTTGACCTCGATCTCGCGATTCCGCCCCGACGCCGCGCGCGGCTCGGAACCGAGATGTAGGCTACGCGTACGCGGCCCGCTCGAGAAGGCCAGACCGTCGGACCGCGCACGCACGGCCGATTTCGTACCTCTCGGCTCGCGAAATTTCGCGAGGCCCAGCATGGCGAAAGTCGTCGATTTTCTCTGGCGACCCGCCGGCCGGGCTCTCGTCCCGAGCAGCGGCGCGGATTTTCTCAAATTCTGCCCGCAACCCGGACCATCGGACGTTTGCACGTACCAAGTCACGCGGGCCCGGCTGCATGCAGCTGGCGCTCCTGCGAGCGAACGAGTTCGACATAGCTGTCAAATTCGTTTCGCGCTGGGCGGTGGCGACCCGGGATCTTATTCCCGGCAGTGGCGCACCCACCGTCACCAGCTTCATTCACTGAGGCCGCTCCCATAAATCTGGGTGCTGGCATGGCGCCCCGGCGCCTGGCCTAAAAACCGCGAAAAGCGGCAACACGGGCCAACAGACACGAGCATACACAGCCGAGCGCTATATATGCAAAATCGTGTTTCGGAAGCTCGGCCCAGGCCTTGAGCTGATCGACGACCGCTCGAGACTCGAAGCTCCGAGGCTCGATGCCCTCGTGCTCGACACGACTGGCGTCCGATCGAATCGCGAAATTCGAACGGCGAGCACTGCAGTGCGATTGACTCGCGACCGGCACAATCGTGGCCGGCCGACGCAATTGCTCAGTTGCCCACAACTCAATTCAAATCGAAGCCAGCATCCATTCAACCTCGCTCTGGCCCCGCGGCTCACGCTTGCCCCTCGAGCTCGATTGAGCCCGAATCGAGAGCAAAGCGGCCCGGGACGCCATGGAATACAACGAAAGAAAGACGGATACGGTCGTGTACGATCACGCCTCTCCGTTCTTTCCACCCACACTCGCGAATTTCTTCACCACGGCCATGCTGTCCCGATCCAATCACGGATCCCCGGGCCCAGCGGCCTCAGCGTGCCCAAATTTTCGCGGAAGACGCGTACGGTGGAGCACCGGGGACGGTGCTTAACCGAAGAGGGAGTGGCATCGGAGGCAGTTTGCCGTGCTACGGCTTCCGCTCTTCAGCGGAAGAGGAGTACGCGCACAAGCGCTCGAGCCGAAGGCTGCCTCTTGGCCCGACGCCTGAGCCCCTCCTCGATCGGCGTATGCCTGCCACGCCCCGACTTCCCCTCTTCAGCGGAAGAGGAGTCGGGATCATGATCAGACTCGAGCATGCAGTCGACGTCGCGCCTAGACCTGCTGCGGAGCAGTTCGCCCCAGCGCGCGCTGCCGTCTGCAGGCTGATCGAGCACAAGCAATCTAACCTAGCCAACCGCCTTGAGGTCTCCTCACACGGCGGCTCGCCGGGATCCAGGTCTCGCCGTTGGCGAACCACATTCCGCCTCGGAAACCCATCGGTGGCGATGCTACTGGGGCTGATGGCCCTCAGGCCCTGTTGTTACGTGCACAGCCCGTGACCGTGTCCGGAACGGACTGGCAAGTGCTGTTTCGACAGAGCTTGAGAGCCCAGCTACGGCCAGTGCACTCGCTCGCACTACTCACCGATGCGGCCTCCTAAGGATCGGAATCGGATCTCAGCAGCCGACTGCACGCCGTGTCGCGGTCCGGCTACGCACAGAACACGAATTCGGATCCCCGATCAAGAGATCTGAGTCTCTGAAGGATTCGCCGTTCGTCAGCTTCGCCTGATCGCCTGGTATTGGGATGCGATCGAAACGAGCCCACGGCGAAGGCTGGCGAATCGGTCGCAAATCCGAGGGTCTCGGCACCGCGAATATGCAGTCTCGCGGATCGCTGCAGAACCCCTTCCCGTGATCATGACCCGCCAAGCTCGCCAACGAGCCTGGCTGCGGCCGGATCCCAGGAAGACCAGGCCGAGGGAACGACTGATGGGATTCGCGGCCAGCACGCGCGCCTTCGATTGACGGCCGCGTCTAGCTGGAGCGTCGACACCTGGCTTCATCGCCAGCAGCTGAGCGCTGCGATGTCACGCACGTCGCGAACGCGAGGGCTCGGTCTCGGGTCCTCGCCCCATCTCTCGCCCCAGGCCACACACAGCGCCAGTACCAGCGTACACTGATGTACGTCCGCCAAGGGACCCGGACCTCCTCCAGGGAATCCCGCGCCGCGGCTCTACGTACACGCGTACACTGCAGCCCTCATGATCACGCCGTAGCGCGTGCTTGACGGCCTGGCGTATGCTTCACGAGCTCCAACCTTGCATGCTCCCACCGACAGTCGCGAAGGGCTGCTCGCCCGCGATCAGCTGAGGCGTTGAGCTCGGCAACTCGCCCGTCGGCCTCGTGATCCAACCACGAGGGTGCAGCTGCTGAGCTGTGCACCCTGTGGTCCCAGCGATCAGAACCGGGAGCCGCGCGGATTGGACCCTGCACTGCAAGCTGCGCGACCTCGACAGGAGCGCCAACGCAGTCACGGGATCGTCGAAGCATTTCTACTCTTCGATGATGTGCGGCTCAAGGGCTCGTACCTTTATCGCGTGCACCTGGTCGCGAGCTCGAGCTCGAGACGCACGTGCAAGTGCATACAAGGTCGCCGCTCACATCGACGTCGACTGCACGCTTCATAAATCCACATCAGCTGCGCCAACGCCGTCTGAGCTCGGATTCAAATATTCCGCTCGACGCAGCTGCACGCTGCAGCTGGCTGTGGATCGGAAGCCTGCATGTGCAGTCGCAAATCCCGTCTTCTTGACGTGCGAAACGGACCTCCTACGAGCCTCAGCAGACCCTACTCCCAACCAAACGTCCCGAACCAAATCTATACCTTGCCCCATACGTCGGCGCCGAGGGTTCCTGTGTGGGACGCCGAGGGCGACGCTAGAGATGAGAAGAGACGGACGCAGGGCAGATTTCTTTGCCAGCTTTGCCTCAACCCTGACTTGCGAGGTGGGACGCGATTCGGTTGGGGACCGTTCGCGGGCGCCATCTGGGTCTTTCGTTCACTTTTCTGGGACATGGGCCCGGCGCTCGTGGAGAGTGTCCAGGTGTTGGCCTGCTGGGCGCGTGCGAGTCTCTTGGGGGGACTGGGCGCTTGCGAGTAGGGGCACCTGGACGTGCCCTGTCCTTTCGTTGGGCTTGATGGGTGGCCCGAATACCTCCTCGCTGGTTTCTTCCCGAGGCGGTGAAACTTCCCATCCGTGCCACTCTCCAGCGGCCCTCGCCGTTTGGAGTGAGTTTGGGCCAGCGTTTACACCTTTCGAGTTTTTATGCTTTTCTCTTTCGAGCTTTGCCGCATGCACGCATTTGCCCCCCACCAGCCATGCCCAGCGTACGACCTGGACTGGATCGATCTACAGCTACCTGGCCTTCTACCTGGCCTGCAGCTGTCTGCATTCCTGTCCTCGGGCTGTGGCTCAGGTTCCTCGTCTTGGGGCCTGTCGGTGCCCTCGAGCGGTGCACCCATCGGCGGAGTTGGGGACGCCCTCTTGCGGTTATGCCGACGAGAGTCACGGTTTGACTTGCTACGTCGCGCGGACGCGACGTCAGCGGAAGAGGAGTTGTCGCCTGGCTCGATTCCCTGGCCTTGCGGTGACTTAGTGACTAGAGCTAGTTGGTGCCTGACGTAGCCTGAGTGGCTTAGCATAGTCTCTCTTCCTGTAGGCTTACCTCTCGGTAGCCTACGCTGGCCTGCCTCTACCTGTCTTAGGGGTACAGAGTCAGTAGTCTTCCGGGTACACAGTGAATACACCAGCCTGCATCTACAGCTGCTCCAGCACAGGGAGCCGGCCCCGCGCAGTACTGCGCGGGTGCCCAATCGGGTGGGAATACCTCCCATCCGACAACGCGTACGGTCGCGGGCGAGCGCGAAACGGCGAGCGTGCGTCATCTTGAACGGCTCGCACCGACGACGGCCAGGTTAAGCAGCGTGAATGCCAGCGAGGGAAGGACGACGCGGCCCCCGCGGACCCATTTGAGGCAGAGCGCGGCGTTCAGGGCGGCCGCAAGGGGCATCCAGAACGCCGAAAAGTGCGCCGCGGCTTGCACGGAACCCGCCCTCCTCTGAAGCGCAAAGGAGACTGCAAAGAAGAGGTAGGAGACCCTGCGAAATGGGAGAGAGCGCGCAGGCCATGGTCGGAATCCGCAACACGGGGCTGGGTCAAATGCGAGCCGCAAACATTGCCATTCTGTTCGTGACAGAAACACGCACCAAACGAGGAATGTGGGTGCGAGCAGCCGCTGGCGCCTCTCCAGGGCTGCCGACGTGGCGGCCGCGGCGCCTGCGTCGGCATCTAAATCTGCATCCGGGCCGCACGCGTACGCGTTCATTGCTCATATACTGGGGCAAAAGCGCGCGCGTCTCGTTGAGGGCCCCGGGGCGGTGCTTGTCATGATCACAGTGTGATCATACTGCGACAAGCAGTACTAGAGTACTAGTCTGCCAGGCTGGCTACGCGTATACGTACGGCGCGCGCGCGCGCCAGCTGCGCATGCCGAGCCAGGCGAGCCGGGCGGCGGGCGCCGCTGATCATGAGCGGCACGCGCTGCTGCTGCTGCTGCCGTCGGCCTGCGGTAGGCTGCCGATCGATAGGTACCCGGAATTCGAAGGCGTGAACTTTCGAGCTCGATCGCGCTGAATTCGATCGAAGTTCCAAACGACCTTCAAGTTTCAAGCTCAGGTGACCAATTTTCCATTTCATGATCAAGTACCCGACGTCACGCGGGACTCACGCCGATCATCGGATCCAGTGAATCGCGATCGGCGCCGATTCGGCGGTGATCGGAGCCTGAATTCGAAAGCTAAAAATCAAGCTGCCGGCCTGATTAATTATTTATAATCGCGGATTTCAATCGATATCGCGGACGTCAAGTTCGTCAACTAGTACTGTAAAACGAGAAATGTCCGGCGTCACTTTATTTCGGCAAAACCTTAAAATGCGCCGAAAATGTGGTTCATCGGCATCATATTTTCGGCAAAACAGCCAGTCCGCCTAGGCGGCGGGTACGTCGAACCCTCTAGATCTTTCGCCATACATTTGCACAATTCTGGCAGTTTCAAATATTCGGCACCGCGAGGCTATGCCGAAAAGGCTCGTAGTGTTGATTCTAGCGCTAGTACTAGTACTGGTTCTAGGGTTAGTCCGTGTACTCGGCCTGTGGTTCGCCGTCGCTTGCATTTCGATTGCCCGCCTCGGCCGACTTTTGTGATCCCTTTGACTGCCCTTTTGCATGTTCTTGATCCCCCTGGTCCGCTTTCGCGCCGTTCCCCTTTACCTCGAGCTCCTTCTCCTCCGCCTCCGGATCCTCTTCGTGATCGCCTTGTTATTCCCCTTACTTGCCTGCTTCCCGTGATATATATATATCTTTCTCACTTCTGTCCTCCTTGGTCGGTTTCGTCTACTGTAGATCTCGGTGCTGGTTCTAGCTCTTTCTCGTGTCTCTCTATTTCCTCTTCTTTGCCTTCTAACTCTGTAGCTCGATCTCCGTCTCGGATTTTCTCGTCCGTCGTCTCTTCTCGGACTCTCTTCCTCTGCTGTCGATTTTGGCTCTTTGTCTTGTTGCTTTTAGTGCTCTTGCCTTAGGTTTTCTTATTTCAGTCGTTCTCTTTGTAGTATATGCCCGGCCCCCGGGCCCTGGGCAGCCCCCGCAGTGCTGGTGTCTAGAGGCTGTGGCCGGTAATTCACCAAAACAAAAATGCCGAAAAGCGCCGAATATTAAGTGTTGCCGGACATTTCTCGTTTTACAGTACTAGAACTCGGGATTCGGGAATTCAGTGACTCGACAGCTAGCGAGTCGGAGACAATCATGAATTGCAAAGGCTGTTAAATTTTTACAGCCCCAATCAAAACGGACCAGAAAATTTTGAGGAATATTCCCGGAACATTCCCGGAATCGAATATCTCAACACACATGTTACAGAGTGACAGAGTCCTGGAACAAGATCCGTGCTCCTGCGGAGCACTGAGAACGGCAAATCCTCGCGGGCGCCCTCGCGTGCGCAAGGCCCGGCAAGGGGGCAACCCGGGCAAGGCGAGGCAAGGGGAGGGATGCTCAGAGGAAGTATGGGAGGAGTTGTGCTGCAGATCTAGCTGTAACGCTCGCGCTCACGGCCCTAGGCCTTGGCCTCTGCGCCGGGTCTCCGCCGGCCCTCGAGCTTGCAATGAGTTGCACGGATGTACCCCCGCGTCCCCCCCCCCCCTGGAAATTGCGAGCTCGCGCTGGCCCCAGCCTGGCCAGTGGCCATGGCCAGGCGCCCAGCCCTGAGGGCCTGATCATGAGGCTGAATTTCTCCGCTGGACAAATTAAAGCTGAGATTATGAGCTCGATCAGGCTAAGCGCGCTACCTGAGCCTACCTCCGCCGCCGCCGCCGGCCGCTGCCGGCCCTCTCCTTCGCGGGGCCGCCCTGCAGCTGCGCCAGGGCGCGCTCGCGCTGCTCCCTCCGCTCCCGCCGGGTCGCCCGCCTCGCCTCCCGCCCGCCCGCAGGCACCGGCGGCCCCTCCCCGTCCTCCCAGTCCGCCTCGTACCCCCGCCCCGCCCGGTCCCGCGCCGCGGCGCGGCTGCGCCAGCCGCCCCGCCCAAGCCCCGGGCCCGAGCCGAGCTCCCTCGTCCGCGGGCCGTGCGCCAGGTACCCCGCCAGCAGCTGCGGTACCCCCGTTGGCATCTGTACCCCACGGACGCCCTGGGATGGGTACGTGCTAACCTCCAGGGAGCGAGCTCGCGCGCTGTGAGCCTCCGTCTCGTCCAAGAAGGGTACAGCGTCGCCCATCCGCTGCCTGGGGGCGAAGCCGGCATCAGAAAAGGGTCTCGCACGGATTCGAACGCGCAGGCGGGTCGGGCCCGGGCGCACGAGAGCCAGAGATACATGTCGACCACCGAGTGGATCACCTGCGCCGCGCCGCTTCGGAAAAGGGGCGCCCCGCTCGGATTCGACCCGCGGACCTCGAGCTCGTGTGCCTCGCCGTCCGTGCGCGGCTTCCGCAACTCCCATGCGCGGTACCCCAGCGCGACGGGACCCCCCCTCGCGATCTGCCGCGAAACGAATCGTTTGGGGGGTACACGACCGGCCGGAAGGGGGTAGGGGGTACGCGTCCGGACCTGCTTCGCGTAGTCCACAAGATTCGATGCCGCCGTAGGCTCCCGGACCTGCGGGCGGGCTCAGGGGTAGAGTAGAAGCCGGGGGGGCAAAGCGGAGCGGAGGGGGGTACAGTACCTTGACGGGCGCGAGGCAGAGGGTGTACCGGTCCCGCAGGGACAGTTCTCGGACGGGGACCAGCAGCTTGGCGACCTCCTGCTCGGGCGGTCAGGGGGTACAGGATCTGCGGGGAGGGGTACGGCTGCGGGCCTGCATGTCGTCGACTCGTGTCATGAAGTAAGGCCCGTCGATCCGCGCGGCTGAGGCGAACTCGACCTGGGGGGTACGCGGTCAGGAACGAAGGGGTACGGAACCTACGGGGGGGAGAAGGGTACGCGTACAAGGATGTCGGCAAAGGAGGCGGAGGGGGGTACTCTGGATGCGAAGAGCTCGAGCTGCTCGTAGGTGGGGAACAGGCCCGCCGCCTGCCAGGGATACGCGTCGGGGGGGCGGGAGCGGGTACACGAGGGGGGTATACGAGCACACCTGGAGGGGGGGTAGGGGGGCCTGGAGGGCCGCGTGCACGACGTCGAGGTCCTCGTCCCTGGGGGTACGGGGCTGGGATCGCCAGTGGGGTACGGGTCGGCGGGTGGGGGTACCGCATGGCGGTGACGAAGCCGGTGGGGTACCGCGACGCGTAGCGGCCGGCACGGCCGGCGATCTGCGGCGGCGGTTGGTCGGCGTGGCAGGTTTGGAAGGGGCAAGGGTACACCCGCCTGCTTGATCTGGGTATCGGGGACCTGCACAACCTGCGGGCGGGGGTAAGAGAGCGGGTACCGAGCGGCGCGGAGAGATGGGTACGCGCGTCATCTCCGTTGAACTTGAGCACGGTGCTGAAGATGACGCGCTTGATGTGCAGGTTCAGGCCCTGGGGGTACGGGAGTCACCAGGGGCAGGGGTACGCGAATTGCGGGCCCGAGGGACGACGCGCGCCATTCCGATCGCGTCTGCGGGCCGGGAAAGGCACGTCAGGACCGGATTCGGGCAGGCGGCGAGGGGGTACAGGATCGCGGAGGGGGGTACCGGATGCAACGAGGACGTCGTACCCCGTGTCCTCCTCGTTAAACAGGCGCGCTTGCTGGGCCCTCTGCGGCGCGGGTTTAAGGGCGCTGGGCCGAGGGGGTACGCGACTTTCAGCGCACCGTCTCCGGCGGTAGGTGGCCGTAAACGACGCAGCACTGGTAAAGGGCAGATCGGCGGGGGTACGGGGTGCGGAAACGCTACGGAAACGCTACGTTCGCACCCTGTACTTGGTCTGCTTCTCGATCTGGCGCTTGATCTCGTAGATAGAGCGCCGAGAGAAGGCTAAGGAGAGCAAGTTAAAATTTAATTACAGGAGAGAATCGAAAGGGGGTACAGCGCTAACCGACGACGCAGTCCCCGGGGCGGATCTGCCGCAGACTCTCCACCGGCTTGCCCAGCGGCTGTGGGGGCGTCATCGGGGCCAAAGGGGGGGGTACCGATGAGGAGGGTACGGCGGACCTCAAGGGGGGCCAGGCGATCGTAGCTGACGACTTCGAGCTCGTCCCCCTGCGCCCGGGGGGTACGGCGCCAGCTCAGCGGGCAGGGGGCGCGGGATCGGGCCAGCGCTAGCTGCGAGAGCCGGCGGCTTCTCGCCGCGAAGACGATTTGATCGGCGGGGCGGGCGAAGCGGGCGGAGCCGACCTGCACGGCGCAGAGGCGGCGCAGAAGCTCCACCTGCGGTCCGCCCTCAGTTCCATGTGGGGTGGAGGTGGGGGAGAGAGAAGAAGCAGGGGGGTAGGGCCCACCGCCGAGCCGTCCCCGCACACGTGCACCTCGTGCGCCACCACCCCCTGGGAGGAGGAGAGTCGAGAAGGGGGCATGGGGAGTGAAGAGGGGGGGGGGGGGGGGGCGAAGTGAACGTACCTGGAACGCGCGCGTCCAGGCGTACCCCCGAAAAGTGTCTCCGATCATTTGAATCTGTGGGGCAGTGAGAAGGGGGGGGGATTCGAGCCGGGGTACGAGCCTCGTCGATCACGGCGACGTCGTACACGGTCGAAGTGCTGGGGGAGGGGGGAGAGTGAGAGGGCGAGAGGGGGGGGGGGGTCGCGGGGGTAGAGGAGGGGCGGGTACAGGGTACAGACCTGACCATCTCCACCGTGCACGCGATCTGGGAGCGGGAAGGGGGAAGGGAGGGGCGGCCGGGAGGGGGGGGGGGGGGGGGGAAGGGGTGGAGTCAGGTCTGGGGCCCGGCGGCGGGGCGGGGGGGGGGGGGGGGGGGGGAAGGAGGGGGTTAAGGGCTCACGTGGGTTGCCCCCGGGACCTCTACGCGCTCCTGGCCCCTGCGTCGCAGCCCTAAGCTGGGGAGGGGTAGAGGAATGCGGGGGAGGAGGTACGTGAGGAGGTCGCAGATGACGCCGTCGCCGTTGAGCTGCTCGTGGATCTGATACGATGATGCAACCCTCAGACCCAAACAAAGCGTAGCGTAGCGTAAGAAAGGAACGGAGCGCAGGGGCGGGCCTGGCGGGCGAGGAGGCGGAGGGGCCCGCAGTAGACTCCGGACTCGGCGCGCTTGAGGGCCTCCAGCGCCGCGCGCGTCTTCCCGCTGTTCGTCGGCCTGCGCCAAGGTGAGAGAAGAGTTGGGGGGGGGGCGGGGCCTGAGAGCTGGTCTGGGCGGGGCGGGGCGGGGCGGGGCGGGGGTCTGGGCGGGAGGAGGTATGGTGGGAGCGGCTCCGCTCGAGCAGCTAAGGGGGCTCGGGGCGGGGGTGGCGCACCCCGCGTGGTAGATGATCCTGCGGCGAAGCTCCCGCGCCGCCGGGTACCATGTGTGCGGCTGCCGCCTCCGGATAAGGAGGGGGGAAGGGAAGGGGGAGGGGTACGGGGGGGCACCTGGCGGAGGTCGGCGGCCTCGCGCAGGACGCGGAATGCCTCCACGGCCGCCCCCCGCGCCGCCAGCGCGACCTGAGCGGAGTCGTGTCGGATCGGGTCGCGCGGAGAAGGCGAGGAGGGGCGGATTGGATGGGAGGGGCGACGGAGGGAAGGGCGGGGGGGGGGGGGGGGGGGGGGGGAGGAGGAGAACGGAGCGGGCGGCGATGGGCGGCGAGAGGCGGGCGGGCTGTGTCCCCTCTGGCCTAGCAGCTCCGGCCTAGCAAGGAGAGGGCGCTGGGGGCGGGGGGCGGGAGGCGGCGGGGACCTCGCAGAAGTAGGGGAAGAGCAGCTGGACCGCGCGCCGCTCCGCCCCCGCCGACCTGCACGGGCCGAGGGAGTGGGGTGAAGCGAAGGGAAGGGCGAGGGGTGGGGTGGAGGTGGACGGGGTGCTGCTCGATTGCGTACCCGGGGCGGAGGGCGGCGAGGGCGGACGCCAGGCCTCCCACCGTCTCGTGCGGCAGCTCAGATCTGAGCGGCCGGATCCGGACTCAGATGAAGGAGAGAAACGGGGGGGGGGAGGGAGGTGCGCGCCGGGTACGGTGCGGGTCGAGGAAGACCCGCGCGTGGGGGTCCTCCGGCTTCTGCCTCAGGTGATTCTGAGCGCTCGGAGTCAGATGAGGCGGGCTCAGGCGAGGGGCCGAGGGGGGTGCGGGTCCACGCGCGCGGGCCTGCACGGTGGACTCGAGGGCGGCGAGGGCCGGCCGGCCGGCGCGGTTGTGGAGGCCGTCCAAGAGGTACCGCTCGAGCCGCCGGGCCGCCTAAGGGAAGAAGAGCGGTTAAGGGAAGAGCGAAGACGAGGAGGAAGGGCGCGACGCGGCCGCGCACGATCTGGAAGGTGTCGGCGCCGGCCCCGAAGGCGAGCGCGGCCTCCCGGGCCGCCTCGCTCCGGTGGGAGAAGATGTGCAGCCACTGCCGGCGCCGCGCCGCGCCGCGTCGGGGCGAGCGGCGAGGCGCCGGGCGGGGCGGGCGGGGCGGGGCCCGCGGGCGGGGCGGGGCGGGCGGCGCACCTGCTGCAGGGAGCGCGCGAGGGCCTTCGTCGCGGCAGACGTCGCCTCGTCTTCGGGTCCGGGCCCGGGTTCGGGTCCGGGCGGCGCCTCCGGCCCCGCGGCCGCCGCGCCGGGGGTTCCGAGCGCGGGCGACTCGCGCGCGCCCGGCTGAGCCGCGACGACCGCCGCCGCGCCCTTCGGGAGCGTAAAGCGCCGCCGGACAATGCCCGTCGCCGGGGACGGCGCCGCGGGCGGCGCCGGCGCCTCCGCCTCCGCCGGCGGCTTCGGCTTCCGCGGGCGGGCGCGGCCGCGAGGCGCTGCCGCTGCTGGCAAGGTCTCCGCTGCGGCCTCCTGCGCCGATTCCGCCGCGTCAGCGCCCTCCCCTTCCCGTGGCTTCCGGGGGCGGCCGCGGCCGAGGGGGGCGGCAGGCGCCTCGCGGGCAGGGGGCGCCGGCGCCGTCGGCGCAGGGAAGGGCTCGGATTCAACCTCAGATTCGGGCGCTGATGGCCGCTTGCGCGGGCGGCCTCGGCCGCGGCTAGCTGCGCCCGCAGATTCGAATCCCGCAGCTGCTGCAGCTTCGAATCCCCTAGCTGCTGCAGCTTCCGGCGGCTTTCGTGGTCGGCCGCGGCCGCGCGAGGGTGCAGCCGAGCCATTGAATACTTCGTTGACGGCGGCATCGCCCGCGTTCGCCGCGGAGCCGCTGTGCCCGCTGTTCGCCGCTGCGTGGGCGCCTGACGACGGCTGCAGCTCCACCTTCCTCGGCCTGCCGCGCTTCTTTGCCGCTCCCGCGATCGCTGCAGCTTCCACAACCGAGTCCACGCGCTCGGTCGCTGCTGGCTGCTGGACATCGTCGTCGCTCTCGCGCGATGCTGGCTGCAGTCCACGCCGCTTCGGGGACACTCGCGTCGCGAACGTACGCGCAATCTGCAGCGATGGCGGGGCCCGAAGCGGCGCTCCTGTCAGCGCCCGTTTCGAAGGAGCGGCGAGCCAGGTGCTCGCTGCCGGGGTGCGGCCCGCCGTCGCGAGCAAGCGGAGGGCTCTCCAGCTAGCGAGCGGGTGCGCCCGCGCCGCCCAGGGCCACAAAGACGCCCGACGCATATCTGCGCCTGTACCCCGGTCTGCGCCGCTATTCGACGCTGAACTCGCACAGCTCGCATTCCGAGGCGCAGAAAACACGAATATGAGAGCGCATCAATCAGCGGGTGAGCAGATAAGCGCGGGAACACCCGCGGTCGGAGTACGCGCCAACGCGGCCGCGCGCGGGACGTCGACGTCGACGTCCGAGTCGACGTCGACGCGCCGCGGCCGCGGGACGCGCAGAGAGTGCGGTTCACAAGCTTGGAGCGCTCTCGAGATCTATAGATATCGATGGCGCGCGAGCGTACGGAGAGCGTGCGCGCGCGCGCGGCCGCATCTTCAACCGCGGGTGTCTCTTCGCATGCGTGCACGTGACCATGAACCTTCGCTCAAGCTAAGGCAGCAGAAGATGGCTCAGCTCTGCGGGCGCGTCGTCGTCGAGCGCGGCCGCATGCGCATGCGCAGCGCTAGCGCTAGATCTAGAGTAGTCAACGTCGAGCGCGGCTATAGCTAGCGCCGCGGCCGCGTGCGCGCGCAGCTGCAGGTGCGCAGGTGCGTCTGCCGCCGGTGCCCGCGGCCAGCGCTTCTCCGAGGCTCAGACTCGCTGCGCAAGCTTGCGTAAAATCTTATATAATTATATTTAGATCTTGTCCGCATGCGCAGCCCCCGGCCGGCGGTGTCGCTTTCGCGCGTGCACGTGGCGGCGGCGATGGCCGGGCGGCGCCGCGGCCGGCCGGCGGCGGCCCATTCGACGCCCTAGCTATAGGCCTGCCCGACGAGCTCGTAACTTAGTAATGGCACGGTAATGCGCACCATCGGCCGACCTCGAAGCGTCGACATAGAAAACGAAGAAGACCTGCATGCTGCTGGCCGCCGGGCGGCATGCCCAGGCCAGATCTAGAGCCCGGGGGGCCCGGCCCGTGGTCCGGGCCGGGCTGCAGTGGTCCCTCGGACACGTCGCTTCCAGCTTGTGGACACGTGCACGGATCCCGGAAGAGCTCGAGCTCGAGGCTGCGGAAGAGGCTGTGGACGCGAGATCTCGTACGAGTACATGCATGTACAGTGGAAATTAAACTTGAAAGAAGCAAGCGATACTTATGATATGATCATGATCATGCCGTAGCTATAGTACATTCAAGCTGCGCATGCGCTCTCTGAGTAATTTGATCATGACGCGAATAAAAATGCGCGTGCACACTGTAACACTGCCAGGCTAGCGCTGCCCCGGATAGTGATCATGAATTTGAATGAGCGGCAGTACTTAAGCTTGTTGTCGGCAGCTGCCCATGCCCGGCCATGATGGTCAGTAAAATAATTATAAGTCGAAATTGGGCAGCCCGGGCGTGTAAAGATCTAGACATCTGTGCTACCGTAGTACTGCTGGAGTCTAGCTGCTAACTCTATAGCTAGCTGCAAGTCTAGCACCGTGTAAATTTAAATATCTGGACATCGGCTGCCGGGGCGCACATGTACATGACTCAGTGAGATGACAGTCGATGGTGTGAATCGTGTGGCCGTTAATACCTACTAGGCTACCGTAGTACGGAAAGACAAAGCAAATAAGACAAAACATAAAAAATCAACAAGCAAAAAACGAGCACCCAAAAGATAAGGAATAAGATTAGGTATACGTTTTTTTTTGAGAGACTACGGTGGGCGAACGGCCCGGTCGCGAACCCCCTATTAAGGATAACGTTTTAACAAATCACAAAAAAATTCAAAGATCATCGGATACAGCGCCAGCAGACTATCACAAATCACATATATAATCAAGAAGGATCACGAGCAGGGACACGATCATAAGAACGCAAAAGATAAGACTCTGAGAGAACGAGCACGAGGAGAACTTCGGAAGTAGTAGAAGAGCTCAAGGCCTAGGGCATCGACACAGCAGAACTAGTCACTGAGTCACACTAGAACGACGAGGAGCGAAATCCAAATTAAAGATAAGGAAGAAGAGGAAGAATATCATAGCTATAGTATGTGGTCACTCAAATATTCGGCGCCGTGAGGCTATGCCGAATAGCGCCGAATATTAAGTTCTGCCGGACATTTCTCGTTTTACAGTAGTAATTCGCTAGGCCCTCCTCCGAGTGAGGACTCCGGGAGCTCGAGTCGAACTTGTTCGGATTCTTCGGAACGGAGTCAAGCTAGCGAGGAAACCTTAAGGCTTAAGCTAGCCTAGTAGCCGCGCATGCGCGCGCGCGCAGCGCTATAACGCTAGCAGGCCCGCGCTTAAGGATTCCCTGCCGGTCCAGTGCCGGTCCACTGCCGGATCACAGGCTTAGGGATTCACAGCCTCAAGCTTCCGGACAAACTTTTTTAGTCGCATGAAACGCTCGAAACTCGAGCATGTTGCAAGGGAAAAACAATAAGAACAATCGTGGGGCTCCGACCGATCGCGATCGCCCGCATCGCCGTGGGTATCGCGTACGGTGGGTTCCGTACCGGTTCGGTAGTTTCCATTGGATAATTGCAAATATTTCATCTGCGCGGCGATCGATTCACTGAGTCACTTGAATTGACAAGTTGCCAAGTTGGCGGTCCGCTTTCCGCCGCTCGGCGACGAGTCGGCGTCGGTCCGCTGCGCGGCCTGCGCCGCCCGCGGCCGGCCCGCCGGCGCCGGCCGGCTGCGCCGCGGACCGCGCGCGCACCGTCACGGCGTAAAACACAATAATATGACCGTCGGACGGTCAAATTTATGTCGTGTTAAAAACCGACCCTTCTCTGCGAAATATGACATCCCCAATTGCAAATTATGTCGTCATGAACTTTTCAGGCTTGTATGGGACAGCAAATCTGGCCCAGTGGTGGGGTACCACTGAGCGTGCCCTACTATGAGTCTATGACGGAACCAAATTATGTCGTTATGTCCCGTCCGAGGCGACATAATTATAATTTGGCGATGACATAATAAAGTGAGTACCTTAATATTTAGTGTTACACCGTGGCACGGTATATGTAGAACACTCAAGTCCGAAGCCTTGAAGACTCCGAACTCATGACCGGGCCGGGGGCCCAGGGTACATTGGCGTACGCGTACGCCACGGATCATCGTCGGATGCGCATGCGTAGTCATTGCGTACACGGTACACGTACTACGGTACCGCTCACTGCGCTCAGCTGCACTGCGCGCGGCAGCCTGCACTGCATGGCCCTGCTGCTGGCCCCTGCAGGGCCAGCAGTGCAGGCTGCAGCGTGCGATCGATCGCGAGTGCAGCCTGCAGACTGCAGTGCAGATCTAGACTGCAGTGCAGGCTGTGCACAGTGCAGACAGTGCAGGCTGTGCAGCAGCCTGCCAGCAGGCCGCCGGCGCCGGCCCGGCGACCGTCGGACCGTCGCCCGCGCGCGGCCCGGTCCGTCGGACGCGTGCGCATCCCGGGTCCGATGCTCGCTGCGGCCGGGCACCCCTACGAGGCTACGACTCTGGCTAACGAGGCTACGCCGTAGTACGGCCGCTACTAGGCACTGTAGTACTACGGTAGGCAGCCGTCGCCGCAGCGGCGTAGCCTAGTAGGCCGGGTCTAGATCTGCATAGTAGTGCATGCTAGAAGAACGTGCGACGGTCCTACGTATACAGTACTGCGGTACGCGCGCGCGCGTTGACCTGCAGCGTCAGGCTGCCGTCAGCTGGATTGCGACAGCGGCAGCAGCGCGCCGGCAACATGCATATGCATATATATGCTGTCGACAAACCATACATTTGAGTTCCTTGGCGAGCCGCTGAGCGTCCGACGGTCGCCCGCACTGCCGGCACGACCGGCGCGCGCGCGCGCGCCAGCTGCAGGCCTAGGCGCGCACGCGCTCATGATCAGCGCGGGAGCTAGCTATGGTGGCAGCGGACGGCCGCGGGGGCGTCGGCGTCGGCGCCGCATGCATATGCGCATGCACTGCAGCTGCGTAGCCACTGCTACGCGCCAGCTGCAGAAGCTTGAGCACATGTCCTGTCGACATGCACAAGCGCACGGAGGCGCGGCGCAAGCGCATGTGAGCGCGCGTGCATATGCATGTATGCGTAATCGGCGCGTCGCCTGCAGCTGGTGAGCTCTCCTCGAGCCGGGCCCCGGGCAACGCACTGCAGACGCCCCAGCTGGCCTCAGATTACTGCTCATTATAGATTATATTTAGCTAGTTGCGTATCTAACAACATTCACACGGCGCAGGCCTATGGGCCCCGCTGGAACGTTAACCGGCTGCGGGCGAGTTGATCTGGAGGCTCTTGCTAATGTGACCGTCTTTCTGGAGACCCTTGCTTTTCTTGCCCTAGGCCTGGTTGCGTTGAAATGTCCCGCCCTGGCGCGGGCAAGCTTTGCATCCGTGCCAGACGTCAGCGCCGTCTGGTGCGCGTCGCGATTGGGTCTCGCAGCGTGCCCAGCGGTCGCATCGATCTGGCCAACCGAGGGCCCAGTCGAGGGCGGCACGCAAGTAACTGGTGCGCGCCCGCGGGTGCTCAGTGCGGCTAAGATATTTCTGCTGTATTTTCATTTGATTTTGCATCAATCCGCAGTGTATGGCGCGAATTTCGACGCGAGCCTTGGGGTTGTCTGCTCCTTTGGCGGGATCAGCGTGGCTGCGGCCGTGGTCTCTCCCAACGCGCTGCTCTGCACATCCCCGCAGCTTCCCGAGGGGTTCAGCGAGTTTCGCGTCCTGCAGGGGGCGCACGAGGCGGCGTCGCCCTCGCCCAGCGAGTTCCGCCTCTACAATGTGGTACTTCAATGTTCCGCCTCCGCCTCCTTTAAAAGCCCCAATATTAAACCTCTCAATTTTCCCACGCCAGACCGCCTTCATTGAGGCTGGGTACGCCAACGGGAGTTTCCAGGGGCCGTTCGAGTACGAGCTGGATCCGTACGCGTACCGCGGCGTGGAGCCAATCCGCTTCCAGGCGTACGTCTCCGCCTCGGCGGTCAGCGCCTGGCCGCCCGCGTCGACCCCGGGCGGCCTCCTCTCGGCGTCTGGGGCGAATTTCCTCAATTTCCTCGGCGAGGGGGCCGTGTGCGTCTTCTCGGGCGCCGGCGTCGGCGCGAGCGGGCGCGGCGCGTCCCGCGCGCGGGTCATTTCGACCGGCCTCGCGCTCTGCGAGCTCCACGTTCCCGCGGAGGACGTGGAGCCGGGCGGCGGGCCGGTGCCCGCCTCCGTCGCGCTGCTGGGCGCCGGCGCGGCGGACGAACCGGCCGCCGCGCCCCTCCGCGGCTGCACGGCCTCCGGCGAGTGCAACGCGACGACGGCGCCTCCAGCGAACCTGACCTGCGGCTGCTCCGCCTGCACCCGCGTCACCCCCAGCCTGCCCTCCGCGCCCCTCGCCCTTGTCCGAGCCCCCTTCCTCCTCCACGGTGCACTGTGCCACTGCTTCCATTCAATGATTTATCCATGCCCATCCCCTCTTCTCTTAATTTCCATCCTGCGCAATTATTTGCTCATTTGAACTGACTTATGCACACGGCAGCTTTCGAACTTTTTCAACTCTCCCCCTCCTCGCCAACTGCGGCAATCAGCGGGCCGCGGGGTGGTGCCCGCCTCACGATTACTCGCGTTAATGTTAACGCTCCCCCCGACAAAAGCGATGAGTTTGCATCCTCCGCTGCGGCTGGCTGGTGCCGCTTTGGCGGCGCGGTTCTTGCACGGACACAGGCCGATGGAGCGGGGGGGCTCTGGTGCTCGACGCCGCCGTGGAGGGGAGCAGCGGGCTCGGCCATCCAAGTCGACATCAGCCTTGACGGGGCGCGCTTCGACTCGGGCCCCTTTTCCCTCACGTACCTGGGTCCGCCTCGTCTCTAATTATATGCTCGCCGGCGCCACGCTTCTAGAATTGCTTGTAATATTTAATATATATGCAATGTTTGGCCCATTGATGGCCCTCATATATATGCGCTTCTATATGCATATGCTCGCCACGCTTCCAATTATATGCTATGTAATATTTCCGCAGACGCGCTGCGCGTCCAAGGGCACGACGCGCAGTTCAGGAGCGCCACGGGCGAGGTCCCCATCCGCCTTGCGGTCCGACGGGAGCCGCGGCGGAGGGGCGAGACCCCCTCGTGCGTTGAGCCGGCGGCGGGGCAGCCCCCGCCCTCGTTCGTGAGCGGCCTCGGCGAAGTCTCGGCCGCCTCGTGGGTCGACGGCGGCTGCGGCCTGCGGGGCCACGTTTCGAGCGCGGCCCCCGACGGCTTTGCGGCCATTCTGGTGCAGGAGCCATTCTCCCCCGCATTCGCGTCCCGCTTCGTCGACCTCCCGATCGTCAACGTGCCCCGTGCGCGACACTCGTGGGTCTAAATTAAATATTCTTGCGCATCGGCCGATCGCTCAACACAGAGCGCGGCGCTGTTCTCGCGACCAGCCCCATGCACCCAGTAAGAAACGGTTTCGGCATCGTCTCCATTTTTGGATCGGACCTTGATGTTTTTGGTCGAGCTCTATATTGCTGGCTTGGCGCCGGCGTGCCCGGGGCGGTCCCAGCGTCGCGCTACTGGGCCGCTGGCCGCACTCTCAGCACTTCGGTCGCCTTATGCGAGCCGCCGCATCAGACAGGGACCGAACCTGCGTCTGCCCTCCTCGTCGGCGGAGCGACTGTCGGGCCCTCATCCGTCGCGTCTCTTGTAGGTGCGCTTGGCGTCTCTCCTGATCATCAAATTAGAAGCGAGTACGTTCCCAAGCGATGTGATCTCGCTCGCAGATACTCCTGTATTCGTGTCGTATTCTATTTCGCTACATCCTTCTGCAGACGCCAGCGTCCTCTCTGTTGCAATTCTCTCCTCCGACTCGAGTCCAGAAAGTACAATTCCCCTGCAGGCGCGCGTTGGCAGGCGTCTCGCCTTCTCCCTCCGCCCCTCTCAAGCTTCGACAACGCGAGCTCCCGTGTACTCGGCCTTTCTTCCCGAATTTCGTGCCGAAACATTCTCCACACTGCACGTCGAGATCGGCCTGACTGGCGGAGACTTCTTGTTTTCGCACCTCCCTCTTCAATCCCCAGCTGCAGGTGGGCAGAATGCAGTTCGAGATTTTTGTTGCGATTACATATCCGATATTTTCTGCACGCAGGACCGGCCTCGACAGCGCTCGGCGCCGGCCTGGTTTGGCACGCGAGCAGACCGATTTCGAATGGTCTCGCACTGAGCAGCAGTCCGTTCGTGGTGGCAGCGGGCGCGGGCCTGGCGGCGCGGCAGGAGCAGGGCCAGCTGTGGTGCCAGTTCGGCGGAGCCCGCGCTGCTGCCGCCCCTGTGTCTCCGGCGGCAGTCAACGCCGTCGATTTCGCGTCGAACTCCGCCGTGCGATGCAGTCTTCCGGCGGGAGCTGAGGCTGGCGTCGCACACGTCCGTCTTGTCGAGAGCCTCTCTGGGGAGCTCGGAGCCGTGGACGTGCCGCTCCACAGCCCGGCAGCTGTCTTGGCCGCACTGCCACGCACTCTGTCTGCTGGCGACGGCAAGGCAACGGGCTCGCTGCTGTTGCTCGCCGGACGAGACATGCTCCCGGGCACGGTCTCGCTGATCCGGCTCGTTCCGCGGTTTGGTCCAACGGCGGTCCTGGGCGCCGGATATCACGCGCGGCTTCTGAGCAGTGGCGCTGCTGTGGTGGAAGTCGCGAGCAGCGCTGGTGCATACGCTGTGCAGTTGAGCGCCGACGGAGCGAGCTTCACCTCACAGGACGCCCTCGTCGACATCGCTGGTGCGTGAGCTTGCGTATTTGCCTGTGATCTGTACTCTGCCGAGAACGCGCATGCAGGCGTTCCCCCGGTCGAGTCTTCGTTGTGCTGGAGGCCCACTGATGGCAGCGGATGCGAGGAGAGCGACGACGGCGTTTGCGTCTGGAGCACGAGCTTCGCGCTCGGGGCTCCAAGCGACGACGTGCGCCTCGTCAAATGCATCGTGGAGGCCGGCCCCGAGGCTGCGGTGCCGGCGCTGGTTGCTCCATCCCGCTCGACCGTCTATCTGAACGCGCCGCGGATTACCGTTGTGTCGTCGCCTGGCTATAGTAGATCGTCGTTCCCTTTCGGAAACCAGTCCGGCATGCTTCCAGCCTGCATCGTGGACGGTATACCGACGACGTCAGCCGGAACGACCGTCGACGTCAGTAGCAACCCGGGCGTGGTCGGCGTGGCGATTTCGTGCCTGTTGTCGCTGGGCAAGCCGCGAGCTGTGATCGGCTTCGCTTCGGTCTCGGTCTCTGCATTCGTTGGCTCAGTCGTTGTGGAGCTGCTAGGTCTGTGTTCGCTTCTTATCCTTTGAATCCAGCAGCTCGCGTTCGCTGTTCTGACAGCCGAAGCAGAGCCCCCGCGCCTGCACTCGGTGGAGCCCGCGGTCGGGCTCCCGTTCAGCTTGGTGGGAGTGCACGGGGCAAGCTTCGCTGGGGAGGTGTGGCTCTCGGTGTCGACAAGTGCTGTGCTAGCGCCGTCGCCGCTGCGGGTGCTGTCGACGTCGTTTGCAGTGGGCGAGCTGCTTTCGCTTCGCGATCGGCTGGCAAGCGAGATCTCTGGCGGAGGGCTGCTGGATGGCGCAGGTCGGCTGCAGTACTTCAGCGATGCCCCGTGGACGGTCGCATCGATCTCTGTGCTACGAGCGAGCACGGGCGGATCCGTTGAGAACAGCTCCACGACGGCAGTTGCGGGTGGGCCGCTGGAGCTCAACGTCGCTGGGGGGATGTTGCTGGAGGTTTCGGGCGTCGCCGGCGGGGCGGCCCCGCCCCTGGCCGCAGTGCATTGCATCTTCGTGTCGTCGTCACGGTCGGCCATCGTGGTGATGGCGCAGCCGGAGGATCCCCGGTCGACGCCGACCGTGACCTGCCTGCAGCCGGCGCGCCGGCCAGGGACGGTGCTGCTGCTGGCAGGGATTGGCGGATCCAGTGCAGAGTTCGTAACGGATGCGATCGTCAAGGACTCGATTCCGCAAACGACAGCCATCTCGACAACAACGTCCATTTCAACAGCTGCAGCTGACGCCACAGTGCTCGCCGCCACGCCAGTGGAGGGCCATGTCGGGCTCGACAGTTGGGTTATGCTAGATGCGAGGCATTGGACGGCGCCGACAGTGCACTGCTCCATCCCCAACGCGAATGGTGGCGGGCGGCTCTCTTCCCGTGGTCGCGTTCTTTCAACGGCGGCGGTGTTCTGTGAGGTGCTGGCGGGTGATTACGAGGCAGGCGTTGTATCAGTGCGCCTTGCGGCGAGCATGACGACTTCCTCTGGAGATGTGACCGCATCATCGTCGTCGTCGCTCCTGTTCACGTGGGTGCAGGCTCCGGATCTTAGCCCCGCCGGCAGCGCAGCGAGCGGTCTCGGGGGCTCAATACTGTCTCTGACTGGGCGGGCGCGACCACTCGCGGGCTCCATCGGCTGCATCGTTGGCTCGAAAGTGGTCGTGGCGGGCTGGAGTGACGGGTGTGTGCTGCCGGCTCGGGCGGCGCTGCACGACGACGTTTCCGTGATTGTGGGGGGTGCCACAAACCCGTCGCTGGTGCCAACACGCATCTCGTACCTGCAACCTGGTGCGCACGGGCCCATTCAAGTCTAGCGTGAAGTTCTTGTAATGGGGGGCTGACTTCATTCCGCCCTCGCAGCGCTAGCCGGCCGCACGACTGCAACTCCTGTCGCGGTATCATCATCGCTCGTCCTGCCAGCAGAGATGGATAGGGATGCCGGCAGGAGCGCCGTCACGTTCGTGCTCTCAACAAGCGGGTCGCGGGCAGTGTGTCGGTTTGGAGCAGGTGGGCGAAGCGTGCCAGCAACACGCTCGGACTTGGGAGGCAGTGGTGCAATGACGCGGGCGTTGTTCTCGTGCTCGATCATGGGCCAGCCCGCCGGCTTTGTCGCCGTGTTTGTTGACGTGGATGGCGTACGCGTGCAGCTGCCGGCATTGCTGCAGGTGGCCTTGCGCGGTGAGTGTCAATGGGCCTCACATGCTGTCTGCTCGTGCCTGGACGATGGTGGCGATGCTCATGCCGTCTGCAGAACCAGGCGCCATCTCAAGAGCAGTGCCCTCGTTGGTGCCTCTGAGCGAGAGCACACTCGTCGTCCTGGAATCCGCTGGCCTTCCCACCGGAGAAGCGCACCTGCAATGCAACGTCGGCGGTCTTCAGGGGCTCAGGTCGCGCGGCTTGTCGTCCGCGGCATTGCTGTGCGAGGTCCCGCCGCCAGCATGGACGACCACCGCGGACTGGCGCGCGACCAGCCAGGCAATGCGACTTCTTGTCAGCGTAGACGAGGTTGTCCCGCTCGGGCAGGTGGCGCTGGGGACAGCAGCCGTTGAGGTCGCTTGGGAGGCGGAGCCAGCTGCAGCTGTCGGCGGCTCGCTTCCGTTCACCTTTGCGTCTGCACCAGCGGGCCCGCTGCCTCTGCCTATGGCAACTCGCGTCTCGATGCTTGCGACAGGGACATCCGTGGCAGTCGTGAGCCCTTCAGCAGCGACACACTGCGTTGTAGATGGCAACGCAGTGGAATTGGCCACGGTGCAGGCGCCATCGGGTTCAGGATCGCTGGACGTACACGTCGTGCGCTGCAGTATTGGGACGGTCGCGGGCTCGTTTCGGGCATCTGTGCAGCCGGTGCGGTCTGTTGCAGGCTTTGTGGCGTTGGCGCTCGGGGGCGCGGCAGGGCCATCTGCAACGGTCGCGGTTACCGGTGCGATCTCGTGTTTTCCACGTGCCCTCTGTGAGCGATCTCTGTGGCCGTCGTCTGAGACGCGAGCAGAGCCTGCTTTCGTGTCCGGCGTCGCTCCCATGGCGGCGGGGCCTTTCGCGCTTGTCTTGTTTCGGGGCCGCAATCTGGGCACGATCGGGGAGCGGGCTGTCGCATTCACGCATCAGGACAGCATGGTGCTGGGGCTGTCAATGGCTGCGGTCGCATCGTCAGCGCTGGCGTTTGTGGAGCTTGCACCGCCGACAGCAGGTGCAGCTGCAGCGTTTGGCGAGGACTGGCTTGCACTGGACGCAACGGGTCTGCTTGAGCCGCGCAGTGCGCACGCTGATCTTGGTTACGGTTATATTGGCGCTTGGTGAATGGTCTCTGACTGACCTCTCCTCAGCGGCGGGTTGGAAGGCGACGGAGCTGGTTATTGCAGGAGGCGTGGAGCTTGGCGCTGAGAAAGCCAACGCGCTCTCCGGAGCCAGGATCGTCATTCGCAACGGCGATAGCCGCGCCTTGGACAACTCGACCGCGCTGCCTGGGGCCGGCGCGCTGACGACATCTCTAGCGGAGACGGGGGGCGCCCTCGTGACAGCTTCAGGGCCAGGCTTTGTGGCGTCAGTGCAGCTGGTGTGCGCGCTGCGCTCATCATCGGCTTCTGTGGTGGTTGTGCATGCGCTGCGGTCAAGCTCCGACAGCACGCTGGGCACGTCGCTTTCATGCGTGCTCCCGGCCCGCGCGGCGGCACGGCAGCTGATTTCGGCGGGCGAGGCGTGGCATCCGGGTCATCCGAGCGATGTCTTTCCGCTGCTCACGCAAGGTGCAGAAGACCGCCGTCGTGGCCTTGCCTTTTCGGGTGGTCTGATGCACGGTTTGCGATTGGATGCAGCATTTGCGCGGCCAAGCGGACCGGCAGCTCTGGCATCAGTCGAGGGCACGGCAGCGCTCGTGTGGGTTTTCGAGCCTGCCGTGGGCGGCCCCTCGCCTGCAGAGGGACCGTTGGAGTCCGGCTCATGGCTTGTCGTTCCGGTTCGAGACTGGACGGCGGCGAGTGTTGGTGTTTGGTGCCGAGGGTCGCCCTTCGTACCGGCCGCGCCAGGGCGGGCGCTGAGCTCGGCGCTGCTGCTGTGCGAGGTGACGAGCGTTCCGCGGCTGAACGCAACGACAAGCTTCACGCTCGCGGTGTCTGCGGACGGCGTGACATATCTTGATGCTGGCGTTTTTGCTGCTGCAGGTACGTGCACGTTTGGCCAGATTATGATCGTTCTTCTGACAACGCCTTCGTCTCTCAGATGTTGGGTCGCCACTGGTGCCATGGCCAGCCTCACCGTTTGCCGCTTCAACACATGGTGGGGAGCACGTGGCTATTCAGATGCCGCAGCGGCCTGGTGCGACAACCGTCGTGTGTTTCGTGCGAGCAAAAGTGTGGGTCTCCGGAGCCAGCGGGGTCTGCACGCTGCCCGCACGCCCGCCGGGCGTGGAGCCGATCGAGGTGGGCGCTGCTGGAACCGCACTTGCTGCTGACGCCTCGTCTGCGCTGTTGTGGTATCGAGGTGCGTCCCCTTTCACCAGATGTCGCTATTTGGATCTGGCAAACTGCAGCGCCTGTGCACCATCGATCATTCACACTCTCGGGTCCGCTGCCGCGGGCCCTGCAGGTGCTTCGCAAGTTGTCTCAAGCCTGACGGAGGTGGTTCCATGGGCGGCGCCGGATGCCGATTCCGTCATGCAAGACGATGGCGCTCGCAGCGCTGTCGCAGTGCACTTTGCTGTTGACGGCTTCGATGCGCAAGGCACACGTGGCTCGATCCACTCATCAGCGGTCCTGTCGGAGGAAGCGACGTGTCTGCTTCACAACGGCCGGAGCGTGCCTGCTGTGATCGTGGGCGGCAGCCGGGCACTTCGAGTGCTGCGATGCACAGTCGCAGGTCCGCCGGCAGGGTTCGCGTGGGTCCGCACAGCCATCGCGGGCGTCACATCGATCAACACTGGCATGGTTCAATTTGTTGGTCCGTCAACGGTTCATTCACAAAATCGCGATCGTTTTTTCGCTGCACCTTCCCTTTCATTCATTGATTGTCTGATCCCATCATCCGTATAATAGAACCCGCCAAAGGACAAGCAGCTGGAACGATGGATCAAGCACGCATGGCGACTCCGGGCAGCGTTATGTCGCCGTTGCAGCTGCGACTGTCGTCCGCATTGGCCATGGTCATGGCGTCCGATGATCCAGCGGGTGCTTCCATTGTCGTCACTTTCCCCGCCGATCAATTCGGGAGGATGGCGTCATCCCCCGTGGGGCGCATCAACCGTGATTTAGTTCTGGCATTGAGTGAAACCGCTCTTCGAATTCCGTCCTCGTCCGGAGTTACTCTTTCGGCACTACTTCCCACGTTGCCTGTTGGGTCTGCCGCACCGGCGCTCCTGGAGATCGGCCTGGCTGGCGAGGAGTTCGTTTCTTCACCCCTCTCTCTCGCCTCGCCAGGTGGGCAGAATATTAATGCAATTCGAGCTTTTTGTTGCAATTACATACTTGATGTTTTCTGCACGCAGGACCGGCCTCGACAGCGCTCGGCGCCGGCCTGGTTTGGCACGCGAGCAGACCGATTTCGAATGGTCTCGCACTGAGCAGCAGTCCGTTCGTGGTGGCAGCGGGCGCGGGCCTGGCGGCGCGGCAGGAGCAGGGCCAGCTGTGGTGCCAGTTCGGCGGACCCCGCGCTGCTGCCGTCCCTGTGTCTCCGGTGGCAGTCAACGCCGTCGATTTCGCGTCGAAATCCGCTGTGCGATGCAGTCTTCCGGCGGGAGCTGAGGCTGGCGTCGCACACGTCCGTCTTGTCGAGAGCCTCTCTGGGCAGCTCGGAGCCGTGGACGTGCCGCTCCACAGCCCGGCAGCTGTCTTGGCCGCGCTGCCACGCACTCTGTCTGCTGGCGGCGGCGAGGCAACGGGCTCGCTGCTGTTGCTCGCCGGACGAGACATGCTCCCGGGCACGGTCTCGCTGATCCGGCTCGTTCCGCGGTTTGGTGCAACGGTGGCCCTGGGCGCCGGATATCACGTGCGGCTTCTGAGCAGTGGCGCTGCTGTAGTGGAGGTCGCGAGCAGCGCTGGTGCATACGCTGTGCAGTTGAGCGCCGACGGAGCGAGCTTCACCTCACAGGACGCCCTCGTCGACATCGCTGGTGCGTGAGCTTGCGTATTTGCCTGTGATCTGTACTCTGCCGAGAACGCGCATGCAGGCGTTCCCCCGGTCGAGTCTTCGTTGTGCTGGAGGCCCACTGATGGCAGCGGATGCGAGGAGAGCGACGACGGCGTGTGCGTCTGGAGCACGAGCTTCGCGCTCGGGGGTCCAAGCGACGACGTGCGCCTCGTCAAATGCATCGTGGAGGCCGGCCCCGAGGCTGCGCTGCCGGCGCTGGTTGCTCCATCCCGCTCGACCGTCTATCTGAACGCGCCGCGGATTACCGTTGTGTCGTCGCCTGGCTATAGTGAATTGTCGTTCCCTTTCGGAAACCAGTCCGGCATGCTTCCAGCCTGCATCGTGGACGGTATACCGACGACGTCAGCCGGAACGATCGTCGACGTCAGTAGCAACCCGGGCGTGGTCGGCGTGGCGATTTCGTGCCTGTTGTCGCTGGGCGAGCCGCGAGCTGTGATCGGCTTCGCTTCGGTCTCGGTCTCTGCATTCGTTGGCTCAGTCGTTGTGGAGCTGCTAGGTCTGCGTTCGCTTCTTATCCTTTGAATCCAGCAGCTCGCGTTCGCTGTTCTGACAGCCGAAGCAGAGCCCCCGCGCCTGCACTCGGTGGAGCCCGCGGTCGGGCTCCCGTTCAGCTTGGTGGGAGTGCACGGGGCAAGCTTCGCTGGGGAGGTGTGGCTGTCGGTGTCGACAAGTGCTGTGCTAGCGCTGTCGCCGCTGCGGGTGCTGTCGACGTCGTTCGCATTGGGCGAGCTGCTTTCGCTTCGCGATCGGCTGGCAAGCGAGATCTCTGGCGGAGGGCTGCTGGATGGCGCAGGTCGGCTGCAGTACTTCAGCGATGCCCCGTGGACGGTCGCATCGATCTCTGTGCTACGAGCGAGCACGGGCGGATCCGTTGAGAACAGCTCCACGACGGCAGTTGCGGGTGGGCCGCTGGAGCTCAACGTCGCTGGGGGGATGTTGCTGGAGGTTTCGGGCGTCGCCGGCGGGGCGGCCCCGCCCCTGGCCGCAGTGCATTGCATCTTCGTGTCGTCGTCACGGTCGGCCATCGTGGTGATGGCGCAGCCGGAGGATCCCCGGTCGACGCCGACCGTGACCTGCCTGCAGCCGGCGCGCCGGCCAGGGACGGTGCTGCTGCTGGCAGGGATTTTCGGATCCAGTGCAGAGTTCGTAACGGATGCGATCGTCAAGGACTCGATTCCGCAAACGACAGCCATCTCGACAACTACGTCCATTTCAACAGCTGCAGCTGACGCCGCAGTGCTCGCCGCCACGCCAGTGGAGGGCCATCTCGGGCTTGACAGTTGGGTTATGCTAGATGCGAGGCATTGGACGGCGCCGACAGTGCACTGCTCCATCCCCAACGCGAATGGTGGCGGGCGGCTCTCTGCCCGTGGTCGCGTTCTTTCAACGGCGGCGGTGTTCTGTGATGTGCTGGCGGGTGATTACGAGGCAGGCGTTGTATCAGTGCGCCTTGCGGCGAGCATGACGACTTCCTCTGGAGATGTGACCGCATCATCGTCGTCGTCGCTCCTGTTCACGTGGGTGCAGGCTCCGGATCTTAGCCCCGCCGGCAGCGCAGCGAGCGGTCTCGGGGGCTCAATACTGTCTCTGACTGGGCGGGCGCGACCACTCGCGGGCTCCATCGGCTGCATCGTTGGCTCGAAAGTGGTCGTGGCGGGCTGGAGTGACGGGTGTGTGCTGCCGGCTCGGGCGGCGCTGCACGACGACGTTTCCGTGATTGTGGGGGGTGCCACAAACCCGTCGCTGGTGCCAACACGCATCTCGTACCTGCAACCTGGTGCGCACGGGCCCATTCAAGTCTAGCGTGAAGTTCTTGTAATGGGGGGCTGACTTCATTCCGCCCTCGCAGCGCTAGCCGGCCGCACGACTGCAACTCCTGTCGCGGTATTATCATCGCTCGTCCTGCCAGCAGAGATGGATAGGGATGCCGGCAGGAGCGCCGTCACGTTCGTGCTCTCAACGAGCGGGTCGCGGGCAGTGTGTCGGTTTGGAGCAGGTGGGCGAAGCGTGCCAGCGACACGCTCGGACTTGGGAGGCAGTGGTGCAATGACGCGGGCATTGTTCTCGTGCTCGATCATGGGCCAGCCCGCCGGCTTTGTCGCCGTGTTTGTCAATGTGGATGGCGTGCAGCTGCTGGCATTGCTGCAGGTGGCCTTGCGCGGTGAGTGTCAATGGGCCTCACATGCTGTCTGCTCGTGCCTGGACGATGGTGGCGATGCTCATGCCGTCTGCAGAACCAGGCGCCATCTCAAGAGCAGTGCCCTCGTTGGTGCCTCTGAGCGAGAGCACACTCGTCGTCCTGGAATCCGCTGGCCTTCCCACCGGAGAAGCGCACCTGCAGTGCAACGTCGGCGGTCTTCAGGGGCTCAGGTCGCGCGGCTTGTCGTCCGCGGCATTGCTGTGCGAGGTCCCGCCGCCAGCATGGACGACCACCGCGGACTGGCGCGCGACCAGCCAGGCAATGCGACTTCTTGTCAGCGTAGACGAGGTTGTCCCGCTCGGGCAGGTGGCGCTGGGAACGGCAGCCGTTGAGGTCGCTTGGGAGGCGGAGCCAGCTGCAGCTGTCGGCGGCTCGCTTCCGTTCACCTTTGCGTCTGCACCAGCGGGCCCGCTGCCTCTGCCTATGGCAACTCGCGTCTCGATGCTTGCGACAGGGACATCCGTGGCAGTCGCGAGCCCTTCAGCAGCGACACACTGCGTTGTAGATGGCAACGCAGTGGAATTGGCCACGGTGCAGGCGCCATCGGGTTCAGGATCGCTGGACTTGCACGTCGTGCGCTGCAGTATTGGGACGGTCGCGGGCTCGTTTCGGGCATCTGTGCAGCCGGTGCGGTCTGTTGCAGGCTTTGTGGCGTTGGCGCTCGGGGGTGCGGCAGGGCCATCTGCAACGGTCGCGGTTACCGGTGCGATCTCGTGTTTTCCACGTGCCCTCTGTGAGCGATCTCTGTGGCCGTCGTCTGAGACGCGAGCAGAGCCTGCTTTCGTGTCCGGCGTCGCTCCCATGGCGGCGGGGCCTTTCGCGCTTGTCTTGTTTCGGGGCCGCAATCTGGGCACGATCGGGGAGCGGGCTGTCGCATACACGCATCAGGACAGCATGGTGCTGGGGCCGTCAATGGCTGCGGTCGCATCGTCAGCGCTGGCGTTTGTGGAGCTTGCACCGCCGACAGCAGGTGCAGCTGCAGCGTTTGGCGAGGACTGGCTTGCACTGGACGCAACGGGTCTGCTTGAGCCGCGCAGTGCGCACGCTGATCTTGGTTACGGTTATATTGGCGCTTGGTGAATGGTCTCTGACTGACCTCTCCTCAGCGGCGGGTTGGAAGGCGACGGAGCTGGTTATTGCAGGAGGCGTGGAGCTTGGCGCTGAGAAAGCCAACGCGCTCTCCGGAGCCGGGATCGCCATTCGCAACGGCGATAGGAGCGCCTTGGACAACTCGAGCGCTCTGCCTGGGGCCGGCGCGCTGACAACATCTCTAGCGGAGACGGGGGGCGCCCTCGTGACAGCTTCAGGGCCAGGCTCTGTGGCGTCAGTGCAGCTGGTGTGCGCACTGCGCTCATCATCGGCTTCTGTGGTGGTTGTGCATGCGCTGCCGTCAAGCTCCGACAGCACGCTGGGCACATCGCTTTCATGCGTGCTCCCGGCCCGCGCGGCGGCACGGCAGCTGATTTTGGCGGGCGAGGCGTGGCATCCGGGTCATCCGAGCGATGTCTTTCCGCTGCTCACGCAAGGTGCAGAAGACCGCCGTCGTGGCCTTGCCTTTTCGGGTGGTCTGATGCACGGTTTGCGATTGGATGCAGCATTTGCGCGGCCAAGCGGACCGGCAGCTCTGGCATCAGTCGAGGGCACGGCAGCGCTCGTGTGGGTTTTCGAGCCTGCCGTGGGCGGCCCCTCGCCTGCAGAGGGACCGTTGGAGTCCGGCTCATGGCTTGTCGTTCCGGTTCGAGACTGGACGGCGGCGAGTGTTGGTGTTTGGTGCCGAGGGTCGCCCTTCGTACCGGCCGCGCCAGGGCGGGCGCTGAGCTCGGCGCTGCTGCTGTGCGAGGTGACGAGCGTTCCGCGGCTGAACGCAACGACAAGCTTCACGCTCGCGGTGTCTGCGGACGGCGTGACATATCTTGATGCTGGCGTTTTTGCTGCTGCAGGTACGTGCACGTTTGGCCAGATTATGATCGTTCTTCTGACAACGCCTTCGTCTCTCAGATGTTGGGTCGCCACTGGTGCCAGCCTCACCGTTTGCCGCTTCAACACATGGTGGGGAGCACGTGGCTATTCAGATGCCGCAGCGGCCTGGTGCGACAACCGTCGTGTGTTTCGTGCGAGCAAAAGTGTGGGTCTCCGGAGCCAGCGGGGTCTGCACGCTGTCCGCACGCCCGCCGGGCGTGGAGCCGATCGAGGTGGGCGCTGCTGGAACCGCACTTGCTGCTGACGCCTCGTCTGCGCTGTTGTGGTATCGAGGTGCGTCCCCTTTCACCAGATGTCGCTATTTGGATCTGGCAAACTGCAGCGCCTGTGCGCCATCGATCATTCACACTCTCGGGTCCGCTGCCGCGGGCCCTGCAGGTGCTTCGCAAGTTGTCTCCAGCCTGACGGAGGTGGTTCCATGGGCGGCGCCGGATGCCGATTCCGTCATGCAAGACGATGGCGCTCGCGGCGCTGTCGCAGTGCACTTTGCTGTTGACGGCTTCGATGCGCAAGGCACACGCGGCTCGATCCACTCATCAGCGGTCCTGTCGGAGGAAGCGACGTGTCTGCTTCACAACGGCCGGAGCGTGCCTGCTGTGATCGTGGGCGGCAGCCGGGCACTTCGAGTGCTGCGATGCACAGTCGCAGGTCCGCCGGCAGGGTTCGCGTGGGTCCGCACAGCCATCGCGGGCGTCGCATCGATCAACACTGGCATGGTTCAATTTGTTGGTCCGTCAACGTTTCATTCACAAAATCGCGATCGCTTTTTCGCTGCACCTTCCCTTTCATTCATTGATTGTCTGATCCCATCATCCGTATAATAGAACCCGCCAAAGGACAAGCAGCTGGAACGATGGATCAAGCACGCATGGCGACTCCGGGCAGCGTTATGTCGCCGTTGCAGCTGCGACTGTCGTCCGCATCGGCCATGGTCATGGCGTCCGATGATCCAGCGGGTGCTTCCATTGTCGTCACTTTCCCCGCCGATCAATTCGGGAGGATGGCGTCATCCCTCGTGGGGCGCATCAACCGTGATTTAGTTCTGGCATTGAGTGAAACCGCTCTTCGAATTCCGTCCTCGTCCGGAGTTACTCTTTCGGCACTACTTCCCACGTTGCCTGTTGGGTCTGCCGCACCGGCGCTCCTGGAGATCGGCCTGGCTGGCGAGGAGTTCGTTTCTTCGCCCCTCTCTCTCGCCTCGCCAGGTGGGCAGAATATCAATGCAATTCGAGCTTTTTGTTGCAATTACATACTTGATGTTTTCTGCACGCAGGACCGGCCTCGACAGCGCTCGGCGCCGGCCTGGTTTGGCACGCGAGCAGACCGATTTCGAATGATCTCGCACTGAGCAGCAGTCCGTTCGTGGTGGCAGCGGGCGCGGGCCTGGCGGCGCGGCAGGAGCAGGGCCAGCTGTGGTGCCAGTTCGGCGGAGCCCGCGCTGCTGCCGCCCCTGTGTCTCCGGCGGCAGTCAACGCCGTTGATTTCGTGTCGAACTCCGCCGTGCGATGCAGTCTTCCGGCGGGAGCTGAGGCTGGCGTCGCACACGTCCGTCTTGTCGAGAGCCTCTCTGGGGAGCTCGGAGCCGTGGACGTGCCGCTCCACAGCCCGGCAGCTGTCTTGGCCGCGCTGCCACGCACTCTGTCTGCTGGCGGCGGCAAGGCAACGGGCTCGCTGCTGTTGCTCTCCGGACGAGACATGCTCCCGGGCACGGTCTCGCTGATCCGGCTCGTTCCGCGGTTTGGTGCAACGGTGGCCCTGGGCGCCGGATATCACGTGCGGCTTCTGAGCAGTGGCGCTGCTGTAGTGGAGGTCGCGAGCAGCGCTGGTGCATACGCTGTGCAGTTGAGCGCCGACGGAGCGAGCTTCACCTTACAGGACGCCCTCGTCGACATTGCTGGTGCGTGAGCTTGCGTATTTGCCTGTGATCCGTACTCTGCCGAGAACGCGCATGCAGGCGTTCCCCCGGTCGAGTCTTCGTTGTGCTGGAGGCCCACTGATGGCAGCGGATGCGAGGAGAGCGACGACGGCGTGTGCGTCTGGAGCACGAGCTTCGCGCTCGGGGCCCCAAGCGACGACGTGCGCCTCGTCAAATGCATCGTGGAGGCCGGCCCCGAGGCTGCGCTGCCGGCGCTGGTTGCTCCATCCCGCTCGACCATCTATCTGAACGCGCCGTGGATTACCGTTGTGTCGTCGCCTGGCTATAGTGGATCGTCGTTCCCTTTCGGAAACCAGTCCGGCATGCTTCCAGCCTGCATCGTGGACGGTATACCGACGACGTCAGCCGGAACGACCGTCGACGTCAGTAGCAACCCGGGCGTGGTCGGCGTGGCGATTTCGTGCCTGTTGTCGCTGGGCGAGCCGCGAGCTGTGATCGGCTTCGCTTCGGTCTCGGTCTCTGCATTCGTTGGCTCAGTCGTTGTGGAGCTGCTAGGTCTGTGTTCGCTTCTAATCCTTTGAATCCAGCAGCTCGCGTTCGCTGTTCTGACAGCCGAAGCAGAGCCCCCGCGCCTGCACTCGGTGGAGCCCGCGGTCGGGCTCCCGTTCAGCTTGGTGGGAGTGCACGGGGCAAGCTTCGCTGGGGAGGTGTGGCTGTCGGTGTCGACAAGTGCTGTGCTAGCGCCGTCACCGCTGCGGGTGCTGTCGACGTCGTTCGCATTGGGCGAGCTGCTTTCGCTTCGCGATCGGCTGGCAAGCGAGATCTCTGGCGGAGGGCTGCTGGATGGTGCAGGTCGGCTGCAGTACTTCAGCGATGCCCCGTGGACGGTCGCATCGATCTCTGTGCTACGAGCGAGCACGGGCGGATCCGTTGAGAACAGCTCCACGATGGCAGTTGCGGGTGGGCCGCTGGAGCTCAACGTCGCTGGGGGATGTTGCTGGAGGTTTCGGGCGTCGCCGGCGGGCGGCCCCGCCCTGGCCGCAGTGCATTGCATCTTCGTGTCGTCGTCACGGTCGGCCATCGTGGTGATGGCGCAGCCGGAGGATCCCCGGTCGACGCCGACCGTGACCTGCCTGCAGCCGGCGCGCCGGCCAGGGACGGTGCTGCTGCTGGCAGGGATTGGCGGATCCAGTGCAGAGTTCGTAACGGATGCGATCGTCAAGGACTCGATTCCGCAAACGACAGCCATCTCGACAACTACGTCCATTTCAACAGCTGCAGCTGACGCCGCAGTGCTCGCCGCCACGCCAGTGGAGGGCCATGTCGGGCTCGACAGTTGGGTTATGCTAGATGCGAGGCATTGGACGGCGCCGACAGTGCACTGCTCCATCCCCAACGCGAATGGTGGCGGGCGGCTCTCTTCCCGTGGTCGCGTTCTTTCAACGGCGGCGGTGTTCTGTGAGGTGCTGGCGGGTGATTACGAGGCAGGCGTTGTATCAGTGCGCCTTGCGGCGAGCATGACGACTTCCTCTGGAGATGTGACCGCATCATCGTCGTCGTCGCTCCTGTTCACGTGGGTGCAGGCTCCGGATCTTAGCCCCGCCGGCAGCGCAGCAAGCGGTCTCGGGGGCTCAATACTGTCTCTGACTGGGCGGGCGCGACCACTCGCGGGCTCCATCGGCTGCATCGTTGGCTCGACAGTGGTCGTGGCGGGCTGGAGTGACGGGTGTGTGCTGCCGGCTCGGGCGGCGCTGCACGACGACGTTTCCGTGATTGTGGGGGGTGCCACAAACCCGTCGCTGGTGCCAACACGCATCTCGTACCTGCAACCTGGTGCGCACGGGCCCATTCAAGTCTAGCGTGAAGTTCTTGTAATGGGGGGCTGACTTCATTCCGCCCTCGCAGCGCTAGCCGGCCGCACGACTGCAACTCCTGTCGCGGTATCATCATCGCTCGTCCTGCCAGCAGAGATGGATAGGGATGCCGGCAGGAGCGCCGTCACGTTCGTGCTCTCAACAAGCGGGTCGCGGGCAGTGTGTCGGTTTGGAGCAGGTGGGCGAAGCGTGCCAGCAACACGCTCGGACTTGGGAGGCAGTGGTGCAATGACGCGGGCATTGTTCTCGTGCTCGATCATGGGCCAGCCCGCCGGCTTTGTCGCCGTGTTTGTCAATGTGGATGGCGTGCAGCTGCCGGCATTGCTGCAGGTGGCCTTGCGCGGTGAGTGTCAATGGGCCTCACATGCTGTCTGCTCGTGCCTGGACGATGGTGGCGATGCTCATGCAGTCCGCAGAACCAGGCGCCATCTCAAGAGCAGTGCCCTCGTTGGTGCCTCTGAGCGAGAGCACACTCGTCGTCCTGGAATCCGCTGGCCTTCCCACCGGAGAAGCGCACCTGCAATGCAACGTCGGCGGTCTTCAGGGGCTCAGGTCGCGCGGCTTGTCGTCCGCGGCATTGCTGTGCGAGGTCCCGCCGCCAGCATGGACGACCACCGCGGACTGGCGCGCGACCAGCCAGGCAATGCGACTTCTTGTCAGCGTAGACGAGGTTGTCCCGCTCGGGCAGGTGGCGCTGGGAACGGCAGCCGTTGAGGTCGCTTGGGAGGCGGAGCCAGCTGCAGCTGTCGGCGGCTCGCTTCGGTTCACCTTTGCGTCCGCTCCAGCGGGCCCGCTGCCTCTGCCTATGGCAACTCGCGTCTCGATGCTTGCGACAGGGACATCCGTGGCAGTCGCGAGCCTTTCAGCAGCGACACACTGCGTTGTAGATGGCAACGCAGTGGAATTGGCCACGGTGCAGGCGCCATCGGGTTCAGGATCGCTGGACTTGCACGTCGTGCGCTGCAGTATTGGGACGGTCGCGGGCTCGTTTCGGGCATCTGTGCAGCCTGTGCGGTCTGTTGCAGGCTTTGTGGCGTTGGCGCTCGGGGGTGCGGCAGGGCCATCTGCAACGGTCGCGGTTACCGGTGCGATCTCGTGTTTTCCACGTGCCCTCTGTGAGCGATCTCTGTGGCCGTCGTCTGAGACGCGAGCAGAGCCTGCTTTCGTGTCCGGCGTCGCTCCCATGGCGGCGGGGCCTTTCTCGCTTGTCGTGTTTCGGGGCCGCAATCTGGGCACGATTGGGGAGCGGGCTGTCGCGTACACGCATCAGGACAGCATGGTGCTGGGGCCGTCAATGGCTGCGGTCGCATCGTCAGCGCTGGCGTTTGTGGAGCTTGCACCGCCGACAGCAGGTGCAGCTGCAGCGTTTGGCGAGGACTGGCTTGCACTGGACGCAACGGGTCTGCTTGAGCCGCGCAGTGCGCACGCTGATCTTGGTTACGGTTATATTGGCGCTTGGTGAATGGTCTCTGACTGACCTCTCCTCAGCGGCGGGTTGGAAGGCGACGGAGCTGGTTATTGCAGGAGGCGTGGAGCTTGGCGTTGAGAAAGCCAACGCGCTCTCCGGAGCCGGGATCGTCATTCGCAACGGCGATAGCAGCGCCTTGGACAACTCGAGCGCTCTGCCTGGGGCCGGCGCGCTGACAACATCTCTAGCGGAGACGGGGGGCGCCCTCGTGACCGCTTCAGGGCCAGGCTCTGTGGCGTCAGTGCAGCTGGTGTGCGCACTGCGCTCATCATCGGCTTCTGTGGTGGTTGTGCATGCGCTGCGGTCAAGCTCCGACAGCACGCTGGGCACATCGCTTTCATGCGTGCTCCCGGCCCGCGCGGCGGCACGGCAGCTGATTTCGGCGGGCGAGGCGTGGCATCCGGGTCATCCGAGCGATGTCTTTCCGCTGCTCACGCAAGGTGCAGAAGACCGCCGTCGTGGCCTTGCCTTTTCGGGTGGTCTGATGCACGGTTTGCGATTGGATGCAGCATTTGCGCGGCCAAGCGGACCGGCAGCTCTGGCATCAGTTGAGGGCACGGCAGCGCTCGTGTGGGTTTTCGAGCCTGCCGTGGCGGCCCCTCGCCTGCAGAGGGACCGTTGGAGTCCGGCTCATGGCTTGTCATTCCGGTTCGAGACTGGACGGCGGCGAGTGGTGGTGTTTGGTGCCGAGGGTCGCCCTTCGTACCGGCTGCGCCAGGGCGGGCGCTGAGCTCGGCGCTGCTGCTGTGCGAGGTGACGAGCGTTCCGCGGCTGAACGCCACGACAAGCTTCACGCTCGCGGTGTCTGCGGACGGCGTGACGTATCTTGATGCTGGCGTTTTCGCTGCTGCAGGTACGTGCACGTTTGGCCAGATTATGATCGTTCTTCTGACAACGCCTTCGTCTCTCAGATGTTGGGTCGCCACTGGTGCCAGCCTCACCGTTTGCCGCTTCAACACATGGTGGGGAGCACGTGGCTATTCAGATGCCGCAGCGGCCTGGTGCAACAACCGTCGTGTGTTTCGTGCGAGCAAAAGTGTGGGTCTCCGGAGCCAGCGGGGTCTGCACGCTGCCCGCACGCCCGCCGGGCGTGGAGCCGATCGAGGTGGGCGCTGCTGGAACCGCACTTGCTGCTGACGCCTCGTCTGCGCTGTTGTGGTATCGAGGTGCGTCCCCTTTCACCAGATGTCGCTATTTGGATCTGGCAAACTGCAGCGCCTGTGCACCATCGATCATTCACACTCTCGGGTCCGCTGCCGCGGGCCCTGCAGGTGCTTCGCAAGTTGTCTCCAGCCTGACGGAGGTGGTTCCATGGGCGGCGCCGGATGCCGATTCCGTCATGCAAGACGATGGCGCTCGCGGCGCTGTCGCAGTGCACTTTGCTGTTGACGGCTTCGATGCGCCAGGCACACGCGGCTCGATCCACTCGTCAGTGGTCCTATCGGAGGAAGCGACGTGTCTGCTTCACAACGACCGGAGCGTGCCTGCTGTGATCGTGGGCGGCAGCCGGGCGCTTCGAGTGCTGCGATGCACAGTCGCAGGTCCGCCGGCAGGGTTCGCGTGGGTCCGCACAGCCATCGCGGGCGTCGCATCGATCAACACTGGCATGGTTCAATTTGTTGGTCCGTCAACGTTTCATTCACAAAATCGCGATCGCTTTTTCGCTGCACCTTCCCTTTCATTCATTGATTGTCTGATCCCATCATCCGTATAATAGAACCCGCCAAAGGACAAGCAGCTGGAACGATGGATCAAGCACGCATGGCGACTCCGGGCAGCGTTATGTCGCCGTTGCAGCTGCGACTGTCGTCCGCATCGGCCATGGTCATGGCGTCCGATGATCCAGCGGGTGCTTCCATTGTCGTCACTTTCCCCGCCGATCAATTCGGGAGGATGGCGTCATCCCTCGTGGGGCGCATCAACCGTGATTTAGTTCTGGCATTGAGTGAAACCGCTCTTCGAATTCCGTCCTCGTCCGGAGTTACTCTTTCGGCACTACTTCCCACGTTGCCTGTTGGGTCTGCCGCACCGGCGCTCCTGGAGATCGGCCTGGCTGGCGAGGAGTTCGTTTCTTCGCCCCTCTCTCTCGCCTCGCCAGGTGGGCAGAATATTAATGCAATTCGAGCTTTTTGTTGCAATTACATACTTGATGTTTTCTGCACGCAGGACCGGCCTCGACAGCGCTCGGCGCCGGCCTGGTTTGGCACGCGAACAGACCGATTTCAAATGGTCTCGCACTGAGCAGCAGTCCGTTCGTGGTGGCAGCGGGCGCGGGCCTGGCGGCGCGGCAGGAGCAGGGCCAGCTGTGGTGCCAGTTCGGCGGAGCCCGCGCTGCTGCCGTCCCTGTGTCTCCGGCGGCAGTCAACGCCGTCGATTTCGCGTCGAAATCCGCTGTGCGATGCAGTCTTCCGGCGGGAGCTGAGGCTGGCGTCGCACACGTCCGTCTTGTCGAGAGCCTCTCTGGGCAGCTCGGAGCCGTGGACGTGCCGCTCCACAGCCCGGCAGCTGTCTTGGCCGCGCTGCCACGCACTCTGTCTGCTGGCGGCGGCGAGGCAACGGGCTCGCTGCTGTTGCTCGCCGGACGAGACATGCTCCCGGGCACGGTCTCGCTGATCCGGCTCGTTCCGCGGTTTGGTGCAACGGCGGCCCTGGGCGCCGGATATCACGCGCGGCTTCTGAGCAGTGGCGCTGCTGTAGTGGAAGTCGCGAGCAGCGCTGGTGCATACGCTGTGCAGTTGAGCGCCGACGGAGCGAGCTTCACCTCACAGGACGCCCTCGTCGACATTGCTGGTGCGTGAGCTTGCGTATTTGCCTGTGATCTTTACTCTGCCAAGCACGCGCATGCAGGCGTTCCCCCGGTCGAGTCTTCGTTGTGCTGGAGGCCCACTGATGGCAGCGGATGCGAGGAGAGCGACGACGGCGTGTGCGTCTGGAGCACGAGCTTCGCGCTCGGGGCTCCAAGCGACGACGTGCGCCTCGTCAAATGCATCGTGGAGGCCGGCCCCGAGGCTTTTCTGCCGGCGCTGGTTGCTCCATCCCGCTCGACCATCTATCTGAACGCGCCGCGGATTACCGTTGTGTCGTCGCCTGGCTATAGTGAATTGTCGTTCCCTTTCGGAAACCAGTCCGGCTTGCTTCCAGCCTGCATCGTGGACGGTATACCGACGACGTCAGCCGGAACGACCGTCGACGTCAGTAGCAACCCGGGCGTGATTGGCGTGGCGATTTCGTGCCTGTTGTCGCTGGGCGAGCCGCGAGCTGTGATCGGCTTCGCTTCGGTCTCGGTCTCTGCATTCGTTGGCTCAGTCGTTGTGGAGCTGCTAGGTCTGCGTTCGCTTCTTATCCTTTGATCCAGCAGCTCGCGTTCGCTGTTCTGACAGCCGAAGCAGAGCCCCCGCGCCTGCACTCGGTGGAGCCCGCGGTCGGGCTCCCGTTCAGCTTGGTGGGAGTGCACGGGGCAAGCTTCGCTGGGGAGGTGTGGCTGTCGGTGTCGACAAGTGCTGTGCTAGCGCCGTCGCCGCTGCGGGTGCTGTCGACGTCGTTCGCAGTGGGCGAGCTGCTTTCGCTTCGCGATCGGCTGGCAAGCGAGATCTCTGGCGGAGGGCTGCTGGATGGCGCAGGTCGGCTGCAGTACTTCAGCGATGCCCCGTGGACGGTCGCATCGATCTCTGTGCTACGAGCGAGCACGGGCGGATCCGTTGAGAACAGCTCTACGACGGCAGTTGCGGGTGGGCCGCTGGAGCTCAACTTCGCTGGGGGGATGTTGCTGGAGGTTTCGGGCGTCGCCGGCGGGGCGGCCCCGCCCCTGGCCGCAGTGCATTGCATCTTCGTGTCGTCGTCACGGTCGGCCATCGTGGTGATGGCGCAGCCGGAGGATCCCCGGTCGACGCCGACCGTGACCTGCCTGCAGCCGGCGCGCCGGCCAGGGACGGTGCTGCTGCTGGCAGGGATTTTCGGATCCAGTGCAGAGTTCGTAACGGATGCGATCGTCAAGGACTCGATTCCGCAAACGACAGCCATCTCGACAACTACGTCCATTTCAACAGCTGCAGCTGACGCCGCAGTGCTCGCCGCCACGCCAGTGGAGGGCCATCTCGGGCTTGACAGTTGGGTTATGCTAGATGCGAGGCATTGGACGGCGCCGACAGTGCACTGCTCCATCCCCGGCGCGAATGGTGGCGGGCGGCTCTCTTCCCGTGGTCGCGTTCTTTCAACGGCGGCGGTGTTCTGTGAGGTGCTGGCGGGTGATTACGAGGCAGGCGTTGTATCAGTGCGCCTTGCGGCGAGCATGACGACTTCCTCTGGAGATGTGACCGCATCATCGTCGTCGTCGCTCCTGTTCACGTGGGTGCAGGCTCCGGATCTTAGCCCCGCCGGCAGCGCAGCGAGCGGTCTCGGGGGCTCAATACTGTCTCTGACTGGGCGGCCGCGACCACTCGCGGGCTCCATCGGCTGCATCGTCGGCTCGAAAGTGGTCGTGGCGGGCTGGAGTGACGGGTGTGTGCTGCCGGCTCGGGCGGCGCTGCACGACGACGTTTCCGTGATTGTGGGGGGTGCCACAAACCCGTCGCTGGTGCCAACACGCATCTCGTACCTGCAACCTGGTGCGCACGGGCCCATTCAAGTCTAGCGTGAAGTTCTTGTAATGGGGGGCTGACTTCATTCCGCCCTCGCAGCGCTAGCCGGCCGCACGACTGCAACTCCTGTCGCGGTATCATCATCGCTCGTCCTGCCAGCAGAGATGGATAGGGATGCCGGCAGGAGCGCCGTCACGTTCGTGCTCTCAACGAGCGGGTCGCGGGCAGTGTGTCGGTTTGGAGCAGGTGGGCGAAGCGTGCCAGCAACACGCTCGGACTTGGGAGGCAGTGGTGCAATGACGCGGGCGTTGTTCTCGTGCTCGATCATGGGCCAGCCCGCCGGCTTTGTCGCCGTGTTTGTCAATGTGGATGGCGTGCAGCTGCCGGCATTGCTGCAGGTGGCCTTGCGCGGTGAGTGTCAATGGGCCTCACATGCTGTCTGCTCGTGCCTGGACGATGGTGGCGATGCTCATGCAGTCCGCAGAACCAGGCGCCATCTCAAGAGCAGTGCCCTCGTTGGTGCCTCTGAGCGAGAGCACACTCGTCGTCCTGGAATCCGCTGGCCTTCCCACCGGAGAAGCGCACCTGCAATGCAACGTCGGCGGTCTTCAGGGGCTCAGGTCGCGCGGCTTGTCGTCCGCGGCATTGCTGTGCGAGGTCCCGCCGCCAGCATGGACGACCACCGCGGACTGGCGCGCGACCAGCCAGGCAATGCGACTTCTTGTCAGCGTAGACGAGGTTGTCCCGCTCGGGCAGGTGGCGCTGGGGACAGCAGCCGTTGAGGTCGCTTGGGAGGCGGAGCCAGCTGCAGCTGTCGGCGGCTCGCTTCCGTTCACCTTTGCGTCCGCACCAGCGGGCCCGCTGCCTCTGCCTATGGCAACTCGCGTCTCGATGCTTGCGACAGGGACATCCGTGGCAGTCGCGAGCCTTTCAGCAGCGACACACTGCGTTGTAGATGGCAACGCAGTGGAATTGGCCACGGTGCAGGCGCCATCGGGTTCAGGATCGCTGGACTTGCACGTCGTGCGCTGCAGTATTGGGACGGTCGCGGGCTCGTTTCGGGCATCTGTGCAGCCGGTGCGGTCTGTTGCAGGCTTTGTGGCGTTGGCGCTCGGGGGCGCGGCAGGGCCATCTGCAACGGTCGCGGTTACCGGTGCGATCTCGTGTTTTCCACGTGCCCTCTGTGAGCGATCTCTGTGGCCGTCGTCTGAGACGCGAGCAGAGCCTGCTTTCGTGTCCGGCGTCGCTCCCATGGCGGCGGGGCCTTTCGCGCTTGTCGTGTTTCGGGGCCGCAATCTGGGCACGATTGGGGAGCGGGCTGTCGCGTACACGCATCAGGACAGCATGGTGCTGGGGCCGTCAATGGCTGCGGTCGCATCGTCAGCGCTGGCGTTTGTGGAGCTTGCACCGCCGACAGCAGGTGCAGCTGCAGCGTTTGGCGAGGACTGGCTTGCACTGGACGCAACGGGTCTGCTTGAGCCGCGCAGTGCGCATGCTGATCTTGGTTACGGTTATATTGGCGCTTGGTGAATGGTCTCTGACTGACCTCTTCTCAGCGGCGGGTTGGAAGGCGACGGAGCTGGTTATTGCAGGAGGCGTGGAGCTTGGCGCTGAGAAAGCCAACGCGCTCTCCGGAGCCGGGATCGCCATTCGCAACGGCGATAGGAGCGCCTTGGACAACTCGAGCGCTCTGCCTGGGGCCGGCGCGCTGACAACATCTCTAGCGGAGACGGGGGGCGCCCTCGTGACAGCTTCAGGGCCAGGCTCTGTGGCGTCAGTGCAGCTGGTGTGCGCACTGCGCTCATCATCGGCTTCTGTGGTGGTTGTGCATGCGCTGCGGTCAAGCTCCGATAGCACGCTGGGCACATCGCTTTCATGCGTGCTCCCGGCCCACGCGGCGGCACGGCAGCTGATTTCGGCGGGCGAGGCGTGGCATCCGGGTCATCCGAGCGATGTCTTTCCGCTGCTCACGCAAGGTGCAGAAGACCGCCGTCGTGGCCTTGCCTTTTCGGGTGGTCTGATGCACGGTTTGCGATTGGATGCAGCATTTGCGCGGCCAAGCGGACCGGCAGCTCTGGCATCAGTTGAGGGCACGGCAGCGCTCGTGTGGGTTTTCGAGCCTGCCGTGGGCGGCCCCTCGCCTGCAGAGGGACCGTTGGAGTCCGGCTCATGGCTTGTCATTCCGGTTCGAGACTGGACGGCGGCGAGTGGTGGTGTTTGGTGCCGAGGGTCGCCCTTCGTACCGGCTGCGCCAGGGCGGGCGCTGAGCTCGGCGCTGCTGCTGTGCGAGGTGACGAGCGTTCCGCGGCTGAACGCCACGACAAGTTTCACGCTCGCGGTGTCTGCGGACGGCGTGACGTATCTTGATGCTGGCGTTTTCGCTGCTGCAGGTACGTGCACGTTTGGCCAGATTATGATCGTTCTTCTGACAACGCCTTCGTCTCTCAGATGTTGGGTCGCCACTGGTGCCAGCCTCACCGTTTGCCGCTTCAACACATGGTGGGGAGCACGTGGCTATTCAGATGCCGCAGCGGCCTGGTGCAACAACCGTCGTGTGTTTCGTGCGAGCAAAAGTGTGGGTCTCCGGAGCCATTGGGGTCTGCACGCTGCCCGCACGCCCGCCGGGCGTGGAGCCGATCGAGGTGGGCGCTGCTGGAACCGCACTTGCTGCTGACGCCTCGTCTGCGCTGTTGTGGTATCGAGGTGCGTCCCCTTTCACCAGATGTCGTTATTTGGATCTGGCAAACTGCAGCGCCTGTGCGCCATCGATCATTCACACTCTCGGGTCCGCTGCCGCGGGCCCTGCAGGTGCTTCGCAAGTTGTCTCCAGCCTGACGGAGGTGGTTCCATGGGCGGCGCCGGATGCCGATTCCGTCATGCAAGACGATGGCGCTCGCGGCGCTGTCGCAGTGCACTTTGCTGTTGACGGCTTCGATGCGCCAGGCACACGCGGCTCGATCCACTCGTCAGTGGTCCTATCGGAGGAAGCGACGTGTCTGCTTCACAACGGCCGGAGCGTGCCTGCTGTGATCGTGGGCGGCAGCCGGGCGCTTCGAGTGCTGCGATGCACAGTCGCAGGTCCGCCGGCAGGGTTCGCGTGGGTCCGCACAGCCATCGCGGGCGTCGCATCGATCAACACTGGCATGGTCGAGTTCGTGGGTCCGTTTGGTTTGCATATAATCATGTAAATAGCTATCTTTGGACATGCGAATACGCATCCTTGGTCAATCTTTGGATCTGGTCAATCGCCAATTTCAATCGTGCAGAACCCGGGGCTTTAGAGTCTGCATTCCCTACAACAATCATGGAGTTGGAACCGTCTGTGGTACTTGTACGAGGGTTCGGCTTCGTGGAAGGCGTTTCAGGCGCCGGCTGCTCGATCGGGCGCTCACCCGCAAACCGCGGCCGTCTTTTATCTTCCGCCTTCGTCGTCTGCGACATTGTGCGCGTCATATTACTAGTTCACCTATGCGAATGTTTTTTGAATAATTTTCCTGACGTGCATGCATAAAGTACGCGGCTCGTACAGTCAGCACGAATGGCATCCCGGAGGCGGTCGCGGTTCGCTTGGCCCCCCCCGGCTCAATTATCACAGCTTTTGCCTCCGGCTCTGCGGTCCGTAAGCTGCCGCAGTGCGCCTTTCAGTCCTTTCATACCTGTTCATTTCTTCGTCAGGCAATCACGCTGCTGCCTTCGCCTTCTGACACTCTCAATGCCAATGCTGAAAGAGGCTCAGAGTGCGCATTTTTCGAAAGATTTTTGTTTTAGCTCGGCGAACCCCTTATTAATTGTACATATTCACACGTGCGAACCCCTCTTGCGCAGCACTGAGGGCTTGTTAGACATGATTGACCGAGGCCTCGCCGTCTTCCATGTGGATGGGAGTTCGACGCTGCAGCCGGCCACGGGAAGACTCCTCATCGGTTCACCTAACATTGGCAGCGTCATAGATCGGATCTCGTGCAGCTTCGACAGAGAGAATCGCGTGAAGGCCGAGCTCATCTACATCAACCACAACGTCAACGGGACGGCCCGCATTGTACAGAACGCGGCCAGCTGTCCTTTGCCCGATTCCCTTCTCCCTGGCTTCGTGTGGGTGTCGGTCGAGGATTCCGTGCGAGGCTTGCTCCACCTTCGACGTTTTTCTGTCGCTGGTGGGACCTTGAACGTTTTTTCACCTGTATACGTAATTTGTATTTCGCTGAATCTGCCAGCAGACGGTGCGAGAATCGTGGAGTCCCTCCCTCGCAGCGGGCCTCTCCGGCGCTCGACGCTGGTCGTCGGCGTCGGCCGAGACCTCCTACCCGGCAGCGTCCTCGCCCTTCGCATCATGCGCGCAGCCTTGGAGAAGGACGCGGACCCCGTTCGCGTGCACACCTTCAGCAGCGCCCTCGCAATCTGGGAAACGAGCGCGGCGCCGGCTAGCTTCCCCTCGCTCCCAGGAGTTTCGCGGTACGAGCTGACGCCGAACTGGCTCGACTGGAAGCCTACTGCGGCAACCATTACCCGCAACGGTGCAGTCAACTTTGGATTCCGAAATGATTTCCATTGCTGGCCGCTCACATTAATCCCGCGAACATCATTAAATATTTGTGCAGACGCCATCGATCGCCCCGCGCCGGCTCTCACAGATCTCGATCCCGTCTGCAAACTTCAGAATATCGAAGCTTCATGGTGCGCTCAACTTGTCTTTGAAATCTCGGCGCCAGCATCGGCTTGCAAGTTGTTGTCTAACAGAAAGTATTCTCTCCTGCAGCGAGGCCGCCAAGCTCGCGGTCGTTTCGGGAGCCAGGGCAATCGCAAACCTCGTGCCGAGCGAAGTGTTTGTGGGGTACTCGGAGGACTTTGTCGTCGTCGCCTCCGGAATTTCGACGGACTTGCCGGCGTTTCGTTCGCCCAGCTGCCTCATCGACGGGCAGCCCTCCACCGTTGTCGAACAGCTCCCATCATCCGACCGTAATGCAGCCACTAACGCAACGTGGGCCCTCAACCAGACCGTGGCGCCGGCTCTGCGGCCCCTGGCGCAGCTCTTCCGCTGCTCCGCCTTCTCGCTAGGCAACGCGGCCGTTCCGCGTCTGATGGACGTTTCTCTCGCCGGCGTGCCCAACTCTGTCACTCTCAGCGTGAACGGCAAGCTCAAATATTTATAGTCTCTCTATATGCTTTCTTACTGCGCGATTGCAGCTCCACCAGGTCTGCACGCCATCGTACCGCCAGTTGGCGTTCCTTTCTCGGCGACGTTCGTGTTTGGAGATAATCTCTGTGCGCTCGCCGCTTCGTTATATAATTGTGTCCACGTTCGGATCCGTTGCAATTGACTCGAGATCCAGTGGCTGGCGGGCGCATTACTCTTCATGGCGCGCGGCAGCTTGGCACCCCCGAAATCATTCCCATTTCATCCGGATTCGGCATTATCGAGCTCTCGCCTCGCGTGGAGGACTTGTTTGACGGCCTGCATCTGAGCGCTCTGGGACGGATGTCCTTCTACGGTTCGCAGTGCTTTCGTCATCTAATTTATCAAGCAACCTCGCTCGAACTTGTGATGCGCATTTCGTATGTTGAATTGTTTTTCTGGGCCCCCGGCCCGCAGAGACGGCCTGGGAGGCAACTGGCCTCCGCATCGCGGGTCAGGCTGTCCCGCAGCCGAGCGTCGCGCGACTTCCCGGAAATGTCACTCTCGGCAACGCGTCGTACCCCATCGATCTGAACGAAACAGAGCTCGTGCTCCAAAAAGAAGGCGGCGCGCGCCTCGTCGCTGCATCGTCCAGGCCGACCGCACCGGGGTCGCGCATCGTGTGCATATTCAAGGTGCCCCGTTGTCGTTGACGCCCCGCCTTTCCGATCTGTATCCGACGTTTCGGAAGCCCGGCGGCGGCTCCGAGCGTGGCGGGGTCGTGGTGATCGGCGTCAGCTCGGCCTCCACCCGCTTTGCGACGCTCGACTGTGTCTCGCCGTTCCTCCCGCCAGCTGCGGGCGCCATCGCCGTGCACGATGCTTCACAGCTGGGCACGGCCGGCGTGCTTTTCAACTTCACTGTTCAGGGTGCTCCTGGTTTTGGTTCACTAGATGATTCCGACTTCGCCATTCATAGCTGTAGCCATAGCCGCCATTCAGTACTCAATATTATCACAAAATGAAAGCCGCGCGTCTTTCAATTTTATATGCTGAGCTTGCGTGCAGGGCCGAAGAAAACCGCAACGGAGCGCGCTCTCGAGAACCCGCCTTCGACTGTTTTCGCACCTCAGTTCCTCGGCGCGCGATTCTTCCCCGCGCCGCGCCTTGCCGGCCTTCCAGTCCTGGTTTCGGTGGCGGACTGGACCGTTCCGACTGCGGCGTGCTGGGTCGGGGCCGGCGCCTCGAGCTCTACCGCCGGCTTCGGGCGCGTCGTGTCCACCGCCGCTGTTCTGTGCGTGCTGGACACGTTCGCTACAGACGCAGAGTCTATATCTGCAGGCGAGCCGAGCTCCGACGTCTCCGTCTTTGTGTCGGAGAGTGCCAAGTCGCGCGCCCTCGAGACGGGCGTGAGAATTGCGCTCATCGCCAACCCCTCTCTGGAAGGGGACCGCGCGGCCCGGCGCCTCCCACCTGCCGAATCCGTTGCTGTCGACGCGTCCGGCGGTACAGCGGTCGCGATCTCGTCGTCAACGGGCGATGCCGAGCTCTCCGTTTGTGTCGACGTCGAGCGTCGCATCTTTGTGTCCGGGCGCATGGGCTTCTGTCTAATGCCGGCAGCCGCTCCGGGTACTCCCTCTTCCCTTTTCCCCTCTGTTTTCGGGTACTCCGACCCATCGCTGGCTCCCCTGCCAATCTCCTATTTCGGTGCTTTTGCGTAAATTTAAATTTGCTTCAAATGGAGTTCGCTCTGAGACTCTTCGCAGACGAGGCTTCGTTCTGGGCGCCGCGCGGTGCAGGAAGTACACAGAGAGACGCTGGAATTCAGTTCACCGCCGATCTTCCAAGTGTTCTCGTTGTCGCTCGCAACATATTCGCGGCGCGATCTGTGGATTGCCTCTTTGACGACAGCCGACGCTCCCCGTCGGTTCTAACGCGTTTCGCTACGCCGACGTGGTCGCTTGTGGAGTGCCAGCTGCTCACGTCATCTCACGTCGGCTTCGTTTCGATTGGCTTTGTCGCCGATGGCGTCGTCTATCAGGGCGCGGCGCAGCTCGAATTCAGGGGTACTCCTTTTGTGAATCAATGACGCTGTTTAATTTGCGCGTCGCGAGCTTTCGTCCGCAGGCATTTCGGAATCGTTTTCCGTCGTGCCCCCACGGGTACCGAAGAACGGCGGAGTGTTGCTGATCGTGAAGGGAGACTCTATGCTGCCGACAGGCGGCCCGGTCGACTGCGTTTTCGATGGACGACGAACCGGATTCTCGAGATGGATCTCTACCTCTGCTGCTGCGTGCGAGACTCCCCTCTTGAACGATGGAGACCTTCTCTCGCTGCACACGGCCGCGACTGTACGCGTGGCTGGCGCTGGCCCGACAGCGACGTCGACGGCAGCTGCGGGCTCCGCGCGCGTGCGACTGCTGAACCCTATTAGCGCCTGGAGCGTGAACGTAAATGCGTCGGCCGAGACGGGCGGGACGCCCGTTCTCGTTGGCGGATCTGGCTTCGATGACGGGGATTCGGGCATCGGCTGCAATTTTGGGCGCGTTTTTGTCCGCATGTCACCTCTCGATGGCAGCACCTCGGAATGCCTGAGCCCTGCTTTGGTGCGCCTTATTCAGTACGGCTGAACTTCTTTTATGTTCAATTTCCTCGCGCAGTCGGCACAGTCGAGCATCGTTCGGATGACAGTACCCGAACTCGACATCTCTGCTCTTGCACTGTGGGACGGCACGCCCTGCAACGCGACTGCACCCTTGGCCTACGAAGGCGCACCATCGATACCGCTGAACGCGTCGGCCGCGGGCTGCGGCCCGCAGTACGTGTCGCGGACGCTGACGCTGCTCCGCGCTGTGGACCTGGGTGATGCGACTGGCCCGCGCGTCAAGGCGCGCACGATCGACATGCGCATCGCCATCGGCGGAGGCGAACTCGTTGCCGCGCATGACGTCGCCAATGCCGCATGGGGACGTCTGCTCTCCGCGGCCGCTGCTTTCTACGCGAATATGACAGCAAGTCTTCGTGCTGCAAATACGACGACGCTGTTATCGCCAACCGCGCGCCGCACTACCTCGTTCTTCAACCACAACAATCTTGCGGACGGGTTGTTGGCGTACCTGCGGAGCGTGCGGACTATTTCTGGCGCCTCAATCCATCGTCGCCGCGAGCTGAAGAACGCTACGGATTGCCCGGCGACAAACTGCGTGGCGAACGCCACATCAGAGCTCGATATCGAAAGCGTCGGATACTCGAACGCAAGTAGAACAACGAATTCCAACTCCTCAGCGATCTACACGTGGTACGAGTTCCCCGAGCCGGCATTCCCGTTGCGATATGCTCTCGACATCGACGTGCAACGTGAGCACGCTGAAATACCATCTCTAGATCTGCGTTACAATGAACATCGCACTCACCCCCGCGCAGCCGTTCCGTATGTTGTGTCCCTGGAGCCCAAATCGAGCTTCACCACGGGGTACACGCCCATCTTGGTTCGAGGTGGGAACTTTGTGCGCACCTCGGAGCTGGTTTGCCAGTTTGGGACGACTCTCGTGCCCGGCGTCTACCGGAACTCCAGCGCTGTCGTCTGCCACGCCCCGCCGCAGCAGGAGCACGGGCCCGTGCCCCTCTCTGTCTCGTAAGTTGCCTATGTTCAATCGAAGATATGTCTTCAAGATAAGCCCTTATATCGCATTCAATTTCTAGGAACAACGGCCGCCAATTCGCCTCCGGCCTGCTCGGCGCGGTCTTCTTCACGTACGAAGCCTGCCCCGCCGGTTCGTTCTGCCGCTCCGGCGCAATTCTGCCGTGTCCCCGGGGCCACTTCTGCCCGACTCGCGTCGAGGGCAACCGCACGTGGTCCGATCTGCAAGATGCCGGGTGCATATGCATGCGTAGCCCTAGCTTCAGGACGCCGCCGCTATACTTCGCTGTCTGTCACATGATCATGACGCACACTTGCAGCGCAAACGTGGATCCATTCCCAGAAACCGTTTTCGCGCTCTTGCAGTGCCCTCCCGGGACATACCAGGACGAAGTCGGCCAACCCTTCTGCAAGTGCGATATCAATCCCGCGGGCCTTCACCTTAAACATAAGCAGTCCCATTGCTGACGCCCGAGTCAACAATCGCAGGCCTTGCCGCGTGGGCGGCGTTTGTCCCCGGTTGGGCATGGTCTGGCCCGATATCTGCCCGGCCGGCGAGCTCTGCGACCAAGAGTCTCTCGTCTTCGGGAAGATCTGGTGCGCGGCCATGGCGCTTGGATGCTCGCGATCCTTGACCGCTGAGCGTTTTGCAGCCCGCCCGGCTTCATCTGCAACCAAGGGACAAAGACCGGCATAGCGTTCAATTCGAGCGCGCCGGCGCTCGGCCCCCTCAACAGCGCGCTCGGGATCGTGGAACTGCCTCCGGACGCCTGCGAACAAACGCGCCGTGAGGTTCAGAGCGGCACGCCGCCCTCGCAGTGGCCCTACGCAGGCCCGGAGCCACTCCAGTGCAACGCTCTCAACGTCTCCATCGACACCTACGATCTCGTAAAAGCCCCGCCGTTCGGCTACCCGAAGCTGTGCCCGCCGGGATTCTACTGCGAGGCTGGGACCGGTTCGTCGTGAAATTGGAATGGCCATGGCCTAGCCCGAATGCCTGAGCGGGTTTCGCAGGCCTTGCCGAAACGATCCTCGGGGACTTCTTTTCGCCGCAGCCGTGCTTCGGTGGCGCGTCGTGCCCCGCGGGCCAGGACAACCCCCAGGTGCGGTGCTGGCGCCTCTGTCTATAGTTGATCGCGGCCCTTGGTTCTGATCGCACTCGGCGGAACTCAGGGCCGCGGGCTCTGCGAGGCGGGCTTCTACTGTGTTGCTACGGACGCCGAAGACGGCGCACTTGCGCAGGTGCACCTGCGCAGTCCGCGAAGACGGAATCGTCAGGGAAGCGATTTGTAGGCGCTGAGCGAGGCGGCACATGCGCAGGTCCTCTGCGATCGCGGGCACTTCTGCCCGTCCCAGGGCCTCACAAAGCCTACGCCCTGCGGCGAGGGAAGCTACCAGGGTGCGGCATTTGCGATGCCGCAACCCATCTAGGCCTTGCGTTAAAACATTTCGTCGCCCTCGATCCCTGGCGTTCACAGATCAACTGGGATCTACGGCCTGCAAATCTTGCCCGCTACAGTACTATTGCCCTACGACGAAGTTGGTCGAGCCTCTGCTGACGGAGCCGGGCTACTACTCTCCCGGCGTCGGCACAGTGGACCAACGCCCGTGCACTGCCGGATCGTACTCGGGTTTGCGTGCTCAGTTGCAGTTCGATTCGCAGATTTGTAAATAGCGTTCGTCTTGTAATCGAGCGTACGCGTGTCGCAGACAAATTCGGGACCGCCGCTTGTTCCTCGTGTATGATCACGCTTTTAAACTTTGAATTTAACTCTCTGCTTTTTGACTGCGATGCAGGCCTGGCAGGGACGTACGCAACGGGGTACAACAACACGAACTGCACCGCGGCGCCGCCAGGCAAGTTCGTGAACTTCGATGGGGCCGCCCTCCCCGCGGACTGCAACCCGGGCACATACACCGCGAAAGTCGGCTCCAGGCAGTGCGACCTGTGCCTGCCAGGTAAACAAAAAGCTATGATTCGCGATGAAGTTGCTGTCTTTTTAAATTTCCCCAGGCTTCTTCACGGCCAAGTTCGGACAGAGAGAGTGTCAGCCAGCAGAACCAGGATTCGTCGTCCCCTCCTCCGGTTCTACCGCCCAACAGGAGTGCCCAGCCGGCTCCTACATGCGTGCGTCCCGCGTCTGCAAGCTTTAAGCTGCTGACCTGTAGAGCCCCTGATTGGACGCCCACCCCGCAGCGTTTGCGAACGCATCCGCGTGCATTCCGTGCGAGTCGGGGTCGTACTGCCCGACGAGGGGCCTTACGGCCCCCGTAAAGGCGGACCCGGGCTTCTTCGTAGCTTCGCCGTCCTCCATCGCGCAGCTGCCGTGCCGCAAGGGAAGTTTCCAGCCGGAATCCGGGCAGCCCGAGTGCCAGGCTTGTCCGTCAGGCTCTATCTGCCCGCGTCCGTTGTTTTGGCTCTATCTCCATCTTATATAATTAGATGCAAGCTGACGTGGGGGCATTTTTAGGGGACCAGATGACGTCGCCTATCCCCGCTCCGAAGGGAACCTTCTCATCGGGGGAAGGCAACACGTTTGCCGCGAAATGCGCCCCCGGAAACTACACATCGACCGAAGGCTATTCAATCTGCCTGCGCTGCCCTGCAGGCTTCCAGTGCCGTGCGTCGAAATCGCTGCCACTGTCTGGCACAGGTCGTCGTCAATCTGATGGCCGCGGGGCCATGCGCAGTGCAAGAGGGGACGTTCGAGCCGCAGCCGTGCCAGGCGGGGACGTACCGCCCGCTGGACGACGGCGTCAACAACGCCATCTCGTGCATTCCGTGCCCGGAGGGGACCTACTCGGAGGTGGCCGGAGCGACCGACATCTCCGCGTGCATCCCCTGCCCCGCGGGCCTCGTCTGCGCCGTCACGGGGACCCGAGACATCTCGCGCGCCTCCAAGTGTGCCGACGGTGCGCTGCGGCACCGCCGTTAACGTTTGATCCGCGCCTGAAATCGTTCGAAATTCCGACGTCGACGCTCGCGCGCGCCAGGCTACGTCTGCAGCACCGGCACGAGCGGCTCGTCGCAGTTCGCCGAGAAGTGCCCCGCCGGCTTCTACTGCCCCGCCGGCACGACGCCCGCCTCGAAGTACGCGCTCCCCTGCGAGGCCGGCTACTACTGCTTCGAGCAGGCGCGTATCACAATTAGCCCGCTCCTGAATTCTTCTTTTAAGCCCACCGCCACTTCGAATTCGGCTGATTATTATGTCTGCAGTCGACTCCGTCGACAGCGAAGCAGCTGCGCTGCCCGCAGAACCGTTTCTGTCTCCGCGGCACCGCTGCCGTGAACAACGCTACTACGGGAGAGGTGAGCGTGCAGTTTTGTCTTTCTATTTCAGAATCTTAGCAGTGCATGGCAGGTCGAATTCTACTGGGCGCTGGCGCGCGCCCCGCTGGAGCTGCTCTCTGACGAATCCGTACAGTACATGCTGGGACAAATCGCAGCGAGCCGCTCTCGTTCGGGAAGCGATGCGCTTTCAGCGAACATCGCCACCACAATCAACGTGGCGCTCTCCCGCGCCGGCTCCGCCCGTCGCCATCTCTCCGCCGCCGCCATTTTCGGTGGCGCCCAAAGCCAGCCGGCTGCCCTCGCCATCGTAGCAGCTCCGCGCGAGTTCCCCACTCTGCCGGCGCCGGCGCTATGGACGTCTCCGCTCACGCGGCCTCGCTCGGGCAACGAGTCAGAGCCGCGTGCGTGGGCAGAGCCGGTACCAGTACGCTGGGCGTCACCATCGCAGCGGCGGCCTCTGCAGTCCAACGGCACGTCCGGCGCGGCCGCGGGCGGCCCCGCAGCCAGCGCCCTCTCGGTCGATTTCGAGGCGCTTCAGGTGCCGGCGGGTCTCAAGTGTCCGGATGGCTCGACCTCTATCGACCAGTGCTTCTCGACCGGCGACCTGCAGCGCATTATCGACCCCTCCGGCGCGCCGCTGCCGTCGGGCGTCGGCGAGCAGTGGCGACGCTTCGTCCTCACGCCTTCCGGCGGCGGTGCTTCGCGGCCGACGGACCCCGCGACGGGCGCGGGCGGCCAGGCGCGCAAGGGCAACGCGACGTACTACGCGCCGCAGACGGACGGGGGCTACAGCCTCGTCTCCGTCTTCCTCAACCTCCCCGAGGTGCGCCGCGTCCCCGATCACGTATGCGCGCCCGCGCGCCTCGCCGCTCACGCTCCGCGCAGCTCGCCGCCAACGCGTTCCGGGCGGCCCCGGGGGCTCCCTTTTTGAACTACACGAAGGGTGATTTCGGCTTCAAATTCGTCTCGCGCGTCCCGAGCAGCTCGCCGCCTCCGGCAGACGGGACGGTTCCCCTCTTCAAACAAGCCGCCGGTTCCTCCGGCAAGAACGGATCCGCGAGCGAGCCGCTGCCCTTCATGCTGGCCCGAACCGATGGGAAGGCCGTGGACTCCTCGTCGCTCCTGCAGATCAATCTGCTTCCGATGTCCGACCTGACACCCGCCTTCTTCATCGATATGGATCTCTATAACCCCTCTAATCTCGTCGGCTTCGACACGCTGGCGACGCAACCCATCGCTTCCCTTCTTTTGAAGCGCGCCGAACGGGCCATCCTCGGAACCAACAAAGCCTTCGTCGCCATTGTCACGGCAAAGACGCAGACCATGGACTTCGTCAGCCCGACAAACCTACAGTCACTCGCCTTTGAGCCGAACCGAAACGAGCCGTCGACGTGGTTTGTGCCGATCCCTTGGAATCAAACGAACGCGAAGTACCCCTTCCTTCTCACGTGCGTCTGGCACATTGGTCTGATATGTTAGCGTTGCACTAACCTCAATTCTATTTTCTGTCTTTCTTTTTGCGTGCACGTGTGCAGAGTTGCAAGTACGAATTTGGAAGCTGTTTCGTACGACAACGTTGATCCTTCTGGGTGCGCTTTGAAGAGATGCCTCGGCGCAATTCGTTGCTCAGGTACGGTGCTGCCGCAGGCGGAACGTGGAACCTCCGTTGAACGCCGAAGGGAAGCCGGTGCGTACCGTGGGGGCTTTCTTTGTTTCTCGATTCCGAGCTCATCAGTCCCGGGCTGGGAGCAGTACACCTTCGTCGTTCCTTATCTTCCTTACATATCCAACTGCGCTGGCTTTGGTCGCGTGCGTCTTTCTTTATATTTGACCGCTTTCTTTGTTATTTTCTGCTTTCCACCCTGATCGTCGCTCGCACTTGCGATCTCGCAGTACGTGCCCATTTTCGCTATTTTCGAGGACTCGGCGGGCTGCAATCTTACAAAGCAAGAGGAGACCGTGCCGACGCAACAGGTGCGCGATATTGATTAGCGTTCAAGTAAAATCGTTCTGAATTTTATTCCATTTCCATTAACGCATCGCACGCCCGCAGTACAATCCGTTCGGCCCGTGCGTAAATCCCAGCATTCGTGATCGATGTTGCGCTTGCTTTACGCGCGCGCACGCGCAGGCCGCCAAAAGGAGACGCCTGCGACTACGAATTGAAATGCGTATACGAGGAGGAACTCGCCTCGACCGAAGGGCAGTCCGCAACGTACTGGTTCGCGGCCTTAGACCTCCTGGTACCTGAACATGCCTTTGGTTCCGCTGAACAGAGGGCAGGTTCGAGCCAACGGAAGGCGAAGTCCTCTTCCAGATACCGTGGCAACCTGTGCTGCCCAAGGAGGTTGACGAGCCCGACAAATTCTGGAGTGCGTTTCTTCTCGTATAAGGCAGCGTTACCTATATGCGATGTTAACATTATTGGCAGGTGGATTGCAAAGCTCCGGTCAATTCGCCACGGTTGAAACGAAGACAGACGGCGATGGAACGGCTTCGCTTTGGGCAGGCACGGGCTCGAAACTCGCTGCCCGCCGTGTTTCCTTTGAGGCAAGCTGGCGCATCTACTAGGAACTCTTGCAATCGCCTCTCATGATCGGCCTCTGATTGGAGTGTAAATATGCAGCTCCAGTACTTCCAGACGTCGGAAACAAGCAAGCGCGTCGTTCAAGCCTTTGTGACTCTCGGCGACTTCGAGCCGGTCACGACGCACGACGGGACCTACACGCTCACCGTGCGCGCTATATACGAAGCTCTTATTTTTTATAAGAAGCTATACAAGAAGCTATTATAGAAAAAGCTCATATAAGAAGCTCTCTATAAGTGGCCATGGCCGCCAGGCCGATGATCGCGAGGCGCGGCGCAGGTGACGATGAAGCCGATGACGTGGTTCGAGCTGCTCAACTCGTTCGCGCTCGGCTTCGAGGTCTACGCGGCAATCGGAGCGATCGTCACTATTACGTGCATCATCATCGTGGTTCGCGCTCCGCATATCGTCTCTCTGCCATGCGGAATATGAATCAACCGCGCTTCGTAGCTGGCCTTCTTCTATTTCCACCGTTTTTACTGGAACCACTTCGAACGCATGAAGTCAAAGCGGGTGCGTTAATGCTCTCGGCGCGTTCCGGTTTCTCTGCGACAGCTGCAGCTCACGGGTACCGCTCCTCGAACTCAGCCATCGTTCCGGGCGCTGTCGTACCTAAAAGTGCTGCACGTCCCCGTGCTTGGGGGCACGGTTCTGGGCGCCATTCCGATGGGCCTCGTCTTCGTCCTCGTCACGCTCTACATCAAGGTTCCAATAACTAATTTGAAGCTAACTAATTAGAACTGCATTGAGGCTCCAGAAGCTAACTAATTAATCGCACGAAGCTTTAAGGCGATGGCAATCGCGAGCTGACGGCTCGTCAGGTCCTCAAGCCCTTTGAGCTGTACGTGGGCCGCTGGCAGGACTGGGGATTGGACACGTCCGTATCCGAGGAACAGCGCGAAATCAACCAGGCGGTCTGCGCGTCTTGGCATTTCGAGATCGAGACTCGCCGTGCTCCGCTCGTGCTGACATCGGAGCGAGCAGGCCCGCTTCGGGACCGCGCTCTTCGCGTGCTCGTTGTACGTCCTCTGGAAGAGCGCGTGCATCCTGCAGCCGGACCCGAACCGGCACCTGCGGGACGACCCGTACCACGTCAAGCAGCACGACCGGCTCGGGGTCCACGCCCTCAACCGCGGCATCTTCATGGCCGCCTGCTTCGCCCTCGTCGCGCTGATGACCTGCCTCATGGAATGGCGCGTGCACGTACACGCCGCCAAGCTTTTGTTGCTGCAGATCTAGATCTAGAGGCCTAGGCGCTGCAGCCGCCAGCCTTTGGCTGGGTGAATTCTGCTTAGAGACGCGTCGGTCTTGGAAAGGGTTGTGAATCCGGAGTCCGTAGTCAACCGCGGGTCGCGCAGGTCGTACAGCACCTGGTTCTCGGAGAACATCTGGGTCTCCGTCGTCCTGCTCCGCGTCGGCGCCATCGCCCTCGAGGCCACCCTCGAGACGGTGCGCCACACCCGAATTCGATTCTTCTCAAACTTGCGATTCGTTTGGTGACGTGGCGCGGGCGCATTTGCGCCGCCGCCGCCGCCGCGCAGTCCCTCCGCCAGTCGCTCCTCGCCTCGCCGCTCCTCGTCGCGTACGACGTGCGCGCCGCGCCGCTGCAGCGCGCGCCACGCTGGTCACGACGCCCTTCGCCGGCTCGCAGATGGTGAACTTCATGTGCACGATCGCGGCGGAGAACTTCGTCGCCTTCCTCGCCTCTTTTTACTTCGACCTCGCCCTCAAGGCCCGCAAAAAGCTTCAGCTTTAGTTCGTAGATTCGATTTGATGTCTTACTTCGACGCAGATCCTGGACATCGTGTACCTCGGATCGCGCGCCGTGTGGCTCATGAACAACGGGCCCCGCATCGCGCGCGAAAAGGTCACGCGCCTGCTCCTGGCCAGGAACCTAGGTGCCCCCGGCCCGCTCGTCGCGCAGTGTTGTCGCGTCTGACGCCGAGGGCGCAGTCAAGTCGCCGCTGTGGCGCTTCACCGTCTTCGCGAAGCACTTGGCGCTGCCGCGCGTGGAGAAGGGCGAGTCCGCGAAACAGGAGGAGGAGGAGGAAAAGCACCAGAACGACGAGAACGACGCCCTCGAAGCGGTATTAAATATTCTTTTCGACTCGCTCCTCCAGCAATTTGTAATATTTTAATCCTCGGAGCTCTGTTCGCTTTCTAAATGATGCAGGTCATCGACACGGCCGGCAATTATTCGGTTGACGCCACCTCTTCCGTCCTCTCGCCTTTCCTCCTCGTCATCTTTTTCGTGTTTGACAAGTGCGCTCTGCTTTTCTGGAGCTTCGAATCGCGCAATTAGTATTGGGATCGGGTCCGCCCCTGATTTCCGTTCGACGACGCCAGCGAATTCAAGTTCCAGGACGTGTACAATTTCTCGAAGCGTGCGTCCGCGATTGCATTCAAGCCCTTCATCGCTCGCCGGCGCGTGCGTGCGCTGACCCGGCGCCCTTCGTTCGCAGTTGCGCCGCTCTACTACCTCGTCTTCGTGCTGGTGGTGATGGGGATGCAGCCGCTCGTCGACGCAATCCTGCTCCAGGTCGTCGAGGTCCGATCCGCCGTCCTTGCCAGACGCGTGAAACGCGAGATTCGATCGTCCTGGGGCCCGCGCAGCTGCACCTGAAGGTGAAGATCTACGAGTACTTCGTGCTGCAGGAGCGAGAGTACCGGCGGCGGCGGCACTGGTGGAAGGCCCACGATCGCGAGCAGGAAGACACGACGGTCACGGTGCGCTCCGCCGCCGCCGCCGGGCCTCCCGCCCCCGATTTTCTCTGCGCTTTGGAGTCGGATATGATCCTGACGAAACGATGCCGCGGGGGCGCGATATCGATCAGATGACGTACCGGTCGATGCACCACTGGGCATTCTCGTCGCAGTACTACGCGATCGTCGCCCTCGCCGCCTCCGCCCTCATCGGCCTCGTCTTCTCCGTCGAGTGCTGGCTCCGCCAGTCCTTCGACCCGCTGGAGGACCCCATGCTGGCGCTCATCGTCGGCGGCTCCCTGCTCGGATGCAAGGCCATCAAGATCGTCTGCGAGGGCGCGGCGTTCGCCGTCAACCTCTGGAGTGCGCTTCAATGTTCTTTGAATATCCCTTCCGCTCTCCTGCCCGCCGCTGCTCATCTGTGGCCAGATTGCCGGAAGCGCTTCACGCTGTCGCGCACGCAGCTGGAGCGCCACAGAGCCCGCGGGAAGCTCGGCGGCCAGGGCGGAATCCGCCGCGGCGACTCGGTCTCCACGAACACCGGCATCACGGGCCGCTCGCGCGGGTCGAGCTCGTCACTTCGGACCTCGGGCCGCGCCGGGAGCGTCGTTACGGGAACCCGTGCCAACTCTGTTGTCCTCGCGTCGGGGCACTCGCTCATGTCGAGCGGGTCCGGCGTCATCCGCGGGAACGCGCGCTTCGAGCAGCGCAAGGGCGCGAACGTGGCGGCGGTGCGCGCGGCGCCCAACGTCCTCGGCTCGGCTTCCAGCAAGGGGGCACATTGGGCCGTCATGCTGCGGAACCGGATGGTCGCGCCCAATGCCTATCCGTACCCTTCGGCCGCCAACCCGGACCGCGATCACGAGCAGCGCGACCGCGAGGCCGTGTCCGAAGACGAAATGGAAGCGTTCAGGCGGTGGCGCGAGCAGCGGCACGCACAGCAGACGCGGGAGGGCGCCCGCCGGCGGCTGCGGGAGCACGAGCGGCTCTTCGCCGCGCCACCCGTCCCCCCTCGCCGCTCGCGCAGCGCCCCGCAGCGGTCTCGGTCGCGGCAGCCGCCGCGGCTGCGCGCGGGCTACGACGAAACAAATCTGTACGACGTCAACGGCGTTCGTCGGCGCCGGCGCCGGGCGCGGAGCGCGTCGGACAGCGAGTCGGCGTCCGTCTCCGCCTCGCCTCCTCCGTCCACCCCGACGCCGACGTCGACGCTGTCGGAGAGCGAAGTCTCCCGCGGCCGCCGCCACCGGCGGCGGCGGCGGAGCTCGAGCGCCTCGCGGTCCCCCTCGAATGCGACGTCGACGGCGGATTCCGACTCCTCCCGCGGGGCCCCGAGCCGCGGCCGGCGGCGGCGGTCGTGGTCGGGAACGCGGTCGGCGAGCGACCGGGAGCCGGCGACGCTGGAATCGTCGGATTCGCGATCGCGCCGGCGGGGATCCGAATCCACCAGAAGCGCCAGCGACAGCAGGAGCGAGGACGACACGACGGCCACTGCCACCGCGACGTTGACGTCCGACACGCCCACGGGGTCGACTTTGACCGGTTCTTCTTCCTCGACCGTCGTCGCCCGGCGGTACACGCTTGCGGCGCCGGCGCCCGACTGGCGGGCCCCCGTGACCCACCACCGACCCATCCTCGATGACGGCCGCGGCCGTGCCCGATGGAAAAGGACGACGTCGGCATCCCATGACCAGCAGACATCGACGGAGACGCGGACGAGCACGAGCGCCTCGCAGACTCCCACTTCCGCGTCCGCCACTGCCGATCGCGACGACGAGACAAGCTCGGGCGGGGAGGGCGGGCGCCGTACCCCATCTCCCGGCGTCTCGACGGCGTCCTACGAAGCCCTGCCCCGGCTCGTCGACATTTCGCAGCCGCTGCAAGGCCGGACGGGTCCTGCGGGGGGTGCTCAGGGAGGGACCAGGCGTGCGTCGATGTCCCATAACATTGTAATCATGTGATTATGGCTCGAGCTCGATGAGAAAGCTCGCTATTTATCGTCCAATTTTCAACCGTGTAATTATTCAATCGATCTACCTTCAGCTTTTTTGGATCTGTGTTTTCAAGGATAGAGCAAATTTAAAACGCATCCATCGCCTTTTTGATGAGACAGCTCGACACCTTTTTCGCGCACTGCGGCAGCATGCGTCCGCTATATTCGAACAGCTGCAACCGTATACGTTGTGAGACTGCAGAATTCCGAATTCGTTTCAGAACAGCTGTCTGAATTCTAGATCTGCAGGGTTCAAGTTTAGCCATGGCTAGAAGTATGAATGCGTAGATGCATGGCAAAGTACCAGCTGGAGGTGACTGCACATGTACCTTATACGTAGTCTTACAGAGCATTTATTGCACTAAAGATAGATTATAATGCAAGTTAACGTCTTTTTTTGTATTACTTGCAATCAAACTGAACTCCCGACGTCGACGATTCCTCGAATCCGTGCTCGATAGCGGTAGCAGAGCTGGCCATGGTAAAACCTCTATTAAAGGTTCGCAGAGTTGGTGGGAGGGCTCCGGGCCCTTGCAACTGCACACGAATATTGCAACTGCACACGGGAATCGAAGCCTTTAGCCGGACGCTCGCCTACTTTTCCCAACCGCGTCCGGATCCTCTCGTCTCTACCGCGTCCTACGCTCGCCGCGACAAGCTTAAGGTCAGACGGGTCCGGTCCCGCGGGCGGTTCACAGAGGGGGGCCAGGCGTGCTCAGCGGCTTCCCATATGCACACGGCAACCTTCGGGTTTCTTTTAATTCATGGCAAACTCGGCCGCAGGTTATGGAGAATCTCGAGCTCGGCGTCCGCGTCGGCGTCGGTTGCCAAGTTGACTTCACGCAAACGAAGCCTTCGCCGCTTGAAGGTTCCCATTGCTTCCCAAGCCTGGAGTCCCTGGACCCAAGGCCATCTAGATCTTGAGCTCACGAAAAAGCTTACAAGTTACCGGTAGCTCACTGTCTGTCAGCGGCTGTACATGTGACTCAGTGATCATGATTCATGAGTTCGGAGTTCAACGGTTCATGCACGTGCACATGATATCGATCCTGATCTGCACATGATCATGAACTCAGCCCAGCAGGCAGCGGGCCCGCCGGGCCAGCGGCCCCGGGGCCCGGGCCCCAAGTTCCCTAACCCTATAGCCTATAGGCTATAGCTATAGCTGCCTAGTAGCAGGCGGCTATAGCTAGCCGGGGCCGCATCTCGGCCCTAGCCGGTGACGGCTAGGGCCGCCCGGCCCTAGCCGGATAGAAAAAAAGACGTGTGGCCAATTAAAAACCTTCGGAGCAAGCCAAAAAAAAGGAGTAGCTGGAGTATGTATATGTACCCCCCTTCTCCCGCGAAGATCATCGCGAGCTGTGCGCATGCACGCCTGCCCGGCGGCCGTCCGACGGTCAGCAGCGAGCTCGAGTCAGCCTGGCAGTGCCAGCTGCAGCGCAGCGACGGATATCGATTAATATTCTGGCGCCGGCAGAGACCCGTGACCGCGTGGCCGCGGCGGGACCGACTCGCCGAGCGCGCGGTGCAGGCCTACTAGTAGGTGCAGCGGTGCCAACTCTTGAACTGCAGCCAGCTGCGGCGCCGGCCGCGGCCGCGGCTAACAGTCTCCCCGCGTCCCCGCTTAAAGCTTGTGATCCGTTGATCATGATCATCCGTTGATCATGATCATGATCATGATCAGCGTCTGATGGTTATGACTCAGTGATAGCAATCAACACGCATCGGCAACATACGACGGCCCAGGCCTTCAAGCTTAAGCGTTCCAGCCATGAAGTTTGGGAAACAGGTAACGGCCGCGTTTGTAATCACTTCGCACATGACATGTGCATACATGCGCACCAATTCCACGTTTACTCGTCGCAGATTCGGGAGAATGCGGTGCCCGAGTGGGCGGCCGCGTACATCGACTACAAACTGTATGCAGATCCCGCCCCTGCCCCCCGCCCCCGCTGCACCGGCTGCGGCCGCCCGCGCTGACAACTCCCTGCGCCGCGAAGACTGAAAAAGCTGCTGAAGGAGATCAGGGCGGAGCGGCGGAGGCAGGTCGAGCGCACGAGGGAGCTCCTTAAGCAGCGCGAGGCTGTGGCCTCGCGAGCGAACTCCCTCGCGCCCGGCGGCGAAAGCGGCCATGGGCAACAGAGGCGTGTGCCGCGAATGCGCTCTATGCCCTTCACATCGTTCGGACGTTCAGAAGAAAGCCGAGGAGCCACGTCGGCGCCGGCGCCGGCGTCGGCGGCGGCAATGGTGTCGCCCGCGCCGTCGTCAACGTGCGAATGCGAGGTCACGATCAGCGCGGCCCCTGCTGCAGCCAAAGGTCCCGGCGGCCCGCGGCCGGCGCCGGCGGCGGTGGCGCAGGGCAGGAGCCTCCTACGGCGCTTCTCCCTCCCTTCATTCGGGCTGCGATCGGAGCGCGCGGCCGAAGCCACGGCTCCCGCACCGGCAGCGGCAGCGGCGGCGGCGGCGGCCCCGCGGGCTCTCCCCAAGAGCCTTTCGGGCTTCAGTCCCCCAGCGGCGGACCCCGCCCCGCAGTCCGGACCGGACCCCGCGCGGCCCCGGGCGGCCTCCTTGTCCCAAATCGTCCCCGCCGCCGAATCGATATCGGCGGCCCCTGCCCCCGCGGCCGCGACCGCAGCCGGTTCGTTCGAATTCAATTTCCGCGAGACCTATAGATAGACCGCCCGGCCGCCTCCCCTCATGATCACGCACGCCTCCCGCACCAGACGCTGTGACGGCGATCGGAGGTGCGGATGTCGTCCCTGCGCTACCGGAAGCGCAGTCGGCGGCGCCGGCGGCGGGCCCGGAGGCTCCGGCGGCTCTGAGCATGGACGCGGTGCGGAGGCGGCTGCGGTTCAAGGACGCCGTGCGGGCGGTCATTCTCTGGCGGCGCTGGTCGGAGACGAACAAGTCGAACTGCTCGGAGGCCGAGGAGGCGTTCCTCGACGTCCTCGAGAGCGAGACGCGCAAGGCGGCCGGCTTCTACACGGCGAAAGTGGAGGAGGTGCGGGGGCAGTACGCCGAGATCCGCCACCAGATCGCCGCCTTCCAGGCCCGCCCCCGCCCCCGCCCCCTCGAGCTCCCCCGCCCACGCCCACCCGCTTCTCAATCTGACGGCCGTGCTCTCGCGGCGGCAAGCAGAAGGCGGGGGTGCAGGCGACGGGCGGGACGCGGCAGCGCATCCTCGAGGCGTGCGCCGAGTTCGTGCGCGTGCTCGACATGCTCGAGGTCCGCGAGCTCGAGCGTGGCCGCGCCGGCATTCTCCATGCGGCGCGCGCACTACTGATTGCGATGAGCGCCGCCAGAACCGCTTCCGGCTGCTGAACGTCATGGCTTCGATAAAAGCTGTCAAGGTTCGATATACATAACTGATTGTGGATTCTTCTTTACAGCAAAATATCCGCGCGAGCGCCGATCGCGGGGTCCGCGGGCAGAAGTTCGACAAGACGACGCGGCGGACGACGCTGCCGGGGTTCAGGCAGACGGTCGAGAACACGCCCGGCCTCTCCTCGTCCATCCTGGAGCGGCTCCGCGGGGACATCACGGCCCTCGTCGCCAACACGTTCTTCGGCTCGCGCATGCGCGACGCCCGCGACCGCCTCCGCGTGCAGCCGCCGGCCGCCTCCACCGAAGTGGTTCGAATTCGCCACACATTCCCATCCAGCCCCTTCGATCTCAACGCGCGCCGGCGCCCCGGTCTCACGACGAGCTGCAGCACGTGTTCCTCGAGGGGCTCTTCATCGGCATGACCATCCTGCTTCTTATCGCGATCGGAATCAGGCGCGCTGCGCCACCTGCGCGCGCGTGCACGTGTTCGCGCTGGGCCGCGGCCGTTTCGGTGTCTAATTCGACCGCGCGCAGCGTTGCGCTCGCAAAAGACGTCGACCAGGAGCTGCTGCACGCTGTGTTCCCAATATTTCGCGGCATCGCGTGCGCCCTTCTATCGTCTGGCAGAGGTCTAACGTAGTTCGATGGCTGATCTCGCGATCGATCCCGACGGTATTTTTTGCCTCTGCCAATCAGCGTCCTCGTCGCATACCTTTGGTGCTGGGGCTTCATCATCCTCGCGTGAGCTCCAGCCGACCCGATTGCAATTGCGAGTCGTTATCGAAACCATCGACCGAATCTGATATCGATCATGATGTCGGCGGCGCAGTATGCTGCGGTACCGGATCAACTTCCGCTTCATCCTGGACATCAAGCCCCAGGTCGCCCTCGACCATCACGTCGTCTTCGAGGTGTGGCTGCTTCTCGCGGCCCACGGCGCCTCTCGAGCCCATTGGGCTTCTTCGCGGGTCACGGGCTGTAACGCCGAGCCGCGCGTGCAGACGGCCGCGGTCATGACGGCGGTGCTGCTGCTCGCGTACTGGCTCTTCCACTCCTCCATCTCCTCCGGCTCCGACCTCCGCCTCTCCATCGCGGTCCGCATGCACAATCGATTACGCACGACATCCGTGCGCGGTCGCTAATGTCGACGTCGACCCGCTCGCAGTCGGCGGTGTCGCCGCAGTACATCCCCCTCTACACCTTCATCCTGCTTGCCGTATTCGCGCTCAAGCCCCAGCCGGTCCACTTTACCGAGCGCCGCTCCAAGCACCAGTGCGCCGCGCCCGAATTCGAATGTTCCCACAGCTACGTATACCGCCTTCGATCCCGAATTCGAATGGCGTGCAGGTATTGCGGGCTCCTGCGGTGGACGATGTCGACCGTGCTGCGTTGCGCCGCGGCGCCGTTCGTCTTCGTCAAGTTCCGCGACTTCTGGATGGGCGACCGTGCGCCTTTCCTCTCCGCGCACGTGCACGCAGCGCTGGGCGACGATAGGAGTGACGACCCGGCCGCGGCCTGCATGCATGCGCAGAGCTGACGAGCACGGTCATCGTGGCGACGGACCTCGTTTACAGCGTCTGCTTCTACGGCGCGTACAAGAGCAGCAGCCCCGCCGATGCCGCCGAGCTCTGCGGCGCCTCCTCCTGGTGGACGCCCGTCATCGCCTGCATCCCTTTCTGGATCCGGTCCGCGCGCACGCCGAATATTGATTTAAATTCGCGGAGCTCTAAACAATCGCGCGCGAGCGCAGAATGGCACAGTGCTTGCGGCGGGTGCGGGACCTGTGGGGACAGCCGAAGGGGCGCAACGCTCAGCTGTGGAACGCCCTCAAGTGCGCATTATCGTTGCTGCGCGTTCCCGCGGGTTCGGTAAGCGTCCCTGACGTTAACGTTGCACGCCGGGGCCGTGTGCAGGTATTTCAGCTCGATCCTCTCCGTCGTGACGTACGCCATCTACAGCGCCTTTCACGACGTCGCCGGCGGTGCACCTGTTCAAATTCACGTTTCGCTTTTCGAATTCGATCACGACGTCGACGCTGACCGGCCGCGGCGCGCTCCGTTCCGTTCGCGGATCGCAGTGGGCAGTGCTTTCTTCGCAGTCTTCATCCTCGTGTCCATCTGGAGCACCATCCACAAGCTGTACTGGGACATCCACCACGACTGGGGCCTCATCCACGTCGACCCCGAGCCCAAGGACCGCGCGCACTCGCCCGCGCACGCGCCGCATGCGCAGCGGCCGCCGCGGCGCTTCGACCTACGTTTCCTGGTCAAGAAACTCGGCATCGTCTCGCGCTGCCGCCTGCGCTCCTCCCGCCTCTTTGAGCAGACGTGGGTGCGTGCGCCTCGGCTCTCGCGCGTTACTTCTGCTTTACGAGTAGCTTCCTCGCCGACGCTTTGCGCGGCAGGTGTACCACTTCGCGCTCTGGGCGAACGTGGCCATCCGTCTAACCTGGGTCTTCCAGACCAACACGGGCCTCCTCGTGCGCGACTCGATAATCTTTAAAATCGAACGTGCGCCCCTTTCCCGCCTGCTGACGCCCCGGGTGCAGGGCGGGGGCATGGGGGCGCAGCTGCTGAAGGCCGCATTCGCGATATTGGAAGCGGCGCGGCGCTGCCTCTGGAACCTCTTCCGCATTGAGCACGAGCAGCTGCGCAACTGCGAGGTCCGATCCGACCGCGTGAACATTGCCGGCCTTCAGTTTATAATTACGCCGCCACCCGGTGACCGGCAGAGCTACCGGGCGTTCGACATTCAGGTGCCGCTGCTCTTCAGCGGGCAGCAGCAGGAGGACGACGAGGACATGCACTGGAACCGCAAGCAGATGGAGAAGGTGCGTGGGGCGCGCGGCGCGCGTCACTTCAATGACGGATCGATTAACGATCGCGACATGGTTTCTGATCGCTGCCTCGGGCCGGGGGTGCGGCTTCTAGGTGCTGGCTGGAGGGGCGACGCCGAAGGCTGGCGGGCCACATTCGCCCAGGGGAGGTTTCAGCCGCCTGCGGCGCACCTTCACGCGAAGGAGAGTCGCCATCTCCGAAGAGGCGCCGACGGATGCCGTCGCGGTCACCGAAACCGATCCCGATCTTGAGGCGGCGTCACGGCCGGTGGTGCACAATCTCAATGCCGAATCCGATAACGGTGCGGGCGCCTCGCCCCGCAGCCCTGGTGCGCACGCGGGCACGCCTAGCCTGGCGATCGCGACCCGTCGACGTCGCGTTGCCTGTTCGCGAGCGCTGAATTCGGTTCCGTGCCGGGCCGGGCGTGTGCAGGCCTGGGCGTGCCGCGGAAGTCGCGCCTTCTACGGGTGGGGTCGACCCTGCGGGGCACCTTCTCCTTCGAGCCGCCGCGGGCGGTACCAAAGCCCGACGGCGCGGCGGCGGCGGACGCTGGGCATGGGGCTTCGTGGGACGCGGACGTCGACGACTCCCCGATGGTGACGGTTCGGGAGCAGGACCCGCTCGCACTGGAGGCGGCGCGCTCCGCCGCCCGCACCCACGCGCGCCTCGCGAGCGCCGCCAGCGGCTGGCGCCGCAAGGCTCTGGAGCGCTCCAACACTCTCAGCTTCGCTCGGGTGCGCACATGCACGCAGCTGCCGCCCGCACCTCCTTCGAATCCCCTCCCGCTTTCTCACGGCTTTGTTTTCGTGCTGCAGCTCCAGGCCGCCGAGCCAGGGTCCCCTCCGTCTGGCCATGGCCTTGGGAAGGCCACCTCGGCGCCGGCGCGAGCGGCGGTCCCGACGGGGGCGGGCCCTGGGTCGGTCCACAGCCTGTTTCTCCAGCTGCGGCGCGCCCACACCACCGCCGCCGCCGCCCGCGATCGCGAGCTGGAGACGTCGCCCCTCCGCGCCGCCGCGTTCGTCGGCCACGATCTCGAGGACGTGGGGGAGGAGGCGGACGGCGGGTCCGCGGACGTTCGGCGCCCGGAGCGAACGCCGAAGCTCGGACTCCGATTCATGTCGCGGCGCCCGTCCGCTCACTAAAGCTTCAAGGAGGCGGATTCGATGCAGTGCAGCAACTGCAAGTTAGCACATTCCGTTCAGATTTAGATTCAGTCTAATCGTCTAAAGCTCTTCATACATCGTCTAAAGTCTAGAGCTGTCACGACTAATCATCTAGTGCAAGAGGCCAGTCTACGTTCATTCTTAAGCTAAGGAGGTGGCACACAGCGTGTGCACTGATAATATTAATGATTTTTTTAGAGACACACGTCGACTTCGCTGTAATGTAGCGTTCGCATTCACAATATTCTTTTGCATGTAGCTTTAGTGTGGCGTTCGTATTCCAGCGCATATGGACCTCTCATCAGCGTGAATTTAGAGTAGTAGTAAACTTAAGTGTCCGTGCATGTGCATGCGCGTTCAGTCACCAGATCTATAGCTAGCTATATAGATTAAATCAGAATTCATTGGTTCGATTCGTGTAGTGGGAGCGTAGTGCACAGTGCGATTGTTTTAGCTTAAGCACTCTTTTATCAACTATCACAGTACTGTAAGCTTTCGAATTCTTGCTTTTTTAGAATTTCGACATTGCGCATGCTTTCGTAACTACGACGCCGGCGCGGAGCCGCCGCTCCCACGGGGGCGGGGCTCGGAGCTGGCGGGGAGGCCGATGCTGTGGCCTTGCAGCAGCGCCTCCAGCTGCCGCACCCACGCGTTCTCCGCGAAGTACGCTTTCTGCGTACCCCCTCGACGTCAACGCTCGGAGTCGGCCCCGCCGGGGGGCACTGGGACGCCATGCAGGGGGGGTACCTTCACGGCCTCGTACTTGGAGGCGGGTACAGCGCCGGCGTCCGCTTGGGCCTGCTGCCGGTCAGGAGCGGGGAGCGGGGCGCGGGGTCCGGGGGGGGAGGGGGGGGCCGGGGGAGGGAGGGAGGGAGGGGGATAGTAATGGGGGTACCCGCGCGTTGCGAAGCCTGTCGAGCTCTTCGCTCTGTTCGTTCTGCCACGCCACGAGCAACATGAGCTCCTGTCGCTCGGGGAGGGGAGGGGAGGGGGAGGAGCGGAGGACGGGGGAGGATAGTGATGGGGGTACCTTCGCCTTGCGAAGCCTGTCGAGCTCTTCGCTCTGTTCGTTCTGCCACGTCACGAGCAACATGAGCTCCTGTCGCTCAGGGAGGGGAGGGGGGAGGATAGTGATGGGGGTACCTGCGCCTTTCGGAATCGGTCAAGCTCTTCGTTCTGCCATGCTACGAGCGACATGAGCTCCTCCCGCTCGCGCTCCAGGTCGCCTACCTGCGTTTCGCGGGTTCGAATTCGGGCGGGAAACTTTCGAGGGTGCGCAGGCGCGCGCGAGCGCGCCTTCGTGCGCAGCGCTTCGGCCTCCGCCGCGGCCGCCTGCGCCCGCCTCTCCGCATGCTCGCGCATCTCCGCCTCGGCCGCGCACCTGTACCCCCGTCCACGTCGGCGGCGGGTGGGGAGTTTCGAGATGGAGGGGAAGGGGGGAAGAGAAAGGGTACGCACATCCGGAAGAGCTGGGCGGTGCTGGCGTCACCGAAGCGGGGAGGAGAGCCGGGGGCGGCGGAGGCGAGCGGCGGGGCGCCAGGGTCTCGGGGGGCGGGCGAGGAGCGGGGCGGGCTGGCGGGCGGGGCGCCCGGGAAGGGGCGCGGGGGGCTGACGGCGCCCAGGGAGAGGTGGTGCGAGGCGGCGGGGGAGGTGGCGGGGGAGCCGTCCCGGTCCTGAAGGAAGGCAGGGAAGGAGGGCGCGGCCGGGACCGGCGGCGGCGGCTGCTGAGGGGCCGGCGCCGGCGCCGGCCCGGGCGCGGGAGGGGGCGGGCCGGGGCCGAAGGCGCGAGCGGGGGCGCCGAGGGCTCCGGCTCCGGAGGGGCGGCGGCCCGCCGGGGCGGCTCTGGGGCGGGAGCGGGGGCGGCCGCCGCCGCGGCGACGGCCGCCGGCCGCTTGGCGACGCCAGCCAGCGCCGCCGGCGCCGGCGGCGGAGCGGCGCCGGCCTGGGGCCGCTCCGGAGGGCCCTTGGCTGGGCTCCGGCTGCGGCGCCGCGGCCGCCGCTTGTCCCCGCGGCCGCTGCTCCGCGGCGGGCTCGCGCTGCGCCGCCGGCGCCGCCCATCCTCCGCCTCCTTCTTCTTCTTCTCCTCGCCCTCTCTTCGACTCCGGCTGCGGCTTCGGCTCCTGCTCCTGGCGCGCTTCTTCGGCGGGCTCGCCGCCCTGTGCGAACGCGGGCGTCGGGGGCGGGGGGCGGGGCGGGGGGTACGCGCGCGCGCCCGCGCGGACCGGCCGCGGGAGCGGGAGCGGGAGCGGGATCGGGGGCGGGGGGACCCTAACGGCTTCTTCGCCTGCGCCTCCAGCTTCTCAATGAGCAGGGTGGCGCCCTGCCGGGGTACCGAACCGGAGTTCACGGGTCAGACTCCCTCGTACGCCAGCGCCGGCTATATATAGCGCACCGGGCCGAGGTCGGGTCCTATGAGCATGGGCTGCTTGTTGGGCTCTCTGACGAAGCGCAGCGATCCCTTCGCGATGAGCGTCCTCGCGTCCTCCTCCTTCTCCAGGAGCACGAAGCTGCACCCGGGTGGTGGGTGAGAGCCCGGCGGGGGGGGAGGGGGAGGGGGGGGGGGTAAGGGGGAAGCGCGGACCCGTAATAGTTCTGCCGTACCAGTACGACGAGCTCCACGCGGCCCTTGCTGCGGGGAGGGAGGGGGGGGTACGCGTCAAGCCCCGCGCACGGGCGGCGCGGGGGGTACACGATTCGGGCGGGCGCACAGGATGCCGGAGGCCTGGAGGGACTCGGTGACCTCCTCGACGGAGCGGGGTACGCCGAGGCCCCAGCGGCCCACGAAGACCGTTCGCCTCCTGATGTCCCCGGGCCTGGGCCAGTGCGGCGCCGCGCCGGGCTCCCCGCCCTTCTTGGACGGGGCTTCTTCGCCGCCCCTGCGGGGCGCCGCCGCCGCCGCCGCCGCCGCCGGCGCCGGATCCTGCGTCCCGCCCCGCCCGCGTCCGCGCCGCTCGACCTCGCCTGGCCTGGCGGGGCCGGCGCGCACCTCGAGGGGCTGGGCGGCCAGCTTGCCCTTCAGGAACGGCGCGCCCCGGCACAGGTGCATCGCGGCCAGCGCCTCCGGCGTGCTTCGGAACTGCGAGGGCGGCCCGCGGTTCGAACTCGAGAAACCTCGCCGGGCGGGCTCGAGCTCGCACCTCGACCACCGCCGAGCTCGAGCGGTCCCTGTACTCGACGGAGTCCACCGCGCCGTACTTCGAGAAAGCTCTCCTCAGGTCCGATTTCACGCCCGAGCCGCCCGCGCCGCCCTCGACGCAATCTGCGCGCGCGCGCCGGCGGGGCGGGATCGGCCGTGGGCGCGATCGAGCGCGCCGCCGCGCGCGCGGGGGCCGGGACCGCGCCGGCCGCAGCGCACTTTCCAGGGACACGCGCAGCCTTGCTTTCGCCTTGGAGAGGGCTTTGGCGTCTGATTCGAACTCCTCGAGCCAGGCTTCGGGGTTGAACCGCGCCCGCATCCTTTTGGTCGCGGCCGGGCCGGCACCCTGCGACGCGGCCGATCTAAGAGCGCGTCGCGCTCGCTCGAGGCAGAGGTACACACCGGAACGGGCCTGTCGTCTAGGGCGAGTCTGCGGCGGCCGCGCGCGGGCGATTCAATCAGCATTCGCAGCGAGCGCGCGCGAGCTCCACGTGTGCAACTGAAGGGCGCACCGTGCGGCCGAAGCGCTCTCGAAGTCGGCAAAGACGATGCAGCACTTTTCTGTCGCGTCGCTGCTCGCGCGTCCTACGTTTGGCGAGCCGCGGAGAATTGTTGGAGCGCTCGGCGGCGGGCACCTGTCGGCCGGCTCAATTCGAACGACTCCACTCAACTTGAGATCTTTGCAGTGTGCCTCAAATGCAGCGGAGCTCATCTGCGGCGGGAACCGGGCTCAGCGGCTCAGCCACGATGCGCGTGGCTGTGGTCGGCTCGGCGGTACCTTGGCGCTAGCGGACCAGTCGACCAAGATCCGCGTGCGCAGGCGCTCGCTGATGCCGCCCGGGGTGCCATCGCCCGTCATGGCCGCAGTTTTACCACGCGCCGAGACCGCGTACCCGGCTGGCTGTGCTCCCGGTGCTCCGTTGCGCGGATCGCGCTCGCAAAGGCGCGACAACTCGCGCAGGGCTGCACGAAAGTCACACGGAGGAGCTCGTCGGGAAACGGGTGAGCCGTCGAGCGCGCGAGCCTTCGCTCGCCCAGCCCCAGCTGCACACAGGACGCGCCGACGCGGATCGCAGGTCCTAGCAGCGCCTCTGGAGTGTCCGAAGATGGGCCGATCCGCTCGCGCTCTGCCTCTCGTGCTGGCGCTGGCGATATTGATGGCGTCGGTCGTTGAGCCGCTCGTTGGCGGCGCCAGCGATGATGCGGAGCCGCTCGTCGATCTGAATCGTATCCCGGGGCTCGCTTTTACGTGGGATGGCTCCCCATCGCTTGTTCTGCGCGCCCGCACCTTCCGCCTTGCAGTACCGGCGCAGCGGCGGGGGATCGTCTGGTTTGTGAAAAAGGTGCACCCGATTCCTAGTATTCAACGTTTCCTTTCCATTGACCCCGTCCGCGTGCGCCGGTTCGCAGAACTCGACGGTCGCCCAGATCGAATTCGAGCGCGAGGGCGGCCCCGACGCGACGTGGCGGCACGTGCAGCCTCTTCTCTCTCGGGCCCCTTAGCTTAAGCCCCGCCCCTGCCTTGTGAGAAGACGCCCCTGCAGCTCGGGCGTGCGCTCCTGCGGCAGGGGCGCGTGCACCGCCGCCGCGCCCCTGCCGATCGAGGTCCGCAACTGCGGCCTGGAGACGCCCGTCGTCTACCTCTTCCGCGTGCGCAACACAGAGGTGCCCGCCGTGACGAGCCCCGTGCACTTCCTCGTCAAAGGTTCCCCTTTTGGCTCGCGGCTTAAGCTTCCGGATCCAGACGTCGACGCCGCTTTTAACGGCGCCGCGCAGGCCAGTACGCGGCGTGCGCGTGTCCCGCGGACGTGTGCGACCCCGACATCGAGTGGTGCGCTTGCAACTTTCCCGCCCTGGCCTCGCCTGCCGCCCGCCGCCCGCTGATCCGACCCGTACGCAGGTGCTCCCTGCGGACGGTCTTCCACCTCGACTGCGAGAAGCTCTCCTTCGGGACGCGGGGCCTCGCGAACTGCCTTTCCGGCGAGACCTGCCCCGACGGTACGATATCGATCCCCGATCCAGACGCGCCGCCCGATCCAGACGCGCCGCCCGCCCCCGCAACCGCGACTGAATTTCGGCGGCCGCAGACGCACCGCCGGGCCCGCGGCCGCCCGTGAACGCCTCCGCAGCGAGAGAGCCGCCGCTATCGACGCTGGCAGACGACTACGGCGTGCCGCCGGCGCCGGCGCGCGGGGGCGCGGCGGGGGAAGGCGGCGGCGGCGGCGGCGGCGGCAACCGTGGCCTGGCTATCGGGCTGGCGCTCGGCTCGGCCGCCGCCGCCGCAATCGTTGCTGCGGCCTTCCTGGCGTGGCGCAGACGGCGCCGGGCGCGCGAGAAGGTGGAAGTCGACGAGCGCCTCGGGAGCATCACCAGCCGCGCGCTCAACGTCGATTCCTGGGGCCGCCTCGTCGGCTAGACTCTTTGATTGTGCACGTCTTAATTCTGCTGTCCGATACCCGAGCCGGTTAGAGGGCGCAGCACACCGCACGCGCACAGCACCGGTCGCGCTCGGCGGGCTGCGTTCGCGAGCTCTGAAAGCGGTGGCGCACGCTCACGGACGCGATGTCGAGCGCGGGGAGCGAGCTCTGGGCCGACGGGCTCAAGTGGCCATGGAAGAGTCTGCGTACCCCTCCACAGCTTCATATCGCCATGATGGAGGCGGCTTTCGCGGTACCAGCGGCTGTCCGGCAGGCGTCGAACGCAGCACCATCTCCAGCGCCTCGGGATATCGGCTTTTGCTCCCTCCTGGCGCCGGCACCGAGGCGGCGGATAGCGCGAACCTGGGCCGGCGAGCAGGTCAGCGGGCCACGTTTTGAGCACTCTGGTCGGAAGAGTTTGCAATGGGTGTCGAGCTCTGTAAGGATGGAGGCGGCGGCGCCGCCGGAAACTAAGGAGGAGAAACCGAAAGTGTCGATGCCGGTGGAGCGACGTGGGCGACGGGCTGGAGGCTCCAGCGTGCGTGCAGCCACCGGTGCTCTCGTTGCCTTTCTAACGTTTGGTTGTCGCGCAGGACTCGTTTAACTCGGTATGTGCCGACTGTGCGTTTTCCTTGCGCTCGCTAACCTGCCGCGCGCCCCCTTCTATCGCACAGTTTATCAAGGGTAAGAGTCCTTGCCGTAACGCCTATGTGGTCTGCCTGACGCCCCCGCGCCCCGCAGAGGTCGGGTCGTTCGAGCTGCTTTCGGCGGAGGAGGAGATCGAGCTCAGCCGTCAGATTCGCGACTTGGTTCAGCTGGAGACTGTTAAGAAGCGCCTTGCCGCTCGTATTGGGCGCGAGCCGCGGGAAGACGAGTGGGCAATGGTCCGCCCGCCCCGCGGCACGCGTGCGCGCATGCGCTCACTCTCCAATCTCGCGCAGGCCGCCGGAACGCAGCCGGGTCCAGCATTCCAGTCGCGGATCTTGAAGGGGAGGAGGGCACGCGCCCGCCTCGTGCAGAGCAACCTCCGGTGCATGCGTCCCCGTAGCTGCCGTTCCTTCCCCCGGCTGACGCCGCGAGCCCGCGCCGCTCGCACGCGCTCGCTTAGATGGGTGGTGTCTATCGCAAAGAAGTACGCGAACAAGCACACGATGCCGCTGCAGGACCTCATCCAGGAGGGCTCGATTGGCCTGATGAAGGCGGCGGAGCGGTTCGACCCCGACAAGGGCTTCAAGTTCCTTACGGTGAGCGATTCTGCGCCGTGCGGGCCGCCGCGCCGAACGCCGAACCGGGCCCCTCGCAGTACGCGACGTGGTGGATCCGACAGGCCATCTTCCGGTCGCTCCAGGACCAGGGCCGGACCATCCGCCTGCCGGTCCACGTGCACGATTCGCTCTATCTCATCAAGAAGACGTGCGCGACCCGCCCGCGCGGCCCGCCCCGCCGCCCCGCACCCGCTGATTCGGCACCCGCATCTCAGGCGGCAGCAGCTGGCGAGCAGACTGGGGCGCATCCCAACGCCGGAGGAACTGGCGGACGAGCTTAACATCCCCGTATCCCGGCTAGCGTTCATCACGCAGGCCGCCTCGCTCCCCATCTGTGCGCCCGGCCGCGCCGCCGCCGCGCGAGCTCTGCTGACGCGCGCCCGTCTCGGCCCGCAGCGCTCGAGAGTCCCATCTCAGCGAACAAGTTCGACGAAGCGAGGAACAACCTGGGAGACTTCATCGAGAGCGAGTGCCTGCAGCCGGACGAGCAGGCGAGCGAGCGAGCGAGCGAGCGCCAGCGGCCCCGCGCCGCGCCGCGCCGGCAGCGCTCCCGCTGCTGACGCGCGGCGCGCAGCTGGAGCGGACGATGCTCAGGGAAGACCTGGAGAACGTGCTCGCGACCCTCAAGGCGCGGGAACGCGACATCATCCGCATGCGCTACGGTCCGCCGCCCGCCGCCCGCCCGCCCGCTCGCGCGGCCCGCCGCTAACCCGCGGCGTACGCGCGCGTACAGGGCTCGTGGACGGCTCGCCGAAGACGCTGAACGAGATCGGCGAGATAGTGGGCCTCACGCGCGAGCGCATCCGCCAGATCGAGCAGAGCGCCATGCGCAAGCTCAAGGCGCCGTACCGCAAGGCGATCCTCTGCGATTACATCGGCCAGGAGTTCCGCCGCTTCAAGTAGTGCTTGTAGCGCGCGGGGCCGGGGCGGGCCCGTATACGTATGCGCGCCCCGGATCGAATTCCAACTCCGGCTTAGCCCTTACCACCACCAGCAGCAGCAGCGGCCTTTCCCCCTTCTTCCTTCCTTCCTGCTTTACCTTCGTTACCCTCCCTCCCGCTTCGTAAATACGGCAGTTCAGACCTCCGCAGCGTGATTGGGCGGCACCAGCCCGTCCAATGTACACCCCCTCTCCTCCCGCCTCTGCTTTTTAATAGCGCATGCAAAGCTTTTGTACCTAGTGAGACCGCCCCTGTATCATACGCCTCATAACCCCCTTGCTTTGGATTGCTTTGGAGTCTGTTGACTGAATGACAAAATCCTTTGGCCGACGCGGCGATGCGGGCGCTCAAGCTTAGTCCTACGCCCCGTCGGCATCGCCTGCGCCTGCGGGCCCGGGCCCGGGGCCAGTGGCGCGCGGCCCCTGGGAAGGGGACGGGGGCCCCGCGGGGCCCTCGGCCTCCCTCGAGAGGGGGGCCAGGAACAGGTGCGCGTCCGCCCCGGGGGGTACCTCGAACAGGATGCCCAGCGGCCGCTCCGGCCCGACCTGCCCACGGGCGCGCTCGCTATCAGAAATAGGGCGGGCGGAGGGCTAAGAAATGTAAAGAGCTGTCGAGCCTGCAGGAGGGCGTTGGTAGCCAGCTTCGCCATCCGCTCGGGTCCCCTCAGCAGCCGGGACTGCACGGGGGAGGCGGGGAAGAGCTCAGCGGGGTACATGGGCGATCGCGCGGGGGGTACGGGCTGGGCGCCTTGACGTGCACAGGGGGCGGGGGATTCCCCGACATAGCGACGTGGACCTCAGTCCCAACCTGCGGGCAAAGCGGGGTACGAGAATCAAGTACGATACGGAGAGGGGGGGGGGGGGTAGGCACGTCGATGGAAACGCGCCCGGAGAGGTTCGTTCCAAGGGCTGCGGGCCAGACCGGGGCGGCTAGCGAGGCGAAGGGGGCCGAGGATGGGGGTGGATTGGGTGGGGGGGTACGGCGCGCCCTCGAACTCGACGGTCGCGGGCCCGACGCGGATCACGACGTCATCGGAGAGGGGCCGAAGCTCCGCGAAGACCTCCCCCAGCAGGTCGGCCGCTGGAGGGGGGGGGGACGGGTCTCGGGGGGGGGGTACGCGAAGGAGGAGCCGGGGTACGGCGGCGCACGCATGAGGGCCTCGGCCTCGAAGAACTCGCTCGGGACGTCGATGGACATCGGCTCTGCACGCGGCGCGGGCAGCGGGCGGTCTTAGTGGAGACGCGCGGGTGCGCGGCGGGGATCGGAGCAGGGCGGCGGCGCGGCGCGGGCCGGTGCCAAGGATCTCGAGCTGGGAGAGCTTGTAGACGGAGGTTCGGCCCCGCGCGGATCCCTTCCCCGCTTTCCGAACGGAGACGCTGAGCGACTCCGGGCCCGCCTGGAGCCGCACGTCGTCCTCCCGCCGCACCGTGGCGCAGACGCGGGCCAGGTCCGCGGCGCTCACGGCTGCGGGGGCGCGAGCGCGGAGAGACTAAAGAGCTGAAGAAGGCCCCAAGGCGTGCGGAGCAGCGCACTGACGTCTGCACGGCGAATGAGCGGCTACGTGACAGGCGCGCGCGCGCTTGCGCCGCGCGTACCGACGAGGCCTGTGGGGCTGTCGATGCTGAATTGCCGGAACGCCGTGTCGTGCATCCTGAGCTTGTGCGGCGTGAGGGGTGCGCGGAAGAGCTGACATGGAAGCTCGGGCCGCGCGCGGTACCTTGAAGAAGGACGTGGCAGCGTCGTTGATGACCCGCAGCTCGAGTCCGTGGCTGGAGCTCGAGTCGCTGAAGAAGCGCATCGTGACGGCGCTGCTGCTGAACTCGGCGCTGACGAGCTGCACGAGCGCGGCGAGCGCGTGCGCGGCCCCAGTCGCAAGCGTGCAGTCGAGCATCGGCGCGCTGCCACCACGGCGCGAATGCATGCTCTCTGGCGATCCCAGGCCTAGGGCCGCGTTCGCGCTCGGATATCGATCGGGCGCGGCGGGCTTGAGCTTGCAATTGAGCTTTTCCTGGCGGCTCGATGGCTTGATCAAGCCGCCCCGGCCCGCGGCTTGGAGCTCGAATTTCGCGCCAGCTCTAGCGCTGACTGATCATGAATTTCGCACGCTGACCCGTCCAGGGGGCCGGCCGCCGCCGGCCCGCCGGGCGCCGTCCTCCGTTCAAGCCTTGAAGTCCGACGGTCTTTAATTTAGGGGCCTGAGACCATTAATATTGCTCAGCTGCAGCCCATCATGGCATGCATATATGGCCATGGCCAGTGCAGCCAGCTGCACCGCAGCAGGCCCAGCTATGGGCTGCAGCTGGGCCGTACTAGTAGGTTCCAAAAGTTAGATCTAAATCTAAATCTAAAGTTAGAAGCTAGCTAACTTAGTAAAGCTAAAACAGGGCGGGTCCCCGGGCCTGGATCTTCGACCAGAGCGCGCGCTGCAGCTGTGGCCGGCCGCGGGCAGCGGCAGGCCTAGGCCTATAGCTAGGCTTCATCGCGGCTGGCGGCCTCTCTCTTCACGTCATGATCATGATCGCAGACGTCGAACCCATGATTGCGATCATTCGAGGATGAATTCGCAATCGGGGGCACTACATTCGAATCCGAGGATTAATACATATTCAATGATTTGTGATCAGCAGCTGCAGCTGCAACGATCAGCTGCAGGCGCAAGAGTAAACGAGGCGCGGCGAGCTGCGGATTCAATTTTTGGGCCTCAAATTAGATATAAATCCGAGGGGCGACGTCGACTTCGATTGCGCCAGGCAAGGCCTCGATTTCGGCCCCAACCTGCAGGCCGCGCGAGCGCCCCCCGGGGCTGACGGATCGTGCGGGCTCTGGAACCGACTCTGCTGCTGGATCCGGGGCGCCCCCCTTGGGTGGAGGGGGAACGAGGCCCCGGCCGCGGGGTTGAGCCACGGCTCCCCGGCCTGTCCGCGGCTGAGCGCCCTGCTTCGACTTGTCTGCGCTCGCGGACTGCGACTCTGCCTCGCGCTCGATCGAGGGTTGGCCCCGTACCTGCCGCGGAAAGATAACGATCATTTTGAATCCGAGTCGGGGAGTAGTGCTAATCGATGCAGGCGGCGCACTTGGGCGAGGCGACCTGGAGAACAGGGGACGTCTGATGCGCCCTGGTTAAAGCTTAAGTTTACGTTGGCTGCGCCGGAGACGTAGGTGGGCTTCGGAGGCAGCGCGGGGCCCGAAGCGGGGCTCGCGCTTCTACCCGGACTCTGGCCCTGCAGCTGGCCCTGGACCGCGATCGCGAGGGGCGGCAGCCTGCCCGCGAGCCTCCGTGCGCGTTCCGAGTTCGAGACCGACGCCGAAGAATTTGGAGAGGTATTGGCGGCGGGGGCGGATCCGGAGGCGTATGGAGGCTCGTCAAACTTTTCGAGAGATTGGATGCAGCCCGGACCCGTGTCGGCGGGCGCGGTGCCATGGCCAGCCGGCTGTGCATTCCTCGAGCTCGAGCTCCGGATCCGGATCCCCGTCGACGGCGATGTCGCGGGCTCCGGATCCTTGAGATCGACGTCGACGTCGACGTCCGGCTCGCTTTCGAGCTCGCGATCGAGCGTCCCGGGCCTTCGCGGGGACTCTCGCTGCTGCGGGGGCGCGACGAAGCTGAAGGCGTGGGCGGCCGTGGGCGGCGTCAGCTGGACCGTGAGCTTCGTTCGCGAATTCGGGGCCCTGCCCCGACCCGCCGTCGGTTTCGCGGTAGGCGTCGTCGTCGTCGCGCTTGTGGTTTTCTTCGCTTCGAATCTGTTTTTCTCGACGGAACCCGGCGCGTCTTCGCGATCGCGGCCGATGCCGGCCCCGATCTTCACCTCCAAACTCAAGCGCGGCGACGGCTGGGCCCAGCGAACCCCTGCCGGCTCTGGCGTTTCATCTTCCATCCTGTGCGCCCCGTCCGCAACGGCTGTGGAAAGTGGCTGGGGCTCGAGCTCTGAAATGGAGCCACGCCGACGACGGGCGGCCCGCCGGCGACGGAGGACGACGGCTGCGATGACGGCCGCCACTAGAGCCGCTCCACCGCCCGCCGCGCCAGCGACGACCGCGAGGGGCAGCCCGCCGGAGCCCGAATCCGATAACGATGTCTGTGAGGGCTTCGACGTCGGCGCAGAAGAAGAAGAAGCCGAGTCCGCAGGGGCGGAGGCGGGCGCCGCTGTCGCCGCCGGCTTGACGGCGAGCTGGACGACGGGGGCGCCGCCCTCGGCGAGGCTCTTGGCGACTTCGGGCGCCGCCAGAGCCGTTTCGATGCGCTGCAGCTCCGCCGCCGTCGACGCGGCGCCGGCCGACTGCACCTCCGCCGAGGCGCGCGCGACGAAGTCCGCCAGCACGCGGTCGCCGCCCGCAGCGGCGCCGGCGGCAAGGCGGCGGGCGCGTGAGGCGGCGGCGACGCAGCGGATGCCGGTGAAGCGGAGCTGCCCCGCCTCCAGCTCCAGCGTCTCTGTCAGCGATTGCACCATTCGTTTCGCCAGGGAGCCCTGCGCGGAGATATAAATAAATATATAAAATACCCGACATGGATAAGAAAGGCACACGGAAAGGCTGGAGCAGGGCAGGTCGAACGTAATTGTGAAGGCAACAGCGCTTGGTGCGGTTTCCGCCTTCGAATTCGCGCCCGCGTTCGAGTTGGATCCAGCGCCGGCGTTGCCTTTCGAATTTCCGTTCGAATTCGCGTTGGAGTTGGCGTTGGAGTTGGAATTCGCGTTGGAATTCGCGTCCGGATCGACTTCGACGAGGTCCGCCAGCTCCGCGTCGGAGAAGAGCAGCGTCAAGCTGATCTCGACGGCCGACGCCGTCGCGTTGCCTGTCGTCCAAGTAAGCAGAACTCCCAGATATTTCAAGCGAGATTAATATCAAAGTTCACCCGTCTGCGACGCGGTGCGGGCAAGTATGCTGTCGAGGAGGAACGACTCCGAGAGGCCGACCCAGCCCTGCCGCACCGCCACGCCGTACGTCGCCCCGGGTTGCAGACCCGTCGCGTTGTGCGCGGCGCCCGCGAGGCCCTCCCACGATCGTGGCGCGCCGTCCGATGAGGAGAGGGTGACCGTGAAGCGCGGTTCGGCCCAACCCGCCCCAAAGACGAGTGCGCCGGCCTCAGATCCAGATCCCGACGCGGGCCGCGCGCCGCCGAACGCACCCTCACTGAAAGCAAAGGACTCTGCACGGAATTGAGCAAAACTGTTCCTTGTTTGCGAGCCGATACGATGGCGCACCCCACACAAGGTTAAGCCACCCGGTCCCGATTTCGGTCGCGCGGACCGTGTACGAAGCAGCTGCTGTCCTTGGCTCTGTCACTGTGAATGCAAGCAGATTCCACGTCGTCATGAATCTCAGATTGAACGCATGCGCAATTATCGCAGAAATTAAAATGCCACGCACGCGGAAACTCCAAGACAGTGGAAGGGAGCGGCGGCGCCTTGGGATCACGCCCGTCGCCGCCACCAAACGACTCGGCGACAACGCGGACGATGTAAAGCACGCCGGCGTCGATGCGAGCGGCATCCGACAGGGACAGGCGGAACACGGGCGTCTTGTACGTCCAAAGGGGCGCCGAGAGCCACCGCGCAGCAGCGGCGGCAGGCGAGGACGCGCCGCCCGTCGCGAACAGACCGACAACAAGGGAAGAGCAGCCGGACGGGGGCTCCGCGACCGCAGGGCTCCAGGAAACCTCGACCTTATCGATCCCCACAAGGCGTGCCTGGAGAGATGCGGGCTGCAGTTGCAGACCACACACTACAACCCATGACCACGTAAAGCAAGTTAGAATGTTCATATTTAAAAACCAAGCTTGCAAAAGCTTGGAGAGAGGAAGCAAGCAAAGCACCGTTCGCGAGAGGCACGCTCGACGGGGACGCGGACGGAGTTGGTGGATGCGGAAGTGGCGACGATGACGGTGTCGGCTTCAATTTCACGTTCAGCTGATGAGAGGGCGAGGGGCTCGGTTTCGGTGTGCTCGATGGAGACGCGGTCGGGCTTGCCGTCGCCGACGGTTTCGCGCTTGGAGACGGCGACGGGCTTGCTGTGCTTGATGGAGACACGGTCGGGCTTGCCGTTGCCGACGGCGACGGGCTTGCTGCTGCCGACGGCGACGGGCTCGCTGTGCTCGACGGAGACGCGGTCGGGCTTGCAGTTGCCGACGGCGACGGGCTTGCTGTTGCCGATGGCGACGGGCTTGCTGTGCTTGATGGAGACGCGGTCGGGCTTGCAGTTGCCGACGGCGACGGGCTTGCTGTTGCCGACGGCGACGGGCTTGCTGTGCTTGATGGAGACACGGTCGGGCTCGCAGTTGCCGACGGCGACGGGCTTGCTGTTGCCGACGGCGACGGGCTCGCTGTGCTCGACGGAGACGCGGTCGGGCTTGCCGTTGCCGACGGCGACGGGCTTGCTGTTGCCGACGGCGACGGGCTCGCTGTGCTTGATGGAGACACGGTCGGGCTTGCAGTTGCCGACGGCGACGGGCTTGCTGTTGCCGACGGCGACGGGCTCGCTGTGCTCGACGGAGACGCGGTCGGGCTTGCCGTTGCCGACGGCGACGGGCTTGCTGTTGCCGACGGCGACGGGCTCGCTGTGCTCGACGGAGACGCGGTCGGGCTTGCCGTTGCCGACGGCTCTGCCTGCAGGCTCGGCGACGGCGACGGGCTCGCTGTGCTCAAGCTCGATGGAGACGCGGTCGGGCTTGCCGTTGCCGACGGCTCTGCCTGCAGCTGCAGGCTTGGCGGCGGCGACGGGCTCGCTGCGCTGGTTGGAGATGCGGTCGGGCTTGCCGTCGCCGACGGCTCGGACTGCAGGCTTGGCGACGGCGACGGGCTCACTGTGCCCGACGGAGACGCGGTCGGGCTTGCCGTCGCCGATGGCTCGGACTGCAGGCTTGGCGAGGGCGACGGGCTCGCTGTGCCTGACGGAGACGCGGTCGGGCTTGCCGTCGCCGACAGCTCTGGCTGCAGGCTCGGCGACGGCGACGGGCTTGCTAGCGCTGTGCTCGACGGAGACGCGGTCGGGCTTGCCGTCGCCGATGGCTCTGGCTGCAGGCGCGGCGACGGCGACGGGCTTGCAAGCGCTGTGCTCGACGGAGACGCGGTCGGGCTTGCCGTTGCCGACAGCTCTGCCTGCAGGCTCGGCGACGGCGACGGCCGCGGGCTTGCTAGCGCTGTGATCGATGGAGACGCGGTCGGGCTTGCCGTCGCCGATGGCTCTGGCTGCAGGCTCGGCGACGGCGACGGGCTCGCTGTGCCTGACGGAGACGCGGTCGGGCTTGCCGTCGCCGACAGCTCTGGCTGCAGGCTCGGCGACGGCGACGGGCTTGCTAGCGCTGTGCTCGACGGAGACGCGGTCGGGCTTGCCGTCGCCGACAGCTCTGCCTGCAGGCTCGGCGACGGCGACGGGCTTGCTAGCGCTGTGCTTGATGGGGACGCGGTCGGGCTTGCCGTTGCCGACGGCTCTGTAGCTAGGTGCTGGCTTGGCGAGGGCGAGGGCGTTGCCGACGTCGACGGCGCCGTTGCGTTGCTGCCCGCAGCGGCGGGGCTCGGTTTCGCGGCCATGTACATGTTCAGCTCTGCACAGGCGAAAAACGGTCAGAGATCGGATTCGAGCACGCCCCGCCGCAAAACTAAGTCCCATCCGGCCATGGGCCATGGCCAGGATGGCGGGGCCTGACGCGCGTATACATACCGAAGAAGACGAACTCGCTGTACAGCGCCGCCGATCCCACGAATGCCCGCACCGCCCCGCCGCTCGCGTTCGCCCCCGCGGCGCTGCTTGGCCGGAACGTTATCCCGACGCCTCCAGCGCCCGTCAGGCTGGCGCCCGCGCCTCCCGCCGCCGGCTGCAGCTGCGCGGTCCCGTTCACGCCGCTCACCAGCACCTGCTCCGACTCGACCGCGACCGCCCGCCCCATCGACCGCGGGTACAGCGCTGCGCGGCGTGGTGTCGGCACTCTGGCCACGCACGGTTCGGTTTCGAGATGGGCGCGCGCACTGCATTGGACCGGCTGGCCGGGGGCTCGCAGCCGCGCCCCGCAGTCGAGCTCCGACGTGCTGTCGGGACTCTCTGCGCGCGGGCCCGTCGTCAACGATTCGGCTGTCATTTGGTCTGTGATGCAGCTGCAGGGCGGCTCCGCACCGACGGTCTCGACGTCGAGCGAGCGGCCCACGACGCGCCCCGTCGCCGCGAGGTACGCGCGCAGCTGCGCCCGGCCGAGCACGCCCGCCACCGGCACCGAGAACGCGAACGACGACGCGCTCGCCCCCGACAGGAACACCGTCCGGCTCGCCTCGCCGCTCGTCAGCTGCACCGCGAACCTGGGCGCGGGAAGCCGTCAATTGACTGCAGGGCGGCCTGCGCGAGGGCGGGCGGCGCACGCGGCGGCCTCGACGGCGATGGGAGCGTTGCCGCGCCGCGGACTGAAGGTGCAGTCGAGGGCGCCGTCGGCGGGGGCCCACGCCCGCTCGCACTCGAGGGCCGACGTGCCGTCCGCCTGCGCCGCCGACGGGCCGAGCTCCAGCGCGAGGATGCTCCACAGATCGCCCGGGTAGGCGTATGCATCGTCTCCCCCTGCAGACGCCTGCGCGAAATCGCATCATGCTTCCCTCAATGTCGAAGCAAGCTCGTCGCAGCATTTCCCCGGCACACAGAGGCGTTCACAGCTGGCGACGGAGCTGGTGCAGGCGTCGGCGGTGGGACGGGGACGTGCGCGGGCGTGGCGCTGGGCGCCGGCGCTCCCGCGGGCGACGGCGACGGCTGCGAATCGAGTGAGGGGGCGCGAGCACAGTCGCCGACCGCAACGATCAGGGGCGCACGACTGGCGAGGGCGATGCCGACGTCGGCGGTGCCGTTGTGTTGCTGCCCGCAGCGGCGGGGCTCGGTTTCGCGGTCATGTACATGTTCATCTCTGCACAGGCAAAGAACGGTGAGGGAACGGATTCGCGTGCGCGCCCCGCCGCAAAACACCCATCCAACAACGAGGGCGGCGCCTGACGGGCGTATACGTACCGAAGAAGACGAACTCGCTGTACAGCGCCGCCGATCCCACGAACGCCCGCACCGCCCCGCCACTCGTGTTTGAGTTCGGCCCCGTGGACGGCCAGAATATTAATGTGATCCCGACGCCTCCAGCGCCCGCCAGGCTGGCGCCCGCGCCTCCCGCCGCCAGCTGCAGCTGCGCGGTCCCGTTCACGCCACTCACCAGCACGCGCTCCGACTCGACCGCGACCGCCCGCCCCATCGACCGCGGGTACAGCGCTGCGCGGCGTGGTGTCGGCACTCTGGCCACGCACGGTTCGGTTTCAAGACGGGCGAGCGCACTGCATTGGACCGGTCGGCCGGGGGCTCGCAGCCGCGCCCCGCAGTCGAGCTCCGACGTGCTGTCCGGGCTCTCTGCGCGCGGGCCCATCGTTCAATGATTCGGCTGCCGCTCGGCCTGTGAGGCATGGCGGCTTTGCACCGACGGCCTCGACGTCGAGCGGGCGGCCCACGACGCGCCCTGTCGCCGTGAGGTACGCGTGCAGCTGCGCCCGGCCGAGCACGCCCGCCACCGGCACCGAGAACGCGAACGACGACGCGCTCGCCCCCGACAGGAACACCGTCCGGCTCGCCTCGCCGCTCGTCAGCTGCACCGCGAATCTGCGCGCGGGAGCCGTCGATCGGCTGCAGGGCGGCCTGCGCGAAAGCGAGGCGGCTCACGCGGCGGCCTCGACGGCGATGGGAGCGTTGCCGCGCCGCGGGCTGAAGGTGCAGTCGAGGGCGCCGTCGGCGGGGGCCCACGCCCGCTCGCACTCGAGGGCCGACGAGCCGTCCGCCTGCGCCGCCGACGGGCCGAGCGCCAGCGCGAGGATGCTCCACAGATCGCCCGGGTAGGCGTATGCATCGTCTCCCCCTGCAGAAGCCTGCGCGAAATCGCATCATGCTTCCCTCAATGTCGAAGCAAGCTCGTCGCAGCATTTCCCCGGCACACAGAGGCGTTCACAGCTGGCGACGGAGCTGGTGCAGGCGTCGGCGGTGGGACGGGGACGTGCGCGGGCGTGGCGCTGGCGCCGGCGCTCCCGCGGGCGACGGCGACGGCTGCGAATCGAGTGAGGGGGCGCGAGCACAGTCGCCGACCGCAACGATCAGGGGCGCACGACTGGCGAGGGCGTCGCCGACGTCGGCGGTGCCGTTGTGTTGCTGCCCGCAGCGGCGGGGCTCGGTTTCGCGGTCATGTACATGTTCATCTCTGCACAGGCAAAACGGTGAGGGAACGGATTCGCGTGCGCGCCCCGCCGCAAAACACCCATCCAACAACGAGGGCGGCGCCTGACGGGCGTATACGTACCGAAGAAGACGAACTCGCTGTACAGCGCCGCCGATCCCACGAACGCCCGCACCGCCCCGCCACTCGTGTTTGAGTTCGGCCCCGTGGACGGCCAGAATATTAATGTGATCCCGACGCCTCCAGCGCCCGTCAGGCTGGAGCCCGCGCCTCCCGCCGCCAGCTGCAGCTGCGCGGTCCCGTTCACGCCGCTCACCAGCACCTGCTCCGACTCGACCGCGACCGCCCGCCCCATCGACCGCGGGTACAGCGCTGCGCGGCGCGGTGTCGGCACTCTGGCCACGCACGGTTCGGTTTCGAGATGGGCGAGCGCACTGCATTGGACCGGCTGGCCGGGGGCTCGCAGCCGCGCCCCGCAGTCGAGCTCCGACGTGCTGTCGGGACTCTCTGCGCGCGGGCCCGTCGTCAACGATTCGGCTGCCGCTCGGCCTGTGAGGCATGGCGGCTTTGCACCGACGGCCTCGACGTCGAGCGGGCGGCCCACGACGCGCCCTGTCGCCGTGAGGTACGCGCGCAGCTGCGCCCGGCCGAGCACGCCCGCCACCGGCACCGAGAACGCGAACGACGACGCGCTCGCCCCCGACAGGAACACCGTCCGGCTCGCCTCGCCGCTCGTCAGCTGCACCGCGAATCTGCGCGCGGGAGCCGTCGATCGGCTGCAGGGCGGCCTGCGCGAAAGCGAGGCGGCTCACGCGGCGGCCTCGACGGCGATGGGAGCGTTGCCGCGCCGCGGGCTGAAGGTGCAGTCGAGGGCGCCGTCGGCGGGGGCCCACGCCCGCTCGCACTCGAGGGCCGACGAGCCGTCCGCCTGCGCCGCCGACGGGCCGAGCTCCAGCGCGAGGATGCTCCACAGATCGCCCGGGTAGGCGTATGCATCGTCTCCCCCTGCAGACGCCTGCGCGAAATCGCATCATGCTTCCCTCAATGTCGAAGCAAGCTCGTCGCAGCATTTCCCCGGCACACAGAGGCGTTCACAGCTGGCGACGGAGCTGGTGCAGGCGTCGGCGGTGGGACGGGGACGTGCGCGGGCGTGGCGCTGGGCGCCGGCGCTCCCGCGGGCGACGGCGACGGCTGCGAATCGAGTGAGGGGGCGCGAGCACAGTCGCCGACCGCAACGATCAGGGGCGCACGACTGGCGAGGGCGTCGCCGACGTCGGCGGTGCCGTTGTGTTGCTGCCCGCAGCGGCGGGGCTCGGTTTCGCGGCCACGTACATGTTCAGCTCTGCACAGGCGAAGAACGGTCAGGGATCGCATTAATATTCGCGCGCGCGGCGCCGCAAACTTATATCCCATCCGGCAAGGAGGGCGGGGCCTGTCAGGCGTACCGAAGAAGACGAACTCGCTGTACAGCGCCGCCGATCCCACGAACGCCCGCACCGCCCCGCCACTCGTGTTTGAGTTCGGCCCCGTGGACGGCCAGAATATTAATGTGATCCCGACGCCTCCAGCGCCCGCCAGGCTGGCGCCCGCGCCTCCCGCCGCCAGCTGCAGCTGCGCGGTCCCGTTCACGCCGCTCACCAGCACGCGCTCCGACTCGACCGCGACCGCCCGCCCCATCGACCGCGGGTACAGCGCTGCGCGGCGCGGTGTCGGCACTCTGGCAACACATGGTCCGGATTCGAGACGCCATGATGGGCGGTCGCACTGCATTGGACCGGCTGGCCGGGGGCTCGCAGCCGCGCCCCGCAGTCGAGCTCCGACGTGCTGTCTGGACTCTCTGCGCGCGGTCCCATATATGCATCGTCAATGACTTGGATGAATTTTGACCTGTGACGCAGGGCGGCTCTGCACCGACGGCCTCGACGTCGAGCGGGCGGCCCACGACGCGCCCCGTCGCCGCGAGGTACGCGCGCAGCTGCGCCCGGCCGAGCACGCCCGCCACCGGCACCGAGAACGCGAACGACGACGCGCTCGCCCCCGACAGGAACACCGTCCGGCTCGCCTCGCCGCTCGTCAGCTGCACCGCAAACCTGCGCGCGGGAGCCCGTCGATCGATTGCATTGGGGCCTGCGCGAGGGCGGGCGGCGCACGCGGCGGCCTCGACGGCGATGGGAGCGTTGCCGCGCCGCGGGCTGAAGGTGCAGTCGAGGGCGCTGTCGGCGGGGGCCCACGCCCGCTCGCACTCGAGGGCCGACGAGCCGTCCGCCTGCGCCGCCGACGGGCCGAGCTCCAGCGCGAGGGAGCCCCAGAGGTTTTCAGAATAGGGATCGCTTCCTTCTTCGGCCTGCAGCTGCAGGACCTTTCGCATGGAGGCTCCGCCCGCTGGCTCCACGCGCGCGTGTGCCTCGTGGTCCTCGGCTCTCCAGACACCTCCATTATCAGCTGCGAGACTCGTTGCGCACGCCGTATACATATACGTATGCATATGCATCATAGGGCAACGTGTAAATGCGGCCGATCGCAAGGCGGGCGCGGCGCACCCGTAGCACATGCGAAGTTCCCGCAAAGTGAAATGATGGCGATAAGGCTGACTATAGACACAGCTAGCTCCGCGTATGATGGCGTACATGTGCATCGCGGCTCCGCGCTTCCTTCGTATCGACGTCTCCGCATTTCTGCAGTGCACGTGATTTATCTATACTGGAGGCCTAGGCTGCAGTCATCATCAGCGCCTCGAGCTCATGATTATGCAGGGGCGTCCGCTCGTTGTCGCGCACGCGCATCTCGAGCTCATCATCGATTCTCATCATGGCATGATCAAGGAAGTTCGGAAGTTGGAAGTTGGAATTCGAACTTGGAAGTTGGAACGCCTACGCTCATGAAAAGCGGCTGCGCATGCGGACTCAGTGCGGAGCAACTCAAGGCAGGCTTGTACTGTAGGCTTGCTTATTTAGCCGTGGCTTCAAATTGCCGTAAAAAATTAATATTGCCGACAGGCCGGGCCGAATTCGGCAATTTCAGGGGTAGGGCTAAACCGCCGCCATAGAAGAAACTTGAAATCCAGAGTTTCGGCAATTTATCGCCACGGCAATTCCAGTTTTGGGCGAATTCGACCAGTTTCTAACGCGGTAATTTATGCGCATTCCGCGGTAATTTAGTGCCACACTGCCACACGGTAGTACTGCGGCTAGCACGGGCTGGGGTTGCCGCCCCGAAGTTAACGTTCGATATCGATGATCATCGGATCATCGATATCGGATCGGCGAGTCGACGCCGACAGCGGCGGCCGACTCGACGGGCCGGGCCGACGTCGGCCCGACGACGGCGACTCACTGAGTCAGTGACTGATCATGATCCGATCATGGGATCGCGCGCCGCGCGATTCGAATTCGCGCGATCATCGGCGCGGATCATCGCGAATCGCGATCCGCGATCGGTCGATTCGATGATCGCGATCGCGGCCGCGACAGATCTGTGTTCGATCAATCAAATCCGAAATCATGTCGAAGAATCAAGACGCGTCCCGTGTGTTCGTGTGTATCGGAGAATCGGCGAATCGCCGGCCGCCCTGTCGGATATATATCAATCTGAGCGCAACTAAAATTATATGTTATGATATATATAGGTATATCGGTTTTTGCAATTGGCGCGGATTCGATCGGCAATTGTTGGAGGAGCGGCGCGCTCGCTTGGCTGCTGCTGACGCTGATGATCAGGCTGCCTCGGATGATGACGCACATGATTCAGAGTCTGGTACCGGTTCTCATCGTTCTAGTTCAAGCTCTGATTCTGACTCGTCCGGCGCTCCTTCTTCGGGCGGTGCTGACAACCTCGTCTCTTCGCGTGACATCGATTCTGTCCTCCGGAATCCTGCGGAGTTTGCCGTTCGTGGGAATGTCCCGTTGGGGATCCCTGGTGGTCGCCCGCCTCCTGCGCCGTCCCCTCCTGCTCTGGCCCCTGTAGTGACCCTTGGGCCCATTCCTATTCCTGCTCTCGCTGCCCCTCTCGACGCTCCTTTCCCCCCATTCCCTGCGGTCCCGATCCCTGTGCTCCTTGGCCCTCTGGCCCCGCCTCTGCCTCCTCCCTCCTTACAACTTGCTGTCACGGGGCCTCTTCACTTGCCTGTTCCCCGGCAGGTCCCTGGTCATCTTGCAGCTCCATACCCCTTCTTACCTCTCGACCCCGACAAGGGCTTCAAGTTCCTTACGGTGAGCGATTCTGCGCCGTGCGGGCCGCCGCGCCGAACGCCGAACCGGGCCCCTCGCAGTACGCGACGTGGTGGATCCGACAGGCCATCTTCCGGTCGCTCCAGGACCAGGGCCGGACCATCCGCCTGCCGGTCCACGTGCACGATTCGCTCTATCTCATCAAGAAGACGTGCGCGACCCGCCCGCGCGGCCCGCCCCGCCGCCCCGCACCCGCTGATTCGGCACCCGCATCTCAGGCGGCAGCAGCTGGCGAGCAGACTGGGGCGCATCCCAACGCCGGAGGAACTGGCGGACGAGCTTAACATCCCCGTATCCCGGCTAGCGTTCATCACGCAGGCCGCCTCGCTCCCCATCTGTGCGCCCGGCCGCGCCGCCGCCGCGCGAGCTCTGCTGACGCGCGCCCGTCTCGGCCCGCAGCGCTCGAGAGTCCCATCTCAGCGAACAAGTTCGACGAAGCGAGGAACAACCTGGGAGACTTCATCGAGAGCGAGTGCCTGCAGCCGGACGAGCAGGCGAGCGAGCGAGCGAGCGAGCGCCAGCGGCCCCGCGCCGCGCCGCGCCGGCAGCGCTCCCGCTGCTGACGCGCGGCGCGCAGCTGGAGCGGACGATGCTCAGGGAAGACCTGGAGAACGTGCTCGCGACCCTCAAGGCGCGGGAACGCGACATCATCCGCATGCGCTACGGTCCGCCGCCCGCCGCCCGCCCGCCCGCTCGCGCGGCCCGCCGCTAACCCGCGGCGTACGCGCGCGTACAGGGCTCGTGGACGGCTCGCCGAAGACGCTGAACGAGATCGGCGAGATAGTGGGCCTCACGCGCGAGCGCATCCGCCAGATCGAGCAGAGCGCCATGCGCAAGCTCAAGGCGCCGTACCGCAAGGCGATCCTCTGCGATTACATCGGCCAGGAGTTCCGCCGCTTCAAGTAGTGCTTGTAGCGCGCGGGCCGGGGCGGGCCCGTATACGTATGCGCGCCCCGGATCGAATTCCAACTCCGGCTTAGCCCTTACCACCACCAGCAGCAGCAGCGGCCTTTCCCCCTTCTTCCTTCCTTCCTGCTTTACCTTCGTTACCCTCCCTCCCGCTTCGTAAATACGGCAGTTCAGACCTCCGCAGCGTGATTGGGCGGCACCAGCCCGTCCAATGTACACCCCCTCTCCTCCCGCCTCTGCTTTTTAATAGCGCATGCAAAGCTTTTGTACCTAGTGAGACCGCCCCTGTATCATACGCCTCATAACCCCCTTGCTTTGGATTGCTTTGGAGTCTGTTGACTGAATGACAAAATCCTTTGGCCGACGCGGCGATGCGGGCGCTCAAGCTTAGTCCTACGCCCCGTCGGCATCGCCTGCGCCTGCGGGCCCGGGCCCGGGCCAGTGGCGCGCGGCCCCTGGGAAGGGGACGGGGGCCCGCGGGGCCCTCGGCCTCCCTCGAGAGGGGGCCAGGAACAGGTGCGCGTCCGCCCCGGGGGGTACCTCGAACAGGATGCCCAGCGGCCGCTCCGGCCCGACCTGCCCACGGGCGCGCTCGCTATCAGAAATAGGGCGGGCGGAGGGCTAAGAAATGTAAAGAGCTGTCGAGCCTGCAGGAGGGCGTTGGTAGCCAGCTTCGCCATCCGCTCGGGTCCCCTCAGCAGCCGGGACTGCACGGGGGAGGCGGGGAAGAGCTCAGCGGGGTACATGGGCGATCGCGCGGGGGTACGGGCTGGGCGCCTTGACGTGCACAGGGGGCGGGGGATTCCCCGACATAGCGACGTGGACCTCAGTCCCAACCTGCGGGCAAAGCGGGGTACGAGAATCAAGTACGATACGGAGAGGGGGGGGGGGGTAGGCACGTCGATGGAAACGCGCCCGGAGAGGTTCGTTCCAAGGGCTGCGGGCCAGACCGGGGCGGCTAGCGAGGCGAAGGGGCCGAGGATGGGGGTGGATTGGGTGGGGGGTACGGCGCGCCCTCGAACTCGACGGTCGCGGGCCCGACGCGGATCACGACGTCATCGGAGAGGGGCCGAAGCTCCGCGAAGACCTCCCCAGCAGGTCGGCCGCTGGAGGGGGGGGGACGGGTCTCGGGGGGGGTACGCGAAGGAGGAGCCGGGGTACGGCGGCGCACGCATGAGGGCCTCGGCCTCGAAGAACTCGCTCGGGACGTCGATGGACATCGGCTCTGCACGCGGCGCGGGCAGCGGGCGGTCTTAGTGGAGACGCGCGGGTGCGCGGCGGGGATCGGAGCAGGGCGGCGGCGCGGCGCGGGCCGGTGCCAAGGATCTCGAGCTGGGAGAGCTTGTAGACGGAGGTTCGGCCCCGCGCGGATCCCTTCCCCGCTTTCCGAACGGAGACGCTGAGCGACTCCGGGCCCGCCTGGAGCCGCACGTCGTCCTCCCGCCGCACCGTGGCGCAGACGCGGGCCAGGTCCGCGGCGCTCACGGCTGCGGGGGCGCGAGCGCGGAGAGACTAAAGAGCTGAAGAAGGCCCCAAGGCGTGCGGAGCAGCGCACTGACGTCTGCACGGCGAATGAGCGGCTACGTGACAGGCGCGCGCGCGCTTGCGCCGCGCGTACCGACGAGGCCTGTGGGGCTGTCGATGCTGAATTGCCGGAACGCCGTGTCGTGCATCCTGAGCTTGTGCGGCGTGAGGGGTGCGCGGAAGAGCTGACATGGAAGCTCGGGCCGCGCGCGGTACCTTGAAGAAGGACGTGGCAGCGTCGTTGATGACCCGCAGCTCGAGTCCGTGGCTGGAGCTCGAGTCGCTGAAGAAGCGCATCGTGACGGCGCTGCTGCTGAACTCGGCGCTGACGAGCTGCACGAGCGCGGCGAGCGCGTGCGCGGCCCCAGTCGCAAGCGTGCAGTCGAGCATCGGCGCGCTGCCACCACGGCGCGAATGCATGCTCTCTGGCGATCCCAGGCCTAGGGCCGCGTTCGCGCTCGGATATCGATCGGGCGCGGCGGGCTTGAGCTTGCAATTGAGCTTTTCCTGGCGGCTCGATGGCTTGATCAAGCCGCCCCGGCCCGCGGCTTGGAGCTCGAATTTCGCGCCAGCTCTAGCGCTGACTGATCATGAATTTCGCACGCTGACCCGTCCAGGGGGCCGGCCGCCGCCGGCCCGCCGGGCGCCGTCCTCCGTTCAAGCCTTGAAGTCCGACGGTCTTTAATTTAGGGGCCTGAGACCATTAATATTGCTCAGCTGCAGCCCATCATGGCATGCATATATGGCCATGGCCAGTGCAGCCAGCTGCACCGCAGCAGGCCCAGCTATGGGCTGCAGCTGGGCCGTACTAGTAGGTTCCAAAAGTTAGATCTAAATCTAAATCTAAAGTTAGAAGCTAGCTAACTTAGTAAAGCTAAAACAGGGCGGGTCCCCGGGCCTGGATCTTCGACCAGAGCGCGCGCTGCAGCTGTGGCCGGCCGCGGGCAGCGGCAGGCCTAGGCCTATAGCTAGGCTTCATCGCGGCTGGCGGCCTCTCTCTTCACGTCATGATCATGATCGCAGACGTCGAACCCATGATTGCGATCATTCGAGGATGAATTCGCAATCGGGGGCACTACATTCGAATCCGAGGATTAATACATATTCAATGATTTGTGATCAGCAGCTGCAGCTGCAACGATCAGCTGCAGGCGCAAGAGTAAACGAGGCGCGGCGAGCTGCGGATTCAATTTTTGGGCCTCAAATTAGATATAAATCCGAGGGGCGACGTCGACTTCGATTGCGCCAGGCAAGGCCTCGATTTCGGCCCCAACCTGCAGGCCGCGCGAGCGCCCCCGGGGCTGACGGATCGTGCGGGCTCTGGAACCGACTCTGCTGCTGGATCCGGGGCGCCCCCTTGGGTGGAGGGGGAACGAGGCCCCGGCCGCGGGGTTGAGCCACGGCTCCCCGGCCTGTCCGCGGCTGAGCGCCCTGCTTCGACTTGTCTGCGCTCGCGGACTGCGACTCTGCCTCGCGCTCGATCGAGGGTTGGCCCCGTACCTGCCGCGGAAAGATAACGATCATTTTGAATCCGAGTCGGGGAGTAGTGCTAATCGATGCAGGCGGCGCACTTGGGCGAGGCGACCTGGAGAACAGGGACGTCTGATGCGCCCTGGTTAAAGCTTAAGTTTACGTTGGCTGCGCCGGAGACGTAGGTGGGCTTCGGAGGCAGCGCGGGGCCCGAAGCGGGGCTCGCGCTTCTACCCGGACTCTGGCCTGCAGCTGGCCCTGGACCGCGATCGCGAGGGGCGGCAGCCTGCCCGCGAGCCTCCGTGCGCGTTCCGAGTTCGAGACCGACGCCGAAGAATTTGGAGAGGTATTGGCGGCGGGGGCGGATCCGGAGGCGTATGGAGGCTCGTCAAACTTTTCGAGAGATTGGATGCAGCCCGGACCCGTGTCGGCGGGCGCGGTGCCATGGCCAGCCGGCTGTGCATTCCTCGAGCTCGAGCTCCGGATCCGGATCCCCGTCGACGGCGATGTCGCGGGCTCCGGATCCTTGAGATCGACGTCGACGTCGACGTCCGGCTCGCTTTCGAGCTCGCGATCGAGCGTCCCGGGCCTTCGCGGGGACTCTCGCTGCTGCGGGGGCGCGACGAAGCTGAAGGCGTGGGCGGCCGTGGGCGGCGTCAGCTGGACCGTGAGCTTCGTTCGCGAATTCGGGGCCCTGCCCCGACCCGCCGTCGGTTTCGCGGTAGGCGTCGTCGTCGTCGCGCTTGTGGTTTTCTTCGCTTCGAATCTGTTTTTCTCGACGGAACCCGGCGCGTCTTCGCGATCGCGGCCGATGCCGGCCCCGATCTTCACCTCCAAACTCAAGCGCGGCGACGGCTGGGCCCAGCGAACCCCTGCCGGCTCTGGCGTTTCATCTTCCATCCTGTGCGCCCCGTCCGCAACGGCTGTGGAAAGTGGCTGGGGCTCGAGCTCTGAAATGGAGCCACGCCGACGACGGGCGGCCCGCCGGCGACGGAGGACGACGGCTGCGATGACGGCCGCCACTAGAGCCGCTCCACCGCCCGCCGCGCCAGCGACGACCGCGAGGGGCAGCCCGCCGGAGCCCGAATCCGATAACGATGTCTGTGAGGGCTTCGACGTCGGCGCAGAAGAAGAAGAAGCCGAGTCCGCAGGGGCGGAGGCGGGCGCCGCTGTCGCCGCCGGCTTGACGGCGAGCTGGACGACGGGGGCGCCGCCCTCGGCGAGGCTCTTGGCGACTTCGGGCGCCGCCAGAGCCGTTTCGATGCGCTGCAGCTCCGCCGCCGTCGACGCGGCGCCGGCCGACTGCACCTCCGCCGAGGCGCGCGCGACGAAGTCCGCCAGCACGCGGTCGCCGCCCGCAGCGGCGCCGGCGGCAAGGCGGCGGGCGCGTGAGGCGGCGGCGACGCAGCGGATGCCGGTGAAGCGGAGCTGCCCCGCCTCCAGCTCCAGCGTCTCTGTCAGCGATTGCACCATTCGTTTCGCCAGGGAGCCCTGCGCGGAGATATAAATAAATATATAAAATACCCGACATGGATAAGAAAGGCACACGGAAAGGCTGGAGCAGGGCAGGTCGAACGTAATTGTGAAGGCAACAGCGCTTGGTGCGGTTTCCGCCTTCGAATTCGCGCCCGCGTTCGAGTTGGATCCAGCGCCGGCGTTGCCTTTCGAATTTCCGTTCGAATTCGCGTTGGAGTTGGCGTTGGAGTTGGAATTCGCGTTGGAATTCGCGTCCGGATCGACTTCGACGAGGTCCGCCAGCTCCGCGTCGGAGAAGAGCAGCGTCAAGCTGATCTCGACGGCCGACGCCGTCGCGTTGCCTGTCGTCCAAGTAAGCAGAACTCCCAGATATTTCAAGCGAGATTAATATCAAAGTTCACCCGTCTGCGACGCGGTGCGGGCAAGTATGCTGTCGAGGAGGAACGACTCCGAGAGGCCGACCCAGCCCTGCCGCACCGCCACGCCGTACGTCGCCCCGGGTTGCAGACCCGTCGCGTTGTGCGCGGCGCCCGCGAGGCCCTCCCACGATCGTGGCGCGCCGTCCGATGAGGAGAGGGTGACCGTGAAGCGCGGTTCGGCCCAACCCGCCCCAAAGACGAGTGCGCCGGCCTCAGATCCAGATCCCGACGCGGGCCGCGCGCCGCCGAACGCACCCTCACTGAAAGCAAAGGACTCTGCACGGAATTGAGCAAAACTGTTCCTTGTTTGCGAGCCGATACGATGGCGCACCCCACACAAGGTTAAGCCACCCGGTCCCGATTTCGGTCGCGCGGACCGTGTACGAAGCAGCTGCTGTCCTTGGCTCTGTCACTGTGAATGCAAGCAGATTCCACGTCGTCATGAATCTCAGATTGAACGCATGCGCAATTATCGCAGAAATTAAAATGCCACGCACGCGGAAACTCCAAGACAGTGGAAGGGAGCGGCGGCGCCTTGGGATCACGCCCGTCGCCGCCACCAAACGACTCGGCGACAACGCGGACGATGTAAAGCACGCCGGCGTCGATGCGAGCGGCATCCGACAGGGACAGGCGGAACACGGGCGTCTTGTACGTCCAAAGGGGCGCCGAGAGCCACCGCGCAGCAGCGGCGGCAGGCGAGGACGCGCCGCCCGTCGCGAACAGACCGACAACAAGGGAAGAGCAGCCGGACGGGGGCTCCGCGACCGCAGGGCTCCAGGAAACCTCGACCTTATCGATCCCCACAAGGCGTGCCTGGAGAGATGCGGGCTGCAGTTGCAGACCACACACTACAACCCATGACCACGTAAAGCAAGTTAGAATGTTCATATTTAAAAACCAAGCTTGCAAAAGCTTGGAGAGAGGAAGCAAGCAAAGCACCGTTCGCGAGAGGCACGCTCGACGGGGACGCGGACGGAGTTGGTGGATGCGGAAGTGGCGACGATGACGGTGTCGGCTTCAATTTCACGTTCAGCTGATGAGAGGGCGAGGGGCTCGGTTTCGGTGTGCTCGATGGAGACGCGGTCGGGCTTGCCGTCGCCGACGGTTTCGCGCTTGGAGACGGCGACGGGCTTGCTGTGCTTGATGGAGACACGGTCGGGCTTGCCGTTGCCGACGGCGACGGGCTTGCTGCTGCCGACGGCGACGGGCTCGCTGTGCTCGACGGAGACGCGGTCGGGCTTGCAGTTGCCGACGGCGACGGGCTTGCTGTTGCCGATGGCGACGGGCTTGCTGTGCTTGATGGAGACGCGGTCGGGCTTGCAGTTGCCGACGGCGACGGGCTTGCTGTTGCCGACGGCGACGGGCTTGCTGTGCTTGATGGAGACACGGTCGGGCTCGCAGTTGCCGACGGCGACGGGCTTGCTGTTGCCGACGGCGACGGGCTCGCTGTGCTCGACGGAGACGCGGTCGGGCTTGCCGTTGCCGACGGCGACGGGCTTGCTGTTGCCGACGGCGACGGGCTCGCTGTGCTTGATGGAGACACGGTCGGGCTTGCAGTTGCCGACGGCGACGGGCTTGCTGTTGCCGACGGCGACGGGCTCGCTGTGCTCGACGGAGACGCGGTCGGGCTTGCCGTTGCCGACGGCGACGGGCTTGCTGTTGCCGACGGCGACGGGCTCGCTGTGCTCGACGGAGACGCGGTCGGGCTTGCCGTTGCCGACGGCTCTGCCTGCAGGCTCGGCGACGGCGACGGGCTCGCTGTGCTCAAGCTCGATGGAGACGCGGTCGGGCTTGCCGTTGCCGACGGCTCTGCCTGCAGCTGCAGGCTTGGCGGCGGCGACGGGCTCGCTGCGCTGGTTGGAGATGCGGTCGGGCTTGCCGTCGCCGACGGCTCGGACTGCAGGCTTGGCGACGGCGACGGGCTCACTGTGCCCGACGGAGACGCGGTCGGGCTTGCCGTCGCCGATGGCTCGGACTGCAGGCTTGGCGAGGGCGACGGGCTCGCTGTGCCTGACGGAGACGCGGTCGGGCTTGCCGTCGCCGACAGCTCTGGCTGCAGGCTCGGCGACGGCGACGGGCTTGCTAGCGCTGTGCTCGACGGAGACGCGGTCGGGCTTGCCGTCGCCGATGGCTCTGGCTGCAGGCGCGGCGACGGCGACGGGCTTGCAAGCGCTGTGCTCGACGGAGACGCGGTCGGGCTTGCCGTTGCCGACAGCTCTGCCTGCAGGCTCGGCGACGGCGACGGCCGCGGGCTTGCTAGCGCTGTGATCGATGGAGACGCGGTCGGGCTTGCCGTCGCCGATGGCTCTGGCTGCAGGCTCGGCGACGGCGACGGGCTCGCTGTGCCTGACGGAGACGCGGTCGGGCTTGCCGTCGCCGACAGCTCTGGCTGCAGGCTCGGCGACGGCGACGGGCTTGCTAGCGCTGTGCTCGACGGAGACGCGGTCGGGCTTGCCGTCGCCGACAGCTCTGCCTGCAGGCTCGGCGACGGCGACGGGCTTGCTAGCGCTGTGCTTGATGGGGACGCGGTCGGGCTTGCCGTTGCCGACGGCTCTGTAGCTAGGTGCTGGCTTGGCGAGGGCGAGGGCGTTGCCGACGTCGACGGCGCCGTTGCGTTGCTGCCCGCAGCGGCGGGGCTCGGTTTCGCGGCCATGTACATGTTCAGCTCTGCACAGGCGAAAAACGGTCAGAGATCGGATTCGAGCACGCCCCGCCGCAAAACTAAGTCCCATCCGGCCATGGGCCATGGCCAGGATGGCGGGGCCTGACGCGCGTATACATACCGAAGAAGACGAACTCGCTGTACAGCGCCGCCGATCCCACGAATGCCCGCACCGCCCCGCCGCTCGCGTTCGCCCCCGCGGCGCTGCTTGGCCGGAACGTTATCCCGACGCCTCCAGCGCCCGTCAGGCTGGCGCCCGCGCCTCCCGCCGCCGGCTGCAGCTGCGCGGTCCCGTTCACGCCGCTCACCAGCACCTGCTCCGACTCGACCGCGACCGCCCGCCCCATCGACCGCGGGTACAGCGCTGCGCGGCGTGGTGTCGGCACTCTGGCCACGCACGGTTCGGTTTCGAGATGGGCGCGCGCACTGCATTGGACCGGCTGGCCGGGGGCTCGCAGCCGCGCCCCGCAGTCGAGCTCCGACGTGCTGTCGGGACTCTCTGCGCGCGGGCCCGTCGTCAACGATTCGGCTGTCATTTGGTCTGTGATGCAGCTGCAGGGCGGCTCCGCACCGACGGTCTCGACGTCGAGCGAGCGGCCCACGACGCGCCCCGTCGCCGCGAGGTACGCGCGCAGCTGCGCCCGGCCGAGCACGCCCGCCACCGGCACCGAGAACGCGAACGACGACGCGCTCGCCCCCGACAGGAACACCGTCCGGCTCGCCTCGCCGCTCGTCAGCTGCACCGCGAACCTGGGCGCGGGAAGCCGTCAATTGACTGCAGGGCGGCCTGCGCGAGGGCGGGCGGCGCACGCGGCGGCCTCGACGGCGATGGGAGCGTTGCCGCGCCGCGGACTGAAGGTGCAGTCGAGGGCGCCGTCGGCGGGGGCCCACGCCCGCTCGCACTCGAGGGCCGACGTGCCGTCCGCCTGCGCCGCCGACGGGCCGAGCTCCAGCGCGAGGATGCTCCACAGATCGCCCGGGTAGGCGTATGCATCGTCTCCCCCTGCAGACGCCTGCGCGAAATCGCATCATGCTTCCCTCAATGTCGAAGCAAGCTCGTCGCAGCATTTCCCCGGCACACAGAGGCGTTCACAGCTGGCGACGGAGCTGGTGCAGGCGTCGGCGGTGGGACGGGGACGTGCGCGGGCGTGGCGCTGGGCGCCGGCGCTCCCGCGGGCGACGGCGACGGCTGCGAATCGAGTGAGGGGGCGCGAGCACAGTCGCCGACCGCAACGATCAGGGGCGCACGACTGGCGAGGGCGATGCCGACGTCGGCGGTGCCGTTGTGTTGCTGCCCGCAGCGGCGGGGCTCGGTTTCGCGGTCATGTACATGTTCATCTCTGCACAGGCAAAGAACGGTGAGGGAACGGATTCGCGTGCGCGCCCCGCCGCAAAACACCCATCCAACAACGAGGGCGGCGCCTGACGGGCGTATACGTACCGAAGAAGACGAACTCGCTGTACAGCGCCGCCGATCCCACGAACGCCCGCACCGCCCCGCCACTCGTGTTTGAGTTCGGCCCCGTGGACGGCCAGAATATTAATGTGATCCGACGCCTCCAGCGCCCGCCAGGCTGGCGCCCGCGCCTCCCGCCGCCAGCTGCAGCTGCGCGGTCCCGTTCACGCCACTCACCAGCACGCGCTCCGACTCGACCGCGACCGCCCGCCCCATCGACCGCGGGTACAGCGCTGCGCGGCGTGGTGTCGGCACTCTGGCCACGCACGGTTCGGTTTCAAGACGGGCGAGCGCACTGCATTGGACCGGTCGGCCGGGGCTCGCAGCCGCGCCCCGCAGTCGAGCTCCGACGTGCTGTCCGGGCTCTCTGCGCGCGGGCCCATCGTTCAATGATTCGGCTGCCGCTCGGCCTGTGAGGCATGGCGGCTTTGCACCGACGGCCTCGACGTCGAGCGGGCGGCCCACGACGCGCCCTGTCGCCGTGAGGTACGCGTGCAGCTGCGCCCGGCCGAGCACGCCCGCCACCGGCACCGAGAACGCGAACGACGACGCGCTCGCCCCGACAGGAACACCGTCCGGCTCGCCTCGCCGCTCGTCAGCTGCACCGCGAATCTGCGCGCGGGAGCCGTCGATCGGCTGCAGGGCGGCCTGCGCGAAAGCGAGGCGGCTCACGCGGCGGCCTCGACGGCGATGGGAGCGTTGCCGCGCCGCGGGCTGAAGGTGCAGTCGAGGGCGCCGTCGGCGGGGGCCCACGCCCGCTCGCACTCGAGGGCCGACGAGCCGTCCGCCTGCGCCGCCGACGGGCCGAGCGCCAGCGCGAGGATGCTCCACAGATCGCCCGGGTAGGCGTATGCATCGTCTCCCCCTGCAGAAGCCTGCGCGAAATCGCATCATGCTTCCCTCAATGTCGAAGCAAGCTCGTCGCAGCATTTCCCCGGCACACAGAGGCGTTCACAGCTGGCGACGGAGCTGGTGCAGGCGTCGGCGGTGGGACGGGGACGTGCGCGGGCGTGGCGCTGGGCGCCGGCGCTCCCGCGGGCGACGGCGACGGCTGCGAATCGAGTGAGGGGGCGCGAGCACAGTCGCCGACCGCAACGATCAGGGGCGCACGACTGGCGAGGGCGTCGCCGACGTCGGCGGTGCCGTTGTGTTGCTGCCCGCAGCGGCGGGGCTCGGTTTCGCGGTCATGTACATGTTCATCTCTGCACAGGCAAAACGGTGAGGGAACGGATTCGCGTGCGCGCCCCGCCGCAAAACACCCATCCAACAACGAGGGCGGCGCCTGACGGGCGTATACGTACCGAAGAAGACGAACTCGCTGTACAGCGCCGCCGATCCCACGAACGCCCGCACCGCCCCGCCACTCGTGTTTGAGTTCGGCCCCGTGGACGGCCAGAATATTAATGTGATCCCGACGCCTCCAGCGCCCGTCAGGCTGGAGCCCGCGCCTCCCGCCGCCAGCTGCAGCTGCGCGGTCCCGTTCACGCCGCTCACCAGCACCTGCTCCGACTCGACCGCGACCGCCCGCCCCATCGACCGCGGGTACAGCGCTGCGCGGCGCGGTGTCGGCACTCTGGCCACGCACGGTTCGGTTTCGAGATGGGCGAGCGCACTGCATTGGACCGGCTGGCCGGGGGCTCGCAGCCGCGCCCCGCAGTCGAGCTCCGACGTGCTGTCGGGACTCTCTGCGCGCGGGCCCGTCGTCAACGATTCGGCTGCCGCTCGGCCTGTGAGGCATGGCGGCTTTGCACCGACGGCCTCGACGTCGAGCGGGCGGCCCACGACGCGCCCTGTCGCCGTGAGGTACGCGCGCAGCTGCGCCCGGCCGAGCACGCCCGCCACCGGCACCGAGAACGCGAACGACGACGCGCTCGCCCCCGACAGGAACACCGTCCGGCTCGCCTCGCCGCTCGTCAGCTGCACCGCGAATCTGCGCGCGGGAGCCGTCGATCGGCTGCAGGGCGGCCTGCGCGAAAGCGAGGCGGCTCACGCGGCGGCCTCGACGGCGATGGGAGCGTTGCCGCGCCGCGGGCTGAAGGTGCAGTCGAGGGCGCCGTCGGCGGGGGCCCACGCCCGCTCGCACTCGAGGGCCGACGAGCCGTCCGCCTGCGCCGCCGACGGGCCGAGCTCCAGCGCGAGGATGCTCCACAGATCGCCCGGGTAGGCGTATGCATCGTCTCCCCCTGCAGACGCCTGCGCGAAATCGCATCATGCTTCCCTCAATGTCGAAGCAAGCTCGTCGCAGCATTTCCCCGGCACACAGAGGCGTTCACAGCTGGCGACGGAGCTGGTGCAGGCGTCGGCGGTGGGACGGGGACGTGCGCGGGCGTGGCGCTGGGCGCCGGCGCTCCCGCGGGCGACGGCGACGGCTGCGAATCGAGTGAGGGGGCGCGAGCACAGTCGCCGACCGCAACGATCAGGGGCGCACGACTGGCGAGGGCGTCGCCGACGTCGGCGGTGCCGTTGTGTTGCTGCCCGCAGCGGCGGGGCTCGGTTTCGCGGCCACGTACATGTTCAGCTCTGCACAGGCGAAGAACGGTCAGGGATCGCATTAATATTCGCGCGCGCGGCGCCGCAAACTTATATCCCATCCGGCAAGGAGGGCGGGGCCTGTCAGGCGTACCGAAGAAGACGAACTCGCTGTACAGCGCCGCCGATCCACGAACGCCCGCACCGCCCCGCCACTCGTGTTTGAGTTCGGCCCCGTGGACGGCCAGAATATTAATGTGATCCCGACGCCTCCAGCGCCCGCCAGGCTGGCGCCCGCGCCTCCCGCCGCCAGCTGCAGCTGCGCGGTCCCGTTCACGCCGCTCACCAGCACGCGCTCCGACTCGACCGCGACCGCCCGCCCCATCGACCGCGGGTACAGCGCTGCGCGGCGCGGTGTCGGCACTCTGGCAACACATGGTCCGGATTCGAGACGCCATGATGGGCGGTCGCACTGCATTGGACCGGCTGGCCGGGGCTCGCAGCCGCGCCCCGCAGTCGAGCTCCGACGTGCTGTCTGGACTCTCTGCGCGCGGTCCCATATATGCATCGTCAATGACTTGGATGAATTTTGACCTGTGACGCAGGGCGGCTCTGCACCGACGGCCTCGACGTCGAGCGGGCGGCCCACGACGCGCCCCGTCGCCGCGAGGTACGCGCGCAGCTGCGCCCGGCCGAGCACGCCCGCCACCGGCACCGAGAACGCGAACGACGACGCGCTCGCCCCCGACAGGAACACCGTCCGGCTCGCCTCGCCGCTCGTCAGCTGCACCGCAAACCTGCGCGCGGGAGCCCGTCGATCGATTGCATTGGGGCCTGCGCGAGGCGGGCGGCGCACGCGGCGGCCTCGACGGCGATGGGAGCGTTGCCGCGCCGCGGGCTGAAGGTGCAGTCGAGGGCGCTGTCGGCGGGGGCCCACGCCCGCTCGCACTCGAGGGCCGACGAGCCGTCCGCCTGCGCCGCCGACGGGCCGAGCTCCAGCGCGAGGGAGCCCCAGAGGTTTTCAGAATAGGGATCGCTTCCTTCTTCGGCCTGCAGCTGCAGGACCTTTCGCATGGAGGCTCCGCCCGCTGGCTCCACGCGCGCGTGTGCCTCGTGGTCCTCGGCTCTCCAGACACCTCCATTATCAGCTGCGAGACTCGTTGCGCACGCCGTATACATATACGTATGCATATGCATCATAGGGCAACGTGTAAATGCGGCCGATCGCAAGGCGGGCGCGGCGCACCCGTAGCACATGCGAAGTTCCCGCAAAGTGAAATGATGGCGATAAGGCTGACTATAGACACAGCTAGCTCCGCGTATGATGGCGTACATGTGCATCGCGGCTCCGCGCTTCCTTCGTATCGACGTCTCCGCATTTCTGCAGTGCACGTGATTTATCTATACTGGAGGCCTAGGCTGCAGTCATCATCAGCGCCTCGAGCTCATGATTATGCAGGGGCGTCCGCTCGTTGTCGCGCACGCGCATCTCGAGCTCATCATCGATTCTCATCATGGCATGATCAAGGAAGTTCGGAAGTTGGAAGTTGGAATTCGAACTTGGAAGTTGGAACGCCTACGCTCATGAAAAGCGGCTGCGCATGCGGACTCAGTGCGGAGCAACTCAAGGCAGGCTTGTACTGTAGGCTTGCTTATTTAGCCGTGGCTTCAAATTGCCGTAAAAAATTAATATTGCCGACAGGCCGGGCCGAATTCGGCAATTTCAGGGGGTAGGGCTAAACCGCCGCCATAGAAGAAACTTGAAATCCAGAGTTTCGGCAATTTATCGCCACGGCAATTCCAGTTTTGGGCGAATTCGACCAGTTTCTAACGCGGTAATTTATGCGCATTCCGCGGTAATTTAGTGCCACACTGCCACACGGTAGTACTGCGGCTAGCACGGGCTGGGGTTGCCGCCCCGAAGTTAACGTTCGATATCGATGATCATCGGATCATCGATATCGGATCGGCGAGTCGACGCCGACAGCGGCGGCCGACTCGACGGGCCGGGCCGACGTCGGCCCGACGACGGCGACTCACTGAGTCAGTGACTGATCATGATCCGATCATGGGATCGCGCGCCGCGCGATTCGAATTCGCGCGATCATCGGCGCGGATCATCGCGAATCGCGATCCGCGATCGGTCGATTCGATGATCGCGATCGCGGCCGCGACAGATCTGTGTTCGATCAATCAAATCCGAAATCATGTCGAAGAATCAAGACGCGTCCCGTGTGTTCGTGTGTATCGGAGAATCGGCGAATCGCCGGCCGCCCTGTCGGATATATATCAATCTGAGCGCAACTAAAATTATATGTTATGATATATATAGGTATATCGGTTTTTGCAATTGGCGCGGATTCGATCGGCAATTGTTGGAGGAGCGGCGCGCTCGCTTGGCTGCTGCTGACGCTGATGATCAGGCTGCCTCGGATGATGACGCACATGATTCAGAGTCTGGTACCGGTTCTCATCGTTCTAGTTCAAGCTCTGATTCTGACTCGTCCGGCGCTCCTTCTTCGGGCGGTGCTGACAACCTCGTCTCTTCGCGTGACATCGATTCTGTCCTCCGGAATCCTGCGGAGTTTGCCGTTCGTGGGAATGTCCCGTTGGGGATCCCTGGTGGTCGCCCGCCTCCTGCGCCGTCCCCTCCTGCTCTGGCCCCTGTAGTGACCCTTGGGCCCATTCCTATTCCTGCTCTCGCTGCCCCTCTCGACGCTCCTTTCCCCCATTCCCTGCGGTCCCGATCCCTGTGCTCCTTGGCCCTCTGGCCCCGCCTCTGCCTCCTCCCTCCTTACAACTTGCTGTCACGGGGCCTCTTCACTTGCCTGTTCCCCGGCAGGTCCCTGGTCATCTTGCAGCTCCATACCCCTTCTTACCTCTTCCCCTTGCTCCTCCACTTCCGCCCCTGCGAGGCCCTCTTTCTGACGTCCTCCTGGTTCAGCCCCCTCTTCAGCCCATCCTTCTTGCCCCCGCTTCTGCAACTGTGACGCTGGGCGGCACTATCTTTTTGCATGCCCCTACCGCCTCTACGTCCCCGGTCTCTTTGCATCTGCATCCACTTTCCCGGATCCGCTTGCAGGCCCCCTCGCCTCCAGAGCTCGCCATCACTTCGGCCTCCCTCGCCTCCGCTCTCGATTCTCCATACCCTTCGAATAGCCGCCTTCTCTCTCCTCCTCCGCCCTCCCTCCCCCCTCGAGCTCCGGGTCCTCGGCCTCTGCCCCGCTTCCGAGTGTTGGCGAGACTGTCCTCTTTTCGGTCTCCCCGTCATTCCGGCTCCCTGCTCCCCTTCGGCGCCTCGGGTCCCATATGCGGGTCCTATCCCGCTTCCTGGCGCTCGTGAGATTCGCCGCCGGCGCCCTCGTCGGGCCCTTGCGCCCTCGAGCTCGTCTCTCTCTGCGCCGCCCATGGCCATGACCTCCGTGTCATCTGATCCGGCGCCACCCGACCTTTCTCCAGCTTCGCTGCCCTCTCTTCGGCGCCGGCAGCGATCCCCGTCACCTGCTCGCGGCCCTTCCCCTGCCTCCGACCCTTCCTCGGCCCCTCCTCGCCTAGGCCTCTTCCGTCTCGTCGGCCCCCGCCGCATTCCCGTCGGCGGATCTCTCGATCGACCCTGGACTCTCCGCCTGCCACTGTCTGCGGGGTACCTCCGCCGCCGTGTTCGGCGCCGGCTGTCAGTACTTTGCTCGGTAGCTCCCCCGTCGTGGCTCCTCGGGGGCCTCTTCGTCGTCGTCGTTCGCTGGGTTCCGGCTCCGGGTCAGATTTCTCGCCGGGCTTACCTTCTCCTGGCTCTGCTCCTGGGCCCTCAGCTCCGGACCGGCTTCCCCGATCTCCTCCCGGACTCGTGGTCGTACCCGTCGCCGGCTTGCCGAGCCTGCGGCTCCTTCTACTTCCCCCGGCGGTTTGCCGGGCCGGACCCTCCGGCCTTTGTTCTTGATACCGGACTGCCGCCTTTGCCTTCGTCTTCTGCTTCGCTGGTCGCGATCGTATCCCGCCGGCGCCGGCGTACTTCTTCGTCTTCTAGTTTAGTTCGGTCTGGTTCGGATTCTGATCGTAGTGTTGATGCTAGAGTTAGTTTCAATACTAGCTATAGTCCTCGTGCTCGACCTGTTGTTCGCCGTCGTTTGCAGTTCGATTGCCCGCCTCGACCCTGGCCGGCTTTAGTGATTCCTTTGACTGTCCTTTTGCCTGCTCTTGATCCGCCTGCTCCGCCTCCTGTGTCCTCCTCGACCTCGTGCCGTAGCTCTGCCCTTTCGCATCGTCCTGCTTCGCCTCCGCCTCCATGTCGTCTTGTTGTTCCTCTTACTTGTCTTCTTCCTGTTATTTATCTTTCTCAATTTTGTCCCCCGCTTCTTAGTGATGTAATTCCTTCTGATATTGATGGTATCTCTAGCTCTGGCTCTTCTTCGTGTCAGTTATCCTCTGTCCCTAGATCTGCTCGATTTATCGTCTCTTCTCGCTATCGATCTGTCTCGAGCTCTGTGTCTTTCCTTTTTTATTGTCGATTTTGGCTCTTTGTCTTATCTTTCTTCGTGCTCTTGTCTTAGTTATTTTGCTTTTTTGTCTTTATGCCCCCTGGGCAGCCCCCGCAGTGCTGGTGTCTAGAGACTGTGGCCGGTAATTCACCAAAAAAAAAAAAAAAATTTAATTTAAGCTCTATATTTATAAGTACGCGACAATTTACTAAAGTTAACGCCTTGCGAGTCGCGATCGATCGATACTATGATATACTGTAAACGTACTAATATCCGCCAGCACTTTAATTCGACAAAACCCGAAAATCCTGTCGAAAATTAGTCCGCCAGCGTCTTGATTTCGACACCCTGCGACTTCGCCATAGAGAGGTCAGCCGCTGGTACCCCTCTCAGCGTCAAATATTCGACAGCGTCAAATATTCGACAGCGGGAGGGTCTGGCGAATATAGTCGAAATTAAACGCTGGCGGAAATTCGTACGTTTACAGTATCGATATATCCGTGTATAGGCGTAGTTTTATAGTTAGCCTTGGTAAATAATTGCCGTAATTGCCGGCAATTTAGTATCAGGCGTACGGCAATAGCGGGGGTAGGTATTTGCTAGCCCGCCATCGGCAAATAATTATATAATTTATCGCCACAGCAATTTCGGTTTGGGGCGAATTCGGCAAATTGACTCCACGGCACATGAAGATCTGAGAGAGATCTAGCTTTCCAATTTGTTTTTTCCAATGTTTCCCGAGCAGGCGCCCGGCCCGCGGGCCGCGCGCGGCCCGCGGCCGGCCCGCGGCGGGGCCCGCGGCCGGGCCGCCGGCGCCGGCGCCCGGCCCCGCGGCCGCCGGCGCCGCCGCCCGGGGCCGGGGCCGCCGGGGGCCCGGGCCGCGGCCGGCTAGCGCTGCGCACACTGTGACGTCGACAGTGCGCATGCGCAGCGCTACCGTGTAACACTTAAGTAATGCGCGCACTTAAGTAATGCGGTCCCAAATTAATGCGTTTTCCGCTGTCAAAACGCATTAATTTGGGACCGCATTAATATCGAAACGCTAAGAAAGTGCTGTATGTACCCCCTTACAGCAGCCAAAAGTCTTCAAACCGCATTAATTCGGTACCGCATTAATATCCATATAGGGGTCCAAAAACGCATTATAATTAATTACTGGCGCCGGCCCGGCGGCGCCGGCGCCGGGGCTACCGGTACCGGTACAGTCGACTCGTCGGCGACTCGGCGAGTCGGCGGCCGCCGGGCGGTACGGTAGTAACGGTACTAGGCTGAGTAGGCTCTGATTCTACCGGTAGCCGGCGGTAGGGCTCATTAAGCACTACCGTAGTACTACGGTAGGGTCGTCCTGTGAGCATGAGGCTGTCACAGTGTGACTCAGTAGTCAGTACTAGTGACTCCTGTTCGACTCGTACACTCACTGTCACAGTGTCACGCAGTGACTGGCACGGTGGCACCGCCGGGCCGGGCAGCTGCAGCCTGCCAGTGAAGCCTGCAGCTGCAGGGCCCGCGGTAGTGCGGCGGTACTACGGTACTACGTACGTACTACGGAGTCTACGGTATACGTATACGGTACCGTAGTACAGTCTCGTACTACGGTACTAGCTAGAGGCGGTCAGCCGCGCCGCAATCTTGCACGATCAGAAGCTTCCCCGGCCCCTCGATCATCTCAACTAGTTATATATAGCAGGTCGCCCCTGGGCCCGGCCCGGCGCGCGCTGATTTGGATTCAGCCGTCAACGCAGGCGCGCAGCAGCGCTATCGCTAGCTATATAGCTTTAGGGGTGCGAATACAGATGCCGATCATGATCGGCAGCTATCGCACCAGCAGCCACGTTCGTGTGGTTGCCCTAGGTCTTGCGATCTTGGCGGTCCAGCTGCTCTCGCTTGCTGCCGCCACGACGGCGGGGACGCATGCGGGGGGCGATCGCGAGGAGAAACATGCGCATGAGCCCCGCGGCCGGGCGCCCGCGAGCGAATCCGAAGATCCTTCTGCGCATGGGTCTGCTTCGAATTCCGGTGTGTACGGATCATCGGATCCATCCGGCTGCAGGATCGATATTCATCCGTTTGCATGTTGATCGTGCGCAGACTCGATGGCGGCCCTCAAGGCAGAGCTGGCGAGCCTCCGGGCGCAGCTCCACACTCACGTCTCGAACGAGAGGGCCGTCAACGAGCACGGCCACGTGCACCGCAGCCGCGGACCAGGGACAGATCTCGCAGCGGAGCAGCCGAATGAAGGTACCAGCTTGCGGGGTGATCACGATCGCGAGGCTCATATGCATGATATAGGGGCATATGCATGCGTATACGCAGCTTTAGGGCACTGCGACATGCTTATTATCAGCAAATCGCAGTGGCGGTCCCAGTCCTACGCCTGACCTCGCGATCGCCTGCGCAGCTCCGCGTGTCATTGGCGCGGCGGCGATGTCGATGTCACACTTGCGAGACACGAGCCCGGAGGTGGCCGCCGCGATCGAGCGCCACGGCGCCTCGCTCGAGCACCACTACATCGTGGTCCGTCCTTTGTATCAAATTAGATATTCTTTCACTTCGTTTCTGCTAAGAATCCGATGGCGATCAGGGGCTCCGGGGCCACGCGACGGAGAAGCACGTGGAGCGGGTCAAGTCGCACGCGCGGGCGACGGCGCGGGCCAAGCACGGGAAGGAGGAGGGGCACGTCGAGGTCACGCGCTCCTTCTCGCACGCCCTCCGCGGCTTCTCCGCCAGGTCAGGCCTCTCTAGTCTCCGACAATGGTCAGCGCCTCCAGCTCATGATCATGGGGCGCAGGCTGACGCCGGAGGTGCGGGCGGAGCTGACAGCGCACGAAGACGTTAGCTTTGTCGTCCCGGACAGGGTGCGCCCCAGAGCCAGTACTAGTGATCATGAGTGCTCAGCATAAATCTCTAAGGTTGAATATCTTTGCGCGGCCGGCAGGTGCTGATGCCCGCTCAATCTACCTCGGACCCGTTCTTCCCAACTGCGACGCCTGCCCCCGATTGGACCACTGCCGAGGCCGCGCGGCCGCTCATGCGGAGCCCGCCCTGGGCCGCGAATCTTTCCGCGTGGCACCTCGATCAGTAATTCATGAATGAGATCTTCGCCGAAGCGGAGTTACTCTCCGCTGACACGTCATGGCATTGCAGGCTGGACGGTTCGAAGCCGCTGGACGGGAAGTACCACCGGGGCACGGTGGACGGCACCAACGTTGACATCTACGTGCTGGACACGGGCATTGTCGCAAACCACACCGAGTTCGGCTCCCGCGTGGTGCGCAACCTCGGCCTTTCTAGTCCGAATTCTGAACTCTGAGCGCGCCGGATTGCGCAGGTTCGCCTCTTCGACGTCGACTCGGCCATGTATTCGTCGAGCAGCGAGCACTGGGCCGCCGAGTGCTCCACGCAGTCCCATGGCACCGCCGTCGCTTCCGTGCGTACCCACTCTGTCTTCCCTGCAGCTGGCATGAACTAAATAATACACGAACCGCTGCCAGGTCGCCGCCGGTCGCACTCTGGGAGCAGCGCCAGGGGCGACCGTTCTTGCACTAAAAGGTATTTGTAAAGTGTTCGTGCATCTCAAGACTGCAGTCTCAAGCTCTGAAACCGAAAAACGCAGTTTTCACTCGTTCGGACAGGAGCAACCCGGCAAGCGAATGCCTCGCGTTCACTTCAAGCAGCAATGTCATCGCGGGTGAGTTTAGAGAATCGATCCACAGCCGCAACTTTGCTCGAATGAAACTTTGCTGGCCATGGGGTGATTCTTCGCGCAATTATAATATGCATGGCCAGGCATCGACGCGGCAATCGCGAGCATGAACAGCCGCACGGACCGCAAGGCGGTCATTCTTCTTGGTGTCGACTCCGCCGCCTTATCCGACGCGAACTCCCTCACGGTGGATCCTGCGTACACGGATGCCGTCACTCGGTCAGCGCTTTTTCTTCCATACAGAAGTGATTTAATTGCATGATCACTTATGCCGAATTCGAACAGTCTTCGAAACGCGGGTGCTGTCGTAGTCACGGTGCGCGCGGGGAGCTTCCACTTTATTCTTATGCATGTGTTTGATCAGAAGACTAACGTATACTTAGGCTGCCGGAAACGATGCCAAAGATAGGTATGAATCAGATTTGCCATCACCGGGAATATTAATGCCTTCGGCTTGTTTAATTCACGCCTTTTTGATATGATCATGATCAGTTGCACTGCCATGCCAGGTATGCGAAATCAAATTAAGCATTTGCGTATATGAACAGCTGCAGCCCATTTTAGAGCTTTTTTACAGTCTTCTAAGAAAGCACAGGCAACACGCCGGGGGTGATCAACGTCGGGGCGAGCGACCAGGACGACTACCGCGCCGGCTTCTCCAACTGGGGCTCCTGCATTTCCCTCTTCGCCCCGGGACAGAACATCCTCGCGGCAATGCGGCCTTACGATGTTCCGAGGAGCACTTGCCATTTGTTGTCGAGTGGCACCAGCTGCACGTACTTGCAAGGCTTCTCTGCGGACCGATCCGTCGTGCACGGGACTTCCTTCTCTGCTGCCCTCGCTGCGGGCGTGGTCGCCCTCTACCGTCAGGCGTTCCCGTCCGCCACTGTCGCGGTGCAAATTCGAATCGCTCACATCCGGCCCCACAATATATTGCCGAGTTGTCTGCTCACACTTTCCATAGACGGTCGAGTCCGCCGTAAAAGACGGAGCGCTTCAAGGGGCTTTAGTTGGTTCAAGCCTTCGAGCCGGAAGCCCTGACCGTCTTCTCAGCTTGAGGAACCTAACGCTCCCTGGTATGTATCGTATTCAATAAACCTGTTAACGACGCATGTTAACGAATATGTACTACGGCAGGTTTCGTCTCCACTTTGGCTTCACCCGCGTACAACTCGAGTCTAGTACAAGCGACGATTTCTGCAGCCGGATGCTCATCGCTTCGGAAGACTCTCGAAGACATGCCTAAGGAGTTATCCCGATCCGTCATCGTTTGGTCTAATGTTTGGTATCAGTGGGTCCCCCACCCGACTAGTGGCTTCCACGCGTATCTTGGTGTTTTCGATACTTTCTCGAAAACTGGGGGCGCATTTGTAGCCCGTCTGCGAGTCGAAGAAGACAGGTCAAACATTTTTTGTCGACATGTACACTTATTGTACATGTGATTGAAACCCATTCCGAACATGCATACGCAGAAAATCTTTTCGAATAACTGCAGGAAATTACTCCAATTTCGCGGCTCCCGAACTGATCCTCTTTATCGGCTCGCCCAACATGCCATCCTCCCAACGCCTAAGCTATCCCAATATGGGGAGTTCTTTTTCGTACACAACAAATCAAAATTTTCTTCAAGGTGCGCCATATGGCTTTTGGAGATGCTGGCCTCAATTAGTTCGAAAACAATTTCAGTTTGAAATATGCTATTGGCATAAATAGGTATCTGATATTGATGTTGATAGATCGAATAACTAGCTACCCCTTCACGCTCAAGGCCGGAACATACTATGTCTTGATTCAGGTTCATAGAGCTTTGTGCCTTGCGCATACTTTTTGTCTCCGTCGCTTATGCTCACTCACATATATTTTGCGATTCGGATTCGAAGGGTCAGAACTCACGCGAATTCCGCTTGGACATTGACCCAAACGACGATTCTTGTGGGGCCCCGCCTGGAGGCGAGCTTGCTACTAGCACGCATTCGGGACAGACTTGTAGCGCCTTGGAGCTTCCTACATGCGGGCGCGCTGTGGTTGTGTCGACACAACAGAACAATCAAGCTCTTGGAATGTCTTTGCAGTCACTTGTGCCTTCGGGGTATTACCACCGGAGCGTCATCATCCGAGTTCTCCTACCGACAATTCCACCAGGGTGCATTACATGCATTCGAATTCCATCATTATATTACAACTAACTTTTTTTATATATATGCAGCATCAATGTGCAGTTTTATAATTTGCGTTTCCCGGCGTTTAGCGCTAGCTCTTCTTATGGTTATGCTAGCGCTATCCTTTTCGACGATTGTCCGACGTCTCCCAGGGCCCGAACTATCTTTAGTAGTGCGTAATCCATCTAATTATGTAACGATTTTTTGCAGCCCCTAATAATTCGCTCGAACGCTCGACTCGTACAGGAACGCTCGACTCGTACAGTTATGAGACCTCATTCTCTGGGACCCGCGGTTTGCTTGCGGGAACGTACTACCTGGTCATCCTGTTCCGACGATCGTCTCCGATCACTGAGATGCTCTTTTCTGATAACTATGCATATGGTCCAACTTCGGTGTCGTTTTCTGGTAAAGAGGCCTACTGCTGGCAGCAAATGTCATCTCCGGAGTCACGGACGCGTAAGCCTGATTCAAAAATATTTCATTCATGAATTCAGTTGTTTATGCTTTGCAATCGGCTTCGAATACAGCCAATGTTTGCTCTTCAACTACGCAATCAGCGGCGCTCTCGTTTTGCGGCTCGGCGACGTCCTCACTGCGCGAGTGGCCGGTGACAGTCGGCATCGGCGGCCGTCAGGCGATCTATCGCTTAACAGACCTTCAGACGAGCAGGTTCGATGCGAGAGCGCCATAGACTGACTGCCGCTGACCTCTTCTCCCTTTGCCGTGTAGGCGGGACATTCGAATCGCGATATGCTCGCCCGATCTTGACTTCGTGCCTGCGCTGTACTTTTATCTCGGCTGCCCAAGCACCACGAATGCCTTCCTTTTGAAGCAGAGTGCGCCTCTGTGAAACATTCGAATTCGAATTCTAAAGATCAATATTCCTGGCTGCGCAGCTGCCGGCTGCGAAATTACAGCAACCGAGTACTACTTTCCAATTTCCTCTAACTACTACGTCGTCGTGGAGGGCACAATCACCAGCACACAGACGGGCAACTTCACCCTCACCGTCAGCGACGCCGAATGCAACGGGACCTACACTGCTGCCCCGCGGCCTACCCCGAGCCCAGTCTATGTGGGCCTCTCGAACCCCGGCTCCGGCTCCGGCGAGCAGTGCTTCCCCTACGCGGCGCCGGCGGCGTACTACAGCGTCCAGTGCCCGGGGCCCATGACCGTGTCGCGCCTCGAGCCGGTTACATTCAACGGGCAGCGCGTCTGCGGCTCCCGGGTGCCCGACCTGCGCCGATTCCTCTTCGCCGATTGGGGCACCAACATCAGCGCGTACTTTCAGTGTTACTACATTTTTGAATTTGCATCTCACGCGTGTCGCAGCCCTGACGCAAAGCCCGGCTGTGGACACTCCCCTCCTGCCCGCCATTCAACAGTATCCGACCAACAGCGCCTGGACCAACGCGTTCCTTCCGAGCTCGGGCACCGGGACGACGCAGGTCCAGTTCAGCATCACGAACAACTCGGGCAAGGGCCCGCGCGGCAACTGCACCTTCGCCCTCACCGTCGTCGATCGGGACGGCCCGCTTGCCCAGGCCGTGCGCTGTGAAATTGAGCGCACGTCATGATCATTCGACCTGCACTGATCGCGCAACTGAGCAGGGGTGCCCCGCACGGAACCAGGAAGTGACTGTGGCGCCGAACCAGTGCACCGCGAACGCCCCCGATTTCAAGCCCCAGGTGCAATCGCGAGTAGCAGCAGAAATATGAAATTCGAGTTCAACTTCCGACGCCATCGCATGCGCAGGTCACGTTCGACGCGTCGTGCATGCGGCCCATTTCTGCCTCGTTATCCCTCACGCAGAGCATCGCCTCGGGGACTCCGGCGCGTGCCGCCGTCTCCTGCCCAAAACTAGACCTAATTCCCCCCAAAAAACCCTCGGCCGCGCTGCTGTCTTGCCTATATTGTTATTGACTTGCCTAGATCTAGACGTAATTATATTAATCTTTTCGGATCGGAAGATAATCCTCGTCCCCTCGCAGCTCGCCGCCGGGGAGACGTACGTCCTCCGCCTCTACTCCTCCGCCGTTCCCAATGGAGCGGAATGCCCCATCAAGCTCGTCGTGCGGCGCGGCGAGGCGCCGCAGCACGCGTACGCGAGCGGAGAGACGGCGACGCCCGCGACGCTGGCCGGCGTCGTCGGCGGCCGGCCCGCCCTCGTCACCGTTTCCCTGCGGTCAGCGAACTTGAAATCCGCATCTTCGTTCAAATCACGATCTAATTTAAATCTGTTCCGGGCAGCTACGCCTTTGCGGACTCGTGCCCCGACCACGCCAAGCTGTGCCGCCTGTCGGTGCGGCAGACGGGCGACGCGCAGGCGAGCATCGACGGGCGCCTCGTCCTCGCCGGCTCGCCCTACGCCCTTTGGAACCAGACGTGCGCCTCGGACCTCGCCGCCGTCCAGCTCAGCCCCTACGTCGACCCCAGGTGCGCGTTACTTCAGCTCCAGCGTTCCTCCTTCTCTGTGATTGATTTTTCGCGCAGTTTCGCGGGGGCGCCGGGCTCGACGGTGCGGACGTACAGCGTGATGCTCACCTGCGCCTACGGCTTCGGGGTCGAGTCGCGCCTCGCCTGGGAGATCCCCGTCGTCCGACCGTAATTACACGTAATATCGCACCGTTTCGATTCGCCTTGAATTACAATGCAGTGTAATATCGCGTTTCCGGATCGAATATTCATTTCATTAATATTTGTATGCTAAACAGAACGTACCGTTAGCTGTACAGAACGTAACAATACGATCTAAATTTATGTATATCTCAAAGTGCACTCTGAAAGAGTGTTGCTCTCTGAGTTTCGGGTACGCGTTGATTTCCGGCCTGGACGTCGACTGGGACGCCGGCCGAACCCCGTTACAGCTAGATCTTTGTGTAATCCGCACTCGAAGTCTCGAGTATATACGCATTTCATATGCGAGATTTGTTCTCTGGATTTTAGTTGTAAAGCGTCTACTAGGCTAGATCTTTCAGTATATGTCGTTTTCAGACTTTTAATTCGTTCTGTTATCGTAGGCGTACATCGCAAGGACGCACAAGTAGTCAGCAACAGCCACCTCTGCTTGTTCTCTTCGTGTACAGTGACGTCGAAGCACAGGCCTCGATCCGGCTACTTAGGCGGGTGCCAGAACTCCCGCAGGTGCTGCGGGCTCGAGCTCGTCAGGTCAAGAGGGGAGGGGGGGGGGGGGGGAGCGCACGTCCGGGTTGCGCCTGTAGCAGGCGGCGCCGTACTGGCAGGGGGGCAGGGGGCGGCCGGGGGGGGGGCGGCGGCGGTGGCGCCAGGGTCGGGGCGGCCCGGGTGCGAGAACTCGGCGAGGTGCTGCGGGTTCTTCCGGTAGCACGCCGCCCCGTACTGGCACGCCGGCTTCGCCTTCGCGTTCGGCCGGGCCGCAGTCGGGACCGCGCGGGAGCGCGGGGGCGGGCGCGCGGCGCCGGCCTGCCCGGCCGCGCCGGCGGGCCGGCCGCGGCTGGCACCCGGGCCACCTCCGCCTCCGCCTCTGCCTCCGTCCTCGTCGTCGTCGTCGTCCTCGTCCTCGTCCTCCGTACCCCCGTCGCTGTCGCCGTCGGGTCCCTTCCTCTTCAAGTCCCGAGGGGGCTGTTTAGTTTCCAGTCAGCCGGCGCCGCATGCATTTGAATCGGGAGCGATCCGATGATTAGGCGGGGGCGGGACGCACGGGGACGCGGGCCGCTCGGAGGGCGGCGGGGCCCCGCGGTGCCGGCGGGCGAGGGCCGCCTGGAGCTCCGCAAAGGGCGCGGCGCAGGGCGCCCAGCGGGCGGCGCCCAGCCGCCGCCGCCACTCGTCCGCCTCGGCCGTCTCCAGCTCGAGCAGGGCGGGGCACGCGTCCGCCAGGCCTGAGAAGAGTGCGGGCCAGCCGTCCGTGCGGGGCGGCTTCCTCAGCCGCAGGCGGCGCAGCCTCGGCATCTTGGAGACAGTCGAAAGGACCCGCTCGGGCCCGAATCTGCGTCCCGTTTAAGCGGTGCATGGTAGAGTGAGAGGAGGGCAGGGGGAGGGGGGGGGGGGGGTAAAGTAAGAGGACGTACCCCCGCAGACCGGCGGATGAGTGGAGGTCCAAGCACTCGAGGCTAGCCGCCAAGCCGGCCTCTGCGCGCCCGTGAGGAAAGAGGGAAGTCGGGGGTACTCGATAGCGAATGACAAAGCGGGTACCGGCGGATTCGAGCCAGGGGAAGAGCTCGTCCGCCGTCGACTCGGAGTACAGGAATGTGAAGGAGCGAAGCCTGGTACCCCATTTGACCTTGAAAACCTCGTACCCCCCTCCCCGATACGAGGGCGTACCCCGCGAGGCAGCCGGCGAGCTCCTTCGCGCTCATCTCCGTGAAGAGGTCCAGGTGCCGTACCCCCGCCTGCAGGACGCGCGCATCCATATCAGCTGTCGCGGAGGGGGCGCGGCGTTTGGGTGGCGGGTGTGGCGGGCGGAGGGACGACGGAGGTACCCGTACGGCGGTTAGGCTGTTTGATTTGATTCGGGGAGGAGGGGACCGGATGTACGGCGAATTGGGGATGGGGGGAATGGGGGGGGGGGGGGTGGGGGGTACTGGCCCGGACGCAGGCCTTGAGGGCGACGGAGAGGTCTTCGGGCTCGTCCTCGTCGTCTGAGGCGGCGCGGCGGGGCCGTCGGCGCCTCGTCAGACGCTGAAGAAGAGGAGCGCTGGAGGCGACCGGGAGGATGCGGGATCGCTGCTAGCTTAACATGAAGCTCGAGCTGAGGCTCTCTCGAGATTCGAATTGATCATGAGCTCTAGAAGGCTCTCGAGATCATGGGAGGGGAGGGGAGGCGGGGGGAAGGGGTGGGTACGGGGGACGGACCGAAGAGGGCGGCGGCGGCGGCCCAGGGGGCGGCGCGGGCGACGGCGCGGGCGAAGGGGCGCCCCGGCCGTCCAGCACCGCGTCCGCCCGCTGGACCTGAGGGCGGGGAGGGGGGGGGCGAGGGGGGGCTCAGAAGGGCTCAGAAGGGGGGGAGGGGGGGGAGGCTAAGAAGGCCTTCCACGTCCTTCCGGGGGGGGAGAAGGGGGGGGGGGTACCTTGGGGAAGGCCCTGCGGAGGGCGGCGATGTCCTCCTTCCCTGCGCCCTGGAGTCGGGGCCCCTCGGGGGGGGGGGGGGGGGAAGGAGGGGAGGGCCCGGGGGGTACAGGGGCCTGGAGCGGCCTCCGGGGGCGGTGCTCACCCGCGCACTCGAGGCGGCCGCGGAGTGCCGTGGCGGGGCACTGCGCGCCAGCGGCGGCGGCGGCGGCGTCCGACGCCGACGCGCGCCCGAACTCCACCTCGCGGAGGGCGTCGAAGCGCGCCAGGAAGGCGCCGGCGCCCGAAAGGTCGAGCCTAGCCTCGTCCAGCTGCTCGTCCTCGTCGTCCGGGTCTTCCTCTTCCTCCTCCTCCTCTTCGGCTTGGCATGGCGGGCCCCGGGGCATGGCGGCCTCGCCCCGGCGCAGGGCGAGGCGGGCGAGCGAGGGCGGGGCGGCGGCCAGGCTGGGGCCCAGGCCCGCCTTGCCGAACTGGTAGAGGACGAGCTCCGGCAGCTCGGCGAAGCGAGGGTGGGCGAGGGCCCCGGGGGCCAGGGCGGCGGCGACGGCCACGCCGCCCACGCGGCGCGCCCCTTCGGCCGCCTTCTCCCTGTCTTCATCCTCGAACAGGCTGCAAGGGCCGCGTCGGGGCGCGCCGAGGCAGCCTCAAGAATGTGTGCCGCACCAGAGGACGAGCGGGGTGTGCCAGGCGGCGGGGCTGGCGGCGAGGGCGCGCCAGCGCCGGCAGCAGAGGCCGGAGCGGCAGCGCTCGGGCGCGGGGAGGCGCGAGAGGACGTCGGCGAGGATGCCGTCGTCGATGCGATCCATTCCTGGGTCCGCCCGCGCGCGCCCGCTCGCGCGCGCCCGCTAGGCTGCGGAACCGACGCTCAGCGACCGCGGAGCGCACCTTTAGCACCGTAGAACTGGGCTGTATGCTCAGAGACGAACCGCAACTGCTGGTATGCGTAGGTCGTCCTAAACCCAGGCCTCTGAGCTCGACTCCGTCCGGGCGCCGCAGGCCTAGGTTTCCGACTCGGCGACCCGCTAGCGCTCTTTGTGCGCCTTCCGACCGTGCTGTCCGCGCACCCGGTCGATCGCCCGCCAAGCCAGCCTGGCAGGTCGGCCAACCTCCGAGTAACGGCCCGGGTCGCTGTACCCGCCTCGAGCTCGCCTGCATCAAATTCCTTCTTCCGAGCCCCGACTCGCGATCCGCGAACCAAATTAAAGCTGGATAGTGGCAGCCGTCGCCCCGGGGCCAGCCTGCCCCGCCCCACTTCGCCCCGGGGCCCGGGCCCGCGGCCGCCCCAGCGCTAGCCCCTCGCACTGCGGTACGGCGTTGTATGGGCCCATAGTCCTGGAAGCAACTCCACGATCGCGACCGCTAGCTCTACGATCGCCACAGCCATGCATTGCACGCTGCTATGACGCTCGATTGCAAGCATGTAGAGCTTTTACTTGCCATTGAATTAAGCTTGCGGATTCTGTCGGCCCTTGAGTCACGTTCCAAAAAACACCGGGGTACCGGGCAACTTTCAAAAAGTTTTTTTGCTCAAACGGCCAGTGCAAAAGTCTTTTAGAAGGAAGTCGGGCGCTTTAGTTAGAAAACGCCCGCCGCCGCGGCTACGATCTATCTAGCCGGTCGTCTATCGTTTGGGTCAATTTGCTCCCAATCGGTTCAATTTTGAGCGAGCAAGATCGGCGCTTTTTCCAGAACCTAAGGCAAAATGGGGGGGTACGGCGCAAAGTCAAGTCCAGAACCTTATCGAAAAAAACTGCAAGTATGTAACTTTGACTTACCATTTAGCCATTGTTAAACCTCCGTTGGAGCTTTCTTCAAGCACTATGGGCCCATACAAACGCGTACCGCAGTGTCGCGGCCGCGATCGTCGTAGCCCCGCCCCGCCCTGCCGCAGTTCGCCCCGCCCCAGCCCTCACGCCGCATCCAGTTCCGCTCAGAGCCACACGGGGAGGCCCTCGGAACGCGCTCGATTTGTAACGCGGGGCCCTGTGGGGGACAGCGGGCGCACGCGGCACTCCCCCCCCCCCCGGCCCTAGGCGCCGCCCTATAAGCGGTCCAGGTAGGAGCCCTTCGTGCGCGCCGTCAGCACCTGCGCCCGCACAACACCACGTCAGATCAAATCTCTGGATCAAATTCGAGATCAAATTCGCCTCGCAGCCGGAGTCGGTGACGAGGAGCGTGTGCTCGAACTGCGCCGAGCGCTTCCCGTCCGCCGTCACCGCCGTCCTGCGCCCCGCCGCCCCCGCCCGCCGCCTCAGACGGGGCTCGCGGCTCGGGGCTCGGGGTGGCTTCTAGGGTCAAGGAGCCGGGCGGGGCGGCCCGGAGTGGCAGCCTACAGCCTAGGCGCCAGAGCACTGGAGGCCCGCAGCGCTAGACGCTAGAGCTGGTCGCCTAGACAGAGCCCGGCGGGCCTAGAGCCGGGGCGGGGGCGGGGAGCCGGGGCCCAGAGGCTCGAGGGCCGGGCCGCCTCATACGAGGCTCGAAGGCCCAGAGCGGACGCCTAGAGCCCGGCGGGCCGGGGCCGGGGTCGGGGTGGGGCGGGGCGGGGCGGGGCGGGGACGGGGCCCGCTAGACACTAAAGCTGGTCGCCTAGAGCCCGGAGGGCCTAGAGCCGGGGCGGGGGCGGGGGGCCGGGGGCCGGGGCGGGGGCGGGGGGACGCCTAGAGCCCGGAGGGCCCAGAGCCGGGGAGGGGCGGGGCGGGGGCGGGACGCCCTAGACGCCTAGAGCACAGAGGGCCGAGGCGAGGGCGGGGCGGGGCCAAGAGCGGGGGCCGGGGCGGGGTGGGGGGGGATAAGGCGCGCCAGCCGTCGGGCCAGAGGAGGTCCTTCCAGGTGCCGACGTTGATCATCGGCTCGATCGTGAACACCATCCTGCACGCCGCCCCCAGCCGTCAGCCGGGGGTGGCGTAGGGGCCCGGCAAGAGGACGATTGGAGGTGGATGACGCTAAAAGACTGCCGCCCCGCTAGACTCGTGCGCGGAGCCGCGGCGCTAGACTCGGGCCCCGAGGGCGGGGGCGGGGCCGGGGCTAGACCCGTGCGCGGGGACTCCGTTGCGGGGCATGGAGGACGGCGCGGGGGTGGCGGGGGAGGCGCGGAGAAAGGCTACACGGCGTCCTGTGTGTGGCGGCGGGGCGGCGGCCTCCCGTCCTATCACTCCCTAAGGCCTTTCCAAAGGCGGGGTAGCTAGCGGGGGTCCTAACGCGGGAGCGGGGGCGGGGCTAGACCCGTGCGCGGAGCGGCGGCCCGGCCCCCTCTCTATCCTAAGGCCTTCCCAGAGGCGGGGTAGCGCACCCGGGCTTCATGACGCCGACGGCCTTGTTCTCTGCGCGGGGCCGTCGGCCCGTTGGCCCGCCAGCTCGGCTGGTGGGGAGCGGGCGCACTGCCGTAGTGGGGGATGTTGGGGGAGGTGTGGAAGAGCTCCCCGATCCCGTGCCCGCAGTAGCTGCCCGCGCGAGAGGGCGTCAGGGGCGGGCTAAGCGAGAGAGGGAGGGAAGGGGGGGGGGGGGGGGGGGGGGGGGGGGGCGCGGAGGGACGGCGCAGCTGACCTGCGGACGACCTGTGGAGAAGGAGGAGGAGGACGTGAGAAGACCGACTCAAGGGAGGGAGGGGAGAGAGAGGGGGGGGGTAGGGGGCACCTGGAAGCCGTTGTGGGTGACGACGCGGGAGATCGCGTTGCCGACGTCCCGGAACAGCGCGTTCGGCTTCACTGCGGGCGAGGGGGGAGGGGATGAGGGGGCTAAATGGAGGGGAGGGAGGCGGGGCGGGGAGTTTCACAGAAGCGGCGGGGAGGATAGGATCGTGCGGCCAGCTCATGCGGCGGGTAACCCATCTTGGTTCTAGCTATAGATGGAAGGGGCCGGTCGCTCTAGGTCCTAGCTAGCTAGCTGAAGGTCCGAGCTCTAGGCTCTAGGGCCGGGCCGGGACGTGACGGGGACGATAGGATCGTGCGGCAAGCTGATGCGGCGGGGAGGGGCGGGGCGTTTCGGCTCATCTAGATGGCTAGCTCTAGGAGCTAGCTATAGATGGAAGGGAAGGGAGGATAGAGGGCGGTGGGCGAAAGGGGCGGGGCGGCTCGGACCGAGCTGGACCAACTAGATAACTCTAAGCTCTTAAGGCCGGGGGCGGGGGGTTGAGGGCGGTGGACGAAAGGGGCGGGGCGGGGCGGGGCGGACCGAGCTGGATGGCGGCCTCGAGGGCGTCGTGGGCGGTGGCGAGGAGCTTGCGGGCCTCCCCGTCGCACTCCCCCACCAGGTACGTCTCGTTCAGGTCCCCGTGCATACCCTGCAAAAGGAAGGGAGGGCGGGCGTGTTAGAAGCTTAAGCTTGGAGATCAGATTGATAGAAGCATGATAGAAGCATGATAGAAGCATGTTAGAAGCATGCTAGAAGCATGCTAGAAGCTTGGAGATCAAATTCGGGGGGCTGGCGGGGGTACGTGCCTTGTAGTAGACCGTGACGTCGCAGTTGATGATGTCCCCGTCCTCCAGCGGCCGGTCGTCCGGGATCCTGGGGGGGTACCGGGTTGGAGGGGGGTAGGGGAAGGGAGGGGGGAGAGGGGTAGGGGTATACCCATGGCAGATGACCTCGTTGACCGAGGTGCAAACCTGAGGGGGGTTGAGGGAGGGCAGGGGAGGGGTAGGAGGTAGAGGGGCACAGGGGTACGGACCGACTTGGGGAAGTTGTGGTAGTTGAGGGGGGAGGGGTACCCGCCCCGCGCAATGATCGCCTCGTGAACCGCGATGTCGATCTCCTCCGTCGTGATGCCCGCCTGGAGGGGAGTACGGCGTTAAGTGGGCGAGGGGGCTGGATCGCGCTCGAAGGGGGGGTAGGGCCATCCACCTTGACGATGCGCCCGCAGAGGTCCTGGATCTCGCGCCCGATCTGCGAGCAGGGTACGCGGTCGGTGCCGGGGGGGTACGGGATTCGATCCGCTCGGCGCGCTTCTTCGTTCGCACCCTGCAGGTCTCGCGGAGGCGCTCGATCTGCTCCGGCGTCTTGAGCTCGACGACTGTGGACTGCTTGTTGCGCGCCAGCTCGCTCCGCGGGATGCCTGCGCGCGCAGCTTAAGAGTCGACCGCGCGCGCGCGCTCAGCGGGGCGGGTGCTCCGCACCGTCCTCCGAGTAGTCGGGTTTTGGGATGTGCGCTGCGAGCGCCGAGCGGAGCGAGGCAGAGTCAGCAGCCGAGCGCGAAGGGGCGGGCCTGGGGCGCGGGGCGCGCGCGCGCGCGTGCGGACGGACGGACCCGGCACGGAGCGCATGGGGGAGACCTTGCCGGGGCGCAGCGGGCCCGTGAACTTGAAGCCGGCGAACTTCTCGTCGGCGGCGCCGTTGTCCCCGAAGATGTCCTTCATCGTGAGCTTGCGCGCCGGCTCGCTCGCCGCCGGGGCGGCCGCCGCGCCCTCTGAGCCGCACGCACGCGTCACGCGCGGCCCCGGCGGAGCGCGCGGTCGCCGCGAAGCGCACCCGGCGCGACATGCACGAGCTTGTGCTCCTTCCAGACCTTCTTGAAGCACACCTGCGAGATCGCGGGGCCGTCAGCGTCGGGCACCGGCGACCAGTCGACAGCGCCGCCGCGGAGTGCGATCGTGTCTACAGAGAGATTCTCGCGCACAGCGCGCTCTGGGACCGCGCGGGCGTGCGGGGATTGAACTCGCCTGTGAGCAGAAGAACGTCGATGGCAGGCCGAGCTTCGTGCAGTCGGGGCTGCGCGAGGATCGCAACATGAGCCACAGCGGCGGTTGCAGCGCGTGCCGGCAGAACAGAGGTGCGGGCCCACCACTTCAGCTTCGACGGGTTCCCGCAGACGGAACAGACGGCATCCGCATCCATCGCTTTCGCTATATAAGGCCAAAGGACGCGTTCGCCGTATCCTGGGCGCCTACGCGGGCTGCGAAGCGGTCGCGTCGTTAACGTGCCCGGCCGGAGTCGAGCCCAAGGTGTCGGAAAACCCGAACCGAAGGAAGCAGCGCTAGAGACGCCAAACAGCACGTCGCACAGCGTATACGATCCTAGAGGCGCTGTGTACGATCGGCTGCCAGTTTGAGCCCGCTTTGCGCCCACTTTCGGCCGAATCGAAGGCCGAGCAACGAGGCGGGCGGAGGGTGCGTGCAGGATGGAGAGCCTGCACCTTCGATTCGCAGGCGAGCACGCGCCCCGCCCCCTCCGCCGGCTTGTGCTTGTCTCCCTTCGCTGACTTCGGCGCAGATGGGAGGAGTAGGCAGGTCAGCGTCGACCTTGATGGCACAGTAGGCGCGCTTAGAACACAGATCCGCACAGAAGAAGCTGCAGGTGCGCCCGAGCCCTGCCCGCCAAAGCTCGACTGGGAATCCGCGACCTTATGATCGCCGCGCTGCAGGGAACAGGACAGTGAAGCTCATCTTCGCCGGAAGATTGCTCAGGGAACAGGCAAGCTCTCTCCCCGAGCCCCGCGGGCTTAGCTAGAGCACGCACGAAGCCACGAGGCGGCCCGAGCGAGCGCATCTCCCCGCGACCTTCTCGAGGCCCTGCGACTGCTCTCCAGACGCATCTTCCCGCGCCGCGCCCTTGGCTGCGCGCGTCCCGCGGCCGGTCGGATCGCTGACGGCCCTTCCGCCCGCGCAGGACGACAGGCAGAGCCTGCGGGACGCGGGCCTCCACGTGCGCCTGCGCCCGCCGCGTGCCGCCGCCTCCGCCGCCGCCGCCTCGCCACCGCTTAGGAACGCGGGGCGCGCTCGTGCGCGCAGGACCACTCCTTCGTGCACGTCGTGCTCCACGAGCCCGTGCAGCGGCCCGCCGACCCCGAGGGCGCCCGCGAGGTTCGAGCCCGCGCCCGCGCCCGCGTACCCCCCTTCCCCTCCCCGGAGCGCCGCTCAGGCCGCGCCTCCTATCCCGCACCCGCAGGAGCCCATCGCGAGCCGATTCGCGGAAATGGGATTCAACGGTACCCAACCCCGTCCCGGGCAGCGAAAGTTTACTCAAAGCGCCGCCCGCAGCCGAGGACCTCGCCCTCATCCGAATGCAGCTCATCGCCTCTCGCCTCCGAAACGGCGGCGCCCGGGACCTGGGTACGCGAACTCGACGCGGCTATCGCCGTACCCCCCTTTTGCTGATAATCGCGTACCCCCCAGACGAGGCGGAGCTGAGGAGGCTCGAGGAGGAGTTCCTGTCTGCCTCGCGGGGCCCCATCGAGGACCCCGCCGCCTTCCAGGCGAGCCTGCCGTACCCCCCCTCCGCTCATCCACTCCCATCCCCCTTCCCCGTACCCCCTGACCTTCCCTGTACCCCCCGGCAGGCGCGGCTGCAGGAGGAGCGGAGCGCGGAGGGGTCGAACCTCGACATGCTCTTCGGCATCGTCCTCGGCTTCATCCTGGGTACGCCGAATGCGGGGGGGGTACCGTGGAGCAGGAGGCCGGATCGCGGTTGCGGTGAAGAGCGCTAGGCGGGCCGTAACCGCTGTACATGCGGGTTCTAGCGCCGGTCGCGCTAGCGCGAGCGCTAGGAGCGCTAGGTGGGCCTAAGCTGCTAAGCTGATCCTAGGCTGTAGGCCTATCGCAAGCGAACTCTGACGCCGGTCGGGGCAGGCCTGATCATGCTCTTCTGGCTGTGGGAGGTCCGCACCCGCAAGCAGAAGCTCGGTGCGCCCGGCCCCCCGCCCGCCCGCCGCCTCTATCTCCGCCCCCCGCGCCGCCCCCGCCTCTGACGGCTCTGGCGGGCGGACGCTCCCGCGCCTTATCTCTCTCTCTCTCTCTGCGACGCAGGGATCCTGGCGGGGATCGGCTGCAACGTCTCCTTCGGCCTCCTCAAGATGATCCTCCAGGTCCCCGCCCAACCGCCGCCCCCGCCGCCGCCGCCCGTCTGCTAGGTCTGATCCAGGGACGACCCTCCGTGCAGGTCTCCGCCTAGCGAGCCGGCCGGGCCCGCCGTGCGGACGGCTCCAGTCGGCCCGGCCTCGCCTCGACTCGCCTCGCCTTGCCTCCGCCGTCGGCGGGGGCGCGAGTCGAGTCAAAGGCGCAGATGCTCCTGCTCGCGGGCCTCCGCCTACCCGCCGGCGTGCTTTCTCTGTCTCCCCTCCCCTCCCCATGTGATGCGATGCCGTGCTCTGCGATGTGAATCGATGAAGTGTGAATCGATGAAGGTCGAGACGAGCGGGCTTAGAGGGATCGCGCGGCGCCGTACTGCCGGCGCAGCCCGGCCGCAGCAGGCTAGCCTAGGCCAGGCTAGCGCTCGCGGCCGCGGCCGCGCCCACCCCTTCCTCGAGCTAGCTATAGTGTCCGGCACCCTCTCCCGGCGCGGCCCGGGCCCCGCATGCGCACGGCTGGGGGGGTACAGCTGGGCCGCCAGCTGAAGCATCCGGCTACGTCCAGCATCCGGTCCGCGGCTCCGCGCGCTAGCCGCTTCGCTCGCTTCGCTGGCTGCTGCCAACGTTAACTGGACATGTCAACGCGAGTCGGGCGCGAGCTCGTTTCTCTACATGTGCGTAGTTCTTCCAAATTACTGTGCCAATTGATGAGTGCTGAAGAACTCGTCAACGTCGGGGCGCGCAGCACAATCCGCGGGGTGCGAATGCTTTCGTCGCAATTGCAATTGCAACGACCATCCAGCGGCCGCAAGCTTTCTCCGCTTTTCCGGCTGCTCCATCAACGTCAGCTTGCGCTCAGCAGCCAGCAGTGCCGGTGATCGGCGGGCAGAGCCGGCCGCATGCATATGCGCAGCTGCATGCGCAGCTGGCCTTGTTCGCTTCGCGTCGACGTCAGTTTTTCGGCAGTCGGGGATGCGCATCGTTATTTGCGCACGTCTCATCAACTCGGATAGAGGGCGCCTGCAGCTGGCGCGGTCCGCTTATGCTCGCGCAAGCCAAGAAGGGCTTCGGTCGCGGGAGCTCGAGGGGCGCTGCAGCTGCAGCTGGCGCTGGCGCGGGTGGAGACGGACGAGGGGAGGCAAGAACGCTGGCGATGGAGCTGCTTGGACGGGTTGCGAATGCCGCCTCGGCTGTCGTCGGAGTGCGACTCGAGGAGGCCGCTCGCAGGCAGGTTCTCCTGGGGGCCCCGGACGGCCTCCACATCTCCTTCGCGGATCGCCTGGCAAGCGCCTACGGCAGCCTCATTTACAGCTTTTTTGGGGACGACGCTGCCCGGCAGTGCGCCCCCGCCCTTCGAATTCGGCTCCGATTCCGATCCCGAACTTGGCGTGATCCGCTCTGCAGAGTGGTCGCCCACGCGATGCTCCTGCTTGACCTGCCGCCCTTTGACGACAAGGCGTCCTTCGGCGAGCTTGTTTCCTTCCTCAACAGCTGGTGGCCCCGCTACCGATGCCCGATGCCTGCCGCCCGCCGCCCCCGCTGATTGACGCCCGCCTCTCTGCAGCGCCGCAAACGTTCCGGAGGCTGTGCCGTTCGTGGAGGCGTGCCAGGCCTTCGCCGTGGGGGTCGACAAGGCCGTAGGGCGCGGCAAGGCCGGGCCCGACACGTGGCCTGAACTCGACGGGTGCGCGCTACCACATCGCAGTCGGCCGTTGGGCAACTGATCCTGAATTGATCGCGATCGAACCAGGGGTTTCATGGAAGCGATCGTCGCCGGCCGCCAGTACGACTTTCTGAGCGATGACGATTGCCTTCGGGCCGCCGATGCCGTTTACAAGGTGCGCCCTCCCACCATGCATATGCTGTCGCTGGCGCAGACTCTAAGTACAGCGCGGCGCCAGAGACGGTGGGTGGACCTCGCGCCGCTCTCGCTGGAGGAGCGGAGGGTGTACGCAACCCGCCTCGTGGAGTGGCTCAAGGACGCCGAGTGCGCATGCACCGCCCGGGGCGAGGGTCTGGGAGGCCCGGCCCTCAGCGCCGGCAGCCCGTGGGGAATGCGGGGGGTGCGGGTCAAGGGGGGGAAGAAAGGCGAGCATGATGCGCTTCTGGCGAATCTCTTGGGAATCTACCTGAAGGAAATCGGCCTCGATCCCGTCCGCCGCGGCCTCCCCCCGCCCCGCGGGACCCTTTTCGACAATCGTCCCCTCAGGCAGAGTTTCCCCTCCGCGGGACCTTTCCTGACAAGTCAGAGATCGACCCCGAAAGCGACCTGGCCCTGAAGGCAGGCCGCCCGCCCGCTGCAGCGCTAGCGCCGGGCGGGGGCCTGAGCGGGCGCAGGTGGCGGTCGTCTTCACGGTTCGTGCGGCGGGCTCCACCAGCGACGACGAGGCCCTCGAGGCGCTCGTGCGCGCTGCCCTGCGCAGCCCGACTCGGCGCTGCCCCATGATCAGCGCCGTGCAGGAGGAAATCCTGGCCGCCATGCAGAACCTAGAGGTCCGCGCGGGGGCGTCTTGGCCCGCCGCCTGTATATATACGCCGGCGCCCCGCAGAGTCTGGCGGGGAGCCGGGAGGACCGCATAGCGATGCTCTGCTTCATGGTCGACTACGCTTGCCGCACACTGGGGTACCTGCCGGAGGTACCCGCGCATTTGAAGCTTCAGGCCCGCCACAGCGGAAGACCTCACGGGTCGCGATCGCAGGACGAACCCCCGCATACGCACGTGTCCGAGACCATCGAAGCGCTCCGCGAGCGGTGCGCACAGCCTATGGCCAACCACCCGAGCAGTCAGCACCCGCGAGACCCTTTCCCTCAGCGGCATCCACACGCTCTCTGGCGCCCTCGCCGACACTGCCGAGCGTCTCGTCGTGCGCCCCGCAGGCCGCTAGCGCTCCCCCCCCCCCCCCCCCCCCCTCTAGCGCTCCCCCCGCGCGCGCACTGGCAATGCCATTTTGACGCACTGCGCAGTTTATCCTCGCAGTGGGGAAGGAGGCCTATTACGAAGGCGAGGAGGACGACGAGGGCGAGGATGAGGATTATAATTAGGACATGAAAATGTGTTTGCAGTGCGTATCGAAAAGAAATGCGAAAAAGTTGTATGTTTCTTTAGTGTGCACGAGCTCGGCTCGAATTCAAAATGCATGATTATGATTGACCCCTAGGCCTCGATGATATTTATATTTAACTCGGCCCGGGGGCACACGAGAGCCTAATAAATCTGCTGCTGCAGGCTGCAGCTGAGAAAGCGGACCTGCGATTGCGAATGCGATATAAACACTCCTAGCTAGACCGCACAATGCGTCCTACATCCAAAGAGACTGCGAAGAGCGCCCGGCGCACGTGCGGGCACTGCGGGCGCCAACGAAAAGAAGGCTCGACCACACAATCTTAGATCTACAGAGACTGCGAAGAGCGTTCGAAGCGGGGGCGGCGGATGCGAAAGAGGCCGCCGCGCCGCGCCGCGCTCAAAGCCTGTCTAGACTCGCAAGGGAAGACTACGGGAGGGAAGGGAAGAGGGGAGGGCGGGGGCGGGCGGCGCTCAGGCGCCGGCGGCGGCGAGGGCGGCGGCGACGCCGGCGCGGGGCGCGGGAGGGCGGCGAGGAGGCCGCGCAGGGCGACCAGCTCCGCCTCCGCCGCCGACTGCTCCCGCCGCGCCCCCGCCAGCGCCTCCCGCGCCGCCCCTCCGCCCCTCCGCCGCCGCGCGGGCGGCGCGCAGGCGGGCAGGGCCGCCGCCGCCGCCTCGCGCCGCGCAGCCGCCGCGACGGCCGCCGACGAGAAGAGGTCGGAGGCCTCGGCGAGGATGGCGTCGCAGACGGCCTGGATCGAGGGCCGCATGGCGGCCGCAAGCGCCGCGCCGTCCACGACGTGGCCCTCGACCGTCGCCGTCTCCGCCGCGTCGCGCATCCGCTGCTCCTCGCGCACCACCACAACCGTCCGCGTCCGCTCCTCCGTCCGCACGCGCGGCACCTGCGGCGCGGGTGGCTTAGGGCCGGCCAAGGGGGACAGCTTAGCGGGGTACCGCACCGTCTTCGTCACCGTGACGTTCTCGACCGTGGGTACGTCGATCTCGCGCTCGACGGTGCGGTACCCCACGACCACGTTGCGCCACTCCTTGGGCTTGGGGCCGAAGAGCCCGAAGCGCCGGCCGCCCACTGCGTACGGGCGGGCGTCGAGCGACGCGCAAGTGCGCTTTGTGCGCGCAGGCTCCGCGCACCCACGAAGCAGCGGCCTTCGACGATGGGCTCCTGCTCCTGGACCTTCTGCTTGACGATCGTCGCCCGCTGCTCTGCGCGCGGCGCGGCCGCCGAGCGAGCGCGTGAGCGTCTAGCCTTGCCCGGCTCAGAGCATCGGAACGCCAAGCTGAGGGCGCACCGACGACTTGGACCTGCTCCTCGTGGACGACGGGCACTTCCTCGGTGATCTCCTCGTGGTGCGGGACGGGTACGGTCTCGGGGCGCTGCACGACGACCGTCTCCTGGCGCGACGTCGCGCGCACCGCCCCCGCGCCCGACGCAGGCGCAACGCCGCGCTCGGCCAGCCAGCGCCGCGCGTTGGCCTCTGCCGCGCGCGCCGCGGCGGCGGTCACGGCCGCCGCCGCGGCCTCTGCCACGTGGGGTACGTCTTTCAGAAGAGCCGCGCGGGCCGAGGAGCCGAGGAGGTCGCCGAGGCGGGCCGAGGCCCGGCAGAGGAGCCGGGCCGCGGCGCCCTGCGCGAAGCGGGCGGCCGCCTCGCCGGCCGCGCGGGCGGCGCGCTCGGCCTCGTCGGCGGTGGGCGCCGGGCGGCCCGGCGTCTCGGCGCGCGCGCGGAGCTCGTCGAGCTGCGAGTCAACCGCCGCCTCCGCCGCGTCGAAGTCGGCGACGACCTCCGCGCTACCGAAGGGGGCCGCCAGCAGCGCCGAGCGGGCGTTCCGGCGCTGGGCCGGCACGCCGGACAGGAGCGCCCCGGCCGCGTCGGCGATGGCGGCCGCGTGCTGCCGGAGCGGCCCGACGAGGTCGACGTGGCGGGCGGCCTGGCCGAGGGACTGGACCAGCTCCCAGCCAAGCAGCGCCGCCGCCCGGCCGCCCGGCGTCCCCGGCGGCGGAGGCGGCGCCGGTGGCCTCGGCCTCGCGGCCTGCGGGCGTGCAGACGTCAGCCGGAGCCGCGGAGGGCGCGGCGGGGCGCGCTCACCGCGCACGACGGCCAGGGCCCGCTCCTTCTCGCCGGCGGCCGCCTCCGCCGCCTCCGCCTCGCCGAGACCGCATCGAAGAGCGCCTTCACGCCCTGCGCCGCCGGCGTCGGTCGAGGGCGGAAGGGCGCCGCGCGCCGGGCCGCGCGCACCTCGGCGAGGGGCGTGAGGCCCGAGCGCAGGCGGCCGGCGGCGGCGTCGAGGAGGAGGGCCCGGTTCTGCACCACCGTCGCCACGAGACGCGCCTCCAGCGCCGGCAGGCCGCTCTGCGCCGCCCCGCACGTCAGCCGCGCCGCCCGAGAACGCAAGTGGAGGCAGAACCTCATCGACAGCCTGCTCGGCGTAGTCGCGAAGGTTCGCGGCATCGAGGGTCTGCCACTGGAAGCCGAATTTCTTGCGGAACAGCTCGTCCTTCTCATCGGCAGTCGCCTCGCCGGCGAGGAAGCGGCGGGCGAGCAGCGCCTTGCGCCCCGCCACGCACACCACCGCCCCCTCCGGCACCTCCACCTGCCGCCCGTCAGCCCCGCCCCAAACATGCGGCCCGGGCCCCCGGCGCCCCGCACCCCGGTCTCCGTGCGCAGCATCCGCACGACGCGCGCCGGCACGTCCGCCGGCTTGAGAGCCCCCTCCTCCGCCGGGCGGTGCTGGTCGATCTGCGGCAGCCGCGTGAGGCGGCGCCGCGGGCGCCGCGGGCGGGCCCCGCGCGCCTTGTTTACGACGACGACGATGCGGTCCGTGAGGTCGGGCCGCTCGCGCAGCAGATCCCCGAGCCTCCTGAACGCCTCCGCGTTCGCCAGGTCCGTGTACGAGAGCACGAACACCACGAAGTCGCTCCGCGCCCCCGCCCCCGCCGTCTCCCGCGCCAGGTGCCCCGCCCGGCCTCCCGACGCCTGCCGGCCCGCCCCGCGTCAGCAACGCCCGCCGAGCGCGCGGCCGCCGACCGCCCGCACCGGCGCAGTCGAGGAGCCGGAATCGCACGCCGGGCACCGCGGCGCTGCCCCGCGCCGCGAAGCCGATGCTCGCCTCCACGCGCAGCTCCATCTCTGCAGCCGGCGTCACGCCCGGGCCAAGCGGTGCCCCGAACGGCGCCCCGGCACGCGCACCGCGCATCTCCCTCGCCTTGGCGCCAGTTCGATCCTCGCGGGCATCCTCCGACATCTTCTTGAGACGCTTGTAGATCGGCCCGTCGCCCCTCTCGAGCTCGACGCGGGTCCCGCCTTGCAGGCCAGTCAGGACGGGCGGTCCCGCCCGCTCGACATGCTCCACCGCCGTCGGAACCGCCGACTCCGACTGCGGCACCCTGCGAGCCTCGCGTTAGGCGGCAACTTAGGCCTGGATCCCATGGCCCCTGGCGGCCCGAGAGCGCGGGCGTACGCGGGCAGAACGACGGAGCCGACGAAGGCGTTGCAGAGGGTCGACTTGCCGACGTTCGTCGCGCCCAGGAGGATGACCATCGCGAGGAGCAGCTCGCACGCAGCCTGCAGAGCAGGAACGTGCACGACCAGGGCACCGGCCAGTGCAGTCTTCGCGGCCGCCGCGAGCGGCCCGTTGCAGAGAAGCTCGACGCGCTTCCGGCCGCCGCGCGGACCAAGCCAGTCCTTCACGGGGGCCACGACCTCCTCTGCGCAGCCTGTCATCTAGCGCGCAACAACAACGCGAGCAGCGCTAAAAGAAGCACACCAAGAGTCCGGTTGTCCGCCATCTTGACTGCTAGATTGAAAGGGAGGGAATCAGACGCGGGCGGGCTGACCAGCCGCGGGCGACGAACCGGATCAAAAAGGCGCGAGTTCGGGCTGTGCGTATGCTGTGAGCGCTGTGCTACGCTGCGGCTGAAACGCAGACGCCTGGTCGAGGCGAAATGAGCTAGCTGGCCTTGCTCAAGAATGAGCTTTGTGAGGCGCGGAAGGAGCAAAAGAGCGCATGGAAGTTCGCGTGACATGGTCAGGGAACCAGGTCAGGTCGCCGGGTCGTTCGAACTCGAGGTTGCATGACCTGGAGGGGTACCGTAGACACACATCGCCTGAGTCAAGCAACCTCGAGTTCGAACGACCCGGCGACCTGACCTGGTTCCCTGACCATGTCACGCGAACTTCCATGCGCTCTTTTGCTCCTTCCGCGCCTCACAAAGCTCATTCTTGAGCAAGGCCAGCTAGCTCATTTCGCCTCGACCAGGCGTCTGCGTTTCAGCCGCAGCGTAGCACAGCGCTCACAGCATACGCACAGCCCGAACTCGCGCCTTTTTGATCCGGTTCGTCGCCCGCGGCTTGCGCGGTCAGCCCGCCCGCGTCTGATGCCCTCCCTTTCAATCTAGCAGTCAAGATGGCGGACAATCGGACTCTTGGTGCGCTTCTTGTAGCGCTGCTCGCGTTGTTGTTGCGCGCTGGATGACAGGCTGCGCAGAGGAGGTCGTGGCCCCCGTGAAGGCCTGGCTTGGTCCGCGCGGCGGTCGGAAGCGCGTCGAGCTTCTCTGCAACGGGCCGCTCGCGGCGGCCGCGAAGACTGCACTGGCCGGTGCCCTGGTCGTGCACGTTCCTGCTCTGCAGGCTGCGTGCGAGCTGCTCCTCGCGATGGTCATCCTCCTGGGCGCGACGAACGTCGGCAAGTCGACTCTCTGCAACGCCTTCGTCGGCTCCGTCGTTCTGCCCGCGTACGCCCGCGCTCTCGGGCCGCCAGGGGCCATGGGATCCAGGCCTAACGCGAGGCTCGCAGGGTGCCGCAGTCGGAGTCGGCGGTTCCGACGGCGGTGGAGCATGTCGAGCGGGCGGGACCGCCCGTCCTGACTGGCCTGCAAGGCGGGACCCGCGTCGAGCTCGAGAGGGGCGACGGGCCGATCTACAAGCGTCTCAAGAAGATGTCGGAGGATGCCCGCGAGGATCGAACTGGCGCCAAGGCGAGGGAGATGCGCGGTGCGCGTGCCGGGGCGCCGTTCGGGGCACCGCTTGGCCCGGGCGTGACGCCGGCTGCAGAGATGGAGCTGCGCGTGGAGGCGAGCATCGGCTTCGCGGCGCGGGGCAGCGCCGCGGTGCCCGGCGTGCGATTCCGGCTCCTCGACTGCGCCGGTGCGGGCGGTCGGCGGCCGCGCGCTCGGCGGGCGTTGCTGACGCGGGGCGGGCCGGCAGGCGTCGGGGAGGCCGGGGCGGGGCACCTGGCGCGGGAGACGGCGGGGGCGGGGGCGCGGAGCGACTTCGTGGTGTTCGTGCTCTCGTACACCGACCTGGCCAACGCGGAGGCGTTCAGGAGGCTCGGGGATCTGCTGCGCGAGCGGCCCGACCTCACGGACCGCATCGTCGTCGTCGTAAACAAGGCGCGCGGGGCCCGCCCGCGGCGCCCGCGGCGCCGCCTCACGCGGCGGGCGCAGATCGACCAGTACCGCCCTGCGGAGGAGGGGGGTCTCAAGCCGGCGGACGTGCCGGCGCGCGTCGTGCGGATGCTGCGCACGGAGACCGGGGTGCGGGGCGCCGGGGGCCCGGGCCGCATGTTCGGGGCGGGGCTGACGGGGGGCAGGTGGAGGTGCCGGAGGGGGCGGTGGTGTGCGTGGCGGGGCGCAAGGCGCTGCTCGCCCGCCGCTTCCTCGCCGGCGAGGCGACTGCCAACGAGAAGGACGAGCTGTTTGCGGATCGGTTCGGCGAGCAGTGGGCGCAGACCCAGGCGCCGGAGCTGCGCGCCTATGCCGAGCACATTTTGATGGAGGTTCGGCCTCGGTTTTCGTTCTCGGGCGGCGCGGCCGACTTGCGGGGCGGCGCAGAGCGGCCTGCCGGCGCTGGAGGCGCGGCTGGTGGCGACGGTGGTGCAGAACCGCGCGCTCCTCGTCGACGCCGCCGCCGGCCGCCTCCGCTCCGGCCTCGCGCCCCTCGCCGAGGTGCGCGCGGCTCGGCGCGCGGCGCCCCTGCGCCCCGACCGACGCGGGCGGCGCAGGGCGTGAAGGCGCTCTTCGACGCGGTCTCGGGCGAGGCGGCGGCGGCGGAGGCGGCCGCCGGCGAGAAGGAGCGGGCCCTGGCCGTCGCGCGCGGTGAGCGCCCCCGCCGCGCCCTCCGCGGCGCCGGCTGACGCCTGCACGCCCGCAGGCCGCGAGGCCGAGGCCACCGCCGCCGCCGTCCCGTCCCCGGCGGCGGCGGCCGGGCGGAGCTTCTGGGGTGGAACGTTCTTCGGGCGCTCGAGGAGGCGGCGCGCCACCCGGAGCTCGCGGGCCCGCTCCAGGTCCACGTGGAGGCGGCCACCGAGGCCGTCCGCGCGATGCTGGCCGGCCACCGCGACGCGGCGCAGGCGCTCGCCGCCCGCGCGGCGCTCCTCGCGGGGCCTTCGGCAGCGCGGAGACCGTCGCCGACTTCGACGCGGCGAAGGCGGCCGTCGACGCGCTTCTCGGGCCCTCCGCGACCGCGCCGAGCGCCCGGGGCAGGCCCCGCCCTCGGAGGACGAGGCGGCCCGCGCGGCCCGCGCCGCCGCCGAGGCCGCCTCGGGCTTCCTGAGGGGCGCCATGGCCCGGCTCGCCGGCAACGCCGCCGCGCGCTTCGCAAAGCTTGCCGGCTCCTCCGCGGAGGCTTCGCTGGAGCTGCTTTCGCGCGAGGCCGCGGAGGCCGCGGCGAAGGCCGCCGAGGAGGCCGTCGGGCGCGCCGCGGAGGCGGAGGCGCGCCGCTGGCTCGCCGGGCGTGCCCGGGACCTGCAGCCCGTGCCCGGCGCTGCCGCCGTGCGCCCGGCGGCGCGGCAGGAGCTGCAGGTCGTGCAGCGTCCCGAGGACTACATGGCGGCCGTCCCCACCACCGAGACCTACCTCGTACCCGTCCCGTACCAGGAGGAGGTCCCGCACACGGGTACGCGGCGCCCGGCCCCTCAGATCTGATCTGATCCGATCCGATCCGATCTGATCTGATCGCGCCCCGCAGTGTTCCACATCGGCGAGGAGCAGCGCGAGCGCCGCGTGATGGGCGTGGAGCACGTGCCGGCGCCGCAGCCGCGCGGCGGCGGCGGCTTCAACCCCTTCGCCGTCCTCGCGCCCATCGCCGGCTTCCTCTTCCCGCCCGCCGTCCCCTTCCTCGCCGGCCTCGGCGCCGTCACCGACGCCCTGTCCGGCGGCGAGGGCGGCGCCGGCGCGCCGGGCCCCGGCATGATCGCCGTCCCCGTCGAGCGCACCGTCGTCGAGACCGTCCAGGTCCTGCAGGAGGAGCAGACCACGCGCACGGTGCGGCGCTCACGCCGCCCTCCGCGCTCCGTGCGCCCCCCCTCTCGCCGCTAACCGGCCCTGCAGGAGACGCGCGTGCGCCACGAGGAGCGGACGCGGCCGGCGCTGCAGCTGCAGGCGGCTCAGCGCCTCCGCGACGTGGCAGAGGTCGTCGACGTCGCGGGACACGTGGTGGACGGCGCCGCCCTCGCCGAGGCCCTCCGCGGGCCCTGCACCGCCATCCGCGACGAGCTCCTGTCCGCCCTGCCCGGCCTTTTCTCCTCGGCGGCCGTCGCGGCGGCGGCGCGGCGGGAGGCGGCGGCGGCGGCCCTGCCCGCCCTGCGCGCCGCCCGCGCGGCGGCCGAGGAGGCGGAGGGGCGGCGCGGGAGGCGCTGGCGGGGGCGCGGCGGGAGCAGTCGGCGGCGGAGGCGGAGCTGGTCGCCCTGCGCGGCCTCCTCGCCGCCCTCCCGCGCCCCGCGCCGGCGTCGCCGCCGCCCTCGCCGCCGCCGGCGCCTGAGCGCCGCCCGCCCCCGCCCCCCCCTCTTCCCTTCCCTCCCGTGGTCTTCCCTCGCGAGTCTAGACAGGCTTTGAGCGCGGCGCGGCGAACTGTCTTTCGCAATCGCTGCCCCCGCTTTGAACGCTCTTCGCAGTCTCTTTAGATTTAGTACGCATTGTGTGGTCGAGCTTTCCTTTCGTTGGCGCACGCAGTGCCCGCACCGGGCGCTCTAGCATAGCATCGTTGGAGCAGCATCGTTCTCTAGATCTTAGGTAGCTGTACATGTCTAAATGGAAACTGCATCTCGCACCCGTTTTCGTATAGCGATCGAAAGCGCCGACTTCGAGTCGTTTTTAGCTAGCTATAGCAGCGGAGCCGTGCGCCAAGGCCTTAGCTAGGGCGCATGCGTACGCGTGTGCGCTAAGGCCTAGGGCGCGTTGTCCCTTGTGCACGTGTGAGAGACAATTCAGAAATCTGACTGCGCGCATGCCGCAGTGCACCCATTGAATATTGGCGATGGCGGCCGCCGGGCCGGGCGCTCAAAGCTCACCGCTTAGCGGGGCCGGGGTACGATTGCCGCGGCGCTCTGTGGGGTACATAAGCGGGGTGGCATCATTGACAACCGAGCGGCCAAGGGCCCAGGACCGCGCGGTGCGTCGAAGTAGGCGCAGAGCATCGCTCCCCGCTAGTTTCCGCGCCTGCCGCTGAGCGCCGCGCGCCGCCCTCTAAAGACCGCTCGTCTTGCAACTTCTGACATCATTGGCGCGGGGCAGGTTCAGCAGCTGCAAAGCCAGAAAGATGAGTGACCGCATTCTGACTTTCATCTCTTCCTTGCCGGCGGCAGGCCGCGCGGCGCTGCCGAGCTCTCTGGTGCCGCCGGAACCAATCGGCCGGCGGCGGCTGCGACCGGCGCACGCCGCGCCGGCGGCGACTACGCAGCCGCGGCGGAAGTTCTACATCGGAGAGAAAGAAAATGCCGCAATGGCTCGGCGCCGGCCCGTCAGCAAGCTGTCAGAACCGCGTGCAGCATCGCGGCCGTTCGTTCGGTGCCCTCAGGTCATCGCCGTGACCGCCGGCATTCCGAGCAACCAGACCGAGGCTGACGACGCCGCTGCCGACGAGGCGGCGGAGGCCGAAGGCGCCCTCGCAGCGGCCGCCGCCGCAGCGCCTGAGTTCTCCCCGCTCGGCCACATTCCCGTCGGCGAGGCCGGCCGGGAGGTCCGGATCCAGTTCCGGGACGGCCGGCTCATGCAGTTCGTTGGCGGCCGCTGGTTCTTCAACGGCGAGGCCGTCGGATTCGCCGCCGTGCTCTGCGCCACCCTCCGGTTCGCCCTGACCGCTCTCGCCAAGCTCATCCTGGCCGGTGCGGCGACGCTTCGTCCCGTCCTAGAATTCGATCGCGCGATCTGATCCGCGCGCGCGCGCGCGCAGCCGGCGTGCCCGCCTTCGCTGCCAGCGCGGCCCTCTCCCAGCCGGCCGCCAACGCCTTCTGGGCTGTCCTGGGCGCAGCCGCCATCAAGAGCGGCGCGGCGATCACGCTCTTCGGGCGCGCCCGCGCCGACTTCGCGGTCGCGCGGGCCCTCGCCCTGGAGCCCGTCGGCGCCTTCCTCTCGGGCTCGGCCCCCGCGCGGGCCGTCTTCCCCCCCCGCCAGCGCGCCCGCCGCCTCCTGAGCGACCGCCCGGGCCGCGGCTCGGGCGGCCCGGCGGGCGCGGCCCGGGCCCGGACGGCGACGACGGCGACGGGGACGGCTGCGGCGACGGCCGCCCCGCACGCACACTCCTCGAGACGGTGGCGGAGGAGTCCACCGAGATGCAGCTCCGCTTCTGGTCCTGGTGATTATGAGCCCCGCAGCTTCTACGCGTTTCCGGACCCTTCTTCAAGCCCTTTCGTCTTCTGTGCCATAGCTGTCCCCTTTCCTTTCCTCGGCTAGAACGATACTATCGTCGAGCCTTGTACACTAGATTTCTCCACGGCCGTGCGCCTGTACACTACTCTACTCGACACTTGAGCTTTTGGCTGTATAGTAAGCTTTCCGTTCCAGGCAGTTGTTTTCAGCGTGTTTCCGGCAGGCGGGCTCTCAGCCCACTCAGGTTTCCGAATTTTGCAGATTTGAAGCAAGGACCACCTTGATCTCTTTGTATACAGCTTAATTGCGATGTTCAGTATAAGACCCGCGCGCACCCCCGCGCGTTATGTACTAATTAAATTAGAAAAGCCGCAAGGTAGTGAGTGTTGAGCTCCCTGTTGAGAGACGACCTCAGTGTCTTTGTACTTCATACGTGTATACGTAAATTAGTGAATGCATCCGACGCGATCATCGGTTTGACGATCTTGCATACTACTAGGCTAGGCCCAAGCCCACTAGGCTGGATCCGGAGCCCAGCCCGGGGGCCCGGCGGGGGGCCGCTGCCCCCCAACTCCCCTACGACGGGCCTTGCGTCATCAGTTGGCGTGGTCCGGGAGAAGACTCCGGCAAACATTTGTGAAGGCCGGAGGGTTGGAGGGGGCCCGCGAAGGGCCGTGGGGAAGGGGAGGGAGAGGGGGGGAGGGGGGGGGGACGTAGCAAGCCCGGGGGGTACTGGGCTCCGCTTCATTCCGTCGCGAACCGCAATGCAATCTGTCGCGGCAAGGCAAGTTATCTGGACGGCCGAGGGAAGGTATCTCGCCGAGTCGGCCCTTGCCAATGCATGAGTAGCCCTGACCGAGCCGGGGGCGGGGGGCCCTGAAAAAGGCGACCGAGGCTGGTCGCAGCAGGGCTTCTCCGGCCACCTGGAGAAGGGTTTTGGCGCACCACGGCCCACGGGCGCGTTCTAGAGCTGAGCGGGCGGGACCGGAGACCTAAAGCCGAGCGTAGCGTAGCGGGAGCGCTCGCTCGCCTCGACGGGGACGGGCTTCTCGACGATCTTCTCAGTGACGACGTTCTGCAGCTGGAACACGACCTTCTCGACCGGCACCTGCGCGGGTCTGTGAGCACCCGGCGGCACTGGCCTTCTCCGAGCCTGCGGCGGGCCCGACCTCGCGCGTCTCGACGATCTGCTCCACGACGCGGTTCACCACCTCGTACGGGAGCCGCACCTCGCGCCGACCTGAAAGGGGGCGTGAGCCATCGGAGAGCCGCCAGGCAGGCGGGGGCGGGCGGGCGGGGTGGGCCGGGGCGCACATCCCGCGGGACCTCGAACGGCACGGGCTTCTCGATCTCGCGGATGATGTTCACCTCCTCGCGGAACGGCACCCGGACCTGCGCCCCCCGCTGCTCGGCGCCGGCCGCGCCGGGGCGGGGCGAAACGCGGCAAGGAGCGGGGCGGGGCGGGGCGGGCGGGGGACCTCGTAGGGGGCCGGCACTTCGATGGGGACCTGGACCTCGATGCGCTGCTCGACGGGCCTGTCCACCTGCGTGCGCGCGCCGGCGCCCGCCCGAGGCCCGTCAGCGTACGCTCGCGCGGGAAGCACGGCGGGCTTGGCGCACCACCGCGATCTTCTCGCGCACCTTCACCGATTCAGTGTGCGCGGGCACCTGCAGAGGCGCCGGACAGACGGCCGCGGGCGTGTTGCAATATTAATTGAAAGAGCGGCCGCGCCCGTCGGCCCGGCGCCGGCGGACCTCGACGGGGCAGGGCACGAGCTCGCGGAAAACCTGGCGTCGCTCCCTCGAGCTCAGTGCAGGAGCGATCGCGAGAGGGGAGCGCGGCCGGCGCGCGCGGCGCGGACCGTCGACGTCTAGATCTCGACGGGGACGGCCGCGGCCGCGGGCCGGCGCCGGGGCCGGGCGGACGATCATCGTACGACCGCGCGCGCGCGGGGACGGTCTCGACCTCGACGAGCTTCTCGGCTGAGCGCATATCTGCGGCACGAGCCGCCGCGGATGCGTGAACGCTGTGAACTCGAGGGGCGTGTTTGACGACGGCGCCGGCGGAGAAGAGCGCAGCAAGATGCTGGCGTACAGAGCTACCGTGTAATACTTATTTACTGCGCCACAAATTACTGCGTTCCAAATTTTCTGCGCTGGTAGGCGCTTTACTGCGCTACCAAATTACTGCGTTCCATCGGCCTCGAAAACGCATTATTTGTAAGCAAAGGGGGCAATACTGCGCTACCAAATTACTGCGTTCTAAAAATTTTGAGCGCAGTAATATGGTAGCGCAGTAGTTATGTCAGCGCGGTAATTAAGTATTACACGGTAGCGCTAGCGCGCCACAGGCCCTCGAATGAAAAAAATGAACTCATCTGTACCCTAGGTCTGGTAAACTTTACTGTACCCTTGACCTGGTAATCGAGCTCGAGTACTAGTCGGAGCTTGAAGCGAGTCGACTCGAGCTCGGCGATGTCGGAGCGCTGGTTACGGGCGGAACTTACGGCTGGTAGCCTGGTACCGGTACTGTATCAGGATTCAGGATTCAGGATCCCCCGGATCTGGATAGCCTGCCCAGCGCACTGAGCGCACTGCTGTGGTGCTGCAGCTGGCCGCAGACAGTACTAGTGCTCCTTAAGCTTGACCTGGTAATCGACTTGTCGGAGCTCGAGGGGGTCAGCTGCAGAGCAGCCTGGTCGGGAGCGCCTGTCGCCACGCGTACGGTGCGTCGCGCGCGCGGCCACGTACATGCCCTGATCATCGGATGCTGACGTCGGTCCTGCTTCTACATGTACATGTCCCAGACCGTCGGACTCGCCACAACACGTCCCAGACTCCCAGACTGTCGGACTGTCGGACTCGCCTCAGGGTCGCTCGCGGAGGACTTGCCAGCTCGGAGCTCCAGGATCTTGAGCGTAGGACCGAGCTCGAGCAAGCTCGACTCTGACCTGGTGAGCTGCCTGCTGTGCATGATGCATGGTGTTGTCAAAGCTTTTAGCTGAAAAAGCTGAAGCATGCGCAGGCTCAGTCGCCACGATGGGCTGCACAAGTTCTGTTGAAGCAGATGCACCGGCGGTATGCAAGTTCCCCGACGTCAAAACTGAACAGGAATGCCGGCTCCATGGCGGCGTCCACATCTACAATACGACTGCTGCGCCGCTGGCCGGCATGGGTGGCGCCGATGATACAACATTCAAATACATCGTGAAAGTTGTACGTGCACATACCTCTTCTGTACCTTCGCGCATCGTGTTCAAGTCTTGATAGGTTGGAAAGTCTTCGGTGCCAATGTACGGTCCTGCGGAGGTACGAGCGGGCCTTTGCTGCCCAGCAGGTACGTGTACGCGGGCGCCCAATCTTTAAATCGCAAGATCGATGCATCCGCATCACTTTCGCTTCCTTACTGTGTCTTTGCAGGATCAAAATCGGCTTTCGTAGAACTTTTCTCTAGCGTTCGTCGATTCCTATATGCTCGGCGAGTTTGTTTCTGGTGATTTACAGTCATTTACCTCGCGCAGAAAGTGCGAGGAAAAGACGTGGTTGAAAAAAAGGTTCACTGCTGCAAAGCCGACCCTCCAACGCACGACAACCATGTTTATCGGCAATTTGAAATGGACTGCAAAGGCACGTTAAGCAGCCTCGCTTGTTGCAATCGATGTACATTGCGTTGATGCGCACTCGCCGTGCGGCAACAGGTCATCTCTATAATGGTCCAGGAGCGCCTGTCAAGGCACCGATGCCACCCGCCCGCGCCCCGCCGATCGCGATGCCAGCCGGCAACGCAGTCGCTCCAGCGCCGGCCCCTCTGCCGATTTACGACGAGTGGGAAGCGCCGGAGCCAGATCTCTTGGCGGAGCTGCTTCGGCCCGTGGACGATACCGGATATTCAACCTCCTACTCCGTTCAGCTCCCGCGTATTCCGGACGTGGGGGGCCCGGGTTCCGGCGCGGGGGGCTCCGGCCCCAACATGCTCGCCATCCTTCCGGGCCAAGCGGCAACGTCCAGCGTCAAGGCGGCGAGGCCGGCCTGGAACTTCGAGCTGGACTCGGGTACATTTATCGTGTACACGGCGGACGCGGAGGACGTCGACGCTGGTGCGGACGATGCCGCCCCCGCCCTCGAGGTCCGCAACCCCCCCCCCTCCCCCTCCCCCCCCCCCCCCTTTCGACAAGATCCACTCTACGTACACGTGCACCCTCCAAGCCGCCGTGGTCCCGGCACCCGCAACCCATCCCCCGTTTCACCGCTTCCGCGCTCAACCTCCATGCCCTCTTTCGCGCCGCCCCTCCCTCCCCCTCCCCCCGCCCCCCCCCCCCCCCCCCCCCCTTCACTCCGCCGTCCCCTCCCCTCTCCTTCCCACCCCCCTGGCCACCCCGGCATCCTATAGCCACCCCCAACTGATCATGAACTCCCTGCTGCAGGGTGGGACGGAGGACGGGGCGCTGGCGGAGGCGCTCGGGGCGGGGGGCGACGGGGCGGACGGGTACGGCCTCGCGGACGAGCCGGCCCTCGCCGACCGCCACGCCGCCCCGCTCCTCTAGGGCCGGCTGCAGCCTCCACTAGCGTCGCGAGTCGGCGCCCCGTGCGCGTGGCTATAAATAAGCCATCGGCGCGCATGTACGAAATTATAAGTAGTACTAGCTCTGCTCTTGCACGTCGTTCCCCTAGGCCTTCACCTCCGCCTCACCGCCTCCTCTTCGTTTTAATTTGTACATGTTAACGTTGTTCCTCTTACTTGCGGTTGTCTGCTTCCTGTGATTTATCTTGATCTTGTCCTGTAGTGCCCCTGGCCCAGTGGGCGGCCCCCGCATGCAGCCTGCAGTGCTAGTGTCTAGAGACTGTGACCGGTAATTCACGAAAAACAAATCAATTCGAATTCTCATATGTGACATGATTGTTTTGAAATTTCGAATTTCCCCCGGCCGGCCGGCCGGACCGGAACGTTTCCGGCGGCCGATGGCCGTGGCCGTGGCCGCGGAGTTGCATGGGGGCTTAAGCTCTCTCGGGCAGCTGCAGATTCGGGCTTCGAATTCCTGAGAGCCTTCCGCACGTGTACATTGTCCGACGGTCAGAGCAGCGCAGCGTCCGACGGTCGGCGTCGTGAATCGTGATCATGATCATGATCGACTCACGGCGAGAGCCTCCGACTCCACGAGTCCAGGCTTCGAGGCTCGCGATCGGCCGCGGAGGCGGCGCGCGGGATCCGGATTCCGGAGTCCGGACTCCGCATTAGCGTTTCGATACTAATGCGGCCCCTAATCGCCTTCGGGTTCATAATTGAACGACAAGATATCGATAGAGGCCCGCGCTGCCGCTATAGCTAGCTAGCCCTAGGCCTAGGCCTAGGCCTGAGCTAATGGATTCGATCTAGAGCTGGACGCGGGCGGCGACGGCGTCGATGTCCCCCCCCCCCCCCCCCACTTCCCCCCTCCTCCTCCCCCCTCCCCCCACCAAGTTTGGTAATTAATTGACAGAAGAGATTCTGACTGTTACATCACAGCGCTAGCGTAGCCCCGACGGGCCCCGGGGGCCCGCGGGCTCGGCTCGCTGGGCTAGAGCTGGACGCGGGCGGCGACGGCGTCGATGTCGGAGGCGACGCGCTCCTGCACCTCCTCCCCGCGCCCCGCCGCCACCAGCAGCACGTCCCGCAGCAGCTCCCGGTTCCCCAGGATGTCCACTGCGGCGCGGGGGGGGGGGGGGGGGGGGGGGGGGGGGGGGGGGAGGGGGCGTCAGAGGCGCCCGGCCGCGGAGGGGAGCATGGATTCGAGGCGCGGGCGCGGAACCGCGGAGGTCTAGACTTTAAGAGGCGACGCCCCGCGCGTCGCGGAGTTGAGGCTCAGCGGCAGAGAGAGCCCGTACGACATCGCCCTGCTCACGGGCTGCTCGATAGAGCACGCAAAAAACGTGCAAGCGCTGATCGCCGAGCACGAGGCGGCGGCGTCGCTTGCAATTGTCGGTCTGAACGAGGCTGCGTCGTCGTTTGTTGCTAGCTAGCTGCCTCCCCCCCCCTCCCCCCCCCCCCCCTTCCTTCCCCCCTCCTCCTCCCGCCTCCCCCCTTCCAACGGGGGCCGGGGGTGACCAAGTTTTGCCAAGTTTTGCCAACGGGGTCGCCGGGCCGGGGCGATGGTATTTAATTGAAAGAAGAGATTCTGACTGTTACAATCGCATCACAGCGCTAGCGTAGCCCCGACGGGCCCCGGGGGCCCGCGGGCTCCGCTCGCAGGGCTAGAGCTGGACGCGGGCGGCGACGGCGTCGATGTCGGAGGCGACGCGCTCCTGCACCTCCTCCCCGCGCCCCGCCGCCACCAGCAGCACGTCCCGCAGCAGCTCCCGGTTCCCCAGGATGTCCACTGCGGCGCGGGGGGGGGGGGGGGGGCGTCAGAGGCGCGGCGGAGGAGGGCGTAGATCTAGATTCGAGGCCAGAGATTCTACAGAGTTTTAAGCTCGGAGGCTCGAGCAAAAATGCCTAAGCTTAAGCTTGAGGAGGACCAAGAAGAGATAAGTCTACGTCGGCCAAGTTTAAATTTAACAGCTTAATTATAAATCGATTGGCCCCGGGCGGGCCGGGCCCCGGGCGGACCGTGGGCGGCGGCGAGGGGCCCCGAGCGGACGTCGAGGTCGGTGTACTCCTTGGTCGTCACGGGGATGCCCGCCGGGTTCAGCGCGGGGGTACGCCACGCCCGCCGGCACACGAAGCCGAGCGAGACGAGCGGCACCGTCCCGTCCCCGTCCCCCGAGAGCACCCCGTACGAGAGGTTCGCCCCCGCGTCGTGCACGCTGTTTACGGCGGGGCTAGGATCACGAGAGAGAAGAGGGAAGGGGCGGGCTCGGATTCGAACCTGTAGTCGATCTGGTAGCTGACGGGGTGCGCGTCCTCCTCGCCGCTCACCTCCTCCGCCTTGGGGCTCGCCTGGCCCTGCACAGCAACGCGCCCATGATCAGCCCTCAAGAAGCGCTCCGGGAGATTCGAATTCGATCCGCGGGGCGGGCCCTAGCTATATATAGACCTCAGCCTTGGGCGGGGGGCGGGCCCTAGGCCCCAGCCTTCGGCGGGGGACGGGCCCTAGGCCTGGCAGCGTGCGGTGCGCGGACGGACCTTGAAGACGTAGGCGCGCTCAGTCGGCTTGCCCGTCCCGTACAGGCAGTAGATCTTCATATTAGGCGCTGCTGGCAGCGGCGCCTGAGTGAGTGAGAGTGAGTTGGGGGCGCCGGGAGGGGGCGAGGGCGGGGGCGGGGCGGGCCTCGAGCGCGTTCGCCCAGGAGCGCGGGGGCGCGGGGCCGGCCCCCGGGGCCGGCGGGGTCGACCCGTACGAGTAGCGGCCCTGTACCCCCGCCGCGTACGCCGCCCCAGCCACCTGCATGGAGGGGGTGAGGGGCCCTCCCGGGGGGAGGAAGCGGCGGGGGGTACGTGTACGGGCCTTGAAGATGAGGTCGTGGGCCTCCTCGACGGTCATGTTCCCGTGCTGCCGCCCCGTGAGAAGTGGGGGGGGGGTACGGCAAATGGTTGGGGGGGGGGGTACGGCGCACGCGGGCGGGGTTGGAGTCGGGGGAGTCGGGGAAGAGGGCGACGTGGGGGAAGCCGTCGGGGGCGGCCCCCGGGCCCGGGCGGCCCCAGAGGCGGTCGCCGCCGAGGAGGAGCATGGAGGGGAGGGAGCCCCACGAGCGGTACAGCTCCACCCGGCCCCGCCTGCCGCGCGGGGGAAGCGTGAGCGAGGGAGCGAGGGAGGCTCTTAGCTTCGAGCTCTGAGCTTTCGAGAGGCCTAATCGGCGCGGGGGCGGGGGCGGGGGCCGGGGCGGGGGCCAGGGCGGGGGCGGGGCGGGGCGGGGACTCAGGGCGGGGGCGCGGGCTGGAGAGGCTAGGACTAGGCCTAGGGCTAGAGCTCGGCCGGCTCTAAGCTTCGAGCTCTAAGCTTAAGCTTTCGAGAGGCCGTATCAAGGCGGCGCAGGCGGGGCGGGGCGGGGCGGGACTCAGGGCGGGGGCGGGAGCGGGGCGGGGCATGGGCTGGAGCGGGGAGCCCAGTCGAGGGGCGGCTTCTTAGCTTCGAGGGGCGGGAGGGAGGGAGGGGGGGGGGGGGGGGGGGGGGGGCGTGCCTGGGGAAGAGGGAGTCGACGAGGCCGCCGAGCTGCCCCAGCGCCGCGTTGTCGCGGCTGTCCCCGCTCAGCAGCGCCGCCACCGCCTTCGGCACCCCCAGCATCGCCCCTGTGAGCAAGCCAGACGGATAGAATGAGATGGATGGACGGATCGAGCCCGGCTGAGCTGAGCTCAGGTGGGGGGCGGGAGGGGCGCGCCTGCGATGTTGACGAAGGCCTCGACGTGGCCGTCGACCCAGGCCGGGCCCCCGCCCCCGCCCTCCCCGCTCTGCCGTTGCGAGCGCTCCCGATCAGAGGCGAGCGGGCGGGCGGGGGGGCCGAGCCAGCGGCGCTGCGGCGCTCTTAAGCTTAAGCTTTCTTAAGCTTCACAAGCTTTCTAGATACGCTTTCTTTCTTTCTTAAGCTTAAGCTTTCTAGAGAGCGGACCTGGACCCGGGAGAGGAGAGGTATCCTTGGCTAGATTAGATCTAGAGTAGGTACTTAAGGTCTAGTCTAGTAATCCACTAATCTAAGGTTCTTAGGGTCCAACAAGGACGCGGACCTGGACCCAGGAGAGGAAGTAGAAGAATACGAGGGAGCCCATCGAGTGGGCCAGAACCACCGCCCGCTTCCCGCTCCGCCGCACCGCTGAGGCGGGGCCGCGGGCTGAGAGGTGGGAGGGGGGCGGGGTGGCGGGGGGTACGCGCACCCGTCTCGATGCTGGCCTTCAGGCGGCTGTAGTACCCGTCCCGCACCTCCAGAAGGTCGAACGCCAGGCGCCAGTCGTACCTGCGGGGGGTACGGGGTGTGAGTCCCAGGTGGGGGAGGACGAAGGGGGGATAGTGGAATTTCGCACGAGGACATCTCGAGGTTGGTGTTGTCGTACCCCAGGTCCGCCAGGTTCTCAATCACGGGGGCCCAGACCCCTGCCGCCGGCCGTCAAGCCCAGAAAAAATAAAGATGCGGGGGAGGGGGAAGAAAAGGGGGGTACGGGAGCGCACAGTAGCTGGGCATGAACCAGTCGGCCGCCTCGAGCCCCACCGCCGCGCGCAGCTTGATCCCCTCGGGATCCAGCCCCGTCGTCCTGGGGTACACGTTGAGAGAGAGGGCGTGGGTACAGTAATCCACGCCCCAAGGGTACGCACGCGTTGAGCTCGAGGTGTTTGAGCCAGCAGTACCGATCCAGCAGAATCGTCTGCAGCATCGTGAGGGTACCCCACATCCGCTGCCGGAAGTACCTGGACGGCGGCGTGAGTCACGCCAGGGGGGGGGGCGAAGACGGCAGGGGGTACGCACTTCTTGGCGCACTCGTCGCCCTCCCAGAGCTCGAGGCCCGTGCTGACGATGCCGGGTACGAGGAAGACGGGGTGGAGGGCGCGCAGGTCCCGGGTACGCCTGAGCTCGGCCCCGGGGCGCGCGTAGTCGGCGGCCGGCTTCTGGCTCAGGGAGAGGAATTCCGGGAATTTCAGCGTGTCCAGCATCGCTCGCAGCTCCGTTGCGTTCGTGATCATAGAGAGCGAGAGCGCCGGCAGCTGCGCAGGCGGAGTGAGCGAGCCGCTTCGAGCGAGCGAGCGAGCGGGGGAGGGGCGCGGCGGGCGGGGCGTCGCGCCTGGCGGATGAGCTGGTCCCGGAGCTCCTGGACGGTGCTCTTGATAGGTTGGTGCACTTGGAAGTGAACGACGGCCGCCGCCAGGATGCCCGAAAGGAACCCGATAATAAGATATCGCTTCCACGGCGACCTTCTAATTCGCCGCGCGATCCTGCGCGGCCGCGCGCGGCGCGTCAGAGGGAGAGCATGGGCCAGCCCGGCGGCCCCGCCCGCCCGCGCTCGCTCGCTCGCTCGCTCGCTCGCCTGCGGCCGGGGGGCGACAGGGCGCGCTTGACGGGCGTCGGCGGGTCGCCGTGTCCGTCCGCCACGACGCTGGCGGACGCCATGCTGGAGTCGGAGGCCGCATCCGCGAGCTCGGGCGGCGCCTCGGCCGAGCTCCCGAGCGCCGGCTCCTTCTTCTTGAGGACGCGTCGCCGCATCGTGTGGGGGCGTCGCGCGCCGGCTCCCCGCGGCTAGTTCTGCGTTCTGAAGCAAGCGAAGTCGCTGCAGAAGGCCTGTACGCCGTGCGCTCGCCGCCCAGCCCAGCACGCCAGTCGCGTCAAACGATGGGGCCCCCGCACGCAAACCGCACGGCTTGTAGAGCGCTGCCAATGCGTTGATGTAGACGAGCCGAGTCGATGCGGCGCTGCAGCTGAGCCTGTTAACCGTCGAACTTTCGCAGGCTCGAGCTTCTACGCGTACCCCCCTCCTGACCCTGCCCCCACAGTCGCGCGCGGCCGGGCCCGTTTTCGCGCACGGCGCGGCGTTTGCGTCCGGCTCTCATGTACTGTACAAAACAACCTCCCGCTCAGAATAGAGTACAACAAGGGGGCACTGGCGGCCGCGCTGCTGCTAGGCCTATATAGCTAGGCGCCCGGATCCGCATGCGCAGCCCCCGCGGACGTCGACGTTGACGAGGCGCCGGCGCCCGCGCTGGCGTCGGCGCGGCTGGGCCCCTCGGAGCCGAGGTACCCCGGCCGCAGCTGCAGTTCGAAGCCGGCGCGGGGCCCCGCGGCCGCGAAGTAGGCCTCCCGGAGGACCGGCGCCCCGTCCATCTTGACCTTTGGCATCTCGTCCAGCTCGTACCCGCTGCCCCAGGGCGGTACCGTAAGTTCGAGCGGGGGGGGGGGGGGGGGGGTGTAGGGTGGGGGTACGTGCGGCGCACTGGCGGGCGAGGGAGTCGAGGAAGGCGGTGGCGCGCTCCTCGAGGGCCTCGTGGGGGGGCCGCGGCGCCTCCTCCAGCTCCTCCGGTACCCCCCCTTCCCCCGATCCCGGGCCCGGGCCGGGCCCGGGGCCCGGGAGGAAGTGGGCGCGCCAGAGGCGTATGCCCTCGGGGTGGAGCGAGACGCGCAGGGGCGGCTCCCGCCGCCGCTCCCCGGCCCCGGCCCCGGCCCCGCCCTCGGGCTCCGGCTCCGCGGCCGCCGAGAAGCGGCGGATCGCGGAGCGCGAGGCGCCCCGAAGGGGATCCAGGAAGGAGGGCGGAGTGCGGTCCAGCGATTTGGACTTGGCGCGATCGCGGTCGCGCTGGGAGTCGAAGAGGCCGTCGGCGAAGCGGAAGGAGGCGGCGTCGCGGGCGAGGGCGGCGAGGGCCCCCGGCGCGAAGTCGAAGGCTGCGGGCGCCTGCGACTGGAGCACCGCCAGCGCCTCGCAGAACTGCGCGAAGATGGGGCCCCGCTTCCCCGCCTCCTGCTCCTCCGCCCCCGCCCCCGCGAACGAGAAGCCGGCCCGCGTCGCGAACTGGTGCCCTGCTCTGCTCTGAGGGAGGGAAGCGAGGACGAAACAAGGGAGGCCGGCCGGGCGGACCGGCCTGGAGCCACTGGGCCTCGACGAGGTCGGCGAGGCCGGCGGCGGTGCGCGCGCGCGGGCTCAGGATCGCCTCCGCCAGCGACGCCACCTGCGCCGTCCGGTCCCACCTGCCCGGCCTTAGTAAGATCAGGTAGAAAGGAAGCACGGCTGTTCGAAGGGCTGTTCTAAGGGCTGCTCTAAGGGCTGCTCTAAGTTGATATGGTTTTAATGAAATGCTTGCAAGTTCTAGCCATGGCCACAGACAAATCAGCAAAGACAGTTCCAAGTAAATATTACCAAGGAAGATTAGGGCTGTCCTAGGGGCTGCTCTAGGGGCGGGGCGGACCCGTCTGTGCAGTGGAGGACGACGGAGTGGCGCTGGTGGAGCAGCTGCGCGACGCGCCGCGCGGCGCCCAGCAGCGCCCGCAGCTGCTCCGGCCACCGCGTCCGCTCGAACCTGCCGAAGCAATCTTAGATCTTACGAAGAAGCAAGACTTCTCTTTAAGATTCTTAGCCTTCTCCTTAAGCTCCTTAGGCTTCGGGCTTCGGGGTCGGATCGCGCGCGCCTGGAGAGCCAGGAGGCCGGGGGCGGGTGCTCCTCACAAAGGGCCTGCACGGCGTCGTAGGCCGCCTGCACCGCCCGCAGGTTCTCCAGGTTCAAGAACTCCACCCGCTGCCGCAGCGGTCTTAGGGGGGGGGGGGGGGAAGAGGGCAGGGGGCGGTACCGCGCGGTAGCGCCGGGAGCTCTCGCTGCCGCCCCCGATCGCCGTGTTCCCGAGCGCCGCCTGCCGGCGCCGCGTTGGCGCGAGGCGCGCGGGCGGGCGGGCGGGCGGCCGCGGTCAGCGGTCAGCGGTCCGGGCACCGTTCGGCTGCGGGCGTCGCAGATGACGACCGGGGTGTTGGTGACCTGCGCATGCGCGCGGTGAGCCGCGGGGGCGTCGAGAGGGCGAGCGCCGGGGCGGGCACGGCTAGCGCTCGCCTCGCCGATGGCTCGGATCAGGTCCTCGTCCTCCGTGCAGACCTGCCCCGCGATTCCCGGCGTCGGCTGCCCGCACCGCACCAGCGCTGCGCCCCGCGCCGCGGCCGTCAGCTGCGCCCCGGCCTGCCGCGCGCGCGGGTGCTGGGCCGCCCGCGCCTGCTCCGTTCCAGTGGCGGTACGCGAGGATCGGCTGGAGCGAATTTCACGTTCGAGCCGCGGCACAGGGAAACCAATGGACGGAAGCTGCGGGCCGGGGCGCACGAATCGCCCGCGGGCGCGGAAGGCGGCGGAGGCGGCGAGAGTAGCGTCGTCGACGTTGGCCGGGACCACCACGACGGACCTGCCGCGCGGGGCGCAGTAAGGCGGCGGCGCGGCTGGCCGCAGCCGCATCGCTGCGGCGAAGCAGCCGCATCGCTGCGGCGAAGGGGAAAACACGCGTACGGGTAGGTGCTGCAGACGTCTGCAGCGCGTAAGCGGGCGCCGGTCAGAGCCGCGACGGCGCGATCGCGAGGCGGGCCTGGGCCGGGGAGAGGGAGGACCGTAGTTGGCATTGATGTAGGAGAAGCGCCAGCCGGAGCGGGAGCCGAGCTGCGCCACGAAGTGGTCCTCCGCGCTCCAGCGGCCGGCGCCCCGTGCTGCAGCTAGCGAGGCCGGCGAGGCGGCGGCGATCGGGTTTCGGAACGCGAAAGTCTCGAGCGGGCTTCGCGGGCTGCTCTTCTTCGCAATCAGATCGGCGATGCCGGCGAAGTCGGGCCGCGGATCGAAGAAATCGATCCGGAGAGGCCGCGAGGAGTACCGAAGGCGCAGCGACAGCGCCGCGCGCGTGCGGCGGAGAGGCGAGCTCTCCCTGGGGCTCTCTGCCCGCAGTATCTCGCCCCAGTCGTACCACCTCGCGCGCTCCTGCTCCGCGCGCGCGTTCTCGCCGTCCACGTCCGCAGGGAGGAAGCAGAGGCCGACGTGCGTCACCAGCAGCTGCCCGTACGTGCCTCTCCCGCTGCTCCAGCTATCCAGGCAGGCATCTGACTGCGCTAGGACCTCATCTGCGCGGCGCGTACGTACGTGTACGCGTTACCATCACCCGCGACCGCTGCTGCAGTGGGTGCCCGAACGAGGGGCGCGCACCGCCTTCTTCGAGTTTCAGAAGATGCAGCGGCGTGTATTGCAGGTGGGAACAAGCATCGTCGTCGGGAATCGCAGGCTGTGAAATCGAACTCGTCTCCCGCGCGGCGCCCGCGTTCCGCGCGCTGCTCCCACTCGTTCGAGGCCAAATCAGATCCATGAGGGCCATACGCTTGTTGTTGCCAGCCTGTTGGCCTGCCCCCGCGCTGCGAGACGCACCCGCCCGCGGATGGACGCCCGCGCCCGCCTAGCGCTATTGAGCAGCGCTCTCAGCGCTTGGGTGATCCCCCCACGCGCGGGCGCTGCCGTCCAGCCTGGTTCTCAGGCGACCTGACGACGACGCTACCCCCCTCTGCAAAAAAATGGAGGCGCCCAGCGTTCTTGGGGAGGTCGTAGACGACGCGCGCCGAGCGCTGGGCTTCGGCGAGGAGGATGAAGAATCGAAGAAGTCCCGCGTCATTATTCGCGGCGAGGTCCTCCCGAGAGAGTCGTTCTTCGGGGGTGCACCGAAGAACACGGAGCCGAGATTCTTTCACGGCGGCAACTTCGCTCATTTCGCCTTCTTCCTGGCTGGCGGCGGTGCGCCCGCGCCGCGCACCGGTTCACCGCACGCGACTGACAGTTGACGCGGCGCAGGCTACATCGTCTGCGGAGCACAGCGGTTCGCTCAGGTGTTGGGAAACTCCGCGCTGAATGCGAAGCCGGCGGACGTGTGGAATGCCGACGCCGCCGTGAACCGATTCAGTGAGGCGCGTAAGCAGGCGGCGCCTTGGGCCTGGAGCAGATCCATATACCTCTTGCGATGGGGTGCGCGTGGCTTCCACGCGCGTGCAGCGCGGCGGGCGCTCTGACCCGCCGGCCGCCCGCAGGTGTTTGCGCGGGGCTCGTGAAGCACGTTGTGAAGTTCACTGGCGTGGCGCGAACAAGCGACCCGTGGAACGAGCGGGGGCACTGGACGGTGTCGGGTTTCTTGATGGGCTCTCTGGCGGGCTGGCCCAAGCGGGAAGGTGCCTTCAGCGACCACTGGCCCCCGCCGGCCGGCGCTGACGGGCATGCCATCGCCAGGGGCCGAGTGGAGGCGATACGGGCTCACGCTCCAGCGCGGGCTGCTCGGCGCTGCCGTCTGCTATGCTTATGGCGCGTACGAAAGCCCCGATCCCGCGACGATCCCGAGGATATACAAGCCCATGGCCGGCGTCCCCGCCCCCTCGTAAACCCCACTCGCTCTCTCGAATGCCAGCGCCCCGATAGCAGTCGCCGCCGGGCCCTCCGACGGCGCGGCGCCGCGGCGGCGGCGCGCGGGGTGCATATCCGTGCGGGACGCAGGCGCGTCGAGGGGCGGGCGGACGAGGTCGGCGTTGTTGGACAAGGGGGAGGCTCGAGCCATCCTGCTAGCTAGCTAGCTATAGCCAGCCGGGGCCTAGTGGCGATACAAACGCTCAAGGTCCGCCGCCTTGTTCTTCACGGACTCCTGCGCATGCGGGGCGGGCGGGCGCGGGTCGGCGGGGCCGGCGGGGCGGGGTACGGGCGCCCCGAGAGGAGGGGGAGGGGGGTACGGCACCTCGGCCGAGGCGATCTTCTTGCGGAGGTCGACGGACTGGGCGTCGACCCACTGGAGGGAGGTCAGGTGGGCGTTCAGGATCTTCACGATTTGGCCCATCTGCGACCCGGCCCGGCGTAAGGAAGGGGCGGGGGCGCGGGGCGCGAATGAAGGTCAGTGAGGGGGAGGCGCACGGGGCTCTCGGGGGAGGCGGCGAGCTCCTGGCCCCGGTTCATCTCCTCGATGATGGAGCGTAGGCGGTCCTGCATGCCCAGGAGCTGGCGGTCGACCTCCTCGGCGAGCTGGTAGGTCTGCTCCCGCTCCGAGACGGCCATGCCGGGGTTCGCTTTGACCAGCTTGCCCACCTCGCCCTCCACGTCGTTCAGCAGCAGCTCCAGCTCGTTCTGGAGGCCGGGAACGAGTCAGAGGGGGGGCCTCCTCTTCTCCTCTGGCCGTAACTGGACTACTAGATGACTGGCTGGCTAGCCGTGCCGCGGCGGCGGCCGACTGACCTGCTGGGCGGCGATGGTGTTGACGTTCATCTCGAGCTCCTCCTGCGCGGCCGCGATCCGCTGCACTTCGCTGTGCAGCGCCACGATGCGGCCCCCGTTCTCCGTCAGCTGCGCCCCTCGTCAGGGCGGGGCGGGGCGGAGCACGAGAGGGCGGGCGGGGCGGGCGGGGCGGGCCTGGCGGTCCCACTTGGCGACGGCGCCGCCGTAGGCCGCGAAGGCGGCTACGTGCTCCTCGAGCTCGGCGCCCCACATGTTCACCATCTCCTCCACCGTCTTGCTCCGGATCTCCGACGCCGCGTCTGCCCGGGCCCGGCCCGTGAGTGAGCCCCGGCGGCGCCGACGGGGGGGCGCGAGCCGCGCGGCGCGGCGCACCGGGCGCCTTGGCAGCAGCCGGGACCAACGCCCCCGCCGCCGCCGTCCCGGCCGCCGGCGCCGCAGCAGTGCCTGCGCCAACGCGGCGCATCAGATCGGATCGGTCGCGTTGCTGGGCGCGCGGTGCGCACCGGCCGCGGGCGTGCTTGCGCCTGTGGCGCCCGCGCCCGCCCCGAACAGGGAGAGTGTGGGGGTCGCGGCCGGCGCCGCGGCCGTCCCGTCGCACCGGCGGCGGGAGTGGCGGCGGGAGTCGCGGCGGCACCCGCGGCGGTCGCGGCCGGGGCGGCGGGTGTGCTGCCGAACGAGAAGGACCCCGCGGCGGGCGTCGCAGCGGGTGCCGCGGCGGGCGCCGCCGACGCGCCGGCGGCCGGGGCGCCGGCCGCGGGAGTGGCGGCCGCCGCCGGGGTCGCCGCAGCCGCGCCGAAGGAGAAGCTGCCGGCCGCGGGCTTGGCGGCGGGTGCGGCGGCAGCGGCGCCCGCGGCCGGAGCGGCGGGCGTTGAGGAGGATCCGAACGAGAAGCCCCCAGCGGCGGGCGTGGCGGCGGCGGGCGTCGCTGCGGCGGGCGTCGCTGCGGCGGCGGGGCGGCGGGGGTCGCGGTGGATGAGCCGAAGGAGAAGGAGGGCGTGGCGGGGGCGGCGGGGGCGGGCGTGCTGCTCGCCGCAGGGGCGGCTGAGCTGCCAAAGGAGAAGGACGGGGTGGCTGCGGGCGCGGCGGCGGCGGCGGCCGGCGCGGCGGCTGCCGGCGCTGCGGCGGGGTAGAGCTGGATCCGAACGAGAAGGAGGGTGTCGCCGTCGCCGCCGGGGCGGGGGCCGCCGCCGCTGGCGTGGACGCCGGCGCGCCAAAGGAGCTCGCCGCTGGGGTGGCGCCCCGAAGGAGAAGCTAGGAGCGGCCGGCGCGGCTGCGGCCGGCGTGCTAGAGGCGGCCGGCGCTGCGGAGCCGAACGAGAAGCCCGTCGGCGACGGCGAGGCCGCCGGGGCCGCCGGCGTGGCGGCGGGGCGGCGGCCGCGCCGAAGCCGAAGCCCGTCGCGGGGCGGCGGCCGGAGCTGCGGGCGCCGCGCCGAACGATGGCGTCGCGGCGGCCGGGGCGGCGGCGGTCGCGCCGAACAGCGAGGTGGTCCCCGCTGCTGGCGCCGGAGTCGTCGCCGCCCCGAACCCGCCGAAGGCGGGCGCAGCGGGCGCTGCGGGGGTGGTTGCAGCGCCGAAGGCAGGGGCTGCAGGCGTGCTCGCCGCTGCTGTGCTGCCGAAGAGCCCGCCGCCGGTCGTGGTGGTCGTGGTGGCACCGAAAGTCGGGAAGCTCGCGGCGGTGGCTGGCGCCGCCGACGGAGCCGGCGTAGCCGCCCCGCCGAATGAGAAACTTGGAGTGGGGGTCGCAGCGGGAGCTGCTGGCGCGGCGGCAGTCGAGCCGAACGAGAACGAGGTCGCCGCAGGGGCCGCGCCAGCCGCAGGCGTGGTCGTTGCACCGAAGGAGAATCCTCCCGTAGGTGCTGCTGCGGCTGCACGAGTGCCGCGCGATCGTTAGCTCGCTCTGGGTGGCTGGCGCGAATGGCCGGGAACGGGCCGGCGGGAGCGTTCGGAACGATCATTCGCACCTGGTGCGGGTGTTGCGGCGGCCCCGAAGGAGAAGCCTCCTGCAGGAGCCGCTGCGGGCGCGGCAGGAGCGCCGAAGAGGCCGCCAGCCGGCTTCGGTGCTGCGTTCGTCTGTCCGAACGAGAAGCCGCCCGCAGGCGCCCCCGAAGACTGCCCGAACATCGCGGGGGCTGCGCCTTCGAAGAGAGAAGCCTTCTGGACCGGGGTACAGAGCAAACGCACTTGGCCGCGTCAGCTTGCTCTGGCCGCCGGAATGGCGTTCCTTCTGTCAGCGGCCACGAAGGCCGTCAGCGGGGCGTCGAAGCTCAACGCGGGGCTCAACAACCTGGTCAAGGCGGGTGCGTCGCGCACCGCACCGGCGCGCTGCCCGTACCGTCGCATGCGCGAAGCTAGCTGCGTGTCAGTCCCGGTATGGGCGCCCAGCAGGATGCTGCCCGAGTTCCGCGCAGTCCCGCCACCACTTCCGACCGGGCTGCGGGCCCATTGCCGCGGCCACTCCGCTAACGACGCGCACTCGCAGCCCAGAGCGAGGTCGTTCCCGTTGAGACCATCATCGAGCGCGTCTCCAACAGCGTCCTCCCCGATGTGCGACGCGCCGCGGTCCTGGAGCTGAAGGACGTGAGCGAGAACAGCGCCGTCGACCGGGTGAGCAGCGTTCCGCATGCGGCCTTCGCCCTGAGCTAACTTTGCCGTGCGGCGCAGGCCTTCGGGGAGCGCGGCGTGAAGGTGCTCGCCGACGTGCTGCGGCACAACCGGGACGACTCGGAGTGCATGATAGCCGCCCTCGAGACGCTCCGCAACATCATGACGCCAGCGGATGGCCCGCGCGACGCGGTGCGGCGCCGCCCGCCGCCCTCCCACACGCCCGCCGCCCGCCGCTCAGACGCGTGGCAGCCCTACATCGACGCGTCGCGCGTCGCGCACGACAACACCGCGTTCTTCGCGAGGGACTCGAAGAACATCGCCTTGCTGATGGACCTCCTCCAGGAGGCCGACTGGCAGGCGCGCGCGGCCCCGCGAGCCCCGCGAGCCCCGTGCGCCCCGCGCGCCCCGCGCTGACCACTACGCAGATCCGGTACCTGACGATCCAGGTGCTGACGACGCTGCTGCAGAACGACTCGGCGCTGCTGCAGGCCGGCATCGTGGCGAGCCCGCTCGGCATACCGCGCCTCATGGACATGCTCTCCGACCGCACCGACGTCATCCGTAACGGTGCGGTACCCCCCCTTCCCTCGTCCCCCCCTCTGACAGTCACTGCAGAGTCGCTGCTGCTCCTGATCGCACTCACGCGGAACAACGCCGAGATCCAGAAGGTGCGCGGGGCCGCGCCGGGCCGGCCGGCCCGGGCCGAGCCTCGCGGGGGGTCAGATCGTGGCGTTCGAGAACGCGTTCGAGCGGCTGCTGGACACGGTGCGGGAGGAGGGCGGGACGGACGGCGGCGTCATCGTCCACGACTGCCTCCAGCTCATCGCCAACCTCTTAAGAAACAACACCTCCAACCAGGTCCGATAAATAAAAATCAATAATAAGCTTGAGATCCCGTTTTACTTATCTATCTATCTATCTATCTATCTCACTTTTATCGTTCCCCAGGTCTTCTTCAGGGAGACGGGCTGCGCGCAGCGGCTGCCGCCGCTGCTGGCGACGCAGGGCGGGTCGTGGCTCGCCGCCCTCACGGACCAGAAGGCCTCCAACGCGACGCTGGCGCTGCACGTCATCTCCCTGCTCGTGACGCCCTCCCCGGACTCCCCCTCCGACTCCAACACCTCCGCCAACAAGGCGCGCCCTTTCCCTCGCCTTTGCCTCGCCCTTTCTGAAGAAGGCGGCCTGCGCAGGCGCTCCTGGCGAAGCTTCGGGTCGTGGAGGGCATCGCCGACATCGCGCTCGCCCCGCCCTCCGCCCGCCTCTCCCACAAGGCCCGCCCCGCCCCGCCCCCCTCTTCCCACCAGAGTTCGCTGAGGCCCGCCGCAGCTCCAGGTGCAGGCCCTGCGGACGCTGGCGGCTGTCATCGCGGAGCACGCGCAGGCGCGGGCCGCGCTCGACAGGCACGCCGTCGGCGGCTCCGACGGCGGCGGCGGCGGCGGGGGCGGCGGGCCCCGGCGGCGGCCCGTGCCGGCCCTCGTGCAGCTGACCCTTGTCACTATCTACGGCAAGACGCCCTCGGAGCGCGCAGCAGCGCTCTCCGTCTTCCGCGTGCGCCCCGCCCGCCCCGCCTTTCTTTTCGTCCTGTCCCAAGCGGGCCGGGTTGCAGGCGTACCTGCGGAAGAACGCGGAGGGGCAGCTCCCCCTCGCCTCGACCCTCAACGCCTCCGGAATGACCGACTTCGCCGCCGCCGACAGCATCGACATGCCCGACGCCGGTGCCCGGCGCCCGCGCCGGGGCGGGCTAACCGTCCTGACCGGCTCTCAGACGCGATGCCGCTGGGCCGGCTGGTGGTGGGGGCCCTCCTTGGGCGGCCGGGGGCGCCCCCGCCCGAGAGCGGCGCCTCGGCGGCGGCCGGGCACCTCCTCGCCATGGTCGTCGCCGGCAACCAGGCGGCCGCCGACGCCGCCCTCCGCGCCGCCTACGACGTCGACTCGGCCGAGACTGTCTTCGCCCGCGTGCTCAAGGCGCTGCCCGCCGCGGCGCGGGCGGGGGACGGCCCACGGGCCGAGTCCCTGCTCCGCCTGGCGGCCGTTTGGTGCTCCGCCTCCCCCGCGGCCCTCGCCGCGCTCCTCTCCTCCCCGCCCATCCTCCCCCTCCTCGTCGAGATCGCCCGGGGCAGCTCCTCCCCCCACGGCCGCCCCGGCGGCCCCCTCGCCGGCCGCGCAGCGCTCGCCCTCGCCCATGCCCCCGGCCGCCGGCGCCGCCGGCTCGGGCCTCGCAGCGCCCCTCGCGGCGCTCCTGCTGAGCGCCTGCGTCCTGGGGCAGCCGGGGGACCCCTCCTCGCCCGGGTGCGCCCCGCCCCGCCCCGCCCAAACAGGGCGTAGCACAGCGTAGCGTAGTGTCTGCTGAGCAAGTTCGCAGGGTGGAGGTGGTCCTGGGTAAGATCGGCATGGAGGCCTTCTCCGACCTGCTGGAGGCTCTGGAGCGGGGGCCCCTCTGCCGCCCGCCCGGCGCCTCCGCCTCCGCCTCCGCCTCCGCCTCCGGCGCGCCTCAGCAGTCGGCGACGCCGGCCGGGGCCGACGACGAGGCGGCCGTCGCTCTGGACGCCTTCGACCCGGCGCTTGCTTCGCACGTCGCCGCCTCCTCCAAGGCCGTCCGCCAGGAGCTCGTCTCGGCCTTCGTGGCCCGGCCCCAGCAGCAGATGCATCAGACGCCCGGGGCCGCCCCCGCCTCCTCCTCCTCCTACTCCGCCCCGACGCCCCCCGGCTCCTCCAAGGGCCCCCGGGGGGGCGACCGCGGGGAGGCCTCGGACGGCGGCGCCGCCGACGCCGTCATATCCCACTACAAGCAGCTCATCCGCGACCAGGTTCATCCGAGCTCGAGCTCACCTGAGTTATTGTGACCCCGCCCTCCTCTCGCGCTGACGGGGGGTACGCCAGGACGCGGAGCTGCGGGAGCTCCGGGCGAAGGTGGCGGAGCTGCAGTCGGGCCCCGCGGTGCCGGCGGCGGAGGCGGCGGCGCTGAAGGAGGAGCTGGCGGCGGCCCGCGAGGAGGCGGCCGGGGAGCGCGAGTCGGCGGCGCTCCTCCGGGGCCTCCTCGACGCCGCGTGCGCTCCCCTCCCCCGCCGCTCAGAGGAGCTCGATGGGAGGAGGGGCTCAAAGCTGCGCAGGGAGCGGCGGAGCGGGCAGCTGCAGGCGCGCGTCGAGGAGCTGCAGGAGGAGCTCGGGCGGGCGCGGGCGAGCGGCGCGGCGGACGGGCCGGCGGGGGCGGCGGCGGCGGGCGGGGAGGCGGAGGCGGAGGCGCTCCGGGCCCGTGTCGCGGCCCTCGAGGGCGAGCTCTCGGAGCTCCGCTCCGAGCAGGACGACCTCCTCTGCTGCCTCGCCGGTACCCCCCTTCCCTTCCTTCCCCTCGTTCGCGGCCCGGCGACTCGAATTCGAATTCGAATCCCGCAGAGAGCGAGGAGGAGCTGCAGAAGCTGCGGGAGAAGTTCGGCGTGCCCGCCCCCGACGCAGAGGCGGAGGACGGCCTCACGTGAGGCGCCAGCCGCCGGTCTGCCTGTAGCTATGGCGGCGCCCGGACGTCCCGCGTATCGATACTCTTTAAGTGAATTGCGCTGATGATTACGATTAGAGACGTGAAGAAGCTGGGAAGAGAGGGCGGGGAGATAGACAGATCAACGGGGAAGGTGGCTGGCTAGCTAAGTAGCTACGGAGTGCGAAGAGCAAAAAGGACAGCGGGCCCGGCGCTATCGCTTCTCGGCGGCCTTGTTGCTGCTGCTGTTGCCGTCGGCGGCGCCCTCCTCTATCATGAAGGCGTCCGTGTCGAACTCGCCCTCGGGGTCGGAGGGGTCCTTGGGCTGGAGGGCTTTGGGGAGGAAGGAGGAGGGCCGGAGCCAGCGGGGGACCTTGGGCCAGAAGGTGCTCGAGAAGGCGTCGTCGTCCGGCGCGAACTCGGTCGCCTTGTCCCACGAGCCGACGCCGAGCCCCAGGCGCAGGCCCGCGCCGCTGCCGCAGCCCAGGCCCACCCCGAAGCCGATCCCGAAGCCCTTGACGATCGGGTTGATCAGCGTCAGGCCGTGGATCGGGATGCCGATGCCCAAGCCCAGGCCGTAGCCTATGCCGATCCCCACGCCCGAGCCGACGCCCAGCAACCTCGTCTCCCCCTTCTGCTCGACCACTGGCTTGCTGTCCAGCGCGCTGTCCGCCGTCGCGTTGCGCCTGCGCCCCGCGCTGCGTGAGACCGGGCGGTCCGCGCAAGCGCCGCGCGCACCCATCCGCGGAGTAGCCAGGTGCTGACGAAGCGGAACCTGAAGACGACGCGGCCTTCGCGTCCTCGCTTGCGCCGCGGCTGGACGCCGCGAAGGCGAGCCGCGAGGGCTTCGCGCCGGCAACGCGCCGGAACGACGGGAGGGAGGGCAGCTGTATCCTAAAGCGCTGCGCGGGTGCTGTTGTGGTCGCCGCCCGCTTGCTCTTTTCGCGTTTCCTCATCGTCCCGGAATCCGTGAAAAAAAGTTCTCGAGATACACGTACCCGCCAAACTTGGGCGGCCGGACTCCGCAAAGCTGAACGCGCGGCTCCGCTCGCATCCAAAAAACAGCTCCTGTAGCTGTACCGCGCTTTCTGCGTCTCGCCGTCCGTACCGGACCGGACGAGCGGTCGCCGGGCATGGCGCGGGTGCTGGACTCCTGGCTGAGGGGCGTGGTGCTGAGGAAGCTCTCCGGCGGCGCGGACCAGCCGGCCGGGGCGAGTAGGACGCGCGCCTCGACCTCCAAAGCGTTCTGCGCCCAGGTCACGCGCGTACCGGCCGCCACGGAGCAGCTCGACATCGAGATAGGGGATAAGACGCACTGGATGTGCGCTACGGTCGCCCCGGGCCAGATCGAAGGGTGCGATTTCGAATTCTGCCGAGTGTGCCTCGGCCGCTTGCGGGTTAGCTGCCTGACGCCCGTGCGCTCAGGAGGTTCAGGAAAGACCGGAGCAAGCTCGAGGGGCACATCATCGAGCTACGCCTGGCCGATTTGGCCGTCAAAGTGGAGGCCGGCGCCTCCGGCCCGGAACTGCGGCTCGCCATCCAGCGGTGCGCGGGCTTGCTATGTACAAGCCGCTATCTAAACTCACGGTCCGTCCTGCGCGGCAGCCTCAAGGTCATCGGGCAGGCGAGCTCCGTCCGGAGCGGGGCTTCCTCCAGCGGCGGGGCGAGCGCGTCGGGCAGCCTCCGGCCCCTCCAGGACGACCCGGAAGTCCGGCGGCTCCTCAGGAAACCTGCGATCGAGCCCGCGGCGCCGGCCCCCGTGCGCCGCAGCGCCGCCCGCGTCGCCTGCGGCCTCCTCCTAAGGCATGCGTCCAGACTTCGGCCGGCGCTGCAGAGCGGCCAGCGGCGGATGAATGCGGTCTGACGGCGGCCGACATTACGATCAGCTCGTCGCAGGAGGAAGCGCTTGCGCGCGTTCCAGGCAAGCGCAGCCCGCGCCCCTCTGGAGCGCTAGCAGCGCTGGCCCGGCCCCCCTTGACGGGCTGCGCAGGGTGGGGGTCTCTGTGGGACTTCGCCCCCACGCAGGACCCCGGGTGGATGGAGAGCCCCGCGGACGAGCCCCGGCCCCGGTCCTACTCCTCCAGCAGCATGCGAAAGCGGGCGAGGAGATCGGCGGCGGCCGCCGGGTCCGGATCCCAGGATGCGGATCGGGGACAACATACTGCCGCGGGGGGCAGCAGCAGCAGCAGCAGCAACGCGAGCGCCGCGCCGGCCCCGGCGCCGCCGTCGGCGGCCGACCTGCCGTTCGCTACGCAGCCTCCGGACGTCGAGGCGGACGCCGGCTCGAGCAGCGGGACGGAGGACGAGGCGGCCGTCGCGGCCGGGCCCGCCTGCGCCCTCGCGTTTCTGCGCGGGCGCAACCGGCGCCGCGTCGAGCCGGGCTCTGACCCGCCGACCCGGCCCCACCCGCGCCCCCCAAAGCTCCCGAACTACATGGCCATCCTCGGCGGATCGTCCAGCCAGCTCTCCGCACCCGTGCCATGAAAAAGTTCATCTGATCAAAACAATGTGCTCGCAAACTGACATGGACAGCCGGCTGTGGCCGGGGCTGCCTGATCATGAAATTGGCTGTTTGAGGGGGTAGGTAGGGCAGGTAGGAGGTTCGACTTCGGCGGGGGCAGGGCAGGAAGGAGGCGTGGTCCAGCTTGGGGCGGGGAAGGCGTTTGAACTAGCTATGGAATCGAATGTACAGCAATCGCCGGGCCGTAGGAGGAAGGGACGGCACGGTCACGCTGTTAGCTCTCTTTGCGAGGCGACTGGCCGACGGCAGCCCGCGGGGACTGCAAGCTCGGCCGGCGGCTACCTTGCTTGACGAGGGGTGAGCTGATGATCGGCTTGCCGCCAAGCGACGAGACTGCGAGGACGAAGACAATCCGAGTCGGCGAAGCGAGGCGGCAGCGCCGCGGCGCAAGCGAGCGGACGGACCTTGGACCCGCAGCGTCTCGATCTCCTTCGCCATCCGCGAAATGACGCGCTCCTCAACGGCATCGATCCGCTTGCTGTTGCCGGGGAAGGAAGCGTGAACACTTCGAGCAGGGCGAGTGGCAGGGCACGTACTTCGGGGCGGGCGGCTCGCAGTGCATCCGGAGGAGGAGCTGCTCCACCAGCGTAGTCGCTTCCTCGTCTAGTATCTTTTCTAGCTCCGCCTTCTCGTGCATCGCCTTCTCGAGCTGTTTTTGCTGCGTGGCCGGATGTCAGGCAAGACCAGGGGAGGGATCCGCTGTGGAGGTCAGCTCTGCTCACAAGGCGATTTGTGATGTATTCCTGCGCATCGGGCACTCGATCAGAGGCGGTGGCGCGGCGGATGACCGGCCAGAGACACGGACCTGCTCCTGTTCTAGCTGGTTTTCCATGTCGATCTTCTCCCGCTTCACGGCGTCGAGTTTCTTTTGCAGGTTGTTCACAAGATACTCTCTGCGCGAAAGGAAACATTCAGGGCGTCGCGCCAAGCCGCTGCACTTGCTCCCACGCAAACAAGGACTCACTCCTCCAGTTCTCTGCATCAGCGGTCAGACGGACCAAAGCGGGAACGTATACAACGGGGCGTACACTTCAAGAGCTAGCCTCTCCTTCTCCGCCTGCAGCTCAGCCAACTGCCCGACGACGATCAGGTCGTCGCTTGGCTGGGGATGGGGACGGCGAGGGACCTACCCGCTTCGTAAGACGGTTTGTAATGAGCTGCCAACCGAGCGACGGCAAGTTAGAGCGGGCGCGGGTGTGCGGTCACGGGGGGCAAATGTGTGAACCTCCTCTTCCTTCTCTGCGGCGCAGGGGTCAGGGACTTGGCTACGGGATCGCATTATTCGTCCCCCGCGGCGCGGATCACTCACCGACTTCGTTCTGGAGCTGGATCGCGGCCGCCTTCGCCCGCTTCAGCTCTTCCTGCAAGGTCGCGTTCCTCTGCTTCTCCTGCTGCAACTGATGCTTCAGGGTTGCGATTTCGTCCGTCGCCGCCATCGCAGGGCTGCGATTTCGTCCGGTTTCTTCGGCCTGGTCTGACGTGGCCGTACCCCCGGTCATCGGCGCGGCTGCAAAGCTGGCGCGATGTTCCTGGATGAGAAGCATGTCGCGAAGCTACGGAGCTGGTCGAAGGAGAAGCTAGAGGCGGTCAAGGCGGACACCTCGTCGCGCTCGCTCGCACTGGTGGTCGAATGCGTCGAGAAGGACCTCTCCGCCAGCGATGCCGAAGGTGCCAGCGCGCCCCCTTCCGCCGCGTGACGGCCGTCCGACGATCGCTCCCGCCCGCAGCCAAGCTAGAGAAGCTTGTCGGCCGCTCCGAAGTCAAGCACTTCGTGGAGCGGCTTTTCCAGCGGGCGAAGCGCTATTCCGAAGAGAGTCGGGACGCGAAGCGCAAGCACGAACCGGACGAGGAGGACGGGAAGAAACGAGTCAAGCTAGAAGATAGCCGGTCCGCCCGCGCAACTCGAGCGCCGCGGGCGCGCTCAAGCGTCTTGCATCGGCAGGGATGACAAGCCCAGCAAGGCGGATGGCCGGGACGGCGAGGATGATCGTGGGCGAGCAAATGGGTCGGGCGCCATGAGCGAGGCTGCTGCGGGGCAAGCCGCAGCGGCGCCGGCGGCAGCACCAAGCCCGCCTCCCACCGCCGGTTCATCTGCGAGCCAAGCGCCCTCGGCGGGGGCAGCAGCGGGCGCGGCTGGCTCGGCCCCTCCCAAGGAGGAGAAGAAGGAGCGGAAGAAGCGGAGGTGGGACGACGACGCGGAGCCGGCGAAGCCGGTAGGATCTGTGGCGGCCATAGCGGCGGCCCTGCCCTCTCCGCAGCAGGCGAGCCTCCTTTTCGCTCCTTTCTGCGGGGCGGGCGGGGCGTGACGGGCCGGCGCTCGTGCGCGCAGCTGGCGTCGCTGGTGTCGAGTCTCACGTCGAAGGTCCTGCAGCCCAAAAAGTCCCCAGAGCCAGAGGGCGGTGAGAGCTCGCCGGCGGGGGCCTCGGGCGAGGGGGCGGCCGCCAAGGCCGGCGAGCCCGGCGCCAAGTCGAACATAGCGGAGGCGCTCGCGGCGGTCGAGAAGGCGAAGCAGGCGGCGCTGCTGCAGAAGAAGATCCAGGAGCAGATGAAGGCCATGCAGGCGTGCCCCGCCCCGCCCCGCCCCGCTCCACCCCGCCCCGCCCCGCTTTGCCCTGGCGCCGGCGCCGGCCCGCTGAGACCCTGGCACCGTAGGCGAGGAAAGACGCAGCCGCGGCAGGACCCGCGGCGTCGCCGACGCCGCTGGCTCCGTCGCCTTCGAACATACCAATCTCGGCCAACAGCATCGCGGCGGGTGCGCCGGCCGCTGCGCCCGCCCGCCCGCTCGCCCGCGCGCCGGCCGCGCGGGGCCCGACGCGGGGGCGGGCGCAGCGGCGGCGGCGGCGCAGGCGCTGGCGGCGAAGATGGGCGCGATGGGCGCGATGAGCTCGATGGGGATCAAGGGCTTCGTCCCGCCGCCCCTCATCGTCGACAAGGAGGGTCGCGAGCTCGACTCCTCGGGCAAGGTGGTCGTCAACAAGCCCGTCTTCGCCCCCGTCGCGACCCTCAAGGCCCGCCCGCCCCCGCCCCCGCCCTCCCGCGCGCCGCCCCTAAGCGCCTCTGCAGGCGAACGTCATGCGCAAGAAGCTTGCGGCATTCAAGATCGAGACCCCCAGACTGGTGCGCGCCGCCCTCCCTGAGCGGGCCCCGCGCCTGCGCCGCTCCGCTCCGGCGCCGACGCCGACGCGGCGGGGAGCAGGAGACGGACCGGGCGAAGAACCCGTTCTTCGACCCGCGCGTGCCGATCAACCCGAGCGGGGCGCGCTCCAAGCGCAACTTCAAGTTCGTCGAGCCGGGCACCTTCGTCAAGAAGGGCGAGCATATGCGCGCCAGGGTCCGTACCTCAGCGTCGCTCCGCCCCGCTCGGCGTTGCGTTTGGGCCGAGGGCGGGGCGCGGGCGGGGCGCGCAGGCGCTGGCGGACGAGATGAACAAGGAGCGGAAGGAGCGGGAGGCGGAGGAGGGCGCCGAGGGCCTCGACGCGAACCTGATCCCCGTCGGCGGGGCCGGCGCCCTCGCCAAGAAGGCCGGCCCCTCGGGCGCCCTGGTCCGCCCCGCCCCGCCCCGCCCCGCCCCGCCCCGCTCCGCCCCGATCCGCGCCCCTTGATTGACCTCGCCCCGCCCCGCCTCTCAGTCTCTGCCGCCGGCGCTGCTCGAGTACACGCCGGAGGTGGAGTGGTGGGACGAGCCGGTGCTCGCCGGCGGCTCGTACGAGAGCGTGGGCGAGGACGGCTCGGTCGCGCTGAACGAGGCCAACGTGACGATCTACGTGCAGCACCCCGTCCCCATCGAGCCGCCCGCCGAGCCGCCCGCGCCCCCGATTCGGCCCCTCATGCTCACCGCCAAGGCCCGCTCGCTACCCCTGCGCCCCTCCTCCTCCTCCGCCGCCGCTCTGAGGCCGGCCGGCGGGCGGGCGGGCGGGCGCAGGAGCGGAAGAAGCTGCGGAAGCGGAACCGGGCCGAGGCGGAGAAGGAGAAGCAGGACCAAGTCCGCCTGGGGCTCGTTCCCCCCCCGGAGCCGAAGCGTGCGCCCGCCCGGGCCGGGGCCCCCGCCGGGCGCCGCCCGGGCTGACCGAACGGCCCGCAGTCAAGCTCTCGAACATGATGAAGGTGCTGGGGAACCAGGCGGTAGCAGATCCGACGGCCCTCGAGAAGAAGGTGCACGGGGCGGCGCGAAGCTTTGGGGGCACGTGCCGAGGCCCGGGTCCCGCGGGGGGGCGCGCGCGCAGGTGCGGGAGCAGGTGGCGGCGCGGCAGAAGGGGCACGAGGACGCGAACGCGGCGCGGAAGCTGACGAAGGAGGAGCGGACGGAGAAGACGCGGAGCAAGCTCCTCGCCGACACGGAGACCGAGATCCACGTCGCCCTCTACCGGTACCCCCCTCGCCCCGCCCCGCCCCGCCCCCCGCGCTCGGGCCTCACCGGCCTCGCAGGATCGACCGGCTGGAGCACAAGCAGCACAAGTACAAGGTGGACGTGAACGCGCAGCAGAACCTGCTGACGGGGGTCGCCATCGTGCGCGAGGGCTGCTCTGCCGTCATCGTCGAGGGCGGCGCCAAGTCCATCAAGCGCTACTCGCGCCTCATGCTCCACCGCATCGACTGGAGCACGCGGCCCGCCAAGAAGGAGCCCGAGGCCGGCGCGGCGGCGGCGGAGGAGGACGAGGAGGAGGAGGAGGACGAGAAGCGGCCGAAGAACCGGTGCGTGCTGGCGTGGCAGGGGACGGTCCTCAAGCGCGCCTTCGACCGCTTCAGCTTCGAGAACTGCAAGACGGACGCCGACGCGAAGGCCTTCCTCGCACGCTTCTCCGTCGAGCACTACTGGGACATGTCCGCCTGCCCCGCCCGCCCCTCCGCCCCTCCGCATGCGCACCGCCGCCGACCCCGCCCGCGCGCCGCCCCGCAGGGCCCGCAACTACCAGGAGCCGGAGTGAGGGGGGCGCCCCCGCCCCCCGCCTCCCGCCCCCCCTTCTCCCGTGTACGCAGCTTGCGGCGGCCTGTGAGGCTGAGGGCGCGATGGGAACAGGGCCGAGGTCGCTTGCACTCCGCGGCCTCCCATCCGATATCGAGATCTACTGCTAGATCTGGCGCGGGCAGGGGTCCGGGGCGGCCGCCGCCGCACACTGCACCTGTTACCTGTACGTACACAGCCTGTACGTGTGACAGCGGCACGGCACATGTACAGCCGGCGTGTCACTGCGGTGTCAGCCGCATACGGGGTTCAAGCTAAAGCCTAGCAGGTTACTAGCTAGTAGCTATAGGCTATCAGGTAGCGCTCCGAACGATCCCGCCCGGCCTGTGCCCCGAATCGCCGCTTCGCCGATATTAATTTTGATCGATATCTGGCCCCAGATCTAGTGGGCACGCCCACCGTAGATCTTAAAAAAAAAATAGACCGGCCGAGCCTGTACTTACTACTTACTACTAAGTTACTAGCACTGTTAATAATAATTAAAACGTTAACGTTAACGTTGAACTAGTACTGTTGCAGATCTAGATCTAGAACCCGTACCCCCTGCGCGCACTGCGCCGTGACTGCGGGCAATGCGCAGCTGCGGAGCTAGTCTGCGGGCCGCGGCTGCAGGCTGCAGCTAGCTGCTCGGCAGAGAGTCAACGTCGGCACTCTTCGGTCTTCGCCGAGTCGACGTCGACGCATTCCCAGTGATTTCGAACTGATTTCCCATTTCTCCCTGCTGCACCCTCGGGCCTCGGCCTCGCGATCGTGTCAGCTTCGACATCGGCACAACGTTAACGTTCAGCTGCTGCGAGGAACGCGAACAACTGCAGCCGTAAGCGTTAGCGAAAGCGTATGCGTGCGCGGTTGATTCCCGCACCCAGCCGCAACCTCAACGGCAGGCGCGCGCGCTCCCTAGAACGCAAATGGCGCTCACGGTAAGCAGCTGCAGTCTTTTGGCACGCATCGTTCCCCAGAAGTCACTGAGACCCGACCCACGCATGCGCAGCGCCCCGGCAGTGGCGCGCGGCACGATTTCCTCGAGTCCTCTCAGCAGCCTTGAAAGCTCCAGCCCCGCGCGGCAGCCGGTGACGGAAAGCTCGGGCACGTTCGCACGGGCCGGCATCGATCGTCGATGAAATCCGGGATGCTCGGGAGCTCGAGCCCGAGCACCATGGCCCCGAGCTCGCTCTCGTCGCTGGCGCACCTCTCGCCGGCGAGCGCGTGGACGCGCACCACGGCGCGCGTCAGCCCCGGCACCGCCGACGCGCCCAGCTCCCTCGCCTCCCTCGCCTCTCCGGCCAGCGGCGGCGCCGGAGGCGACCCCGTAACGCGCGTTGGGGCGTCGAGCGCGCAGCCGCCGGCGAGCTTCGAGATCCTCCGCAGCATGAGCTTCCGCGGCCCGCAGGCGCTCGGCCCCGACGCGAACCCGCGGGCGCCCCGCGTCGCCCGCCACTTCCTCTCAGCGCTGCACCAGCGCATCGCCCTCGGCCACGGGCGGCGCAGGCGCAGCGAGACCGCGCAGCTGCAGCTGCCTGGCGCGGCGGACGCCGGCGCCGGTACCGCTGCCCCGTCGAGCGCCGCGACCGCCTCGCCGGCGCCCTTCATGCTCCCGCCGAGCCGCGGCGGTCGGCGGGGCCCGAGGGCGACGATGCCGATCGGGGCGGCGCCGACCTGGGCCGCGAGCGCGAGCGCGAGGCGCCGGCGCCGCTGGCGGACCCGGGCCCGGGCCCGGATCCGGAGGACGACCTGGACGACGCGGAGCACGAGCAGGAGCCGGCGCTGGCGCTGCCCTCGCCGGCGTGCGAGAGCTTCTGGGCCGCCTGCCTCCTCGTGGACGTCGTGGGCAGCGTGGCCCTCGCCGAGCGCCTCACAGAGGGCGGCGGCGCGCACCGCGGCGCCGACGCCCTCCACGTCGCCCTGAATGCGACCTTCGCCCGCGTGCTACGCCTCGCCCGCGCCCGCGGCGGCGCGCCCGCCCGCCCCTCCGGATTCGGATCCCGCCCACGTCGCCGCCGCTGACTCTCGGCGCAGGCGACTGCGTCCGGTTCCTGGGGGACGCGGTGCTCCTGATGCTCTACGCCGAGGGGGAGGACGAGCTCGCGGAGGCGAGCGCGGCCGCCCTCGAGCTCGCCGTCGACGTCGCGCAGGACCGGGGCGCCGGCCCCGGCCCCGCGGACGGGCCCTCCTCCAAGTCCCCTTCGTGCGCGCACGCACGCCCCTAGGCCCTCTGGATCTGTCCCTGCCTGCCCGGGGGCCGACGCCGGGCCGTGCCGGGCCGGGGGCGCAGGGGAGCGGAGCTTCCGCCCCTGCAGCTCCACGGTGCCTCCCCCCCTCCCCCGAGGCACCGCCCGCTGCATCTCAGAGGCTGCGGCTGACGCCGGCCGGCGCGGTCTGCGCAGTGGCGGTGGCTGCGGGACGCTTCTGGGCTCTCACGCTGGGCGGGCGGAGCGGGCGGAGCAGCAGCGCCCGGCGGGCGCCGCTGGCGAGGCCGGAGCTGTGCGTCGTGGGGGCCCCGCTGCAGCGGCTGGCGCCGGCGCTGCGGTTCGCGCAGGCCGGCGAGGTCTCGGCGGCCCCGAGGTCGCCGGCCTCGCGGGCGCCATCGACACGCTCCGGGCGCTGCGGGAGTGCGAGGGGGGTACGCCGTCTACGGCCCCCGCGACGCCGACGAGATCCAGCGCGACCGCGAGTGGGCCGCCGCGCGGCGCGCCCTGGCGCAGGGACCGGCCTCGCAGCGCGGGCGCGCCTCCTCCCCCGCCCCGCACCTCGCCGCCAGGCACCTTTCCTCGCCCCCCTCCGGCCGGCGCCGGCGGGGCCGAATTCGCCCCAGTCGCCCGCCATGTCCGCCCTGAGCCTCAGCTTCCGGCGCCGCGGGGACGGCTCGCCCGAGGGCGCCCGCCCGTCGGTCCGCTCCGTGTCGCGCGCCGCGCCCTCCATCGGCTCCATCGGCCGCTCGCGCTCCGCCGCCCCCGCGGCCGCCGCGCGGCGCCGGAGCAGCCGCGCCGCCGGCGCGGCCGGCGGCGCCGGGCGGGGCGCGGAGTCGGGCCCCGCGTCGCCGCCGCTCTCGGGGTCGGACGGGAGCCGCGGTGGCGACCTCGGGTTCTCCAGCGCCTCTGACGACGACGAGGGCGTCGGCGTCGTCCAGGTGCCCGCCCCCGCCCCCGCCCCCGCCCCCCGCCCCTCCCCCCCCCCGCTCCTCTTCCCGCTATATATGGTATCATCTTGTATATCGTGTTACCGCCTCCCGCACCTTCCACCATAACATAAAACAACAGCACGTGCATACAGCGCCAGCCTCAGAATGGGCGGCGCGCGCCGTGTTTGACCTCGAGCTCGCCCGCGCCCGCGCCCGCCCGCTTCGCTCGCGTGCGCAGGCGGCGGCCGACGCGGCGCTGCTGCCGCTGCTCGCCCCCGACGTCGCCCTCGCCCTCGAGGCTGGCGACCGGTCCGCCCCGCCCCGCCCCGCCCCGCCCCTGATCCCTGCAGCTGCAGCTGGCACAGCGAAGCATAATTCGACATGAAAACGTAACGGATCTAGAGCTTAATCTGGAGGGACCTGCGCCCCCCTGCCTCCCTTCCCCTCCCCCTCCCCCTGCCTCCCCCTCGTCCAACTCGCCGGAAACGGAAAGAGCCCAGCGATCTAGAGCTAGAGCTCTCGCTGTAGAGATCTGCTCCCCTCCCCCTCCAATCAAATGCGACGGATCCAGAGCTCTCGCTGTAGTAGGGACCTGCGCCCCCCTTCGTCCCTCCCGCCCCCCCCCCCCCCCCCCCTCGTCCAACTCGCCCCCTCCCCCTCCTTCCCCCCCCCCCCCCCCCCCCCCAGGATCACGAACGAGCTGCGGATCCTCTCGGCCGCCTTCATCTCCGTGGACGGCTTCGCCCGCCTCGACGCCGACGCCCCGGAGCGCCGCCTCGCCTGGCTCCACACCGCCCTCCGCTGCATCCAGGTGCGAGCGCGGAGGGGATAGGGTTTGGGTAGGATGTGGCTTACGTCTTGGGTTCGACGTTCGCTGACATCGGAACGCCCGCGGGGCGCCCCCCCCCCCCCCCCCCCCCCCCCCCCCCCCCCCCCCCGCCCCCGCAGACGTCGGCCGCCCTCGCCTCCGGAGTCCTCCGCTCCTGCTTCTGGTCCGCCCGGCGGCCCCGCGCTTGCCTCCGTCACCCGCCATCGAGCTTCGCCCTAGCTAAACTAAATTTACTTCGCGACCGCAGCGACGACAAGGGCCTGTGCTGCCTGATCACGTGGGGCGCCCTCGGGACGGCCGGCCACGACGACCCCGAGCGCGCCTGCACGGCCGCCCTCCGCATCCGCGACGAGGTGCGGCCCGCGCGGCGCCCATCTTAAGGACGACTCCCATCTTAAGGACGACGCCCATCTGAAGGTTCCCCCTACTTAAGACAGCTGCCGCTGGCTATGCCGTTGAAAATGAAGGCTATGTGTACCGTTGAAGGCCGCGCGCGCCCCGCCTCCGGATTCCAGCGCCCTCCGATCCGCTGACGTCGACGCCGCCTCGCCTCGCCTGGCCCCTCCCCAGTTCGCGGCGCGGCGGCTCGGCCCGGTCTCCATCGGCGTGACCACCGGCCGCGTCTTCTGCGGCATCGTCGGCGACGCCCAGCGCTGCGAGTACAACGGTGCGAAATTCAAATTTATAGCTCGAGTCTCGCGGCTTCGTCTCCAGAAGAGAGGTTGTAGGAAACATCGAATTCAAGCTTCGCCTCTAGGGAATTTAAAGAGCGACAGAACTTAGCGCTACGAGTACAACGGCGCGAAAGACTCTGGATCTAGGCTTCATCTCTAGGAAAGGGCTTCGAAGGTCTAGGTTTCTAGGAAAGCGCTTCTAAGAGAATCAAAGGCAGAGCTTCTAGAAGGAGACTGAGAGCCGCCGGTTTATAGTTAGCCGCCTCTGACGTCGACTCGGGTGCGCCCTCCCGCCCGCTCGAACGGGCAGTGCTGGGGCGGGGAAAGTCCTGCGGCTCCGTCTCTAGGAAAGAGGTTGTAGGAAACATTAAAGCTTCGTCTCGAGGAAAGAGCGACAGACCTTAGCGCTGCGAGACAGCGGCGCGAAGGCGCAAGAGCTGCCTCTAACTCTGATCCGCCCGCTCGAGCAGTGCTGGGGCGGGCGGTCAACCTCGCCTCTCGCCTGATGGGCGTGGCCGGCGGGGCGGTCCTCGTGGACGGGGCGACGCGGGGCGCCCTCGGGCCCCGCTTCGCCGTCGAGCAGCTCGCCCCCGTCACGCTCAAGGTGCCGGCCCCGGGCCCAGACTAAATGAGAAGATAGGCGAAGATAGCAGAGGCTAAGATACCTGAAGAAGGGTCCGGATAAATGGATAGATCGACAGATCTACAGCGCTACCTACCGATCGTGCATAGGATAGGCGAATCCTATGCGATAGCTGAAGATCGCGAGCCCCGCTCGCCATTCTCTTACATTCCGCGGCGCCCGCTCACGCTCACGATCGCCCGCCCGCCCGCTCGCAGGGGACGCCGGGCCCCACGGTGCCCTACCGCCTCCTCGGCCGCCGCGAGGACCGCCTCGCCGCCATACCCTCCGCCGTCCAGGGGTACGTACACGCGCCCCGGCCCCAAGCGGGGGTACTCCCTCACCGGCGGGCTTCGCTCGCAGGCTGCGGGAGAGCATGACGAAGCTGCAGCTGCGGCGGAGCGCGTCGCACGGCGCGTACCTAGCGTCGCGCGCCGCCGCCGCCGCCGATCCCGACACGCGCGGGCCCGTCGAGCTCGACCCGGTCGAGGCCTTGGGCCAGGGGCCGGAGCCGGCTGGCGGCGCCGCCGCCGCCGCTGCTGCCGCCGCCGCCGCCCGTCCGGCCGTTCGGGGCCCGCATGGACTGCCGCCGCGCCCGCCGGCGCCGAGGCCGGCGCCGCCGCCGCCGCCGCCATCCGTCAGCAGCTGGAGGAGGCGGTGCGGGGCCCCCCTCGTTCTCCCCGTTCCCCCCACCCCAACAAGCCCCGCCTCAGGCGCAGGAGGAGGGGCGGCTGCTGGAGGGCCGCCCGGAGGCGACGGAGCAGCTGGTGCGGTTCCTGGCGGGGGCGCGCGCCGGCCCCGGCGGGGGCGTCCTCGTTCTGGAGGGCGACGGCGGCACCGGCCGCTCCCGCGCCTGCGCCGAGGCCCTCCGCCTCGCCGAGACCTGGTCCGCATCCCCGCTCTTAACCGAATTTATGACATCGGTTAAAAACGCCAGCGCCGGCACTCCCCAAGAGCGTATCGTATCGTACTAAGAGCGTGCTTAGAGCGCATCGTTTATCTAGCCACCTTATCGCCTATCTATTCTTTAGCCATCGGTTAGAAACGTCGAGGTCAGCGTCGGCCCTCCCTAAGAGCGCACTTAGAGCGCATAATCTATCTCGCCGAGACCTGGTCCGCGGCGGCCCTCCCTGAGAATCTACCTACAATTATCGCGTATTTAGAGCGTATCGCACCGCTCTGCCCCGCTCTGCTCGACCTCGCACGCCATATGCATGCGCTGATCCTGGCCCGGCCCGCCCGGCCTCGCGCCGGCGTCGCAGCGGGGTCCCCGTTCTGGTGCTCGAGCCCGAGTTCGGGGACACCGCCCGGTGCGAACGAAGTCGGCCCGCGCCGCCGCTGAGCCGCCGCCTCTCATTTGATGATTGCCGCGCGGGCGCAGGCCCTTCCACCCGCTGCGGGAGGCGCTGCGGGCGGCAATCACCAAGTCCGGGTCCACCGTCGGCTCGCGCTCGCCGGACCGCGACCGCTCGCACGCAGGCTCGACAGCCCCGCGGCCCCTCGCCGCCGCCCTCCGCGCCGCCTCCTCGCAGAGCCTACAGGCCATGGGCCAGCAGCAGGGGCCGGCCGGCGCCCCGGCCCCGGCCCCCGTGCGCCCGCCCCGCCCCGAAGGGAAGTCGCTTGCTTCCTGAACCTGAATCGAAGGCTGTCCCTGCGCAGCTGATGGACCCGAGGATGCGGGCGCTGGCGCGGGCGCGGACGCGCTCGCTGCAGGACATCGCGTCCGCCGACCGCAGCGGCGGCGAGCTCGACCGCAGCTCCGTGCGGCCGGCCGAGGCCGCCGCAGCCGCCGCCGCCTCGGCATCCGGTTTCGGGCGCCGGGACACGGGCGGCTCCGCCTCTGCCTCTGGCTCGGTCTCCGGTTCGGTCTCGGCCGGCGGGGTCTTTGCCGTCGGTCTGCTGGAGCGCCTGAACGCCGGCGGCGGGGGCTTCGGGGGACCGGGGCGCCCTGGCTCGGCGGACACCGTGGACCCCCCCAGGACACCCCTCAGGTCCGATCCGCGTCTGCACTTCCTCTTCTTAAGCTTGATCATGACCCCGGCTTGCAGCGAGCCGCGGCGGGCGACGGTGATGCATGTGGGCGCCGGCGCGGCGGCGCGCGAGTCGGCGGTGGCGGCGGAGTGCGCCGAGTTCCTGTCGGCTCTGGGGCCGGCCCTCGCGACGCCGGAGCGCTGCGCCCTCCTCGAGCGCCTCCTCGGCGAGTCCCTCTCCAGGTGCGAATATATATTCTATTCTTAGCTTAGCTTCGAATTCCGGAGGGCCTCTTGTAATTAAAACCGGCTCGCTCCCGTGTGGCGTGATTGATATTAGCACTTGGGCGCTCTAGATCTCCCCGGCCTCGTCTCTAGCGCCCCGCGGCCCGCTCTCCTGTCTATCGTGGCGGGAATTCGACGTGACGGCGCCGGCGCCGCAGCATCCCCGGGCGGCGGCGGGCGGAGCTCGCCTCGGCCCGCGGCTCAGTTGACTCTCTCCTCACCCACGACGAGATCTTCGTGCGCCTGCCCCCGGCCCCCGCTCCAGTCGTACTTATATATCAAGCTTGCCATGCTCTCGTCTATCTATTCGCCGACCCGCCTACCCCCTCGCCTCTCCTCGCCCCCATCCATCCATCCATCCTTCCTTCCCACTCCTCGCCTCACTCCCGCCCCTCGCTCAGAGCGTGATGAGCGAGCCGCTGGAGGAGGAGGGGGCGGGCGGGGACGAGCTCAGCGCCGGCGCATTCCTCGTGGAGCTCGTGGAGGCCCTCTTCGCCCGCCTCCGCCTCCTCATCCTCGTCCGCCCGCCCCCGCCCCGCTCCCGCTCCCGCTGAGAAACCAGTTCAACGGTTTAACAACGAGCTTGAGATATATAATATTTAGCGCTTGTCGTCGTACGGACCCCGGGCCCCGTGCTCCCCATATCTATGACACCCGCCCGCCCGGCCCCCGCTTCGCTCGCAGGTGGACGACGCGCACGCACTGGACTCGGCGACGGCGCGCGTGCTCCTCCGCGCCTCGGCCGCCCCCGGCGCATCCCTCCTCCTCACCCTCCGCGAGGTCCGCTGAGAGATAGATAGCCCGAGGCGGCTTAGGCGTACGTGTGGCCGCCCGGGACGGTTAGAGTTGATAGATAGATAAAGGACACCCAGTGCAAGCACCTTAGGCCACCTAAGCCACACCTACGCCACCTTAGGCTATCTATCTATCTCTCCGCGTGCATCCCTCCTCCTCGCCCTCCGCGAGGTCCACCCCCCCGTCCGTGGCCCCCGCACGCCGCCCAGCAGAAGCAGCAGCAAGGCGCGAGTGAGAAGACCTCCCCGCCGGCCGGCGGCCTCCCCGCCCCGGCCGGGCCGGGCCTGGGCCCCGCTGCATGTCCGCCACGCCACGCCACGCCAGGCCAGGCCCTAACCTGCATCCTGTATCCTGCATCCTGGACCCCGGATCCTCGATTCTCTAGATCGCTGGCCTCCCTAAATCGCGCTGCTGCCTCCTCGCCCCTAGATCCCCACCTCACCCCGCCCCGCCCCCCACCCTACCCTGCTCCGCCTCACCCCGCCGCGCCGCTCTACGCCCCGCCCCGCCCCGCAGGTGCCCGAGCACGCATAAATTGGGCGATGTGAAACTCCTAGTAGTTGTTGTTGCTAATGCGAATCTTTTCCAGGTCCCGGAGCACGCCCTCTGCAGCGAGATCCAGCAGCTTCGGGACGCCCCCGCCACCCGCCGCGTCGCCCTCACCAGCCTCGCCCCCGGTCCGCCCGCCCGCCCGCCCATCGATATCCCTTCTCGCTCGATATCGCGTTCTTCTTCGAACTCGCCCCTCCTCGCCTCAGAGGCGGTGGGGCCCTTCGCGGCACACGTGCTCGGCGTCGACTCCATCCCCGAGTGGCTCGCCGCCGTCCGCCCCCGCCCCGCCCCCGCCCCGCCCCCGCCCAGAGCTCGAGCTGCTTCTTATACATAGCTTCTTATAGAGCCAATTACACAATTCTAGATTAGATAGATGGCTCGCCGCCGTCCGCCCCCGCCCCCGCCAGCCAAGGCCTCTGTAAGGCCCGCCTCCGATCGCTGCGGCAGGACCTGTACGAGCGGTCGGGGGGCCACCCCTTCGGGCTCCACGAGACGCTGCGGGAGCTGGTGCAGCGCGGGGCCGTCCGCGTCGTCGCCGGCTGCTGCGCCGCCTCTCCCGAAGAGGTGCGGGGGGGAGGGGGGGGGGGGGGGGGGGGGGGGTCGCCGGTCCAGGGGCCTAGGCCTGGGCCTGGGCCCATAGGGACGCCGGTCCCCGGCTCCACGGCCCGGGCGTGAAGCTAGGGTCTAAATATAGGGCTGGGGCGGTCTTCTGCGCCGTCTTCTGCGGACGCCGGTCCCCGGCGTAGTCGGCCCGGGCCGTGAAGCTCAGGCGTGCCGGGCTTCAACGGGTCTTCCTAGGACAAGGAGGTCTAAATATGGGGCCAGGGAGGTCTTCGGCGGTGGGCCGGGGGTGCGGGGCCCTGCCCTCGCCCCCAGACCTTCGTATGATTCGCGGCCCCGCCCCGCCCCGCCCCGCCCCGCCCCGCCCCGCCCCGCCCCGCCCCGCCTCGCCCCGACCCGGACCTCTCCCTTCCCCGCGCGGCAGGTGGCCTCGGTGCCGACGCCGGACTCGCTCGAGCGCCTCGTCCTCGCCCGCCTCGACCGCCTCCCCGGCCGCCCCGGTCCGCCCGCACCCGGCCCCCGCCCTGTCTGTCTGAGACCAGCGCCCCAAAACAGAGGATATAAAACCAGCGCCTAAATCTACGCCCAGCGCCCAATTATATAGAAAGCGCCCCATTATATGACGAAAGAAAGGATCTGTGCTAGAAGACGGCAACGCACGCCCGCCCGCCCGCCCGCCCCCCGCGCCCCCAAGCAGAGCGCGCCCCCTGACGCGCCCCGCCCCCTCCCCCCCCTCCCTCCCCCACCCGGCAGCGCTCGTCCTGAAGCTGTGCGCGGCGCTGGGCCCCCGCTGGGAGCTCGGAATGGCCCTCTTCGCCCTGGACGGCCTCGTCCGCGCCCCGCACGTCGCCGCCGCCCTCCACCACCTCGTCCGTCATTATTATATATACGCTTGGATCGAATCGTAGAGCTTCTACATAGAGCTTAGAGGAGAGCTATAGAGCTAGGGCTTAAGCGGAGGGCGTCCCGGGTCCGCGCCCCCGTGGCGACGCCGCCCTCCACCACCTCGTCCGTCATCAGTATTATTATGCTTAGGGCCAATTTATTGCAGGGCTTCTAGAGTCTTTATTTAAGCAGAGCGCGTGCGCGCCCCCGTGCCGACGCCGCCGCCCTCCACCACCTCGTCCGCCCTCCCCGCCCCGCCCGCCCCGCCCCGCCCCGCCAGCCCCGGCCCGGCCCCGCCCCCGCCCCGGCCCCCCTCTCCCTCGCTCATCCTCCTCCCCCTCGCGCAGGAGGTCGAGGGCCTCCTGGTGCGGGCGGCGGCGCGCCACGCGGTCTTCGAGTTCCGCTTCGCCCAGTCCGCCGTCTACGCCACCGTCCAGCGGGTCCGCGAGAGCTGAGAATAAGAGCCAAGAAGAAGACTTTACACTAAGTCTTTAATATAATAAGACTTTAAAAGCACGCGCGCGGCTAACGATCGATAATAAGACTCTGCGCCCCGTGCACCGCCCAGCGGGTCCGACCCGTGCCCCCTTCGCGTCTGCGCCCGCCCGCTCGCCAAGAAAAGAGCCGAGTTAGACAATTCACACATGCTCACACGCTTGCACGCTTGCTTGCTCTCGACCGCGCCCGACGTTCGTGCTTTCTTGCTCGCTCACGCGCGCGCAGCTGCTGAGCCAGGACGACCTGATGTTCGTGCACTGGCGCTGCGCCAAGTCCGCCCCTTCCCCCCCCCCCTCTTCCCCCCCCCCTTCCGCCTCACCTGAGCGGGCAGGTACTTGGAGGGGACGGGGGCCCTCTGCCACCTCAACGTCGCGTACAGGGCACGTCCCTCCTCCCCCCGCCCCGCCCCGCCCCCGGCCCCGCCCCGCCCGCTCGATTTAGGCCTCTTCACATCTCATTTAGAATCTCCGAATTCGAAGACGCGTCGCGTCGCGTCGCGCCCCCCCCCCCCTCCCCCCCCTCCCCCCCCCATCCTCCCCTCCCCCCCCCCCGTCCTCCTCCCCCACCTCCTTGGAGACGCCCCCGCCCCGCCCGCTCGCACAGCGACCCCACAGCGACAGCGCCGCCCCTCCTCTCACCCTCCTCCCCTCCCTCCCCCCCTCCTCACCCTCCCCCGCAGATCGCGTCGCACTACTTCGGGGCGGGGGCGCCCGAGCTCGCCCTCCCCTACCTCGACCTCGCCGCCCTCGACGCCCTCGCCGCCGGTCCGCTCCGCTCTCCATGCTGCCCTGCAACGAGCCGGCCGCCCGCGCGATATCTATCTAGATATATGGCCTTGCAGCGATTTAGAAGGAAGGCTTGACCTTGCCGCCCTCCCCGCCCTCGGCGCTCGCGAGGCCCCCTCGATAAAGGAGGCTTCATAAAGAATGGCTGAGCTAGCTCTTTCTGGGCCACCCGCCCGGCGGCCGTCCGCCCGGCGCCTCTGACTCTGACGCCGCCCCGCCCCCGCAGGCGCGTACCTCGAGGCGCTGACGCACGCCCGGCGCGCCCTCGCGGCCCCCGCGGCGCCGGCGGCCGCCCCGGAGCCGCCGCCGACCGACCGCCCGGCCCGCGCCTGCGCCCGCGGCGGCCGGCGCCCGCGCCCGAGGAGTCCTCCCCGGCGCTGCAGGCGCTGCAGAGGGACCCGCTCTTCCGCGCCCGGCGGCACGAGATCGCGGCGCGCGCGCTCCTGCTCCTAGGACGCCTCGACGAGGCCTGGGAGGCGCGCGTGTACCCCCTCCCCCCCCCTCTCTCTTCTTCTTCTTCGTCTCGTCCTAAACAACTGCGAAGGACTGCGAGGCGTGCCTGGGCCTGCTGGGGTGCCCCGTGGCCGGGCCGGCGGCGGCTGGCGCGACTCCCTCGCGCTGGCCGCCCGCCTCGCCGCCCGCGTCGTCGCCGGGCCCCCGCGCGCCCCGTCCGCCCGCCGCCCCCTCTCCTTCCTTCCTTCTCTTTCTTAAAGCTTCGACGTTGATTTGATCTTCGGCCAGGAGCGCGGAGCGGAAGGGGGTCGGGGAGGAGGATCGGGGCCCGCTGGAGGAGGCGGCGGGGCGGCGGCGGCGGGGCGGCGGCGGCGCCCCTGGAGCGGCCGCTTCACGCCGGGGCTCGCCGAGCAGCGCCGCGGTGCCGTCCTCGTCGGACTCTGTACGCCTTTGTCCTTTGTCCCCCCGCTTTGTCCTTTGAGCCGCCGCCTTTCCCCCCCCTTTTCGTCGGCCTCCGTGAGCCGCCGTCGGCCCTCGCCGCCCCGCTTTGTCCTTTTCCTTGATTTGATCTCGCCTGAGTTCGCTCTTTCTTCCTTCCTCGTCCAGTGCCGGTCTACTCGCAGCTTCTGATGCTGGCGGGAGACGCCCTCCACGCCGCCAAATACCGCGCGCCCCCTCCCCCTTCTCCGCCCCGCCCCGCCCCGCCCCCGCCCCGCCCCGTACGCTGACTTAAGCTTGGGCGCGCAGTGCTTCTGCAGCAGCGGCTGGCGGCGCGGGCGCCGGGCAGCGCCGCCCACGCCGAGGCCTGCGCCCGAACCGCCGGCCTCCTCGCTGTGCGTCCGACGGTCCCGCGCGCCACACGCGCGACCAAATTAAATCGAGGAAGGCCCGAAGACCAAATTTTTTAACTAAGGAAGAAGGCCGCGCTAAGGAAGACCAAATTTTTTCGAGGGAGGCCGCGTTCGCTCGGTCTCGCGCTCATTAAATCGATATATAAGCGCGACCGAGCGAACGCGGCTTCTCTTAGTTGAACAATTTGATCATAAATTGTTCAACTAAGAGAAGCCGAGAAGCCGAACCGCCGGCCTCCTCGCCGTGCGCCCCGCGCGCCACACAACACGACCAAATAAAATCTAACTAACTAAGAGACTAAGAGAAAGGTTTAACTGTTTAACTAAGAGAAGTTGTTTAACTCGCCGATCAAATTGTTTAACTAAGAGAAGCCGCGCTCGCTCGCTCGCTCGGTCTCGCGCTCATATATCGCGCCGCAGTCGACGGGCCTGCCGCGGGGCATCGCGCGGGCGTGGCTGGAGCGGAGCCAGGCCCTCCAGGCGAGCCCCCCCCCCCCCCCCTCTCGTCCGGTCCGGCGCCGCACGACTCTATCTATCTATCTATCGTCCGGTCCGGCGCCGCACGCCCCCCTCTCGTCCGGTCCGGCGCCGCTCCCGCCTACCTACTTCTCTATCTATCTAGCTGTCCACCAGCCTGCCTGCCTGTCGAGCTGTCTATCTATCTCACCCCGGGCCCTCGCCCTCGGCGCACGTGCACGCACGCGCGCAGGCGGCGGCGGGGGGCCCCGGGGCGGCCCTCGCGCCCTCGGGCGTGACGACCGAGCTGGCGATCGCGGAGCTCCTCGAGGGGCGCGCCCGCTCCGCTGAGCGCGTCGCCGCCGCCGCCCTCCCCGCCGTGCGTCCCCTAGGCCTCCGCTCTGAGAGATAATAAACCTCACTTCTATACTTTTATAACGCACCGGCCTCCCCGCCGTCCGTGCTCCCCTCCGTGCGGCGGTAGACCTAGAGTGGAGGCCAGGCTGTGCCCGGCACGCGTGCCTTGCTTGACTCGGTGTTCTTATCAAGCCACCGTAGCCACCTTAGCGACACCCAAGCGACCTTAGACCATCCCCCCGCCGCCGCCTTCCCCGCCGTCTGTCCTCCCTCCCCACCAGCCTGGCAGCGCTAGCGCTTGTTTCCGCTGCTGCGCTTCTTCGTGTTCATTTCGGTTCTGACGCTGGATGAATCCGATGCCCCGCAGCTCAAGGCGCTGGGGAGCTCCCGCCTGCTCGAGGTCAGAGACGTTGAACGTTTAATTTTAGACGTTGAACGCCCTGGATCCTGGATCCTGGCCGTGGACATCCTCAGTCTGAATCCCGGGCTCTGACCCTCGCGATCGCGCCAGGTCGCGGTGCTGCGGGCGTACGCGCTGCACGTCGCGGGAGACTACGGCGCGGCCGGCAAAGCGTACGCCGCGGCCGTCAGCGACGCCCGCCGCTTCGGCAACGGCATCGGCCTGTGCGCTCGCTCGCGCGCGCGCGCCTCTGTTGCCGTTTCCGGCGCCTGTCGAATCGGGCCCCTAGGCCTCCCGCCCCTCTCCGACTCCGACTGCGTTTTATCTATTGACCGACTCCGCGCCGCGCGCAGGATGCACGCGCTCATCGGCGCCGCCTCGAACCGCCTCTGGGCCGGCGACTTGTGCGCTGGAGCCTCCCCCCCACCCGCCCCCGCCCCGTGGAGAGATAAGATAGCCTTAGGTGGCTTAGGCCGCGTACCTGCATGCGCCAGCCGCCCGGAACGGTCTAAAGTTGATAAGAACACCGAGTGCACGCAAAATCACGCGTGCCGGGTACAGCCTAGCCTCAACTCCACCGCCACGCCTAAGCCGCCTAAGCCTGTCTATCCACTGGCCGGCGCCCTGTGCGCTCCAAGATCAAGCTGCCCCCGCCCCCGCCCCGCTCCGCCCCCGCCCCGCCCCGCGCTCTGCATCGCCCTGTTTGCCTCGAATTCGAGCCTCCCCCGCAGCTCGCCGGAGGTGGAGTATCTCTTGCTGGAGGCCTCGGGCGAGGCGGGCCCCGGCGCCGGCGGCCGCTTCGTGGCTCGGACGCTCGCCGTGTCCGCCGGCCTCTCCCGCCTCTTCCTCGCCCGCGGCGAGCGCGCCGAGGCGGAGGCGGAGGCCCTCCGCGCCGCCGCCGCCCTCCGCGCGCACCGCGAGCTCCCCGTCTCCGGCGGGGCCCTCCCCTGGGCCCTGCCCCTACAGCTCCAGGCCCTCTGCCTCCTAGGAGCCGCCCTCCTCGAGCTCCTCGAGGCTCCGCGGGGCCGCGCCGCGTCGCCCCTCGAGGGGGCCCTGGGTGACGTCGTGGCCGCCCTGCGCCGCAGCGCGGCCCCCTTCGCCCTCTTCCGCGCCCCCGCCGCCTTCTTCGGGGTACGTGTACCCCCGCACATCCGACCGTGTACCCGCACCCGCACCCGCGGCCGTCGCTGACGCGCGCGCGCAGGGGCGGCACGAGGCGCTGCGGGGGGCAGCGGGCGGCCGGCAAGGCGCGGGCGCTGCTGGCGCAGGCGAAGCAGCTGGCCGGCACCGCGGGGCCGCGCGGCATCTCCGCCCTCGCCTCCTCCTCGCTGGACGCCCTCGCGGAGGGCGGAGTTAGCCCCCGCCGCCGCCGCTCCGACTCGCCCCGGGCGGGGGACACCCGCGTCCACCCAGCCGCCCAGTAGTACTAGTGCATGGTGCTGCTGCCTTTCATCGCTAAGTGCTAGCTATAGGTCGGATCGTTAGGCGCCGCGTGCTTGAGATCGTCGCGTCGTATTCGAAATCGTGCATGCATATGGACGATAGCGAGCTCGAGACTTTCTTTTTCCTTTTTAACTTGTTTTGCATAGTTTACGTGTGCAGCTCTTCTGCATTTTTTTGTTGCGCTTATGCATTTCCTATCAGAGTAGCCCTTCCATTCCCACGGAGACAGATCTATGTATACTCGTCTACCCGTCGAGGCTGCAGCTTGCACTTTTATGGATTATTCAGTATTTTCAGGCTCTATATATAATTCATTTAATCGCTTTCGATTTTGATCTTCTGTTTCTCAATATTTATATGGAGCACGAACGGAAGGCTGCTCCACTCATGCTGGGCTGGGCAGGGGGGGGGGGGGGGGGGGCGGGGGGGGGGGGGGGGGCGCTAGTGTAGACAGAAAACGATGTTTTCGTGCACGTGTACCAGCTGCAGGCGTATGTCCCGTAATAAACTGCGGAGAATTCAAAAAAAGGGAGGCGCGGCGGAAGGGGGGGCGTTCGATGTTGCTCCGCTTCACTCATGCACATTGATCATGAAATGTAAGCAAATCCCCACTATAGCTAGCACTCGGTCGTTTTCTGGCAGGGTCGAACGTTAACTAGTACGTATACTGGGGCGACGTCGACTTCTGACCTGCAGCTGAGGACTTTAATTTGCCGGCTATAAAATTTAAAGTATACGTACAAATGGATAGTTAACGTTTAATTTGGATATAGCGGCCGACATCCCGGCCCTGAATTCGAACCAACTGCACTTGCAAATTAAACAGTGTTCATTGGCTTCACGCCCCAAAAATATGTTGATATTCAAGCTTAAGCTTGCGTGCAGCCCCCTTAAGCTTTCGAATTCGTTCGCACGACCGTTGAACCCCATAAAGATGCATATGGCTGATCATGCATGGATCTACAGCCTCGCGATCGATATGGGAACATGTCTTCGAGATTTGTATTTAATTCTCACAGTACACGTACGTCATGAGAGACGTAATCATCTCCATCATTCCAAGCTATGTAACACACTCCGCGCTATAGCGCTACTAGGCTATAGCTAGCGTGCGCAGAAACGGCAATCGATATCACGATCGCGGTACGACGTCCCTTAAGCATCCGCGCATGCACAGGCGCCGATCGCGAACTCGGAGCCGTTGGCGCCGGCGCCGACGAGCATCTGCGGCGCATGGACTCCACGAGTTAATTCGGCAAATTTAAGGGAGACGTCGACGCGATCGGCGGCAATATATATATATATATATATATCCTAGTATACGTATAATGCGCATGCGCATTGGGCAGAATCGAATTTCGAAGCCGTCGGGGCGGGCCGGACGAACCTCGGCCTCGGCCTCCAACTCGGCCTCCGCTTCCGCGGCGGCCATGTCGAGCTCCGCCTCGACCTCCTCTCCCTCGGCGGTCACCACCTGCGCAGATATCGATGAGCATGCGCGGATGCGCAAGTTTCGAGCCAAGTGGCCCAATTGCAATGGACGATGCCCGCACGGACCTGTAGGTCGACGTCCATCTGATGGAAGTCGAAGCATCTTTTACCTGATTCCCCGAACGGGTGCATTCTGATGGACTTGCCACCAATATTCTTGCATTCCGTAGCGCATTTGCTTTCGTCAGCAGCACTTTTAGTCTTGCAGCTGTAAGAAGCAAAACCGCCGCCTGAGCAGCCTGCCTTGGCGTAGCACTCCGTGCCTAATATCGAACATTATGATCAACTTGGCAACACCGGGAGACCAAAGAGGGGGAGGTAATTGTAATTGCAAGAATTCGCGCACCACGTTCCGGGGCTGAGTTCGAGCCGCCCATTTAAATTTCGTTCTGTGCATGAATGTCAAAGTCTTGACCGACGGTGCGCCTCTAGATCTCGTATACGCGCTCTAGATCTTGACTCGCGACTTAGTAATGTTAATACAGGCGGCGTTTCTGTATACCATGATATATTAGCAGATGAATGCCAGCCTGCCCGCGTACGTTTCTGTTGGATTTTAGATATCTTATCGATGCATTTGCTATCTGATGCATATGATTTCGATGCTATCTGGTTTGGGAGCCTTGGAGATAACATTGCTGTAGCTGCCAGGCTGGTCTAGATGTAGATCTAGAGCCTCGCGGGATATCGGAGCACGTACGCGTGCACGCACCCGCCGATATCGATGATCCTAAAGTGGACTAGAGCCTTAGAGCTAGACTCTGAGACTCTGAGAGTGGATCGACTTGGACTTCGCCCTGTGAGGCCTAGGGAGGAACTGCAAAGCAGACTCAATGCGCGGGAGCCCAGAGGCCCGAGGAGCTCGAGGCTAACGCCGCCTACCGCCTCCTAGTACCTAGATCTGCCACGGTCCCATCATCATGGCATCTGGTCCATGATCTGGAGGCTGGATCGGACTCGGGAGCTCAGAGCCTGAGCGGTAGCCAGTAGAGCGGAGCTGCATCATCTGCCTGCATGCGGCACTGTCCTCACTGAGTCAGTGTCGGCCCATGGCCACGGCGCCGGCCCACGCCGAAGTGACGGTGAGGCGGCCAGGGCCCAGGAGGGCCTGAGGAGGCCCATCATCCGCCCATGCGGTGCGGTTCAGGGGCCAGCTGCAGCCTGCAGGCCTACCGTAGGTCCGTAGACGACTTAAATACCGCGCTGACTTATAATTAACCACTGCGCTACCGAATTACCGCGCTCAAAATTTTTATAACGCGGTAATTTGGTAGCGCGGTAATTGTCTTTTGCTTAGATTTGCTAACACTTTTTGTATGGACCATACCCCAAATTGATGAAAACGCGCTAATTTGGTGCCGCGCTAAAGCGCTTACCGGCGCCAAAATTTTAGAACGCGGTAATATGTGGCGCGGTATTTAACTTATATATAATTTAAGTCGTCTACGGTAGGACTCCAGCCTCCAGGACCGGAGTCCAGGTCCGGAGTTATTGAGTCCCGTCCATGTGGCCCGGCCAGGAGTCCGAGGACGTCTCAGTCTCTCAGACTCTGAGACTCTCATGATCAGAGTCTCAGAGTCTGGTGACTCTGGTCGCGCCGCGCCGGCGACTCGCGCGACTCTGGCGCGGGCAGCGGGCTGCGGGGGGCTCACTTAAATAACAGAGTCCCAAATTAACAGACCGAAATCTTGACATAATCTGTTAATTTTTGGCTCTGCTAATTCGCTGCTGTTCAGCCGTCCCATACAATCTACCCCCCGACATTATCGCCCCATACAAGCCTAAATTTTGATGATCTGTTAATTTGGGGCTCTGTTATTTCGACTATGGGAGGGCCAGCTTTTATTACCTGTTAATTAACGGGCTGTTAATTTAGTGTTACACGGTAATACTGTACTATATGATGATTCGTTCTGAATCGTCAACTCATCACAGCCTCCTAGCACGGTGTTTTGGGAATGCGGAGTCATAGCGGACTGGTACCGATCGCAGACGATTCGCAGTTGAACTCGAAAACCGGCTCCTACGAGTCCCGGAGTCCTACCGGCACCGGTACCCTAGACTAGTACTCCTAGCCTAGAGTCTATAAAACTCTATTTGTATATGGAGTTACATTGTAGAATTATGTACGAAATATTTCCCGACTTACAGAAGTTACAGTAGATCTGTAGCTAGCTACCAGGAACGTATATAGGCTCATCTAGCCTAGCTGCGGCCCTGCGGGCCTGCGCATGCGGCCAGTGTTGTCGTTATAACGTCACCGTTATAAAGGAATCAAAAAAAGGATGACGTTATAACGTTAAGTTAATAACGCGTTATAACGACCCCAGTCAATATGACGGACGGACAGTCGTTATTTACGTGCCTCGAATTCACGGTCTTCACCACCCGTTAATTCACGTATTTCACCGAAAGTAACGCGTCATTATACGTTATAATTATAACGCGTTATAACGGTGAAATTATAACGACCCCTTTTCCAAAGTACTGAGTACGTTACTGTAGGAATGCTTAAATTGCCGCGTAGTTAAATTGCCGAATTCGACCAAAACCGGAATTGCCGTGGCGATCAATTGCCGCATCTCTGCATTTCTTCTATGGCGTCATACAAAAGCGGCCGTTTAGCCCTACCCCCTGAGAATTGCCGCGTCTCTAGAATGCCGAATTCTCGAATTCGGCCTCTCGAGAGCTCGGCAATATACCGTAGTACGGCAATTTAAAACATCGGCTAAAAAAGCATTCCTACAGTATAACGACCGTCGGACCGTCGGACAGACAACACGTGCACGTATCGCGTAGGTGCACTTCCTGCCAGGCTGCCGCAGTGCGGGCCGCGGGCCGCGGCCCGCGGACCCTGCCGATGAGCTGCCCCGTGCAATATATATAATTAATGCCGCTGACCGCGCCGGGCGCCGCCGCGGCGGCGCCGGTTTCAGACTCAGAGGAAATTCCGATCATTGCAAATTGCAATTGACTTGAATCTGCCTTGGTCAGAGACTCAGAGTCGGTCTGCATTGACTCTGCAACCAGTGAAAAGTTCAGTGGCAACTTATCACGATGCGGGCCATGGCCAGTGGCCACCAATGGCCCACCATGCGGCCCCCCAAAAAGGTTATGCATATGATATCATTAATATTATCATATGCATATGCATCTGATATCATGATCATATCAATGATATCATATGATATGTCGGTGATTGCGGTGAAACTTCGAAATGTGGCAAGTTACACTGGCAACACTGGCAAGAACATCGCTTTATAATTATTTTCTGCTGCACGCGCTTTCCGAAGTTCCGCTGTTTGGAATCTACTTTGGATCCCCCCCGGAGCATAACTTAAAGCTTGTTAAAGCTTGGTAAAACTCGCCGTTGATTAATTATAAGGACCCGTAATAGGCCCCGTTATACCGTAGAACACAATATTATGTCATGCAAATTTATGTCGTTTGAAAACCCGAGCCTTCTCTATGCGAAATATGACGTCCCCAAATTATGTCGGCATGAAATTTTCAGGCTTGTATGAGGCGGTAAAATTGGGGGGTACTGTATGGGGCGGCTTGGCGAGCCCGTATAATCGGGCCGTATTAATAAAAATATATTATGACGTCCCCAAATTATGTCGTTTTGTCCCGTCCGAGGCGACATAATTTCGGGACGACATAATAAAGTACAGACATTAATATTGTGTTCTAAGGTACTATGATTGGGGGGGGGGGCGGGGGGGGGTCTCCCGCGGGTCTGCCGTCTTTTACCCCCCTTGTACCCCCCCTTGCTCCCCGTCGAGTTGTCCAAGCCGGCCAGCTGGCAACACTGACGGCGATAAGTCTTTTTGCGATACCCGTGCCGCTTCGCCGCCGCGGGCATGCACCCGCGCCTAGCCGGCTAGCCGCCACGCGTATGCACGCCGCGCGCGCCAGCCGCCGTAAGCCGCGCTAGTCCGTAAGCCGGCGCCGCGCCGAGCCCCGCGCAACTTCCGAAGTTCCAGAAGCATCAGCGGCACATTCGCGAAATCTCGTCCGGGCTCGCGAGCTGACGATCGCGAGCTCCGCGCCGCGCCCGCCGTCGCGCCGCGCTTGATCATGACTGCCGCGGCCGCGGCCGCGCGTTAACGTTATAATTACTAGTAAACTTACTACCGTACCACCGCGCCCAGGCGCCGCTTTTGACGCGCCGTTGACCGAGCCTCGCGCAGATGCATGCGCATCCGGCCGATCTGTGGGCGGGCTCGCGAGGCCCCAGCATCGCTCCCGCCCGCCGCCCGGCCCCGGTGCGGCTGCCGCACGCCCAGGCGCCGCTTTTGACGCGCCGTTGACCGAGCCTCGCGCAGATGCATGCGCATCCGGCCGATCTGTGGGCGGGCTCGCGAGGCCCCAGCATCGCTCCCGCCCGCCCCGGTGCGGCTGCCGCACGCCCAGGCGCCCCTTTTGACGCGCCGTTGACCGAGCCTCGTGCAGATGCATCCGGCCGATCTGTGGGCGAGCTCGCGAGGCCCCAGCATCGATATCAGCTATTCCGAGGCCCTAGCCTTCTTCTGGGCTTCAACTCTTGGCTGCCCTCGCCCTAGGCCCCCCGACCCCTGTGGGCCCCACGCGCTCCTCTGACACCCCTAGGGTTAACGTTCCTTCATTTGCAAGACCCGCCCACAGACCCCCCCTTGCAGTCCCGCGACGAGCTCTCCCGCCCCCGCGAGTCGCGGTGCTACCTAGTAATTAGTACGTATACGTATACTTTGCCAAAACTGCCCCTTTAGCAGCTGGTAAATCTTTAGTTGGTCGGTCTTCGCAGCCTCAGAATCGCATGCAGGCCTAGGGCTTTTGCAAGTTGTATGGCGGATACACTGTGACAGGACTACCTCTACAAATTCTCGGCTTTAGCAGGCGGGAAATATTTAGTAGATCGCCCAAAAACTTTTCGTACTATAAATATGCAGCAAACTAAATATATCCAGGTTTGATCGTGCGCGTGCGCGTGCGCGGCGCGCCGGGGCCGGCGGCTCCCTCGGGCCTCGGGTCGCGATCGAGGGACTCTGGGACTCGGCCTAAGCTGTGCGGCTCGAAGATTCGAAGATTAATATTCAATGATTCATTCTCGAAATAATGTCAACGTGAGTGCTTACACCGAATAATCCTACTAATAAGTAGCCCTTTTGCGGCCACACTGAGTTGCGCTATCGCTAATATTAATAATAATTCAGCTTGGCGAATAATCTTGAGCCAGCTTCAGGTCCAAATCCATATTTAATCGTGCGCACGCGCGCGGCGCCGCCAGGGCCGGCGGTCCAGCCCCCTCGACTCCAAATCGAGGGACTCCAGATTTGATCGTAGGCCGGCGGCTCCCTCGGCTCCAAAGCGAGCTCAAGGGACTCGCCCTCAGCTGTGCGGCTCGACGCGGATCCCGAGGGCTGCCTCCAGCGCCTGCCGCCCAGGGCCCCGGCCGATCAGGGCGGATGCATATACACGGCTAGAATCCGAATCGAAGGCGCCGCGCACGCCGCCGTGAATTCCAATCATAGTATAATAAGCTCGGCGTCGGCGTTTGAAGTTGACTCTAGATCTATGTACGAGCTTCGAATTCATGATCAGCTGCCCCCTAAAGCTTATAATTAGATAACCCGAATGAAATCGAAGGGACGCACGGCGCGGCGGGCGAGCTGCAGGGCCTGCGTCGACGCGTCCGCGTGGCGGTCGACCAGGCTCGCCCGCAGGCGGCGCAGGCGCCCGCGGAGGGCGGCCGCCGCGCCGGCCGACAGGGGCAGGGGCAGCTCGCCCCCCGCGGAGAGCTCCCGGAGTCCCACCATGTCCGATGCGACCCTCTGCCCGATCGCGACGCTCAATTTGAAGCCCCGAAGCTCCGTTAGAACTGAAGCTGCACCGAAATGAAAGGCGCCGGGAGCTTCCGGTCCGCGTCGATGCTCATGTCGGTGACTCGGATGCCGAGGGCGCGGACCCCGCTCCAGGCGGCCAGGGATCGCTCCGAGAGGGCGCCGAAGCAGCCCGTGCGGAGCGCGAGGCCCAAGTCCTGCGCATGCCGCGGTGCTCTCGCATGAGATCGAGCGGGCCGGATTTATACATCAAGGAAGCTTAAGCCCAATCTAATCTTTTTGATGATGTAATTGTATATAAAATTGCCTTGCCTGGAGGGCGGGGAAGCGCATGGCCAGGAGGGCGTCCGCGAGGGCGCCCGCCTCCTCCCCGGCCTCGTGGAGGGCCTCCAGCTCGAGGCAGCGGAGGCGGGGCGCGAGGCAGGCGAGCTGCCCGGCGTCGGCGCCGGCGTCCAGGCAGAGCCGCAGCGCCTCCAGCCGCGTCAGCGGCGCCAGGAACGGCAGCGCCGAGTAGGGCTCCCCCGAAAGGTCCAGGGCTGAGCGTACGCCGCGTCAGAGCAATCGATTCAATGGGAGGGGTACAGTACGCGTTCGCGTTCGGGCGGCGCACATCGGAGGGACGTGAGGGAGGAGAGGGCGGGCAGCTCGTCCTCGGCGCTTAGGGGCAGCGAAAGGTGCTCGAGCCTCCGGAGGGGCGCCAGCGGGGCGAGGCTGAAGTCGCTGCCCCCGCAGAAGCTCAGGCTCAGCGCTGCGCACGCGGGGCCGCGGTCCGGCAGGACCTGGTGAGCCCGACGAGCTTAAGCCGACGAGATTATCATTGTATGTTTGAAATTAACCGAGGAGATTGGTAAGAGATTAATTGAGACCATGTATAGTAGTCATGATCATTCGAAGCTTAAAGTATCCCGTCACGGCGTGCAGCACCTTTGAGTGACGAGAGGGGGGTGAGGGGCCGAGCCATGCCGGCGGGGGCGTCGCACTCAAGACGGTCCCACTCCGTCCGGACCTGGACGTCCAAAAATAGCCTCTCGAGCCCGGGGAAGGCCGCCGCGACGGTGGAGACTTCTTTCTCCACATCGGAGCTGCACGCAACGCAGACGGCCGCCCGGAGCGCCGTGAGGGGGAGGGGCGAGAGGGCGGAAAGAGCTCCGGGGCTGATCCCGAGCCCCCTGGCGCCGTCCCTGAGGTCCAGGCACGAGAGCCGGGGGAGGGCGGCGAGCGGCGAGAGGTGCTCGGGGCCCCATACGCCGGCGGGGCACGAGCCGTCCTCGGCCTTGCGCAAGCGCAGGCGGAGGGCCCGAAGGGAGCGGAAGCGACGGAGGGGGGCCAGGGAGAAGGCCGGGAGACTGCGTGGCTGCGGATCCGGATCTGTATGTCAAACAGCCGCAAAGCATCCAAAGATCTAGAGAGAAAAAATCCAGAAAATGTTCCTGGGTCCGTATACGTACCTGATCACCATCGCGATGAGGATTTATTTTCAAGTCGAGCTCCTCGATCCCGCCCACGCGGGCGGCGCCCTCGCAGGCACGCCCCAATTCCGCGCCTGCAGCTGCGGCCGCCTTAAACTCTTCTTCGGCGGATGGAGCTTCGTCCGGCGCCGACGCCGCTGCGCCGAACGAGATCTCGAGCCGCGCCCGCGGCGCCGCGCCGCCCGTCTCGACCAGCCCCGCGACCCGCCGGCACACGCGCCGCAGGCGGCACAGCCGCCGCAGGTCGACCCACGGCTCCCGCTCAGCCGAGGGTGATCGCGATCGCGACTCCGCCGGGCCCGACTGCAGCTGCACGGCGCGGAGCTTCGCCTCCACCTCGTCGCAGCAGAACGGCTCGTCGATCTCCCACGCCCCGGCCCCGCTGCCGTGCTCGCTCGCGCACGCCAGCCGAATGATGCGGACCAGCAGCGCATCCGGCAGGCCGAGGAGCGCCGCCTGGTGGGGGCCGAGACGTGAGAGGGCGCATGCATATGCATACCGTAGTACGGCCGCGGTCATGAGGAGAGCACGGCCTTTAAGGACTGTGCGCGACGCAGGCGCACCGCGTCACCGCTGCACATGGCGTCCGCCTCCGAGCTGGAGGCGGAGAGTCGCGGACGCTGCCGCGGGCGCGTCCCCGCGTCGCTGCAGATGGGCTCGCCGGCGTGCCTCTTCTCCGCCCCGCCCGTGGCCATCGCTGCAGCTGAGGCCCAGCCGCTTAGGTGCGAGGTGCATGCACGCTCAGCGGCCAAACTTGGAAGTCAAACGCTCGCTCGCAGCTCGCCCGCGGTGCAGGTGGCGACACTGGCGAGCATCGCTGCGCGTGATCGGAAGCGGCTGCACCTCAGGGCCTGTCGCAGTCCGACCGTCGGCCGTCGAGTCGGGCGTTGAGTCGTCGACTGCCGGCCCGGCGGCGCCGGCGCCGCGCACGCCGTGGCCCGTGGCCCGTGAGTACCGTGAGTACGAAGGTACTCAGTGACTTGTGACGGCCGCCGCGCACGCGGCCGCCGGCCCTGGCCCCTGAGCTGCCGCCGGGCGCGGCGGCGCCGGCGGCCGTTCGAATTCGATCGCAGGCTTCGCAGCCTGGCAGGCATGCGCGCGCGCGCCGCGCGCGCAACGCCGCGCATGCGCATGCGGCGCCATGCGCATGCCATGCTGCCGCATTGCTGCGCATGCGCATATATACCGTATAACAGAATATTAGTGCGCGCATAATATTAATGCGCCCCCAATTTAATGCGTTTTCTGCCGTCAAAACGCATTATAATTTGGGGGCGCATTAATATTGAAGCGCTAAGAAACTGCGGTCTGTACCCCTACATTCTGCGAAAAGGCTGCAAAACGCATTAATTTGGTGCCGCATTAATAGCCATAATAGGGGTCCGGGTCCAAAAACGCATTAATATTGAGCGCATTAATATTGTGTTATACGGTATGTCAGCCTGGCGCCCTCCGCATTGACTTGGCTGTTCCGAAGTTTTCAAAAGTTTTGTTCATGTTCCGGAACTTCCGGTAGTAGCGCTAGCGGTACTACGGTACTACGGTACTACGGTAACCGTCCGTTACCCTTCGTACGCGTCTATGACGGTTCATCGCGATCGCGATCGCCTAAGTACCTCCTCCGAGCTACTGATGACTCGAAAAACAACTGCATCAACTCCGAAAAGTCCGAATTCGAGTCGAACTCGGAATTCGAGAAAAATGGATCAGACTCGGCGAAGCGGTTTTTATGTTTGCGTACCCCGGCCAGACCTCTCCCCCGACAGATGGAAGCGCTCCGCGAGCGGTGGCCGGGGCGGCGTGCCGAAATCGAGCAGCTGGAAGCGCTGCTGTGCACGGTGCGCCTCGCCCTTCACCCGCTTGCGATCTCCCGCGTCAGACCCCGCGCTCGCAGCTCCGGCCTCCCGCCATCTACCTGCACGGCCACACGGGCACCGGAAAGACCTCAATCCTTCGCGACACTCTGCAGGTGCGGGCGAACGCCGCCGCCGTCGCAGGTCAGCGTTCTGACGCGCGCGCGCGTTGTGCCGCAGTCCCTGGGCCTCACGCACCTCTTCGTCTCCGTGGCCGAGTCGTACTCGTCGAGGACACTCTTGCAGACGCTGTATGACCGCCTCGTGGCGCTGCTGCCCGAGCAGGAGGAGGATGGCGGGAGCCGGGCGTTGGCGCGGGCGGCGCCCTACAAGAAGGCCGAGAAGAAGTGCGAGCGCATGTCGAAGCTGGTCATGCGGCTCAAGCAGCGGCTGCCGCCCGGCCGCCGCCTGTACCTCGTGCGCGCCGCTGGCCGCCTCCGCCGTCGCCGCCGCCGCCGCCGCGGGAGCCTCCGGACCGCCCGTCGACGCCGGCGCAGGCGCTCGACCGGGCGGAGCGGCTTCGGGACATGGAAGCGCACATCCTGCCCGCCTTCATGCGCCTCGGCGAGCTGGCGCGCCCCGTACCCCTCCCGCGCCCGCCCCGCCCCTCCACGCCCGGTCGCTCTGACGGCGCCCGCGCTGCGCCGCGGCACGCGCGCAGGCTGAGCGTGACGTGACCGTCGTGCTCGTGAGCGAGCTCGCGTGGGACCGCTTCCACTCCGTGACGGGCCTACCCCTCCCCTACGAGCTGCACTTCCCCCCCTACTCCCGCGGCGCGTCTTCTTCCCCCATTCCCCCCCTCAGGCCCGCGTACCAATACCCCCCCAGACGCCCTTGTGGAGATTCTGGGGCGGGAGCGGCCCCGCGGGGAGGACGACCCGCGCTTCTTCTCCAACTACGTCAAAGTGCGCGGGGCCGTACCCCCCTACTTCCTCCCCCCCCTCCTCTCCCTCACCTCCCCGGCAGCTTGTGGTCGACGTCTTCGGCGGCGCGTGTCGCGAGGTCACTGAGCTGCGGCACCTCGTGCACCTCGTGTGGCCCTCCTACTCCCTCCCCGTCGCCCAGGGCATCGGTACCCCCCGCCCCTTCTTCCCCCCTTCTTATTCTTCGCCTCCGACGCCGCTCCGCAGCGAAGAAGGCGGACTCGGGGGCCCTCCTCATGCGCATCAAGCCCGTCCTCAAGCAGGTCAGGCGAACGATCCCCTGCCCCTCGCCCCGCGCCCCCGGTTGAACGGTCTCCGACCGTCCCGTCCCCGCCCCCGCAGGTCTTCGATCGCCTCTACAGGAGGCGAGCTCTTCGAAGAGGCGGGGGAACATGTACCCCCGCCCTCCTGACGGCCCGCGCAGGGATGCAGAGCTGCCGGCGGCGGGCGGGGGCGGGGGCGGGGCCGGCCCCTCGGCGGCCGCGGACGCCCCCAAGACCACAAAGCTGCTTGCGCTCGCCGGATACCTCGGTACCCCCTCGTTCTTCCCCCCCCCCTCCCCTGCACCTTCGGACCGCTGACGTCAACGGGACCGCAGCGTCCTACAACCCGCCCCGGACGGACCAGCACTACTTCAGCACGTCCCGCAACAACAAGCCCGGCCGCAAGCGCCGCGCGCCGGCCGGCCGCCCCGCTGGCGTCCGCACCGTCCTCCCCCACTCTGCCCCGCGCGCCATCCCCTGCTTACCGCGTACCCCGCAGAAGGACCTGTTCATGCTGGGCCCGCAAGCATTCCCCCTGGAGCGCATGCTGGCGGTGTTCCGCTCCATCGCAGAAGAGGACGGGACGGCACTCACGACCGACCTCCTCGGCGAGGCGAGCGCGGTCCCCGTACCCCCCCCCTCATCCCTTCGTTCGCCCTGGGCTGAGCTTCGAAGTGCGTACCCCCGGCCGGCAGGTGGCAACGCTGGCGCGGGTCGGCGTACTCCTTTCCACGGGCGAGGGCGTACCCATCGACAAAGCCAAGGCGCGCGCGCGCGCGCGCGCCCCCCCGCGAGCCCTCTTTGAAGCGTGCCGCCCTATCCCCCCAGGCCCTAGCTAACTCCGGCCGCAGTTCAAGTGCACGGTGGGGCACGAGGATGCGAAACGGCTGGCACGGGACACGGGCATCGCGCTCCACCACTACCTCTGCCCCTAGCGGCAGCGCCGGGCGAGCTTCAGCGCCCGTGGTCTGTGCGGGCGCCTCTCCTCTGCCCCCTCCTGCCCGTGGGCGTGTACATATGCGGAATCGATTGCGAGCTCCGCGGGCTGGGCTGGGCCAAGTGGACGTGTTGCGAGCTCGAGCTCTGCCTCCTAGGCTACGGCATGCTTTCGGCCCAACATTCGTGGCGTACCCTGCCAGACCAAGTTACGTACCCGTAGACTCGGCCCAAGTTCGTCGACTGAGCTCGAGCTAAGCACTGCGGGGCTGCGGCGGGCGATGCACAGAGCTGCAGCATGCGGCCGATAGCACAGCTGCAGGCAGCCGCGGGACTGCAGGGCGTTGCGGAGTGCGAGACCGAAACCGAGCGAGGGAGCGGCAGGGTGATCCGCAAGCGCTTCACCGCGTCGCCGCTGGCACAAAGCTAACCGTTGACACGCTCACGGCGATCTCGCAGGTCTTCTGGGCACGGGTGAAGTGGCGCGGAATCTGGGTTCTTTCCGGAGACGCCGGCCAGCGGCCCAGTTTCGTTACGCTGTTCAGCGCGAATCAGATCTGGGTTGCGCTCGTGAGGTGCGGCGTGATTATAAGAGGCTCGAGCGCGGCCGCGGGATGCCGAGCGGGCTGAGCGGCGCCGCCGCAGGCGAATAAGCACGGACGAGGGCCGCGGCGACCCTAAGCTCCACATCTCGTGGCTCTGGAACCCCTATGTAAGACGCGCATCGCCGGTAGAGCCGCCCGCACGCGCGCGACGCCGACGCCGGCGCCGCGCAGAACGTGCCGAACTACGAGAGCGCGCTCGATCGCTCGGCGTTCGGGCGGCGGCTGAAGGCGCTGCCGCTGCCCGAGCACGAGCGCGACCAGGAGGTGTTCCTCGGGGCGATCCAGGACGCCCGCAAGGGCCGCCTCAGCGAATACCAGGACGCGCTGCCGCTCGCGTGCGTCAACCACCTCGCCGCCGTCTGCAGCGAGGGCGCCTACGAGGACGTAAAGGTGCGCTCCGATCCGCTTCGCCGCGCGGCTCGCGCGCGCGGCCGCCGCGGCCGAGATCCTCTCGTCGTTTCGACCAGGCGGGGCGGCGGGAGCTGGCGGAGGGCATTTACGAGGAGAACCTCTTCGTGTGCCGCGCCTGCTTCGTGACGGGCCCCAGCGGCCCCGCCGGCGCAGAGGTGGTCGAGCGGGTGCGTGTGTGTGTGAGAGTGTGTGTGAGCGGGGCCGTCCCGCATCCGCACCGCGCGCCGGCTCCTCACGCCGCTCCGCCCTGCCGCCCCGCGCCCCGCAGTTCGAACCCCTCCCCGGCGCCCCCCTCTCGAACCATGTGGACGACCACGTTTCGGGTACCCCCCTTCCCAGCCCCCTTCCCAATTCACGACCGAACGCCCGCAGGCCCGAAGCCCAAGCTCACGAGGCGGATCCGGGGCGAGGAGGCGCTGCCCCCTCCCTCGCCCGCGCCGCGGCCGCGGCCGCAGCCGTCGTCATCGTCGTCTGAGGGAGATGAGGGGTACGGCCCGAGCGACGAGGAAGCGTGCGCCTGCACCCCTGTACCCCCCCGCCTCGCGCCGCTCGGCTCACCTGAGCGCCCTCCAGGGCCCGGCGCGTCGCGGAGGCTGTGGAGGGCGCCGGCCCCTTAGTCGCCGCGTTCGTCCGGGGCCTGAGGGAACGTTCCCTCGCCTCGGCGCCGGGCCTCTCGGGGCGCGAGCTGGCCCGCCGGCTGGACGCCGGCGTGGCCCGGCTGCAGTCGGCCGCCCGCGAGGCCGGCGGCGAGTCCGTCCTGGGCGCCTGCGCCGCCCTCCGCGCCTTCCTCTCCCTTCTCCTCTCCGGCGCGCTCCCGAGCAGGGGCCTCCTCCTCCTCTCCCGCGGCGCGCCGGGCGACCCTCCCCCGCCTCTGCCCCTGCCTGCGCGGGGCCGTTCGGCCGCCAAGCTGGAGCTCCTGGTGGGGACCTTCCTGGAGGTCCTGGGTCCCGACCTGGGCGGGGGCGCAGGGGCCGGGCCGGGGCCGGGGCCGGGCCGGCGGGGCGGGCCCCCAAGCGCCGCCGGGCACTGGGCGCGGACGCCCCCGAGCTCGAGCCCGGCGCGACCGCCGGCGCCTGAGCGAGCGCCATCTGCCGCCCCCAAAGCTTCAATTTCACCGCTGGCCACACGGATCCAGATCCAGACCCCGGCCCGCCGGCGCCGGCGCCGCCCCGCGGACCATTTCGAACCCGCTGCTTGAAGATTGCATGAACGCGGGGTCCTTGTCTCATTTCATTGCAGAACAGTGCGCGCACGCGCTACATAGACGTACGTAGACGTAGATAGATAGCCTAGGTCATCTGAAAGATACGTTGCTGCATATATATATATCGATATCAATACACACAATCAGCTGCGGGGGTCATAAGCTATCCTGCATGAAATCTACGATCGAAGCATATGCTCTATATCCTAACCCTGGACCACATACAACATATCTGGCCCCAAGCTTAAGCGTAAGGTGGCCACCTTTCAGCCAGCGCTGCGCTATGCGCAGCAGCTGTGCCGGACGCTGGCGGGGGCGGCCCCGGCGTCGGGGGAGGGGAAGGGCGGGGGGGTAGATGCGTCGGCGGTCTCCAGGGCGGCGGTCAGGACGGCGAGGGGGGCGGTGGAGAAGAGGGTGGTGGGGTACACGCGGTAGCCCCACTTGGGGTGCGAGAGGACGCGGCAGCCGCCGATGTCGACGGTCTTGTACCGAAGCAGCAGCTCCAACGCTTCGACGTCGCTGTAGATGTGGTTTCCCCGCTCGCTGAGGAGCTGCAGGGAAGGAAGGCTGTCGGCGACGCGCGGGCCGGGCTGGGGAGCGGGCGGGGCGCGCGGCGGCGCTCCAGGCTTCCCAGCGCACCGGAAGGCCGGAGCAGGGATCCGTGACGTCGGCCCAGTGGCCTTGCGCACGGACGGCCTCGCACACGCGCTTCCCCCAAGCGATGAACTGAAACGTCGCGCGCTGATTAGCGCGTGGCGCGGCCCGGGGTCGCGGCGCGGGCTGCTAGGCGACGCAGCGAAAGCAAGAGATAGCACCCACCATCTCGAGGCATCGGTCCTTCTCCTCCTGCTCCTTCGGGCCCCACGCGATGAGGTCGACGGTGACTGGCTGCGGGATGAGCGCGCGCCGGCCGATCAGCGCGAGAAGAAGAGCTGCGAGAAGAGCTGCACGCGACCGTACCTGGCAGCAGGGCACGATGAGCAGATCCTTCTCCTTGATCTCATTATGCGGGAACGTGAGCGCCGCCTCGCGCCTGCGCCGAGTCTCAGCAAAGCCGGGCGCGCTCTCTCGGTGCTAGAGAAGCGCATTCCCCGCAGCGGCGCACTTGAGAAGCGCGGGGGCCTCGTGGATACTGTACTCGATGGCCCAGGGATTCTGCCGAGTCTCCTGCAGCTGCCGGCCTCTCCGGGACTCCATAGACTCCTTGCTGGGTGCGCTCGGTGCCATCGAACGAGCTGCACGCGCTTCGAGCAGTGTACCCGTCTCGACCGAATGAACTGCTTCGTGGCTCCGCTGCCGCCCCCGGCGGCCGGCACTGCGGCTGCCGTATTTGGATCGACCAGTCAGAGGCTCGCGCGCGCTTGCCGCCCTGGCGGCCGGAGCTCGGCGCCCCGGCAGAAACCAACGCAGCTGCAGCCGGTGGAATGCTCGTACGATGCGTCGACGTCTTCTCAGCGTACGCTCGTGGCCGCGGGGGCGAAGGCCGCGCTGCTGGCGCTCGCTGTCAGTCTCGCTGCGCCAACCGGGGCGCTGGCCGCGGCGGAGCGGCCTCCGGAACCCGGGACGAGGTTAGCTTCCGCCTGTCTGACGTTCCCTAGCGCTTCCCGGGCCCCGCCCGTCCGCGACGGACCCCATCATAACCCGGGCGCTTGCGCGCGCGCGCGCAGCGATCGCATCGCGGCGCAGTTCTGCGTGGATCTCAAGGACGGCTCGCGCGACAGCGAGGTCTTCAAGGTGCGCGGTCTTCAAGGTCTTCCCCGGCGGGCTCCGGGGCCCCTCGGGCGAGCGCGCGGCGCGGCAGGCGCGGGCGACTGAGGCTCTGGACGCGATGGACCGGGGCGATTACGAGTGCGCATGCGCGGCGCCTTCGACCGCCCCGCGCCGCGCCGCGCCGCGCCGCGCCGCGCCGCGCCGCGCCGCCGACCGGACTGCGCCGCGCCGCAGGCGGGCCGAGACGCTCTGGACGGACGTCGCCAAAGTGTACCCGAAACCGGTACCCTTCCCCCGAGGGCCGCGCGACGCCCCGCTTCCGCCGCCCCGCGCGACGGGGCTTCGCAGGGGGTGTACAAGTACCGGGCCGCGGCCAAGCTGAAGCGCTCCCGCGACCTGAACTTCGTTCTCAACCCCGAGCTGGTCCGCCCGCGTACCCCCCGCCCCAGCCCCAACGGACGCCTGATCCTCAGCGCGCTCAGGTGAAGAGCGCGATCGCCGACCTAGAGGAGGCCGACAAACGGGCCCAGGCCTGCCCCTCCAAGTTCCCGGTACCCCCCCTCGCCCCGAGCCGCCCGTACCCCCTCCTCCCTTACTCCCCCCAGAACGTCTTCCTTCGCCGGGACATCGCCATCGCCAAGGGGCATGCCCTCCAGGAGATCGACCGGTACCCCCCACTCCCTCAAACCATGTACCCCCTTCGCCTTACCCCCCTCCCCCCAGGGACGAGGAGGCGGAGGCTGCTTACGCGCTCGCGGTATCCCTCGACGGGGACAGCTTACCCGCCCTCCTCGGCCGCGCCGACGCCCTCTCGCGGTGCCCCGTACCCCCCTCTCGCGCGACCCCATCGAAGACAAGCGGCCGTACTGAGCGTATCCCCCTCTTCCTCTCCCCCCCCCCAGGCTGAACCGGTACGAGGATGCGGAGCGAGAGCTGGTGCGGGCGGCGGCGGCGGCGGAGGACGACCCGTCGCCCCGCGTCAAGCGTGGCCTCGTCCTCTTCCAGCTCGGCCAGCGGTCCGCCCGTCCCGCCCCGCCCGCCCCCGCGATAGATTAGAGGAACGTTTTAGAACGCCGTGACACTACAAACTCCGTTGCAGCGGCTCTGCTCTGCTCTGCTCAGCTCAGCTCGGCTTGGCTCACACCCCCCCCCCCCCCCCCTCCCCCCGCCCCCAGGGAGAAGGCGCTGCAGGAGCTGCGCGGGGTGGTGCGGCAGTTCCCCAAGGCCCGCGAGGCCCGCGCCGCCCTCGTCGCCGCCCTCTGGGACGCCGGCAAGAGCGTGCGCCCCCTTGACTCCGAGCTCGAGGCCCCCGCTTCGAGGAGGTTCAGCCTTGGTCCTTCCTCCCTTCTGAGCGTGCGGGGGCGCAGGGGGAGGCGGTGCGGGAGTGGAAGGAGGCGTTGAAGAACGATCCCCGCGCCAAGGTGCCCCCCCTCTCCCCCTCCCCCCCCCCTCCCCCCGCCTCCCCCCCGCCCCGCTCGGGGCTTAATGATAGGAACGGTGGATCAGGACGTGCTGTGATCTTCTAGTTTTAAGTTGCCCTAAAAGCTTAAGTCATTTGCGCTAGAAGTCATCATTTTATTAGGTCAACTTGCAATTGCAATAAAGTTATACTAACGGCGGGTCTCGCAGGACGTTCGTTGGATCTCGGTGCGGTACCGGTGGCCCCCCGCCGCCATCGACGCCATCGACTCCTTCCTCACCGACCGCTGGCTCGGCGGTGCGCCCCGCCCCCGCTTCTCCTACGTGGGACCTCTCTTGATAGAGTAGAGCCTTGCCGCCCCCGCCGCCGCCCCCTCCCTCCCTCCAGCCCCGCAATCTAGCAATCCCTGCACAGCCGCCCGTGACCAGCCGTCTTATCATCCCTCCTCCACCCCCCACCCCCCCTCCCCTCCCCCCTTTCCTGAATAGTGGGATCTCTTATCATCCCTCCTCCACCCCCCCCTTTCCTGATCTCCCTCGCCCAGGCAACGACGCGGACTTTGCCATCGCGCGGTAGGCTCTCGGCCCCGGCCCCGGAGATCTAGAGCTAGATTCGGCACGACCAGTACTTCCAAGACTGCTGTACAAATATTAATTCAACACAAATGAATATCTACAACGTGTACACGACGATCTGAAGCGAGCTGAATGATGCACAACAGCAGGGCGTCCGGCAGGCCTAGGTCGAGAAGCGCTGGGATCTGCGCGGATGCACTGCGTAATTCAGTACGTTCTCGAAGCTTGGTGAGCCGCTGAGCAGCGAATAAGCGCGGACTCGAACCTCGGCAGCGTGCGGCTGCGTGCGTGCCGACGTCATGTACTCTCCAGCACCACTGCTTCAAATCGTCGCTGGCGCGCGTGGCGCGCGGGTGGCGCGGTCGGCACGCAGCCGGCGCCGAGCGCATGCATGCCCAGATATGCGCATGCATATGCCTGATGCGCAGCGGAGCGCCCTGGCCCGGGGTACGCGCACCTAGACGGCTAGACCTCTAGCCAGAAGCAACGTCAAAGGCTCCGACGTCTAGCCCTGCAGGTAAGCTGAGGTAACGCTCTCTCTCGCACGGCCGCGGCCGATATGTGCTCGACGAGCTAGCCACAACAGGCCCACAACAGGCCCACAGCTGCAGCCTGCAGCTGCAGAGAGCACGCGCGGTCGCTATAGCTTGCTTGTTGTGCAGTACATCTGCATGCGCATCGGAACTCGGAAACATTCCATATACGCGTCCGACGGTCTGCCACGCTGCACCCGACGAAGCGAGGTCGATAAAGAGCTGTAGCTGTATCTTCGCGGCTCTAGTACTGCCAGCGGGGCGCGGCAGGCGGCGGGCGGCCGCGGGCCGGGGCGCGGCGGGGCGCGGCGGGCGTAGACTGTCTGCATCTGCATCTGTAGACTGTCTGCGAGGCTTCGGCCCTTGAGGCGTAGACTGTCTGCATCTGCATAGGTGTAGTAGCGCCGGCGAGGCGCGGCGGGCGGCGGGGCGCCGGGAAACATGCAGCTGGAGATCCTGCACGACCAGGGCCGCGTGATCCGGACATCGCGAGTGCGTTTCATCTCTTGCTTCCCGCTCTTTTCTGCGCTCACGCGGACGCGTACGAGCGGGCAGAACCAAGTCATACCGCGGCCTCCTCTCGCCGAGCGTGCGCCTGCGGGCAGCGGCGCTGACTTCAACCTCGTCGTCGGGAGGCGGTACAGGGTTGCTTTGTGTGCGGGCTCGCCCAGCTCGACGCCCGGGACGACTCCCGACTCGAGTTCCGAGCAAGAGCCCGCGGCGCGGCGCGTCCTGCAGCTGCATATTGAGCCCGCCGGTGCGTGCCGTGCCGGCTTCCGGCGCGGCGCTCCCCGCCGACGCGTGCGGCCGGCAGGGCCGAGCACGGCGCTCGCGCTCGCGACGCCGGCGGGGGCGGAGCCTTACGGCGTCGCGCGGCCGCGAATCGGCCTCACTGTGGGCGACGGCGGCGTCTGCGATGAGCGCTTCTGCATCAGTGCGCCGCTGGGGGCCCTGCGCGCCGCGCCTGCAGCTGCTGACCGGCCGCCGCGCGCGCAGTCCCGGCCAACCCCGACCCGGCTTCGCCCTGGCGGAGACGGAGACGCTGCGGTGCGTCCCGCCCGCGCCGCCGCGGGCGCTGCCGGGCCCGACGGGGTGCCGCAGGCTGGTCGTCGGGGGCCCAGACGGGACGCCGGTCGGCTCTTTACCGTTCGGGTCGCGCCCCGCCCCGCGCCACCGAGCCAGAAGCGGGCCCTGGACGAGGCGCGCCCCGCCCCGCCCCGGGCCGGCGCCGCCCGCCGGCGCCGGCGCCGCGCGAGGCTGACGCGGGCGGCGCGGGCAGCGGCGGGAGGAGGCGGCGGCCGGCGAGGAGGACGCGGCGCTCATCGACGCGTTCCAGCGCCTCGGGCGGTGGTGGGAGGCCGAGCCGTTGGCGCCCGCGATCCAAACCAGGCGCGCCAGCCGCCTCCCCGGCGCCTCCCGCCCGCGGCTCACGGAGGGGCGCAGGCCGCCGTCGGCGGACTCGAACTGCGACGCGGGCACCACGCTGACGTGCGCCGCCGCCCCGCCCGCCCCGCCGCCGCCCGCCGCCGCCGCCGCCGCCGAACGTGCGGGCGGGCGCGCAGGGCCGACGACGACGGCGGCGGACCGGCGGCACGGCGGCGGCGGCCCTCGAGCGGGGGGCTGGGCCGGCGGCGCTCGCCGCCGCCGGCAGCGCACCTTCCGCCGCCCTTCCGCCACGGGAGCGAGGCGGCGCGGGAAGAGGCCGTCAAATGCGTCGCGGCGGCGGCGGAGGCACTGCGGGCGGTGGCAAGCGAGGTCCGCGCCCCGTCTCCGCCCGTCCTGGGTTCGAGTCCCGTCGGAGTGATTCCGGGGCCAGGTGGGGGCGCGGCACCCCGTGGACGCCTCGTGGGCCGCCCCCGCGCGCCTCGTCCGCGCCTGCACGGACCTCGCCGCCGCCCTCTCCCTGCCCGAGGTATTCGATACCCCCCTCTTCGCCGACGAGGAGGGCCGCGGGCGCGTCCGGGGGTACCTCGAGGACCTGAGGCTCTCGGGCAGCCCCCACTTCGTGCGCCGATCCCGTACCCCCCGCTCCCCCCCCCCCTTCCCGCCGCCGACTCGGGCCCGGCCGGCGGCAGGTGGAGGGCGTGTACGCGGCGTGGCACGACGCGCTCACGAGCGCCCACGCCGACTTCTTCACGCAGCTGTGCGCGCGCCGCCGCCACGGCGTGCACGGGGCGTGCGCCGCGCCGCTGACGCCGCCGGGGCCGCAGGGCGGACGCGGCGCTTATGGCTGAGCACTGCTGGCGCTGCATCGCCGTCGCCACCGGCCCGGTCCGCCCTCCTATCCAGCCTCCATCTAGATCTAGATCTAGATCTAGATCTCGCTGGGGCCCGCGGCTCCGGCTCCGCTCTGCGCTAAGCGCCCGGCCACATGCGTGTCCGCAGATGCACGTGCTGCCTCCGGACCTGCTGCCAGTGGGCCGCGACCACGTCTTCGCCCTCCTCGACAAGGTCCCGCCCCGCCCCTCCGCCCTTCCGCTCCGCTCCGCTGTTCCGCTCACTTGCGGGCAGGCGGCGGAGGCGGTGAAGCCGCACGGGGCGGCGGAGCCGCTGCTGGCGGCCCGCGCGACCGGCCGCCGCGCCTTCGGCCACCTCCTCGTGCGCCCGCCCCTCCGCCCGCCGGCGCCCCGCCGCCCGCTCCGTCCGCCCGCCTGGCGCCTGACCGCCCCCGCCGCCGGCCGCGCCGGCAGTTTTTCGAAATTAACGAGGCGATCGACCTCTGTGCGCCCCGGCCTGCCGCTCCCCCCCCCCCCCCCCCCCCCCCACTTCCCCCACCCCCCTTCTCTCTCCCTTCCTGTCCTCGCCGCTCTGACGCTCGCGGGGCCTGCCCTTCCGCAGACTTCACCGCGTGGAGCCAGGTGCGCGGCCGGGCGCGGGCCCCGCGCGTCAGCTCTGGGCGGGCCTCACGGGCGGGGGTGGCGGCGCCTCAGGTGATCCGGGCGGGGGGTACGCCCTCGCGGCTCGAGGCGGACATCCTCATCGAGCTCGCCGAGGCCCTCGGTGCGCGGCGGCGGCTGAGGCGGAGGCTGCCGCGCGCCCCTCTGACGCCCGCGCGCGCCCCCCTCCCGCAGCGCGGGACCCCGCCCGCTACGACGACGTCCAGACCGTGTACGACAAGGTGAGGCGAGGGGCCGGCCGGGCCGATGTTCAAGAGCAAGAAGGCACTAGGGCGCCCCTAGGCACGAAGCGCGCCGCAAAAGCGGGTTAACGATACGCGCGGCATGTGACACGGACTAACGATATTGTGTCGCATCGCAACTGTTCTGACGCAGCAGCTGCGCCACGCGTGCAGATGTACTTCTTCACGGGACCGGAGCCGGCGGACCGCTTCAACGAAGTCCGTGTCCTCCGCGCCCTCGGTCCGCCCCGCCCCGCCGCCCCGCCCCGCCCCGCCCTGTCTTCTCCTCCGGAAAGATTAAGCGCTCCTAGCCTGAGTGACAGTGTCCCGCCCCGCCCGCTCGCTCGCGTCCCCATCTAGTCGTCTCTCGAGCCCTCTATCTGATCCAGACTCGCGCTCCGCCGCGCGTCCAACCGTTCTGTCCTAAAGTCTCGAGTTCGCCGGCAGCGCACAACACGCTCTTCTACGGGCGGGCGCGCGACACGGCCGGCATGCTCCAGCGCGCCGTCGCCGTCCTCGAGACGCTCCCCAACGAGTACCGGTGCGAGCGCCCCGCTCCCGACCCGCCGCGGCCGGCGCGAGCTCTGCAGAGTCTCTAGATCTCTCTCTCTCTGACCGCGCGTGGCCGGGCGCAGGGTGACGGCGGACCGGTTCGAGCTGACGACCGCGCACGCCTGCTTCCACGGGGGCGACCTCGCTGGCCTTGTAAGGGTGCGCCAGGGCGGCGCGCCCCGCCCCGCCCCGCCCCGCCCCGCCCCGCCCCGCCGGCGCCCCGCGACCGGGCCGCGCGCTCCGCCCCCGCTTCTTCTCTTTCCGCCCCCGAGGTGACTGTCGCGCGCGCAGCACGCGCGGCGGATGACGGCGATCATGCAGCGCCTGCGGCGCCACTCGGAGCCGGCAAGCGCAGCCCCACCCCTCGCCTTCCCTTCCCGCCCCCCCCCCCCCCTCAACCCCCCCCCCCCCCCCCGCAACCCCCCCCCCTCCTCGCCCCCCTCCCTCCCCCCACTCAAACCCCTCCCTCCCCCCCCCCTCGTCCCCCTCCTCCCCCCTCACCCCCCCCCCCCCCCTAAACCCCTCCCCTCTCAACCCCACCCCCCCCCGCGCCCCGCGCCCCCGAAATCTCATCGCCTCTGTCTCCGGCAGCATATGGATTTGTTGTGGTACGGCCGCAGCATGTCGGTCCGTCCCTGCATCCCCCCCCCCCCCTTCGGGATCGCATCCTTTCCCGCAGCTCACCTGCGCGCAGTCGCTCTTTGTCGAGGGCAAGGTCCGCCCCGGGCGCCTGAGCAAGGCCTACACGGCGGAGGACTTCGCGCAGGTTCGCCCGCGTGCCCGGCGGGCCGATCCGAGAACCAGCTGACGGCCGGCGCCGCGCGCCCCTCCGCCCCGCAGGCGAACTCATGGGCCCTGGCCCTGACCCGCCGTTTCCGCCTCCTGCCCAAGTCCATCGCGCCCTTCATCGAGGGCCACATGACCTACCAGGTCGGGCCGCAGCTGCAGCGCTAGCACCGCGCCCGCCCCGAGCGCCCGCGCCGACGCCGGCGCCCCGCGGGCGCGCAGCTGGCAATGGCGCACATGGGGTACGGGGCGTGGGCCAAGGCTCTCGCCTGCCTCGAGCGCGCTAAGGAGGAGCTCTACGACCGCTACCCGGTACCCCCGTTTGCCGCCCGTCCCGCCGCGCGCGCGCATCTCTCGCCGATGGGCGCCTTTCGGCGCAGGCGTACTTCTCCCCCCGGCAGCGGCGCATCGTCGACCTTGGCGAGGCGATCGCGGCCTGCCGGGAGCGGCTCGGCGCCGACGGCGGGCGCGGCGCCGGCAAGGCCGACCGCCGTGCGCATAAATCGTGATCGAAATTTCACAGGCCCACAAAGCATAACTATAAGAAAGATAAGAAAGACAGCTCTTGTACACTTACTTTTGTAATTATGTTATCTAAGAATAGTTTGTTCCACTTCCCACGCGGGGTTTGCTTCACCGTGGTTACTCGAAAAAAGCTCAGAATAAGCACTTGATACTGCAAAAGGCTGAACCCCCCTCTTCCCCCCTCCCCCCCTCAGGCTGAACCGGTACGAGGATGCGGAGCGAGAGCTGGTGCGGGCGGCGGCGGCGGCGGAGGACGACCCGTCGCCCCGCGTCAAGCGCGGCCTCGTGCTCTTCCAGCTCGGCCAGCGGTCCGCCCGCCCCCGCAATGAATCGATATCGGAACACTATACTTCGCTGCAACGTTAACGGCTCTGCTCTGCTTCGCTCGCTCACCCGCGCGCCCGCCCGCTCGCTCGCTCGCTCGCAGGGAGAAGGCGCTGCAGGAGCTGCGCGGGGTGGTGCGGCAGTTCCCCAAGGCGCGCGAGGCCCGCGCCGCCCTCGTCGCCGCCCTCTGGGACGCCGGCAAGAGCGTGCGCCCCCGCCCCGCCCCGTGAGGGCAGACGGAGAGGAGGAAGGGCTGTGAGATAGATGACGTAGTAAACAGCTGAGGATACTGAAACGAACACGGACCGCGGAGGCGGGGCAGGGAGGCGAGGGGGGCGAGGGACTCCTCGGCGATGGGGTACCGGGGCTCGCCGGGCCGCACGTGCGTGAGGACGTCCAGGGTCTCGAAGGCGGAGGTGCTCGAGCCCCGGGAAGGTGGAGGAGATGGCCGAGGCGGGATCCATCGGGTCCGAGGGGTCGCTGCAGGCCGCCGTCGCGCGGAGGGCGGCGAGCGGGAGCGCCGCGAGGGCGGAGAGGGCCGCCGGGCTGAGCGGGAGGCCCCGAGGTCCAGGCAGGAGAGGCGGGGCAGGGAGGAGGCGAGCGGGGCGACGTGATCGGGGCCCCAGGCGCCTATGGGCACGCGGCCGAGCTCGGCCGGGGAGAAGGCGGCGCCGGCGCCGGCGCCGCCCGCGGCGACGTGGAAGCTTAAGCTTAAGGCGCGGAGGGATGGGAAGGCAGGCGGCGGCCAGCGGCGCGAGGGATCGGGAGAAGGGCTCATTCGGGCGGCGCTTGGCCTGCGCGGCCGAGGACGGAGCCGCGGCCGTCGCAAAGGGAACGAGAGGCGCAAGTGGCGGCCGCCGAAAGCGCGCGGACCTGGAAGGACAATGTCAGGTCGAGTTCCTCGGTGCCGGCGCGCGCCGCCCCCGCTGAGGCCGCGGCCAGTTTAATTTCTCCTCCACCTCCGCGGCCGTGAACCGTGGCGGTACCGGTGGAGCTTCGGATGCGGATGATGGAGCGGGCGCCGTATACGTAGCTGGCGCCCCGAAAAAGAGCTCCAGGCGCGCCCGCTGCGCCGCGCCGCCCGAAGCCACGAGCTGTGCGAATCTAAGACACACTCCCCACAGGCGGCAGAGTTGCCGAAGGTCGGTCGGACGATTCTGCTCGAGCTCGGGTTTAATTTGGAGGTCCAGCTGCAGCTCGCGATCGAGGATGCAGCCACTGCTGAGACGAGCGCGCTGAGCTTCGCTGAGCGCTCGGCCTCCGTTGATGCCCAGTCCCAACCAAAGTACAGGCGCTTGTCCGCACCGCTGCGCATGCTCGAGCTCACGCTTGCCGACGCGAGCTGAATGATGTGAAGCAGCAGGGCGTCCGGCAGGTCGAGAAGCGCTGGGATCTGCGCATGCACCGCGTAATCAGCGGACTCGAACCTCGAGCTCGGCAGCGTCCGGCTGCGTACGTGCAGCGCCATGTTCCCTTGGTAGAGATCTAGAAGTGTAGTGCTTACAGCGCTAGCCGCCACTCGCTGCTCAAATTGTCGCTGGCGTGGCGCGCGGGCGGCGGGGTCAGCGCGCAGCCGCGCTCAGCGGCGGGCCGCCGCGGCCCGGCCCGCGGGCAGCGGGCTCTGGTGTGGGGTACGTAAACGGCTGATCCTAGCCGCCGGCCTAGCCGCCAAGCTGCGAAGCTGCACCCCGCACCCCAACTTGGCAAGTACAAGCAGGGGGGCTCCGCCCCCCCCGCACCCCCCCCGCTTGCTAGCTGGGTACAGACCGTACAGCACAGCTCGTTTTGTTTTCCCAATCGACTCGACATGCCCGTTGTATACGTATGGGCAAGGCCTAGGGCAGCCGGCGATCGCGATAACTTTTCACCCGCTTCGAGCCGGCTAGTGCGCCAACGTCAGCGTGTAGCCGGCAAGCTTCCGGGTAGATAAGTGCTAGCCGGGCTAGCCGGCGCCCGCGTTCCCAGCCAACCCATGCATATGTAGCCGAAGAGCGATTTCATTTTAACCGGTTTTCAGCCGTGTTGGGTGAACTTGGGTCGACCGGTTAAAAAAAACGAGCTGTGAGCTATATATATATAAGTCCATCGATTTAAATTGACCAATCACGAAATCGCTCGAGTTTCCGACTGCATGGGGCTTTTTGACTCGACTCGCCGTAGTAAGCAATTATGACATACCCAGCCAATTTGATTTAAATTGACCAATCACGAAATCGCCCGAGTTTCAGACTGAAGCTTTTTGACTCGACTCGCTGTAGTAAACGATTGGCGTTTTCCGCCAGCGAAAGGGTCCCATGGGTACACGAAACCACAGTACTATGCGGGCTGGAACCGAATGTTTTTTTACTACTCAACAAATGAAATGGACAAATATACCATTGGGCAAGGTTTCCAGTGGCATTTTTTTGCTTCTCCAAGCTCAGACCAGCCGTAGTTCGCAGGTCCCAAATGTCAAATTTGGCAGCAAAAGGTAAGCGTCGGCCGCCGAGTTGCAATTTCCCAGCCTGGCCTGGTACTGTGGTGAAAAGGTACTATAGTTCATTGTACTACTGTTACTGGAGTAGGGCACTGGCCAGTCTGCCCTCCCATCGGCCAGCGGGCCAGCCCAAGCCGCCGAAACACAGCCAGCGGCCCGGCCAGCCGGCCAGCTGGCAACCAGCCTCCAGCTAGAAGCCGAAGACTCGGCTAGGCCAGCTGGCCAGCCGACCAGCCGCAGACTCTGAGAGTCCCCGTTGTTTTATGAAATTGGTGTCTTGGAAGCGCTCTTATAACTGTTTTATTGTCCACTGTTAAGAATATAATTATAAGCTGTAGATCTTATCAAGCCACCCCCTCAAGCCCCACTCCTAGCCTGGAGCCGACCCCGGCCCCCCCCAGCCAGTGTCGCCGACCGGCTGGCCGCCCAATAAAGCCGAAAATGGCTGGCCCGGCTCAGGGCCGGCTGGTCAGCAAATCGGGCGGCTGGGCCAGCCTTAAAGTCCAAAACCAGCCAGCCAGCTGTTCGCGATCGGCCGCCGGGCGGGCCGGGGCGGCGCCGGCCGCCGGGCGCCGGCCGGGCCGCTGCCGCAGTGCCACCCGCACTGCGGCCCTAGTCTGCGGCGCAGCAGTGACCCGCTGGCCACTGACTAACTTAGTAAGTTGCCCCTAAGTTCCGCAGGCCCGCATGGATTATGATGGATAACGCTCTCTGAGCCTCTCTCTCGCACTCTCTCGCACTGTTACAGTGAGTCGCACAGGATATCGATCATGTCAGGATGTGCTTTTCGCATTCGTGTCAATTTCGTGAGTTGACGACGAACTTGCCGTTATAGCTGCGGCCATAGACTGCAGTAGCCACAGTTGCAGAGAGCAGGCGCGGTCGCCGGTCGCCACGTACATTTGCATGCGGAATCACATACGCGCCCCACGGTCGGCCGCGCTGCACCCGACGAAGCGAGGTCGAGAAAGAGCTGTAGCTGTGTCTTCGTAGCTGTACTACTGCCGGCGGGGCGCTGCGGGCGGCGGTCAGTGAGCTTGAAGGCGGGCGTGGCGCCGGCGGGGCGCGGTGGGCGGGCGGTGCGCCGGAAAACATGCAGCTGGAGATCCTACACGACCAGGGCCGCGTGATCCGGACATCGCGCGTGCGTGGTATCTCTTGCTTTCGCCCTTTTCTGCGCTCACGCAGACGCGTACGGGCGGGCAGAACCAAGTCCTACCGCGGCCTCCTCTCGCCGAGCGTGCGCCTGCGGGCAGCGGCGCTGACTTCAACCTCGTTGTCGGGAGGCGGTACAGGGTTGCTTTGTGTGCGGGCTCGCCCACCTCAACGCCCGGGACCACTCCCGACTCGAGTCCCGAGCAAGGGCCCCCGGCCCGGCGCGCGCTGCAGCTGCACATTGAGCCCGCCGGTGTGTGCCCTCCCCGCTTCTGGCGCGGCGCTCCCCGCCGACGCCCGCGGCCGCAGGGCCGAGCACGGCGCTCGCGCTCGCGACGCCGGCGGGGGCGGAGCCGTACGGGGTCGCGCGGCCGCGGATCGGCCTCACCGTGGGCGACGGCGGCGTCTGCGATGAGCGCTTCTGCATCAGTGCGCCGCTGGTGGGACCTGCGCTCCGCGCCTGCAGCTGCTGACCGGCCGCCGCGCGCGCAGTCCCGGCCAACCCCGACCCGGCTTCGCCCCTGGCGGAGACGGAGACGCTGCGGTGCGTCCCGCCCCGCGCCGCCAGGGGCGCCGCCGGGCCCAACGGGGCGGCCGCAGGCTGCTCGTTGGGGGCCCGGACGGGACGCCGGTCGGGCTCATCACCGTTCGGGTCGCGCCCCGCCCCGCGCCACCGAACCAGAAGCGGCCCTGGACGAGGCGCGCCCCGCCCCGCCCTGGCTCCGGGCCGCCCGCCGGCGCCGGCGCCGCGCGAGGCTCACGCGGGCGGCGCGCGCAGCGGCAAGAGTCGGCGGGGGCTCGGCGAAGGAGCGGCGGCCGGCGAGGAGGACGCGGCGCTCATCGACGCGTTCCAGCGCCTCGGGCGGTGGTGGCCGCCGAGCCGGCCGCGCCCGCGATCCAAACCAGGCGCGCCGGCCGCCTCCCCGCCGCCCCCGCCTCCCGCCCGCGGCTCACGGCGGGGCGCAGGCCGCCGTCGGCGGACTCAAACTGCGACGCGGGCACCACGCTGACGTGCGCCGCCGCCCCCGCCCGCCCGCCGCCGCCCGCCGCCGCCGCCGCCGCCGAACGTGCGGGCGGGCGCGCAGGGCCGACGACGACGGCGGCGGGCCGGCGGCGCGGCGACGGCGGCCCTCGAGCGGGGGGCTGGGCCGGCGGCGCTCGCCGCCGCCGCCGGCGCACCTTCCCCCGCCCTTCCGCCATGGGAGCGAGGCGGCGCGGGAAGAGTCCGTCAAATGCGTCGCGGCGGCGGCGGAGGCGCTGCGGGCGGTGGCGAGCGAGGTCCGCGCCCCGTCTCCGCCCGTCCCGGGTTCGAGTCCCGTCGGAGTGATTCCGGGGCCAGGTGGGGGCGCGGCACCCCGTGGACGCCTCGTGGGCCGCCCCCACGCGCCTCGTCCGCGCCTGCGGGGACCTCGCCGCGGCCCTCTCCCTGCCCGAGGTATTCGATACCCCCCTCTTCGCCGACGAGGAGGGCCGCGGGCGCCTCCGGGGGTACCTCGAGGACCTGAGGCTCTCGGGCAGCCCCCACCTCGTGCGTCGAGCCCGTACCCCCCCGCCCCGTGCGCCTCTCGTCCGCCGCCGACGTGGGCGCGGCCGGCGGCAGGTGGAGGGCGTGTACGCGGCGTGGCACGACGCGCTCACGAGCGCCCACGCCGACTTCTTCGCGCCGCTGTGCGCGCCCCGCTGCCACGGCCTGCAAGGGGCGCGCGCCGCGCCGCTGACGCCGCGCCGGCCGCAGGGCGGACGCGGCGCTGATGGCGGAGCACTGCTGGCACTGCATCGCCGTCGCTACCGGCCCGGTCCGCCCTCCAGCTTCCATCTATATCTAGATCTAGATCTAGATCTCGCTGGGGCCCGAGGCTCCTCTCTGCGCACGCGCGCCCGACCATATGCGTGTCCGTAGATGCACGTGCTGCCTCCGGACCTGCTGCCCGTGAGCCGCGACTACGTCTTCGCCCTCCTCGACAAGGTCCGCCCACGCCCCTCCGCCCTTCCGCTCCGCCCCGCCGCTCCGCTCACTTGCGGGCAGGCGGCGGAGGCGGTGAAGCCGCACGGGGCGGCGGAGCCGCTGCTGGCGGCCCGCGCGACCGCCCGCCGCGCCTTCGGCCACCTCCTCGTGCGCCCGCACCTCCGCGCGCCGGCGCCCCGCCGGCCGCTCCGTCCGCCCGCCCGGCGCCTGACCGCCCCTGCCGCCGGCCGCGCCGGCAGTTTTTCGAAATCAACGAGGCGATCGACCTCTGTGCGCCCCGGCCTGCCGCTTTTGCATCACACACCCCTTGCCCTCTCTCCCTTCCTGTCCTCGCCGCTCTGACGCTCGCGGGGCCTGCCCTCCCGCAGACTTCACCGCGTGGAGCCAGGTGCGCGGCCGGGCGCGGGCCCCGCGCGTCAGCTCTGGGCGGGCCTCACGTCACGGGCGGGGGTGGCGGCGCCACAGGTGATCCGGGCGGGGGGTACGCCCTCGCGGCTCGAGGCGGACATCCTCATCGAGCTCGGCGAGGCCCTCGGTGCGCAGCGGCGGCTGAGGCTGAGGCTGCCGCGCGCCCCTCTGACGCCCGCGCGCGCGCGCCGCGCAGTGCGGGACCCCGCCCGCTACGAGGACGTCCAGACCGTGTACGACAAGGTGAGACGAGGGGCCGGCCGGGCCGATAGGGGCGATTACGTACTAGGGCGCGCGGCGAGGTTCGACTTCGAATGCGCGAAGCCAAAGCGGGTCAACGATACGCGCGACATATGACGCGTCGCACCTGGACTGACGCAGCAGCTGCGCCGCCCGTGCAGATGTACTTCTTCACGAGCGCGGAGCCGGCGGACCGCTTCAACGAAGTCCGAGTCCTCCGCGCCATCGGTCCGCCCCGCCCGGCCGCCCCGCCCCGCCCCGCCCCGCACTCTCTTCTCCTCCGGAAAGATTAAGCGCTCCTAGCCTGAGTGACAATGTCCCGCCCCGCCCGCTCCAGCGCGCCCCTATATAGTCGTCTGTCGAACCCTCTACCTGATCCAGACTCGCGCTCCGCCGCCGCGCGTCCAGCCGTTCTGTCCTAAAGTCTCGAGTCCGCCCGCAGCGCACAACACGTTCTTCTTCGGGCGTGCGCGCGACACGACCGGCATGCTCCAGCGCGCCGTCGCCGTCCTCGAGACGCTCCCCAACGAGTACCGGTGCGAGCGCCCCGCTCCCGACCCGCCGCGGCCGGCGCGAGCTCTGCAGAGTCTCTAGATCTCTCTCTCTGACCGCGCGTGGCCGGGCGCAGGGTGACAGCGGACCGGTTCGAGCTGACGATCGCGCACGCCTGCTTCCACGGGGGCGACCTCGCCGGCCTTGTGAGGGTGCGCCACGGCGTCGCGGCCCGCCCCGCCCCGCGACCGGGCCGCCCCGCCGGCGCCCCGCGACCGGGCTTCTTCTCTTTCCCGTCACCCGAGGAGACTGACGCGCGCGCAGCACGCGCGGCGGATGACGGCGATCATGCAGCGCCTGCGGCGGCACTCGGAGCCGGCAAGCGCAGCCCCCCCTCCCCCCCCCCCCCCTCGCCCCCCCCCCCCCCCCCCCCCCTCCCCCGGCCCTCTCAACCGCACCCCCACCCCCGCCCGCCCCGCGCCCCGGACATCTCATCGCCTCTGTCTCCGGCAGCATATGGATTTGTTGTGGTACGGCCGCAGCATGTCGGTCCGTCCCTGTACCCCCCCCGGGATCGCATCCTTTCCCGCAGGTCACCTGCGCGCAGTCGCTCTTCGTCGCGGGCAAGGTCCGCCCCGGGCGACTGAGCAAGGCCTACACGGCGGAGGACTTCGCGCAGGTTCGCCCGCGTGCCCGGCGGGCGGATCCGAGAACCAGCTGACGGCCGGCGCCGCGCGCCCTCCGCCGCGCAGGCCAACTCTTGGGCTCTGGCCCTGACCCGCCGCTTCCGCCTCCTGCCCAAGTCCATCGCGCCCTTCATCGAGGGCCACATGACCTACCAGGTCGGCCCGCAGCTGCGGCGTCGCGCCCGGCCCCAGCGCCCGCGCCGACGCCGGCGCCCCGCGCGCGCGCAGCTGGCGGTGGCGCACATGGGGTACGGGGCGTGGGCCAAGGCCCTCGCGTGCCTCGAGCGCGCCAAGAGGGACCTCTACGACCGCTTCCCGGTACCCCCGTCTGCCGCACGTCCCGCCGGATCCACCCGCGCGCATCTCTCGCCGACGGGCGCCTTTCGGCGCAGGCGTACTTCTCCCCGCGGCAGCGGCGGATCGTCGACCTGGGGGAGGCGATCGCGGCCTGCCGCGAGCGCCTCGGCGCCGCGCCCGCCGGCGGCGGCGGCGGCGGCAAGGCCGACCGCCGCGCCCACAAATCGTGATGGAGGACGTCTGAAGGCCTTCTAGTGAGGTTTCCGCTTTCGTTTCTCGGAGACAATATAATTACAAAAGTAAATCTACAAGAGCTTTCTTTACTATATTTAAGTGCTTTGGATTCGCGATAGTGCTTTGGATTTTTCTTCCGTACTATATTTAAGTGCTTTTCCGAGCTACCTACGTATATACGGTGAGGCGAACCCTGCGTAGGAAGTGGGACAATATTTCAAGACAACATACACAGCCATCTGCTTCATCTCCTTCGAGCTCGAGCTCTGTGTCTTTCCTCTTTTATTGTCGATTTTGGCTCTTTGTCTTATCTTTCTTCGTGCTCTTGTCTTAGCTATAGTTCTCTTGCTCTTTGTCTCTGCGCCCCCTGGGCAGCCCCCGCAGTACTAGTGCTGGTGTACATGTCTAGAGACTGTGGCCGGTGAGGCGTGAGGCGTGAGGGGTGGTGCGTCATGATCGGTGAGGTGCGTCATCATCGATACCGATATATATCACTGATACATCAGGCACTGCTTTCAAAGTTCGATCGATATCAAAGGTCTAGATTTTATCTGGGGGCGTCGACGTCGACGTCGACGTCGGGAATCGGGATCGGCCGCGGGACTCGGGGCTCGGGGCCATGGCCAGGGCCGTCGTCGCCGTTCAACGGTTGCCGATCGCGACTCGCGAGTCCGACGGTCGACGCTCGCCGTCGCCGGCCCCGGGCCCCGGCCCCGCCGGGCCGGCGGCGGCCCTCTAGCGACGATACCCCCATGACGCTTTTTTTGACGTCGACAATGAAAACGTTATTAACCGATACCCTCCCCATCCATCGCGATTCACAGGCTCAGGCTTGAGTCGAGATCGCGTATATATATACAAGCAGGGGGGCTCCGCCCCCCCGCACCCCCCCGCTTGCTAGCTGGGTACAGACCGTACAGCACAGCTCGTTTTGTTTTCCCAATCGACTCGACATGCCCGTTGTATACGTATGGGCAAGGCCTAGGGCAGCCGGCGATCGCGATAACTTTTCACCCGCTTCGAGCCGGCTAGTGCGCCAACGTCAGCGTGTAGCCGGCAAGCTTCCGGGTAGATAAGTGCTAGCCGGGCTAGCCGGCGCCCGCGTTCCCAGCCAACCCATGCATATGTAGCCGAAGAGCGATTTCATTTTAACCGGTTTTCAGCCGTGTTGGGTGAACTTGGGTCGACCGGTTAAAAAAAACGAGCTGTGAGCTATATATATATAAGTCCATCGATTTAAATTGACCAATCACGAAATCGCTCGAGTTTCCGACTGCATGGGGCTTTTTGACTCGACTCGCCGTAGTAAGCAATTATGACATACCCAGCCAATTTGATTTAAATTGACCAATCACGAAATCGCCCGAGTTTCAGACTGAAGCTTTTTGACTCGACTCGCTGTAGTAAACGATTGGCGTTTTCCGCCAGCGAAAGGGTCCCATGGGTACACGAAACCACAGTACTATGCGGGCTGGAACCGAATCACAGCTCGTTTTTTTTCCTAATCGACTCGACATGCCCGTTGTATGGGCAAGGGTAGCCGGCGATCGCGATAACTTTTCACCCGTCGCAGAACGGCTAGTCTCCTCGCAACAGCTTGTAGCCGGCAAGCTACCGGGTAGAATGCACTAGCTTGCGCCGGGGAATTCCGAACACCCGAGGGGAAATTGGTCAAAAACCGGATTTCGGCCGTGTCGGGTCGACCGGTAAAAAAAACGAGCTGTGAATGTTGTTTTACTACTCAACAAATGAAATGGACAAATATACCATTGGGCAAGGTTTCCAGTGGCATTTTTTTGCTTCTCCAAGCTCAGACCAGCCGTAGTTCGCAGGTCCCAAATGTCAAATTTGGCAGCAAAAGGTAAGCGTCGGCCGCCGAGTTGCAATTTCCCAGCCTGGCCTGGTACTGTGGTGAAAAGGTACTATAGTTCATTGTACTACTGTTACTAGCGGCAGGCGCCGGCAGCAGTTTCACAGCCTGTGACAGGCTCGATTCACAGTATACGGCAGCAGTACGTACCGGTGGTTCGCGTAGTCAAGGCTGCCAGGCTGTGCAGCAGGCTTAAAGCTTCCAGGCTCCAGCCGCTGAGCTGCTTCCGAAGTTCTAGCTATAGCAAGCTTTCAAGTTTAGCGCGCGACGTCGACAGGCTGCGCAGTTGCAGCCGGCACAGCCGCGCGCACCGCGGCGCAGCGCTAGCCGCACATGTCCAGCGCCGGCGCCGTGACCGTCGGACAGCGGCACAGCGGCGCGCCGGCACATGTACAGGTAGCGAGTCGCCGATCGCGAGTCGAGCGACGTCGCCAGGCCTAGCTATAGGCCCGCGGCCGCCTGACTCAGTGAGGCTCCAATCCGATGATCCACACTGGCCCGCATGCGCACAGGCGGCACAGCTGCAGCTGCGGGCCTGCGGCTACTTACTTAGTTAGCCTCGGGCCCAATTGCAAGCTTCAAGTTAGCCGCACGCGTACGCGGCCCTGGCGCCGGCCATGGCCATGGCCCGGCCGCTTTGCGCTTTTTGCAATTGACGCATAAGGTCCGACGCGGCATGATCGTCATGATCGATCAGCAGCCTTCGCGTGCTAGCGCACTTCATGATCAGCGTGAGCGTCGGCGCCGACTCGGCGGCAGGTGCAGCGGCCGACGTTAACGTTCGAATTCGAAGCGGCGTAACTGCAAGACTGGTGTAACTGCCAAGCGCAGCACTTCAACTTCGATTCGGGCAGTCCCAGGCTCCCAGCTGCAGCCTGCAGGGCCACGTGCACGGGCCAGACTCAGGCTCACATATGCATCACGGCCGCGGCCGCCCGGGCCGCAGGGCCGCGGATCCCGGAGTCATGATCAGCTGCAGGCCATGTGCATGTGTCCGAGGGCCTGCAGCTAGCTATAGCCTGTCGCACACATAGTAAAATGCGGAGTTTTAACCCTCGGCTTATCTTAATTGATTTTGTTGATATATCTCGTATATTCTATTTCAATCAATCGATAATCTGTGTATATCTTATCGAATATTCAATTATTTCGATTATTTTGTATTCTTTTCGATATTTTATCGTAAATTTCTCTTATTTTCCGATTATTCTTACTGAGTCTATCGATAATCTGTATAAAATTCCGAATAATATAACTGAATCTCAATTAGATCTTGCCTCTGGTTAAAACTCCGCATTTTACTATGTGTGATTGGTCTTTTTGTTAATTGATTTAATCGATATTATATTCATGTACTTTCTCGATTAAATTTAATTAAATTTAATTCATTTAATCGTAAACATATCGCTTAACTCGATTAAGATCCATATAAGATTCATTTGTTTAATAAAACAAATAGATCTCTTATTGAATCCAATCGTAATTATACATGAAATTGATATGTTATTATCATGTTTTAATGAGTCTAAGGGGGGACCCTTAGGAATTTGATGAATAATTGGGTGTCACAGGTGTCACAGGTCCATCCCAAACTTTTGGAAATTTACTCTTTATAGGAGAAACTTTGGGATAGACCTGTGACACCTGTGACACTTACCATATTCAGTAAGGATCTCTTTTATAATGAAAAACTCAGTCTCAATCTAATCTATGTAATTCTAATTGAATAAACAAATGAAATAATCGAGTGTCACAGGTGTCACAGGTGTCACAGGTCCATCCCAAACTTTTGAGAGTTCATTTGTATGCTATAGAAAACTTTGGGATAGACCTGTGACACCTGTGACACTTACCATATTCAGTAAGGACCTCATATATTGTTGAAAATATCAGTGTTAGTTGGTGTAGTTGATTCAAAAAATTCATTTATACTCTGATTCATTGTTATTTCCTGTGAAATTTGAGTCAACTCAACCCACTTAGTCAACCCTTGCATTGAATTCGTAACAAAATCCATATACTATTACTACTTTTACGATTAATATGAGTCAACCTTGAGTCCACTTAAATATAAATATAATATAATAGGGGGAATCAAGGGGAGATGCTTACAAATTAATGAATTATTGAGCCTATGATACTTACATCGTCACGCAGGCCTCGTTAAGAGGATTCCGAATCTGTTTTTGTTTTTGTCAGATGATGAGTTGGTGAAGAGATACATGCGTTTTAGTGTTTTGTATGGGTTTCATTCAATGACGTCATCATGATTTGACGTATGTATATGATATATATGACACACCATGTGACTCGGGAGATCATGACGATGACGGCGATGTCGTCATTGTTGTTATGTATATATATATATATTAATAATAATAATCATAAGTCACCGGTGACAAATTAAAGTCATCGGTGACAAATTAAACTCACCGTGACAAATTAAAGTCATCGGTGACAAATTAAACTCACCGGTGACAAAATCACACAAGGAATTAAGTCACTGGTGACACAATCACAAAAAAAATAGAGTCACCTGTGACAAATTAAAGTCACTGGTGACACAATCACACAAATAAATTAAGTCATCGGTGACAAATAAAGTCACCGTGACATAATTATATGTTTATGATGCATCATTATTATTACATCATTATGATGCATCATTTTAGAAATCTCGCCGAAATTTTGAAAAATCGATAATCGGCATCTTCAAACTGTTATATCTCATCACCAGATCATCAAAACGCAACGTTCTGCATATCGCTGTGAAGCGCTTGATAAGATCTACAAGACTATGTGTATATCATGTGCATATATGTATATCAGTCATACATATATTTGGAAAAAACGAGTTTTCGCCTAGCAAACTAGCTAGTTTTGGTCCTTTCTCTTAGTGTTCTCTGAGGTTTAGGGGCTGTATATGACTCCTTAGTAGTCTGAAAGTCATTATACCATCTCTGGCTATTAACCTCAGAAAGTTTCTGTGTCCCTGCTATAGTGAGCTTTTTGAGTTCCCTGTTAACTTTCCCAGCCTTCTCCTTCTAGCCTCTATCAAAGGCTTATCTGGGACTTCATTAGCAGCTTCTATGCCTTCTCTCCTTATAGCAGCATCAACCCTGGCTTCCTCCTTGGCTTGCTCTAAGGCATCCACTGTAGGGGTTTCTAGATATTCAACTGCATTCACAGGCAACAGCTCATGGAAAGCAAACCTGTTTTCTATGATCTCACCAGTGGGACTCCTTAGCTTAAACTTAAAGCCTTCCCTACTATCAACAGTGTAAACCATCCTAGACCAATTGTTACCCTGTTTAGCAAAGGGATTTTCTCAACTTTCACTCTAACAAACATGCCAGGCTGCATGGTATCAAGGTAAGCTATTGATTTCTTGAATCTTTCATCTTCTAATCCCACTATATACCTATAATGCTCCTCTGTAGTTTCGCCTGGCTTCATCTTAGTAGCTGAGTGAACTGTATTATTGTAATTATACTCAATATCACCTAACACATCAAAGAATCTAGCTGTATTATTGGCTATGCAGTAGTTTGTAATCAATCTCTTAATCTGTTTGTTAAAGGCTTCAATTCGACCTTGGCTTCTGTGGTCAGCAGTTCCACTCACTTGGTGTTCTATGTATTTACTAGATAAATACTCCTGGAATATTCGATTTTGGAACTCACTTCCAGCATCTGATTGAACCTTTACTATGGGTCTTGCCACTCTCATCTCAAGCTGTTTAAATGCAGCCAATGTAGTGAGAGCTGATTTATCCCTTATAGGTATAATATACCCAGTTCTTAGTGTGGATTCCATTGCAGTCATAAATGTATCATAACCATTGTTTTGTTTCTTATAAGCTGGGAAAAAGAGCAAATCAATCACATAGGTATCAAGGGGCTGCCTAATTGGAACCATGGGATCTCTCTTCCTAGATATAGCTGGTGCATTGATCTGAACAACTTCTTGTTTTTTATAGAACTCTTGCAACTGCTTATAGGATTCATCAGGTAACTCAGCTCTCATAGCTTGAAGCCCTTTGTAACCAGTCCTCACATCATAGAATCTCTTGGCAATCTTGCTAGTTTCTTTCACTGCAATAGCAACTGGGATCTCTACTGGGACAAGCTCTTTCATCTCTGACTTTTTAACAATTCGAGATTCTCCCTTTTCCTCCTTTGGAACTGTGATGGGCAGTAGGTTACCTTGCAGTTGCTCAGTGGTTCTCCTAACTATTCTTCCAGTTGCTGGCATCTCTTAATTAAAAGGAACAGAATTAATACCATCTGGTAAGATGTATCTCTTTGCATCAAAGCAGTTTAGGGCAACCCTTCTACTCACAGTGTCTATTATTGTGTGATCTGCCCTTCTTTTCTGCTTTGCAGTCACAGTCTTGCTGATACCTGCAAATAAACACTGCTTAAAATCATTAATTGGAGTTCCTCAGTTGAAGTCCCAGAGAGCTTACTCCTCTCAATCTCAGCAGTTCTGAAACTGTAAACTTTGCTCTGAGACCCACATACTCCAATATAGCAGAACCTGGCATTTCATTTTTGTATTTACCTGGGGTCATTCTGTTAGATCCCCCTAGGTCCAAGGCATAAGATATATTCTCTATATCTTTTTGTAAGGTCTTAGATTCAATATATAGACAGAAGGAGTCAGTATCATGGAATAGTAACTTTGCTTTTGTCCATTGGGACCTTACAGTATCATAGAAGAACTGGTAATTATGCAGTTTGGCTGCATCCAAAACATAAGCCCCAATTGCAACTGGCTTATCTAGCTTTACATGCTTTGTGTAAAACTCAAAAGCAACAGCCTTTTCGTTTATGGGGCTTGTTGATTTCACCAATGGAGAGGCTGCATATTTCATAAATAGTTTCTCACTGTTTGCAATCTTAACCACAGATCTACCTCTGCAAGATTCAATGCATTTCCCATAGATTGAGTTATTCATGAGTTTATAGAAATCAGCCTCGAATTTATTCACTGCTTTCCTTCTCATGTCAGTATTCAGCTCAATATAGGGTTTCATTACAGGAGCCACAGTAAATGATAGGACCCTGTGAACTTTCTTTAATTTCACCCCTTTGTCCAACAGATATTGCAGAAGAGGCTCAGAAATACATAGTTTGTCACAGAACCAAAGGTTGCAGTTAGCTTAGGGTCTTATCAAGCTCTTCTCCTGAAAGATCTAATAGGCTCTTTTGATATTGTGATAATTCGGCATATCTATTATTTTCTTGTTAATAATTAGGGGAAATCACTGTGATCTAGAAACAGCCTAATTGGGTAATCCAGATCAACTTCTAGGAAACTGGATCTGTTATCTTGTGGGTTGAATTCGGTCTCCCATCTAAAATCACCAACTGGAATTGGCTGACTCAAACAGTAGCCATACAAGTTGTTAGCATCAAACAGCATAATGGGAGTTTTCACCATCAGCCTCAGCATACCTACAAGGCATTGTTGCAAAGCCACCCCTGATTCCCCTCTCAACAAATTCGTATTGCTCTACATCACTTATAAGCTCTATTTTTGCCTTGGTGGTCCTTAACATAGCATCCCAAGATAACCCAGGGCAGATACATAATGAACTGGGTCAAGTCCATATACTGAGTGTGAAAGCCTTCTAAAGCCTGGAATTTGTTCATTAACTCATCTACATCAGCAGCTCCAAATCCATGAAATTGCTTGCATCAATGAACTTGTAAAGACCCCATTGCAATGACAGGTATTGATCAAAGTTTTTCGAAAGGATTTCGATTCGCTTTTTATCACCCATGCCTGCTATTTTTCTGAAAATGAATGTCCCACAGTCATCCATTTGGTCAACAACCACTGCAACTTTGTTTGCTTTGAGATTCTCCTATGAGATTGCAGTTTCTGCATGCAGGTGCAATGTAATGACCTGTGTGGTGATCATGATCTCTGCATTTGAAGTTCTCCTTGTGAACCTCTCACTGCAAAGGTAACAGTGTTTGTAGCTCTGTAAATGCTTTTGCTCATCTGTGAGTTCATTCATGGAATATTGGTAACAGGAATCGATCAGCTCTCTTGCTTTGATTCCAAGCATTCAAACAGACCTCCCATTGGATCCTGACCCTCAAATCGAAAATCTTGAACATCTTCCCCAGTGACTACTCTAAGGTTCACTGCTGAGACTTCCCGCTTGGATTTGATGCATCATGGGGATGCTTCTATGTTCAATCTTGCAGTAAACCACAACAGGAAGCCAACAGTTTTCCTGAGGTTTTTCAGTCCAAACTCTATGGTGGTCTCAGGTTAGGGTGATTCCCTTTGAGAGTCTCCAATCAATGCATCTGTTTGAGTCCACATGAGCAGTGAGTTTAGCTCAGACCTGAATCGAGATAAGCATGTATCACAGTAGTGTAACTTTTGATCCTTGGTTTTATCAAGGGCAACTCTGAGAAGTCTTGAAAGGGACATGATTGTAATATAGTGACCATTCCCTTCATCATCATGAATGAGCATGAGATTAATCTTTTGCTTTCTGCCTGGGTTGCTGGATTGATGCAGTGGATATATAACATCTCCATCCATTCCAAAGATGTTTATGCTAATGCCTGCATTTTGAGCTTCGAATTTATCAATGATTTCAGCATCACAAGGAACAGGGAATGGGATATTGTCGAAATTGAGAGCCAAAGGATTGTATGTGGTTGGTGAGTATTTCCATTTGCGATATTGTGTAAGCTCACTTCTCTTGTGGGAATTTACATCTTTCCTATGGATCCATGCCAAAATGGCATTTTCGAAGCAAGAATCATCAATATTTCGAATATTCACTGTGGCTTTCTTAGCTGCAATTGATTCTGGTGTTTTAACATAGCAGCCACCAGTTGGGGCATAACTCATAATAGCAACTCTTAGCATTTCGATTCTCTCCAATCGATAGCTATCAACCACATTCATCTGCTCCTGACACATTTGGGCTGCTTTATTCAGCTCAGTTCGAATATTTCTCGATTTAGTTAATACAAAATAATCGCTGTAAATGTATTTCGATATCCAAACCTGTGGATTGCTGACTTTAACGAACTTGCAGATAAACGACAAGCGAACTTTGATTGCCCTGAATTGATCCAGACTATCCCTTAAACGTTTTGGTAGAGAGGTTGCAATTCTATCTAAATATTCAATCACATCTACCACAACTTCCCTTCTGGCTCTGTATGTGAGCCAGCGATATAATTCATTCATGGCTGTGCCATCTTCTGCCTCTGGTTCTATTTGCCTCAGGCGATCCAGTTCATCAAGAGTCTCAACTTTATCATAGAGGTTATTGGCTTTTCTGGTTAATTTGGACAAAGTGGGTCTCCCCCTTGAAATAAATCCGATTTCCCGGTCATATTCAGCCTCTGTAATTTCATGGGCTGCATACAGTGTTCCCAGTAATCCCATGAGTTCCCATTTCTTTTCTCTAATAAGTCTGTTGCTAATTCGGGGCATTGTTCCTAACTTGTTCCTAATAAAAGGAGAGGTTTTAAATGGGGATATTCCGAACACAAAATTTGATGAAAACTACTTAAAGAAATATCTTCTATATATATAAAAGGACAATGGCAGAGAAGAAATCGTATTGCCTGGAAAAGCTCAAAGCGGCTTTAATGTTGCTTTGTGGATCTGATAACTTCAATGATTATGTTGCTCTTGGAAGTAACAGGAAACCGCTCCCTCTTTGGGCAAAGCTTGCAAAATATGGATTAAGTGACTATGACCTGCCTCCAGAGTCTGAGCATTGCGCCTGTGATCATCCAATTAAAGAGCAATGCTATATTCTGCATGTTAATAAAAAGATTGTGGTCATTGTTGGGAATTGCTGCATTTTACGATTTATTCCAAAGGGTGCCAGAGGTCAAGATATATGTGAAAGATGTGGAGATCGGCATAAAAACCGAAAGGATAATTTCTGTAATAAGTGCAGAATCGCTTTAAAGCAAGAAGAACTGGAAAAAAAAGAGAACTTGAAAAACAAGAGGAAGCTCGAAAGAGGCAGCTTGAATTAGAAGAAAGAGAGCGAAGACAGAGAGAATTAGAACAAGAAAGAGCAAGGAATAAACATGCAGTTAATCTTTTCCTGATTTGGTGCAACCAATTTATTCCGAAAATGGATAATCTTCGCAGAGATGATATAGAGAGGTTCAGAGAGGGCAGATCTGCATTGATTGAAATGTATGCAGAACTCAGTACAACAAATACATTGGTTGCTGGGTTTCAGGTGCCATATCTCAAAAAGGATATTGCAAAAGGACTAGATTGCAGATGGAATAAGGACAAGAAAACATGGGAGACCTTGGAAATCGAACCATTTGTAGCATTGCTAGGTAAGCATTTCAAACTAATGTATATTGAGCGATTTGGACAAAGAGGTTAGAGAACAAAAAATGATTTAAAGAATTCTCTATATATATTAAGAGAGACAGAGGAAAAATGCCACTCAGTGAAGCCCAGAAGAGAGCTATGAAGAGATATCAGCAAACTGAAAAAGGTAAGGCTCAAATCAAAAAGTTTAACGAAAAAATAGCCACACAGCTAAGAGATCTATATAACAATGATGATACTTATAGAGCCATGAAAATAGCCAGTTCATGTCAGCGAAAGTATGCAGCCAATGCAGTCTGCTTTGTCAAGTATTTGTATGATGTCCCTTACTCAAATCGAGGGAGAAAATCGAAACATGTCTAAATTATTTTTCCCAGCATATTACTAGGCTGGGATATGCTGTTTATTCGCTGAAATACTACTTTATCGTTTTTGTATCTGAACCACTCGATATATCATGTGGATAAATTTCGTAGGGATACTTTCTCGATTTCCAACAAAAAATGATTGGGGACCCAAAACTACTTAAAGAAAAATCTTCTATATATATAAAAGGGACCCCGATCGCTGAAAATGAACGCCAAACAGACTAAATCGCTCAAATCGCTCGCTAACTGGCTCAGATCTGATGAGGATCTAGCCAAAAACATGATTATCCCAGTGAAACCTGACAGCAAAGACCCTGTTTTCAAGCATAAGGGAGGTGCTTGGTCCTGGGAAAAGTATGAGGAAGCGCTGGCAACTAATCAGTATGTATCTTGGGGCATTCTGCTCTCAGACAACATGATGGTTATTGACTTTGATGATGAGGAGGACTTTGAGAAATTCCGAGATATGTTTCCTGATGACTTTGATGCCAATCAGCCCATGGCAAAAACTAAAAAAGGCTATCATGTCTACTTCAAACGACCTGAGGAGTTCACTAAACTCAAAATTACCGATAAGGCTCCAGGCTTTAAAGGCTTTGAAAAGGTTGACCTGAAAACAATCACTGGAACTGGAACTTCTGGATTAATTAATGTTTGTCCCAGTGTCAACAAGACCTGGGTAATTGCTCCATGGGATGATACCTGTGATTTCAATGAGCCTACTGATGAGTTTAAAAAGTGGATTGCAGAGAACTATATCTATAAGAGTGAGTATACTGCTAGTGCTAGCTCAAATGATGAACTGGAAAAGAGTATTCTTAAAGAGCTGGTGGATATGGGCTTTATGCATCCCAATATAATCTCTAAAACTGAACTTGGCTTTAGCTTTGATGCTGCTAATAAGGGACTCAATTGCCCATGCTGCAATGGTTCCCATGAATCGAATAACTGGTATGTTATGAAAGCCAAAGGAGAAGATAAAAAGTATATTGTGTCCAGCTACAGTGGCAATTGCAAAAAACGATTTATCTTCATTGGAATGCAATCTGATATCTTCAATCTCATTGATAAATCCGCTGGCTCTGGAGGCGCTCATTATGATGTCAGTCTTGTGTGCAAAGAGGTCCTACAACACACTTGGAGATACTCCAAAAAGTCATGGTTCAAACTCAATACTGATACTGGGATTTGGGAGCATGATGACACAAACCAAAAGATTTACCTAGATATTAGTTGCCTTGTTGTCCCTCAATACCTTGGCAGGGCTGTGCATTATAGCCAAAGAGCTTTGAAGGATGAAGAGAATAGAACAGCTTTCGAAGAGAAATCGAAAACATTAATTTCTATTGCCAAAAATCTTAAACAATCAGGATATCGCAAATCCCTTCTGACTGATTTGCTCCCTCTGCTCAATGATGATGAGTTCTATGAGAAGATTGATACAGTTCCATATGTTATTGGATTCGATAATGGTGTGTTTGATCTGACAACTATGACTTTCAGAAAGGGTAAACTGGAAGATATGGTGAGCAAGAGTGTGGGTTATGATTATACTGACAATGTGGACCCAAGAAAGTGGAGCATCTCAACCAGATTTATAGAGAGATTGTAGATGATCCAGCAGAGCGAAACTATCTTCTGGCATCTATTGCCATTGCTTTGAGTGGATCAACAAAATCACAGAAGTTCTACATGTGGACTGGTGCTGGTGCTAATGGTAAATCACTTGTTCAGGAATACTGCAAACAGATATCTGGGGCTTATTACAGCCCTCTCGAAATATCCTATTGGACCAAACCTAAGAAGAACTCATCAGATGCTACCCTGAACTTGCCAAACTCCTGGGAAAGCGACTTGTATTCAGTAATGAGGCTGAAGATGGTGATAAACTGCAAATCTCCAAAATTAAGGAGGTCACAGGTGGAAATGAAATGACTGTGAGAGCCTTGTTCAAAGATCCAGTTATCCTTACTCCAATGTTTCAAGTCTACATTACAACCAATGACAATTTGACTATAAACAAACCAGACTTTGCAATTCAAAGAAGGCTTTCATACCAGAGATTTAACAATATTTTCAGAGAGAAGCCAGAAGCTGGTCAAAAGAAAGCTGACCCAACTCTGTTCACACTTCTTCACAATGATGATGAGTATAAAATGGCTCACATGAAGATATTACTGGATATGTGGAAGAACAAAGAAGTTGAAGAGATCTTAAGAAATCCCCCTCAATCGATTATTGAGCAGGGAATAAACTTTATAGCTGAAAATGACAAGATTGGTGAATGGCTTAGGGATAATTTCGAAGTTACCCATAATGCAAACGACTTTGTTTCGAGTGATACCATTTACAAATCATACAGAAGTGTCGATGATAAAGTTGAATGTGTTTCTGTGATGAAGAGAGTAAGGGAAATCTTCAATGTGAAATCAGAGGTTAAACGAATTCAGGGAACCAGAGCAAGGGCTACATTGGACTTCGAAAGATAACAAGGGTTCAAGAAGACAATGGAGAGGATGTTGAATATTAAACAAAACGATTTATGATTGAAATGTATATGTAATTTTTATAGCCTTACTGGAAATGGTGTTGTTCACAGGTGTCACAGGTCCATCCCATCTAGGGGCTATAAAACGAAAAATGACCAGGGGACGATAAAAACCTGTGAACACCTGTGACACCTATCGAAAAAGACCAAAATTTGACAAGAATACTTAAAGCTTACTTGATTGTGTATAGTGGAGACAAAATGGCAAAACTCTTGATGAGATGACCATGAATGAGTTAGATAAATGCATAAAGCATGGAGATATAGGGGCATATATCGAAATGTCACAGAGATTGATAGGTTACAATATGTATGCAGCAAAACCAAAGAGAAATAGATCAGTAAACATTCACATAACTGTTTCAGTGTCTGAGAATGCAAACAAAAAACAACAAAAGCATATTTACAAAAGTTATCTGTGACTTGCAATTGATTGCAAGTATAAAGCCAATTCCTTTGTATATATTTTTATAGCTGCCTCAGTGGCATACTGAGACCGCTTTTGCTCAATTATCTTATAGACCTGGGGGTCCATTGCTACTATCAGTAGGCAAATAATATTTAATCGGTCTCCCTCTGGGTCTCTGCTCCTCTTTTTGGGCTTTTCTGCGATAATAGGATGCCAGGGCTTGCTGCTTTTTATACTCTCTATATGCTGGGTCCTCTCTATATCGTTTCTGCATTGCTAGAATGTGTCTTATAGAACCCTCAGTAACAGGTTCATCACTGGTAAACTCGATTAAACTAATAGTGTCCTCCATTTATATTCCCAGAGAAAACGTTTTCTGCTGACAGAGAACTTCTCCTTGGATACTCCTGTTGCTCCTGTTGCTCATATGTATACTCTGTGGGGTCTGCTGGCATTGACTCCACAGAAACTGTAGACCTCCTTCTCTCTCTTGCTTCTGAGGCATTATCCTCATTATCTGACATCTCAAACTCCACTGTTGTCTCACAACATCCACTGTGGCAATTGCTCACCACATGCAGACTGAACATCTCGAAGAACTTTCGTATTATGTCCATATCTCTAATAAAACAGAGAAAATTAAAGCCAAACTCGTCTTTTATATACTGTTGGGGCTACTCCCTTTTCTACTTCAGCTTTGGTGGCACCAGGTTCAATGGTTCCCTTCTGGGTCTTTGTTTTCATTTCATCTACTGCCTGTTCATCGATTTGGTTCTCTTTCTTAGCAATAAACTGTTTATCTGGGACACCAGTAATACCCATTTTATAGACTTCCTTTCGAAGCATCTCCTTTAGCTTGGCTCTCTCTTTCTTCTCAGTCACATACTGCTCCAAGGCACTGGATTTGGCTTCCAGATCTTTGAGTTTAGCAGTCATCTCATCCCATTGAGCTTTGGGAATTCGATGAATATTTTGAGTGGGAGCAGTCTTATATGTGACTTCACCAGCCATAGACTGAATTACTTTGTCTGATTCCTTACTAAGACCTTCACCTTTGCGAGCCAGTGAAAGATCTTGCAAGCCTAAACCTTTATCATCAGCAGCACCAATAATTCGCCTGGCTCCCTCAGCAACAGCCTTCATTTTCGAAGCTTCTGGTGAGATGTTGAGTTGGTCACTGGTTGAAGCCTGTGGGGCTTTGTCATCGACTGATTCCTCATAGGCAGCATTAAGAGGGTCTTCTTCTTGCTGTGAGGGCTTCACCTCATTCATACCATTGAATTTCATTGGTTCAGTATTAATGGATCCATTGTTTCCACCACCTGAATAGCCAACAGCCCCAGCTGGGATCCCTATCTTTCGTTTGGGAGGCATTGTATCTTTATTAGAATGAGAGATAATTTTATAAACCGCGTTTATATCGCATCAATTTATTGCTATGGACTTGGCTTTTCACTTCTTTAGGGCTTCCTCTTTCTCTGGAGGTTTCAGTTCATCTTCTTTCTTTTTTGGCTTTCTGTGGAAGCGAGGAAATGGGAAATCTTTCACAAGCTCAGCTTTATCTACATAGTATTTAACTGAGTAGTTTGCAGAGGACCAAATAATATACTGATAGGAGTGAACATACTCTTCAAACATCTTGTAAAAATCCTCTTTATTTCGCATTATATTGTATTCTTCCTCTATGGCTTCCAGTTCTTTGCGATTTGCAGCACTTAAAAACATAGCATAGTCCGAATTAACTCGAATAGTCGAAGAGACTTTCCTTAGCTTTTGTGTGATGCAGATAATGGATATTTTCGAATGGCGACCTCTGGAATACAGAGAGCCAATAATTTTATCACGAGTTAGGTCTACAATCTCATTATCGATTAAATCATCTAGAACCACACATAACTGGTTAACAGGTTCACCTTTTTCTATTTTCTCTTGCCTTTCATCTAGCAATTTAGCAATGTAAGGGGCATCCCATTTTCCCAGTTGCAATGTTGCAACTTTATCCAGAAATGATTGAAGCTGGTTCCACTCACAACTAATACAACATCAATCTTTTTGGCATCATGCAACTGCTTCAACCAATATTTTACAGCTTCTGATTTACCAGTTGCTGATTTCCCAATTGCTAGGACTCGAAATGGTGGTTCTATCATTTCACCAGCCACAAATTCATCCAAATCATTCATTGTTGTATATCTTTCTAAATAAATACAGATAAAAATAATGCATGGTGACTGAATATCGTAACAATCTACAAATTTATACGCCTTAAACCATCCTTGTCCAAAATTATAAACGAATGCATGAGAGCGCGAACATTAACATCGATTACCTTATCTGAGGGCATGTAGAGGGTGAGGAAGGAAGAAGAGGAATTTGTTAAATCAACATAACCAGACTGGGCAATATTTCGAATTGCCTTTTCTCCATCAAGACAGAATGGGAGTCCTGAGAGGACATAGCGATCAGCAACCTTATCCATGTTAGAGCATTTGAAGGCATCAGCAATTAGCTCAGCACCTTTGAGTAGGGAAATTGGCTCAGTGGCAAAAAGTCGCTGACCATTTATTTCAGTTGTGAATGTGATGTCTTTGGAGTTGGCATAGGTCTTAAGAACACTGTGGGAGCCATTGGATTTGTCAACAGTTTCATGATCACGAACTGAAACAAGCAGAGCATATACAAGACCTGAGATTTGAGAGAGGTTAATTCGATTGGGTTGGGCATTGCCCTTGGCAGGGAAAGCACTAGCATCTACAAATCCAATATCAAGGGAGGGAATAGCCATGCCAGTTGTCTTAACCTTTTCAATGACAGTAGCGAAAAGCTCATCAGAAACATTAATAGCATGCATGTAAAGGCGAGGAGAAGTAATAGAAATAACAGGAGTTGTTGCACCAAGACTGAAAGTTGTGATATTTTGACCAACATGGGCAAGTGTGGCATTAGCAGTATCACCAAGACCATCATCTTCTGTCTTATCAGCAACTGTCCCACCAACAACAGGGAGAGAGCGACCACCATAGGAAGTTTCAACATAACCCTTTCCAGCATCCTTAAACCAAACAGTAACAACCATTTCACCAGATAAAGCACCAAGGGGAAGGTAGTGATTTAGCCAAGGCACAGGGATTTCAACAAAGAATGAGCCACCAAGGCGGTTGGTTCCATGAGCAGGGATGCCATGAACCATGCCCATTGATCGCTTCTTTTTAGCTAGTTGATCCTCCGAATAATAGACCAGGGGGAAATGAGCAAGGAAATCAGATGGAATATGGTAGGTGTAAGATCCATAGGTAATTTCAAGTCGCTGAACTAAAGCACCAACTGGGCGAGTGTATCCATTGCGAACTAGGTCAGTATCACCAGCAAACGTGATGGCTGGAAGGTCGAAAGCAAGTTCGAGTTTTCCACAGAAATTGTAGCGAGGTAGCTTGAAGGAAATGCGATTTCCAACATTATTCTCAAAAGTATTGCTGGGATTCACAACAACTAGAACTGGCTTAGATTTGGATTCGAGACCAAGCATAAGGGAGTTATCCAGGAAAAAGGCTTTCGCCTCTTCTGGGGTTGTTAGGGCTTCTTTCAGCGAAAGTCTTTGAAGAGTGGAAGTGATATCCATTATATTCTCTTTTATTATACTGCAACATAAAAAATCTACCAATGATCCTTAATTTATGCGAAGTTTGTAATAACTGGATAGGAAGGGTGAAGCTGTGACATTCGCATCTTGAAGTATTCATAAACTGGGTCCCCAGCTGGCTCATCACCATAGCGAATTTCAAAGGTAAGATGAACAGGTTGACCCTCAAAATCAATTGGTTCATTAATAGCATTTACAATATCAACCGAGAAAGTGGATAATCCAACCTTTTTATTATAGTATTTGTAAAGTGGGTGAGCTTCTGTTGAATTGTAAACAACATGCTCACCATAGTCTTTATCAGGGACCACTATTTTGTGAAAGTAACCAGTCAGAAGACCATCCCCACATTGCACCAGATCACCCAGCTCCTTTACTCTCACAAACAAAACACTGTCCCTGGTCTTCTCAGGCTCAAAAGAAGATATAATGCCATTCACGCGACCACCAGTAAAGATTCCATCAGTGAGAGCATCATAGACCTGTGATTGGATTTGGGAGTTACCATATCTTCCAGGATCAAGACCCAGCAGTCTAGCTGAACTCAACAGCTTTTGGATTGTTTGTTGGCTTGGGTTCACAGCTACTGAGAAAGCCAAGTAAAATGGTACTGCTGAGTGGAATATAATTCGTTTCAGTGATTCATCCCATTTGCAGCGAATGGATGGTTGGGGATTTCTGCCTTCGAATTTAGAGTTAATTACATTCACCAGTTGCTGGTGGCTTTGGATGGGGTGTTTCGACTTATAATGAATTGTTTCCATTGTTCATAGTCAGCAGCTGGGCGAACTGTTGGAATTCCTGAGCTTCCAGCTCCAGGAGTTTGTTCAGAATAATAAATGCTAAATGCATTGTCAACTGTCACATCTCCTGCTTTGGTTTCACCACTCACCATAGGGATACTGTTATAAAATTCGGCTGAGACCAGTCTCACAGCCCTCACATTCTCATAACTACTGGGAGTCTAGCCACAAAGCTTGATGTGGGACCATCACCAGAGATTGTATTAAATGAGCTAACCTCGATGTAATCCACAGGCATTCTTCTTTTATCTATATTTATATATTAAAATGAACCGGCTCGTTAATATTGATAGCAGGGATAGAAGCCAAGGACAAAATGAAAACTCTTACAGGGTCACCCTCACAACTCCAGTAGAGAGACCAAGGGAATGTAGGGTTCTCTATGCAGAGATTCCAAACAGTATCTATAACAGTGTGGGAACTGATCATCTAACAGTTCAGTTTAATTACCAAGATGGTTCATATAACCAAGTGATCACACAACAAGTGTATCCCTTCCCAGTGGCTACATCAATCAGGGTCATTTTGGGGTCACACACCCTTATAATTATGGGCTGAACTATTCAAGCTTCCAAACTATTGCAGGCAAAACAGTAGCTTTTGAGTTCAAGATATTCTACAACCCAACAACCTATAAAGTGGAGTTTTACAGTAACCATGAGTTTCGTTTTATTGCAAGCAACCAGAGAATAGGAAAGCTTTTGGGTGTAAGTTCTACTGAATACACCACTGGGTATTATAGCACTCCTCCTGTTGGTGGATCTCCCTATCGACCTGAGAACCTTTTAAAGTATGATGGCAAACCTATTACACCTGATCACCCAGCATGGGGAATCACCTTCTCAGGACCCAGACTCTCCTCTAAGCCCTTGCAATATTATTTTGACAGCAGGAAGATGTCTGATATGAATGCTGAGCAGTATCTGTACATGCATATTAAAGAGCTAGCCCCTTTTGCCAGCAGACACAATATAGTTCCGAAATCGCAACCACATAACCAGGGGGCAATCCTTAGATTGCAATTGAGTAAAGATATAGGTGGCTATGTTTACCATAGTGGTGAGCATGCCGAATTTATTCAAATAAATGACAGAAACCTGGTGATAAGGGAACTCACAGTTGAATTTAAAGATTACTTTGGTGAACTGATTGATATGAATGGAATCGATAATTCTTTTCAGTTGGAGTTTATCGAATAAAGGCACCTGTAAAGTCAACTCTCATTGTGGGAGCATTCACATACACAAGGGGATAAATGCGAATATACCTTATTCTCAGAGAATAACCTATGTAAAAAGCATCCTTGATGCTGAGAGGAAATCCACTCAATAGAGCCACATCACCTGAGTTGTGAGCATTGTTAATGTTCTCACAGACATATATTTTGTTTTGCCCATCTGATCGAATAAAAGACCAGTTGATCCCATCAGTGGATGTTGCCACATTGAAAGTCTTAATAAAAGCATTGGTGTCCCCTGATCCATAGGCAATCACAGAAGAGAGTTCAAAAGTATATGGAAAAGCAACTTGAAGGTATTCAGTGGGGGTTTCCCATATCTGCTCAGGAGCATAGGCTCCAGCTTCCCAGCCAAATGCTGAAGGTCTAGCCATGAAAGGCTCTTTACCAGTCACAGAGGATGAGGCAGTGAAGGCATCATCTGCAAGCTGATACCAATTAGCATCCAAAGGTGGTGATGTAGTGAGAGTGGATGAAATGTAAGCCTTTGTAGGGTTCTTTAGTTCATAGTTTGCTACTAAAAGGCTGCAAAGCTTATTAATCATATCATTGTTTGCTGCTATGTAAGTTTCAGTGAAGGAAAGCATGTCTGGGATTTTAGATGTGTCATCCAGGGAGCTTACTATGTGATTTGGAAGAGGTACTGATAGCCTGTAATATCTCCCATAATCCTGATCATAGTTGTAGGGTAACAACTCCTCCATCTTATCAAGGGCAGAAAGCTCACTTGCAGCCATGAGCATGTTAATCAATGGGCTTCCATCTGTTGAGGCAATCCATGAGAGAATGCCCCAGCTGTTCACAGTCTCATAAGCATAACCCACATAATCAGACTCTAAATGTGGGTCCACCTCACCACAAGAGATACTTATTACTATAATATCATCATCATCACTGTAAATCTTCTTTGCATGGCTGTAACCACACACACTGGGATTATTGTTTCCCGAAATGGCACCATCAATGAGACAGACAAATACTCCCCGATTGAAATCAACAATGCTTACAGGAGAGAAATATGTAGGAGCAGCAGAGGTAGCCCTAGCAGCAATCTTACAAGGCATAAAGTTGTAATTGTTATCATTTGTGATAAATATTGGTTTCATATTCTGAGTATCAAAGGATGTGATTACAATGTCCTTTAGGGAATCCTGTATTAGTGATTCACCAGTAACTGAATTGATTGCAGTCTCCAAGGGTCCCACATCATACTTTGTATTAAAAAGGGCATTTTCGATTATATTTCGAGGATTTGCGAAAATCAAGGGCAGTTGAGTTAGGTAAATATTGTGTAAATCGTTTGCTGTGAGTTTAGGTTCACCTGGTTTATCAGGATGCCTTATATTCAAACCGATTGCAATGATCCCACCAGTGGAAGTTCCACTCACAAGATCCACAAGATCGATTATTCTCCTGCCAGTTCGATTTTCGATTTCTTTGAGCAGCCTGGTTATGATAATGCCCCTTGCACCTCCCCCTGACAAACTGAGAACTACTTTGAGAGGCATCTTTTACTTATCAGGAATTTTATAAATCCATATAGTAAAAGCCATGAGCTTCAATTACCCACCCAATCTAGAAACCATTCAAGATGATAATGCAAGCAGCACCAAGCATGTGAACTTTGATAATATTAAAGTAAAGGGTTCAGTTTCAATTGACCACAGCTCTGATAATTCATCAAAGACTCAATCAAGGGAGCATGCTTTATCTGTGAATCAAACTGATCCAGATAAAGAGGATGTCAGTGTAGCCTTTAGTTTGGGTAATGTGAAAGCCAACCAAGTTGCAGAGATCAAAGCAACAAGAAGGAGACCTAGGAAACTGAAAACCAGTGGCACCCATCCAGATATACCTTCCAGGTTTGATAGTGGTCGTTTGGTTTTCAATGTTCAAGATGAGCAGGGCAAACAGAACACAGGTTTGCGAATTTACAATGAGGGCAGCACTCCAAAAGCAGAGGTCCCCCAAGTATTGCAAGTGGGTCCCATTGCCAATACAAATCAGGTCTCCTACACAAATGATGTCTACCCCAAGGATATTACATATGACTTTGCAAGAAATGAGCCTTTTGGGTTCTTTACTCCAAAAGATGTCCATCAAAAAAAGCCATCAATTACAATCAACAGTAGCCCCAGTCAACCAGTAGCAATCCATTTGCATCCTGATTTAGTCGAAATGGATAGGCACCTTTTGCCTTTGTATAGCAATGTGAAAGACCTTGGAATTCGAACCAGGCAATGGCGAAATATCCATGGCAGCAATGTGTATGCAAATGGAGAGAAGCTTGTTAGTGAGAAAACTCTAAGGGAAATCATTGAGCATTATGGTCCCAATGGACCTACTGTCCCATTCCCTATTCCATTTCCCAATGGCCCACCCGATCTAACACCAAAGAAACAGCCTGGAAGAGAATACACAGCAACTGAAGATGTAGCCTTTGGGCAGCATATTGTTAGTTGGGAGCAAGTTCGCAATAAACCTATAATTGAACCCAGAAAGCAAATAGATGAGCAGTATTTACCTCCTGAAGTCGATATATTAGAGCTTGATGAATATCAATTCGTTCCAGATGAGGAAGAATATTTACCAGATGGTTTTGACCCACAAGAATATGAATATGATCAGTTTGACCCCAATGAGGAGGAGATACTACCAGATGGCTTAGATCCCCAAGAGTTTGAGTATGAGCAGAACTATGAACCTGATGAGGAGTATTTGCCAGATGGGCATGATCCACCAGCTGTTGATTATGAGCAACCTTATGAACCCCATGAGGAATTATTACCAGATGGATTTCGACCTGAGATCTGGGAGTTCTTTCCTGATTATGAACAAATTAATAATAAACCTGCAAAGTATCCCCAGAGGATCACAATCATGATTGGGATGAGATCTTAGGCAAACCTCAGAAGTATCCACCAGAAGATCACAGGCATGATTGGGGTGAAATTGATGGGATTCCAACTGAGTTCCCACCAAGCAAACATGAACATATTTGGGATGAGATCAATGACCAACCAGAATTCGCAAAGGTGGAGCCTCTTGATAACTTGGGGGTTTCTCTTTACCAGACTTGTAATATCCCTGAAAGAATCTTTTTGAATGAACACTATGTACATGTGAATGGGACACTTGCAAATTCAGCTATGAGAGGACCACTTCATATTAGGACATTACCAGGCTCTTTTGAAACCCCACCACCACCAGGAGCAACCATACCAAATATCTTTGTGTCAAGCTACATGGAGGCTGACATTCCCACAGATACATTCAGAGTCCCAACAGACCCAGCAACCTACCAAAATTACAACTCTGCTATACAGGTTCATGTAGCAGATGTAAGCAGCTTAGATGGCTCAAGACCAATGATAGTTTTCAGTCGAGATAAGTATTCCTACATTCCCATAGTGGGAACTGCAAATGATAATTATGGAAGGGCAGAGCTTGCATGGATTAAAACAGATTATGGTGGGGTTCTGGAAGCCAATCAAAGAATGGCTGCAAAAAACATACACAATGAAAATATTTCGAGAGTAGTCACAGAGGATTATTTAGAAGAGCAAGGATATATTGATGAAGGTGAACTCACAAATATTCTTTCTCTTTTTGTGATCAAAAATGACACAAATCTTACAGTCACTTCCAATATCTACACCAGTAACCTTTATACAAGTAACATTTTCACAAGTAACCTATGGGCAAGTAATATTTACGGGAGTAATCTAGAAGTTGACTATTTGACTGTGAATATTGAAGCAAATCTACCAAATCATCCTACATCCAATGTAGTTTTAGGTTGGATCGATAACCACACCCACACAAAAGATGAAATAACAGATTTTGCACATGAGCATTTATGGGAGCATATAACAAATCCACCATTAACCTTCCCACCGAGTTCTCATGAGCATTTATGGGAGCATATAACAAATCCACCATTAACCTTTCCACCTGATCCACACAGTCATGATTATTCCCAGATCACCAACTGCAATCACAGACACCCTTGGAGTGAAATCGATCAACAACCAGTGTTTGCACAGTTGAATGCAATCGGAAATGTTTTCAATGGAGTCACACTTTACCAATCGAGTAATACACCTGAAAGATTGTATTTGAATGATCATTATGTTAGTCTCAATGGGACTTTTACAGGTCAAACAGGCACTCCAATGGTGGGAACTCTTGCAGTAAGATTACCCAGGGATCCAATTGTAAATGGAGTTTATGATGGCGATTTTAATGTGGGTGTTAATGATACTTTCCCCAGTATCTATGTTACAAATTATCACCCAGGTGAAACAGGACAAGTAGCCGATTTTTCAGCAGCTATTCAAATAAACGTTACAGATCAAAGCGCATATGATGGAGCAAGACCTAAAATTGTGTTCACAAGGGAGAAAGTTGTAAACTACCTTCCTGTTGCGGGACAACCCACAGATGATCATGGAAAATGCGAGATTGCTTGGATTAAAACGACATCAGGTGGAGCCTTAGAAGTCAATCAGAGGATGGCAGCAAAGAACTTACACAATACCACCCTTTCAGGAGTAGTGACAGATGATTACCTTAACAATAAAGGATATCTGACCTCAGCCAGTTTAAATAGCTATGCAACAGATGCAGAGTTGACAGCAGCTCTTGGGAATTATTTACCTCTTACAGGTGGAACTGTTAATGGAACTGTGAATGCTACCACTCTACAAATTGGGGGAACCACAATACCAAAAGGTTATGATTTCGACCAATTAGATGTTATTTCGACAGACAGATCTCCAGATAACTGGACTGTTACATGGGCATCAAGAACAGGGCAAAATGGTTGCTACACCACACCACAAAACGATGAAGATTGCAGTGGTTGTTGGATGAGATGGCTCATTCCCACAGGTATGAAATCATTTTATATCCAGCACATGCCTTGGTATAATTGCAGATATTTCGATATCTATGGGCAAACAACTAATGGATATCAACATTTCTTAAAACGAGTAAATGCCTATCAGGGAATTCAACAGGTGAATCAGGATGGAACACATAATACAATCTTGTTTGTCTCTATCAATTGCGAGTTTTACAAATATATTTATGTTCAAGGTCGAAAAGGTCGCATTCATCTCACAGGTGTTTTTGGGTGGAGCAGACAGAGAGCAACAGATAATGAATTGGGCATGATCTCTTGGGATAATGTATTTAGTAAACCTGATTTTGCAGGCACTTATGCAACAAAGGCAGAAGTCCCTAACGTTTTAGGTGATCTATTGACAGTGAACTCTGTGGACTGGCACAAATCAACAGATAATATTCCAAGGTTTTGGTTTGGTAGTGGGAATACAACATATATTCGAGGGTATGGGAATGGTGAAGGTGTCTCTATCGAATTTAGAAACTCAGGAGATACAGCATTATTAAAATCTTATGACAATGGTAACCTTTGGGTAAATAATACCATTACAGCAACCACTATAAATGCTACTACAAATCTCCAAATAAATGGTAATGCTGTTCCAAAGTTTCACACAGGAGATGCCTCAGTTGCAGGTAGTTCTCCATATAATTATTCTTCTGGTTGGAATTTCGGGTATGGATCATCATGGGATCCATATTATAATTATGGTGGGTATGCATTTAATAATGAAGTTGATGACCAAACTTCTTCCGCTTGGATAGAATACAATATACCCGATGGTTTACACACAGGAACAGCATATTTAACATATTTACCTTGGGGGAACTGTCGATTGTTTGAGATTTGGGGAATTAATCGACAAGGAAATGGTATTTATATTACAACTGTCAACAGTTACAACCCATATAGCACCTCAGCAGATGGTAACCATAGTGGTGTAAATAATGTTCAAATCCATCTTGGAAATCGTTTTATTCGCATTCGGATTTATGCAAAAGTTGGAAGGGTTCACATTATGGGTATTAGTTTTATGAAAGTATGGAATGGATCCAGTTATGGTGGTCACACAGGTTTTATCCACTGGGATAATGTTTATAGTAAACCTTCTATGCTTACATTAACAAATGTGACTAATTCGATAGGAAACATTACAGGTTTTGATACTTGGAGTGGAACAGGTTCTTACAGCTTATCATTTAGTGGATCTTGGACAACAGGTTGGACACCAACCTACACAAATCCAGTCGATGGATTTTATAGTAACATTTCAGGCGATGAAACAGATGGTGGTTGGGCGCAAATTGAAGTCCCAGCCAATATGAAAACATGTCATGTTCAGTATATGTGTTGGACAAATTGCAGATATTTTGATATTGGAGGTTATCGAAATGGGAGGTGGCATCACATTATGAGGGTGAATTGCTACCAAGCCGTTTCAAATAATTACGATTCAGATTGGCATGATGGCTTAACATGGACTTCTTTCCATTGTGATACATTCTCCCATGTAAGATTTGTTGCAAGAAAAGGGAGATGTCATATTGGTATGATTGGATGGACAAAAGAAAAAGGAAGAACAGCCCCAGCAAATGGTTTTATAAGTTGGGATAACGTTTTTAGTAAAGATGAACGCACAACTTGGGCAACCGGAACTTGGATTACTTCAAGTGAAGGTTATTCAAGAATATATTTCGGTTCAGCATCAACTACATATATTAGAGGACATGCAACAACAGTAGTAGAATTTAGAAATACGTGGGATACACATGTAGCATTTATAAATGATGATGGATACATGTGGGTTAGAAACTATCTCGGACAAGGTAGCGATAGAAGATACAAAACCGATATTAAAAAGATAACTGGCGCTCTTTCAGCAATAGAGAAATTAGAAGGAGTGAGTTTTAAACGAATCGGAAGTGAAAAAGATGGAACAAGATTAGGTTTAATTGCGCAAGATGTGCAACAGGTAATACCAGAAGTTGTGAGAGCAAAACAAGACGATGGCTACTTAGCTCTCGAATACACCGGTTTAATTCCAGTTCTCATAGAAGCTGTAAAGGAATTATCCCAGAAATGCAAATATTTAACACAAACATGTGAAAATCTCCAAAGTCAAATAGACCAAATTAAAAATGTCACAGTATAATAAATGGCGACCTATCCACTTGGTGGAACCACCTATTCTACTGAGCCTGTTGCGCTTTCTTTTGATACAATCACCCTTGTAAACGCATTACAAACAGTTGAAAAAACGATTCAGCAAACTAACAAGCTCTCACCAGTTGTAAATGAGTATAAAAACCTCTTGGTTAATGTCCTTGCTCAAGCTGCATATGGTGACCCTGTTGCTAAATACAATGAGTGTGATAACAACATTAAAGCAATGACATCCAACCTGCAAGTTCTTTCAACTGTTTACCAATCCCTTGGATCGAATTTAATCACTTTGGCTTGATGGTAGTTTATTTTTCTTTCCTTCTTAGTAAAAGAAGCAATGGGTGAATATAATCGAGTTCAACTGCCTATATATTCCCTTGGATCCCCTGCAATGCATTTTCGCCAGCATGAAGTAAATGATGAGGTTCGTGGCTTAGAATCCACAGAGAGACCCAATTCCAATGGTAACTCCTTTGATAAGAATTCGATTATTCGAGTTAAAGAGCTGAGAGCTGATAAGAATTCTGGTGTGGTTAAAACAACTCGACTTCTTGTCACAAATGCTAACTTTTTCCAGCCTACAAATGGAGGTCCTGATGCTTACAGTGTTGATCTGAAAGCCCTGGATTTCGATAAGAATTCTGCAGCTCTTACTGTGAGATCAGGAGGAGCATTTATTGGGGGTGGCTGCAGAGTTTCAGGTCAACTCTCATCCTCAATTTCGTATAATGATGTCCCAGATACTCTTGAGCAGAATGTTGAAGACCCCCAACGAATTCGATTATATATACCAGTTGCACAACAGCCACTTATTCAATTTTACCAAGGTTATACTGTCACACTTGAAAACTCTGAATTGATTGAAGGAACCAAAAGAGTAATGAGAGGGCTGGTCATTCCTTCTGCAATGCTTTCTTTATGTAGAGCCAACAATAACCAGCCAGGTCACAGATACAATTTCAGTGTTCAGGGATATGATCATTTTGGCACAGGGTTCTGTGTTTATAATAACAATTTCACCTATGATCTGTTTGTTACAGATATTGGAAAATATACAATTACAGTTATGGGTATCAGAACAGATATAGCTGCTGTCTCAGCTCTTAGAGGTGTTACTCCTGATACTCTTTCTCAAACAGGGTTTTACATGGAGCCAGATGTGATTGATGAACCCACCCCATAAAAGATATATCCCTTTAATGTAAAATGGCTGAGCAACCCCCACTTGAACGAATTATTACACCACAGCTATCATTAGCTGCCCCAGCAAACCATGTTCTGCAGCATGCTACTTTTGATGATGTGGAAGGTCTCCAATCCACAGAGGTCCAACCTACAATGAACACCTTTGGTTCCACCCACAAACTGAGATTACAGGAACTCAGATGTGATAAAAATAATGGTATAGTTAAGACAACTAAGCTACTTGTCACAAATGCAAACTTTTCTGCTCATTATGGAGACCCAGATAGCTATGGAGATCCTCTGTCTACTTATTCTTTTGAATCTAGGTCTGGAGCTATTAACTGCAAATCGGGGGGAGCTTATATTGGTGATGGTCTTAGGGTTGGTGGGGCTGTTGGAGCGCCTCTATTTGTGAATGATCAACCCAATCCCATTGATCCCAACACAAGAATTCGAACCTATGTCCCCAGTATGAATGCCCCATACATTATAAAGATATTCCCCATTGTTGTAAATGAACAAACAGCAGTAGTAGACTCTCTTGTTGAGATTGGTGACCACTACAAGGTTGTTGTAGATATTCCACCAGATGTATATGCTGTTTGTCAAGTTGAAGGTGGAACTCCCAACTTTGCAGTTGTGATCACCCCATATGATAATTTCGGAATTGCTTATCATGGAGTCAATTTCGGTTTGGAAGACTATCAGTTTCTTGTGAGAGCCACCAAGTTTGGTATCTACAAGTGTGTATTATATGCTGAGAGAACCGATTTTATTGCAAAGCAGAATACCTATGCTGAGTACTATGGGACAAATCGATATTTCCCCATTTTTGGGCAGGATACTGCTCCATAAGAATATTGGGTATATATAGAGTATGGATACTAAAACAAAAAAGTTTATTGATGCTGCTATGACAGTCCATGGTAAAGATAAATTCGATTACAGTGAGACACATTACATCAAAGCTCAAGAGAAAGTATCTGTTAGATGTTTGCAATGTAACAAGGTGATCCTAACATATCCCTTTAATCATGTGAAGGGATCAGGCTGTAGGGACTGTAATAAAAGAAAAAGTCAAGCACATAGGAAAAGGGCTACTTCATCAATTAGAGTAGAGTATAGGGATGTTTGCATTAGGTTCGATTAGGTTTAATTAATTTTTCTAAGGTATTCTTAATGGAGACTAAATACAGAGGCTTTCATGTTATGCTTGATTACAAGGCTAAATCAGCTATTGCAACAGGACATGAGCATGTGAGCTTCCTAGGTAATTGGATTATGGGAACCCTTGAACAAGCTATATTGAGACAAGGTATTAGGATTGTTCATAAACATTGTGAAATATTTGATGGCAAAGTATCACCTCCTGGTTTTGCATTGGTTCTGCTATTAGATGAAAGCCATTGTACAGCTCATTGTTATTCCAATGAAGGCATGTTAGCAATTGATATATTCAGTTGTGGTAAAGAAGCTCAGCATAAAACACAAGCAGTTGCTGATGAGATCGATAAAACAATGAATTTCCTCACATTTGAGAAGACTGAAAGACATAAACATGATAGATTTCCGTTTTAATGGGTTTCTATAATGAGTTTTGAAAGGATTCCTTTGTTTTCTAACAATAACATTGATCAGCTATTGTAACAAAAGGACATAATATATCCTTTTACTACAGTAGCTTTCTACAATGATTATTTTCCGGATTCCGGACATTTTTTACAATAGACATTCTACTGTATGATGTAGCCGAAATATGAATGCACCCTACACAATCAAGTGTAAGATTTCGAATAGTGTTCGATTTCCTTACACTAAAACTCAGCATCTCCCCTTGATTCCCCCTATAATTAAAGTGGACTCAAGGTTGACTCATATTAATCGATAGTATATGGATTTTGTTACGAATTCAATGCAAGGGTTGACTAAGTGGGTTGAGTTGACTCAAATTTCACAGGAAATAACAATGAATCAGAGTATAAAATGCATTTTTAGAATCAACTACACCAACTAACACTGAGATTTTAACAATATATGAGGTCCTTACTGAATATGGTATGTGTCACAGGTGTCACAGGTCTATCCCAAAGTTTCTCCTATAAAGAGTAAATTTTCAAAAGTTTGGGATGGACCTGTGACACCTGTGACACTCGATTATTTCATTTGTTTATTCAAGTAGAATTACATAGATAAACTTCTTACTTATTGTTACTGAGTTTTTCATTATAAAAGAGGATCTTACCATAAATGGTGTTGTTCACAGGTGTCACAGGTCTATCCCAAAGTTTTCACATATATAAAAATCAACTATCAAAAGTTTGGGATTGACCTGTGACACCTGTGACACCTGTGACACCAATTTTCTAAGGGTCCCCCCTTAGACTAATTAAAACATGATAATAACATATCATTTTCATGTATAATTAAGATTGGATTCAATAAGAGATCGATTTGTTAATATAAACAAATGAATCATTTATGGATCTTAATCGAGTTTAGCGATATATTTCCGATTAAATGAATTAAATTTAATTAAATTTAATCGAGAAAGTACATGAATATAATATCGATTAAATCAATTAACTTTTAGACCAATCACACATAGTAAAATGCGGAGTTTTAACCAGAGGCAAGATCTAATTGAGATTCAGTTATATTATTCGGAAATATATACAGATTATCGATAGACTCAGTAAGACTAATCGGAAAATAAGAGAAATTTACGATAAAATATCGAAAAGAATACAAAATAATCGAAATAAATGAATATTCGATAAGATATACACAGATTATCGATTGATTGAAATAGAATATACGAGATATATCAACAAAATCAATTAAGATAAGCCGAGGGTTAAAACTCCGCATTTTACTATGTGTCCTATTCGATAGCCTACTGAATCGCACGGAGGACACGGAGCTGGGCAGAATCATTGGCTCGCTGAGAAACGGGGCGGCAGGGCCCTCGGGCCTCTCGAATGAAATGATTAAGATGCTGTGGAGTGACCCTGTCCTCCCCAAGAAAACGCTCGAAGAGCTGAAGAAAGCGGGCCTGGACACCTCGGCCCTCCAGTCCGAAAACAGAACGCCAACCTGCAGGCGGCTTCTACTGGTGACGGTCAACCTGATTCTAGAGCTCGGAGCTGTTCCTGAACCTCTGCTCTACGGAAATATCTGCCTGATCCCGAAGAGCGGGGAATGGGACGGGCACCCTGACAACGTCAGACCGATAACACTGCAAGAATGCGCCCTGAAACTGGTAACAGCTCTTCTCACGGATAGACTCTCCAGGATCATCCGAAAGAACGAACTACTGAAGGGCGCAAACTACGCCTTTACACGTGGTAAATCGACGGACGAGCCGCTCTACATGATGCGCGCATTACTTGAAGATGCGAAACAGTTCTCTAAACCGATCTACCTGCTCCTCCTTGACATCCGTCGAGCCTACGACAGCGTGAGCTGGCCCAGCATGGCGATGGCCCTCCGCCGCCTCCGCATCCCTGAGAAGTACATTCAGCTGTACGAACAGCTCACGACGCGGCGCAAGGCATCGGTCCTCACCGGGTACGGCCCACCGAACGTTCGATGTCGAGTGCGGGCTTCCCCAGGGGGTACGGAATCGCCTATCCACTGGCTCATCTTTTACGATGTCTTCCTTACGGCCCTGCGCGAAGTCAGCGCGGCGGAGGTACAACATACCGCATGGGGCCCGGATCGCACCTCGCCCGGCCCCCCGCCAGCTCACCGCCTCCGGGCTCACCTCCCCGACGTTGACTCGCCAGGGCAGGCCTACGCGGACGACACCGTGCTCATCAGCTCGTCCGCGCGGGGGTACAACTGCATGCGGACCTGGTATCGGAATTCTTCTGGATCCACGATATCGCCCTGAACGCGAAGAAGACTGAGTTCACTTATAACAACGTATCTCCCGAGCCCAAACGCCCTCCTTGGCCGCCTGGGGCTAAGGAGCGTGCGCACCACGTCCTGCCTCCGACGAAGCCCTTCAAGTTCCTGGGGGTCTGGTTTACCGCGGACCTAAATTGGAGGCATCAGTTCGAAGCGGTCTACACGATAGCGCAGACCGCCTGCGCGATCCTCAAGAAAAAGAAGCTCACCGCAAAGGAAGCAGTGTACATTGTGAACAGCGTACTCATCCCGCGCATCACGTACGCCTGCAAGGTTGTCGCGTACACCGAGCGCCAGTGCGCCCAGATAGATACCCTGTGGATGACGCTAGTCAAGCATCAGGCGCGCCTCCGCCGCTCGGCGCCAACGCCCTAATATGGAGCCGCGGATTCTATGGGCTGAAGCGCCTGGCAGACGAGCAGCTCGCCATACACGTCCTAGACGAAACAATCCGCGCGAACCACCCGACGCTTCGCCCGTATCTCCTCCACCGCGTGTTCGCGGCGCAGGAAAAGCTATGCCTTCCTCTCCCCCGTACTGCTATCCGAACCTAGATCCAGGCCCGGCCCTCCGGCGCGATCATCTAGCCCTCGCTATAGCCCGAAATATGAATGCGGAGGGCTACATCCTCGACTCGGGAAGGTCGCACCTGACTCCGGCCCTCCCGCATCCTCGACTCGAACGAAGATTCGTCCTCACTACGCTTCTACCGCCAGCCCTCCTCCGCAGCGCCGCGCCGTTCCTGTGGGAACACGATCTGCTGACGGCGGCGGACATCACGGGCCCGGACGGGCGCACCGTTCTGGACTGGGCGAGCCTCTGGGCAGCGGCCGCGTCCGCCAGCGTCTCAGCGGGCGCCGTCGTGGTTCCAGACTTCCTCCGCGCAATCTGCGAGCCCGTCCCGCCGAGGAAGCTCCCACGCTCCCTGCGCTTCCCCATGCACGTGCTCAAGCAGGGGCGCGGCGCCAGCAGACGCTTTTCGAAGCGAACCTGATGAGCCCGCCGTACGTGGAGGGACAGTTCGCCTGGCACCCGCAGGGCTACCTGACGCGCATCGTTAGCAAATGGGAGGAGCGCGATGAAGACGATGGGCGCCTCCACGTGTACGTCCGCCTGGAACATTGGATCTGGCGCGACCGCACGATCCGCGACGGCGACGGGGAGGGCGCCGCCCGATTCTACAAGTGCACGATGCTCAAAGATGAGTGCGATGCGCGGTACACGACGGACGATGCGACAGCCAAGGCGGCGCGCCAGCGCTGCGACCACTCTGAGCCGGAGTCAGGCGCCTGCCAGTGGACGAGGACTCCATCCACATTCACCCGGCCGCCTCCTCGAGCTAATCACCCCGGCGACCCGCACGTGGAAGCACGAACCGTACGCGGTTGTGAAGCTAGAGAGTCAGGAGTGGTGGACCGAGTTCCGCACGACGCTCTTCCTTCCTCCGTGGGAACGCGATTGGATTACGAAGCGGATCCCTCCGCGCAGCCCCAGCCGCCGTCGGGCTACAAGCAACGCCGCCCGGGTACAGTGCCACCGCGCACCGCACCGCCTGTATACCCGGATCGCCAGCCTCTCGAGCACTTTCTCATCGACCCGGAGCCCCTAGCCGACCCGTTCTGGAACCTCGTAGCCCAGGAGCTTCGCCGCGAGGAGCTCCCGCTGCCCGGCCCCGAGAGTGGCGGCGACCGATGCCAGCACAACGGGTTCGGATCCGAGGCGGCGCTAACGGCTTACGCGGGTGTCTGGACCGGGACCACGAGCAGAACGCGGCGCACTCCCCAGCGGATCGGCAGCGGGAAGCCCAGCGCCGCAGCGAAGGTATACAGCTGAAAAACCAGCTGCTGCGTGAAGCCGATGCATGCGCAGAAGATGACGCCCCACAGGCGGCGGCCCTGCGGGAGCTCGCCGAAGCCATCCCCACGGACGGCAGCGACTTCTTTGTCGCCCCGTGCCCGGGCACTGTCAACAACAACAAAGGCGAGCTCCTCGCCGTCCTCACGGCCTTCTTAAAGTCGCCCGAGGCTGCACAGTTAAGACAGACAGCTCGACGGCGATGTCACTCATCCGCCGCTCTGTCCTGCACCGCGCTGACTCGACGGTCCGCAGCGGCCTTCGCACCAACTTCTCGCACCATCTGCGAGCGGCTGCAGAAGTCCATCAGCACCGCAGAGCCCTCGCCGCCGCCGCCGGAAGGCCACCCGCCGAGGTCCGCGTACAGAAGGTGAAGGCGCATCAGAAAGAGTACACTGACCGGCCTGCGCCTGTCGCCCGGCAGAGCCCGAGACGGACAGCGATGCGGACGACTCCGGATCGTACGTGTCCTACCTCTCCGCCCCGGACGACCTCCCCCCGAGCCCTCTGACGCCGAGCTTATCGCCAAATTCGGCGAGGGACAAGGGGTGTACGCCGGGCGCCCGAACCCGCTTTCGGGCGCTTATAACTACCTGTCCGAGCACATCCGTGCGCGCACTGCTCACCTCCGCCGCCGCGAGACTCGACGCATTCTCCACCAGATCGAACGTCAGACCCGCAAGGCGCGCCTGGAGGAACGCCAGCGCCGTCGAGACGCGCTCGCGGCTCTCGGGCCCACGTTCCCGCCCTCGCCGGCCTCCCGATCGCCCAACGCATGGAGAGGGTACTGAATGATGCGTACGACCGGGATAACCACCGAGCCGACCGCCTCGCCGCAGCGGCGCTCGCCCTGCACCCCTGCGCCCCGTTCTCCAAGGCCTGCAGCGATGGCCACGGCCTCAATGCCTGGGCTGACGTCGAGAGCGCCACCTGGCAGGCAGATCCCGCAGTCGCATCCGACCCCGCCGTCTCGGCTGCCGCAAAACGTGCATGGCTAGCACGGCGTGAGCCCCTCTTTCCCCCCGGCGGGTTCGAGTTCGTCCTCCTCTTCTCACCCCCCCGCAGGAGCCTGGAGGGGTACGACTCCAGCAGAGCGTACCGCGTCGAGTCCGACCCCCGGGCCCACGTCCGCGCCGTCTGCGAAATGCGTAACTTCGTGCGGCTGACGTCGCTTGAATCCTCGTGGCTCGGCGCCCCGGCCGACCGGGCACGGCTCGCGCGCGAATTCCGTAAGCAAGGCGCCTCCCGCGACGCGTCAGCCCCGTTCAATGCCCGCCTTGCGCAGCTCACCAAATTCAGCATGGAACTCGCGCCCCTCCTACCTGTCCGTGCCCGCGATGCCCACACCTCTACGGCAACATCAACCCGCAAGGCCTGTGCGTACGCCCTGGGTGCGCTCGCGTCGCCGACGCCTCCGGCGGCCCCATCCCGGCACCCCCCTGGGCACCGAGGCGCGACCCAGGAGCCGCCGCAACCGCAGACCGCGACCCCCCGCCGGCGCTCCACAGCGCGAGTCAACCCGAGACCCACGACCACGCCTTCGGCCTTTGTTCGGCATCGCAAGCGGCCCGGCTCGCTATGCAATCCAAGATTTACAACCTCCTCCACACAACGATCACCACGCAGAGACTAAAGTCGGCCGCAACGAGGTACGAGCTCCCGGACGGCCTGAAGTCGGACGGCCTGTTCCTCCGCGACCTATTTCCCGCCTTCGCCCTCGCTGACGAACGCCGCTGGCGTCAGACCGTGCACGAACGCTCGCGACCCGGGCCTGTACCCCCCACCTCCGTGCCTGTCTCTACGGCTCCCCTCCCGCTGGCTGACTCACGGACAGGCCCTTTTCACCGACCTCTCGCACGACTCGCCCCGCCTGTCCGTCCGGCTGCTCCTCCCCGCAGTCTGGTCCCGGCCCTCGAGTACCTTCATGTTCGCGCCCCCGCTGCTCGTAAATGCGCGAACGGGATCTTTGATGTACTTGTGACGGGGCTCCAGGAGATTTGGCAGGCGCGAAACTCGGACGTCCAAGCCTGGCAGCGCCGCTGTGGCCTCACGCGTCGGACTCTGACGGCGCCCCGACCCCCGCCAGCAACAGACCCCGCGGCCCGCCGAAGAAGCCGCCGCGCCCGGGAGACACGCCCTCAGCCGGACCCGAACCCGCAGCCCGCACCCGTAGTGCTGGTCAGTAGTATTCCGGTACCCCAAGCGTACCGGAACGCGCCCGTCTCCAGCCGACGGCAGCGCCAGCGCGCGATGCGCACTCAGCAGTAGGCCGGTCGAGCACAGACCGTCCAGCTTGCCCGCCCTCCCGCCCGACGCCCATGACCTGATGAATGTCGCCGCAGACAGCCCGCACAGCCCGCCCACGAACCTCAAAGCAACCTCGCGATCGGACGCCCCTCCGTGAGCTCAGCCCCCAGCTTAACCCTCCACCCCCCTGAGCCCCCAGCGCCTCACCCGCCGGAGCCCCGGCACTCACCCTTGCCCGCGGCCCCGACCCGCCCGCAGCCCAGCCCGTGGCCCCCCCTGCCGCCGTCCGAAGAGGTCCGCCTAGCGTGGGCACAGACCCGACCCGGCCCGCTAAAGCCTGCGCAGGAAGTACTCCGACAGATCTCCTCGCCGCTGCTCGGTACCTCGGGCAGCATCAACGTCACAAGGAGATCTCTCAGTCGGCTCAATGGTGAGACCTGGTTAGACGACGAGACCGTTGTCTTCTACCTCGCCCTCCTCGCCCAACTCCCTGCCCTGGCCCGCCGTCCACTAATCTTTGACTCGCTTGAGTACCCTAACCTCTCCGCGCCAGGCCGAGGCCCCAGCGCCTTCACAACAAGCTGGTAGCCCGCGGGGTCAGCCCGTTCGACTTCGATGTTCTGCTCTTCCCGATCCACTCACCGGGCCACTGGACCTTCGCTGCGATCCACGTACGTGACCGTCGAGCCGAACTCTATGATGCCTACAACCTGCCAAACGCAGAGTCGGCTCGAGAGAAGCTGGCCCCGATTCTCCGCTGGCTCCAGCTCGAGCGCCGGGAACGCAACCTCCCTCAGACGACCCCACCGCCTGGCCGCTTGCATCGGCCACCAGGTACCCCATCCCGAACAACGGGACCGCTTCAGCTGCGGTGTAATTGTCTGTGCCCTGGCAGACGCCCTGGTCCGGGGCCAAGAAGACGCGCTCACGGACCCCAACTCGCCCTTCGATGGCAGCAGCCGGTGCTGCGCCCACTGGCGCAGCCTCATCCTCACCCGAATCCTAGCCACAAGCCAACGGCCCCAGCACCCGGACCCGGCCCCAGAGGTCCGCCCCAGCCCCCTCCGGCTCCGGCTCCACCCCGCCGCCGCGAGCCCCGGACCCCCGCCCCCCCACGCCCCGCCCCGCCCCCGCCTCGCCTCGCCCACCTCCGACAGGCCGACCGGAGGCGACAGGCCCTTCCTCCCGACTAGGTGCCGGCACAGCTCGACCCGGTAAGGGCCGCGGCAAAGGCCGCGGCAGAGGGACGACCGTGGCGATGCGCCCCTCCAATCCTACTTCCGGTCCGCGGTCGGTCTCTCCCCCGTTCTCCCCGGCCCCGACTCGCAACTGCCCCCTCCCCTCCGGACTCCCCGCCGCCCCCGCCCCCAGCGGACCCTCCGCCACCCCGGCCCCTCCCCTCGCCCGCCCGACCGGCCCCTCCACCGTCCCCGGCCCCGTCTCCCCCCCCCTTCCCCCCAGCCCCTCCCCCCACACCCCCCAGCCTCCTCCCCCTCCCCGCAGCCCAGCCCCGCTACCCGCCGCCTCACGCGCCGCGAGCGTGAGCTGGCCGCCCTCCGTGACTCGGCCGGCTTCACCTCCGCCCGCAACAATCTTCTTGCACGTGGAGACCGCGGAGCCCGACGTGCAGGTCCGGCTGTCCCAGCCCCTGATCCACAGGACCGCCCCCCCCGGACCCCCCGCCTCGGTGAACCTCTCTGACCCCCCACACCGCCGTCACCCGTCGAACCGCAAGACCGGCCCCGCCCCGCCAGCCCCGCGCCCCCGCCGCCGGGCCCCCCACCACCGCCGGCACCGCCCTCGGTCCCGCACCACCGCCCCATTCGAGTTTTCCGCCCGCGCGCGCCAGCTCCACCCGAGGCACTCCCGCCCCAGACCGATGTCCCCTCTGCCTACACCCCTGGGCCGTCACCGCCGCCTCCACCGAGCCCCGTACCCCCTTCTCTGCCCCCAAGGTACCACCCCCTGCTCCACCGCGGCGACCTCATCCAGTCCCTCCTCATCTTCGGCCTCTCCCCGCTGGGCTACAGACCCTGAGCCCAAAGTGTGCACTCCCTGCCCGCGCGCGCCGGGCTGACGCCACGCTCGCGCTTGAGAGGCCCACTCCTGGAGGAGAGCAGGCCCCTCGGGCGTGGCCTGCCTGCCCGCGCCAGGTCCGGTCCCGCCCGCGCAGGTGCAGGCTGCCACGCCGCTGGCAGCCTGCAGGGCGGGACCCGCCGCCGGATGGGGGCCCCAACCCCTCCCCGGGGCCCGCGCCCGGCGGCGCTCGCACCGCAGAGGCGGTGCGCAATAAATCCTCCGGGGCCCTGCCCCAATAAACTCTCCGGCCCCAGCTCCCCACCCCCAACCCCACCCCCCCAATGGCCGCGCTCGCGCGGCCGCTGGGGGAGGCCCCACCGAGGGCCGCAAGAGTGGCCTTAGGGGGTAGGGCTCGCAGTAGGGAGATTCCCTCGGGGTTAGTCTAGCTGGAGACCCAATAGGGGGGAGGTAAGCTAGACTTGTCGTGTGTTTGTAGGCCTAGGCCTAGGGTAGGCAGATAGCATTAGCTGTTTGTCAACTTGGGGCACCAGTCCCCTAATACACTAGGGATTACTGAAAAAAAAAAAAAAAAAACTCCCTACTTTAAAGAAAGAAAAAAGAACTTCTTAGAAGTTGGAAACTTTCAGTGTCGAAATGTTATAGCCATTGAGAACCATGACATTATGGCGGAGCGCGAAAATGTCGACCTGAACCGGTGCAGCATCAGTGCAACCGGAAACGGTCAGATCCATATACGAACTCGAACTATTGAAGAAGTCCTGATAACCCATGACCGAATTATGGAGCGAATCCTTACCATTCTTGCTGAGAACAACACCATAGACACATCCACTCTCGAAACCAAAACCAGCATTGCCTACGGTTGCACCTTTGTAATGCGATGGGATGTGGTTAGCAGCAGAAAGGAAACCAGAAATGGGTTTATTAGAGATTTCAAGCGATCGGTTGTTGTGGAAAATTTGGAACTCATCGATTTTCACAGCAGATCCAACACCGTAGAAATCGGAATGAGTGTATTTGTCCAGCTTGTTAACGTCACGAACAGTCATAAGGATTGAATGCACCAGACCGGAAACGTTAGCCAGTGTAACCTCGACCGCCTCGCCAGAATCGGCAGTTTTAAGTGATCGGGTCTTTTTGTGGATGACTTCCGTAATTGGAATGCGAATACCTCCCTGTTCATTCGCCATTTTAAGGAGAGTCTCAGCCTCCGCAGAAGCAATGTTAACGAATTGACAGATTAGCCCGCAATCACTCACGGTAACAGTTCCACCAGCAGGAACGTTAACTACCGCAGCCTCGCGAAAATCTACCTCGATGGTGGGCATATCCGCAAGAACGCAAAGGGGGAAATATGCATCGTCCCAGAAAGCAGCCGGAATTTTAACTACATATTCAGTCGACTTGTCGGTAGATTCACGGGTAGCTACGGCACCTACACCGAGCGACATATACATAGTGCTTAGCGCGGAAATGTCATTATCTACCAGAGTGTTTACAGTGATCCAATCACCAGGGATGATATACTTGAACCCACCATGGACAAAACGAACCTCTTTAATGAAAGAAGCGCCACCATTGGGAAGATCACAAGCAACACCACCACCGGTAGTAACCTTAAAGTAAAGCGAAACGCCACTTAGCAGTTGCTTGCGTGGGAGATCAAAGTAGGCGGTCGTTTTGAATCCGAAAGTGTTACCACGTGGGCGAACCTGTTCAAGGAATGGCTTATATTTGGGGTTGGTTCCGATTTGGAGACCGGGTGATAGATAAATTTGATCCGATCCGGGAGTAACGAGGAGTTCTTTAAGGGTCGTTCCAGTAAGCGCCATATCCTTTGTTTAAAATACGAAAAGAAATTTTTAAATTACATTATTAAACAGAATGACGCGTTACTATCTAAATATTGATTCCCGGGATCGGGACGATGGAACCCCAACAAACTATTCATACAAACTTCCCCATGCAATCCAAAATGTTAAAGCATGTCGCGTGACCAATTTCGAAATGTTTAATAACATTTACAATCTCAGCGAAAACGGAGCGCTTGTAACATCTACACTCGATGGGCAAGGAGCAACCAAAACCAAATCAAACACAATTTCGAAAGGGGCATACACAGCGGAGAGTTTGGTGAATTATCTAAATGCTCTACTGTTATCCCAGACATACAGTGCATCAGGAACTACATATACCCGTCATTTCAATGTGTCTTACGACTCTACCACAATGAAACTAAGGATTATTGGCGAAGCAACATTTACTATACGTTTCGGTAGTCGGATTTTAGCCAATTTCTTAGGTTTCCCGGATCCATCAATAAATGGCTCGGGTTTAGGTTATCCATCCACACCTCTTGGTTCACCTGTTACTGTTGGTGGTTTTACTTATAATCATTACCTCGACAGCGTTATACCGCTCGATCTTCTGTTTAATTCTTACATCCTTCTACATGTCGATCCACTCAAAGGAAACTACGTAAGCAAGAATACCAGCGATGATAAAGCGCTTGCTAAAATTGAGATTGACCAGACGGTAGGTAGTCTCCTAAAATACGATTCTTCCAATAACTCCATGATCATTCATGAGCAGAACGGATTAGTGGAAGTTGAGACGCTTAAAGTGCGTTTGACGTATTGGAATGGTAACGAAACCGATATAACAACGGATTGGTCGATGACTCTCGAACTGATCACGGAAGATGAAAAGGATCTTACGAAAGCAGCACTGAAAAACGTCATAAGGGATTTGGAAAATGTCTATTTACCGTTTGGTCGTAATATGTAATATTGCCGAATAATTTTGTGTGGTTATTTCAAATGCCTCGCAAGACACAGCCAAAGAACTACTTAGCCAAACCAGCGGCAATAGCTGATGTTGGAGATGGTGATATGAAAGGGAGGAATTGGTATAAGAAATCGAAGGGTGTCGGGGCGCTCGGTAATGGTGATGTTGAGCGTGATGTTCACAAAGATAGGAACCAGTTTACGACAGCATCCACAAATGATATTAACGATGATAACGCCCTTGTCGAGCAAGTGCCGCTTAATCGTATGCCCGGTGCAAAGCGTGGGATTAAAAAAGGACAGTTCAAAAGCTCCACCGTTGATGCCGTTAACAAGAAGTCGACTCTTCTTAAACTCCTCGATGGTGGCGAACGTCTGTATTCCACATATTCTGAGAAAGACCACCGCAACCGCTACTTTATCAGAGCAGCAACCGGTGGACTGAAAACGATCACATACAAACACGCTAAAAGTCTCATTGAGGGAATCGCCGATGAGACACAGAAAGAGAAGAAGATAACGGAGCAACCGATAACCAAAGAGAAGGTAGACAAGAAACCCGATGTTACGTTTGATGTGCTACCGGATCCAATCAAAGAGGAGAAACACACACCGACGGAATTAATCGCTAAGACAATCGATTACCAAGAATCCAATAAAACGGATTTGCCGGTGTTAAATAAGTCAATCTTGCGGGTTGCTACATCCCAATCCGACCCGCTTAACTCCATTCCCAATGCGGCGCCAATGCTTTCCGGATTTGCTAAATTGGGTCTCCGTCCAGGCTATCGCCGTTAAGGGACGGCTCACGCATCATTCTCACGTTAAAATTTTCTTTTCAAAGAATAGCGCAATACCCTCCATTCCGAAAGTTTGCGCTCACGTTTGCTTATTTTTCTAAGCGGCGTTGTAGGAAAGTTGTGAAAATCCATGATTTTTAAACTTTTTAATCACCTGTTCTACGGGGTTCAATCGTAGAAACGTGGAGGCGGAGACCTTCGGCTTATTTTTCCGGCATCTTGTCTCACAAGGATGCGCAGCGCTCCAATGCGGCGGGGCAAAAAATGACAGCTTTTCAAAAGCGGTTTATATGAACGGAACAGGGACACTGCAGTTGCACTGCCCCTGTTGGAGGGGAAGGACCTCCAAAGGTTGAGCAGGAAAGTTCACCCCTGCAGCTGGTCACGTTAGCTTTGAGCCGAGATAGTGTGGACTAGTGTGGAGATAGATAGTGAGCCGGTGCTTTTCAGAAGTGGGGGAGCTCGAGGACGAGATCTAACTCAGCGGAGGACTAGATCTTGAGAAGCGCCGCCGCCCGCCGCGCCTCCGCCGCGGCGCCCCGCCCTGCGCCTCCGCCCTCCGCCCTTCCCGTCGAGACGCGCCGCCGCCCGCCGCGACTCCGCCCCGCCCGGATAGCCGCTCCGCCGCCCGCAGCGCCTCCCGCCCCGCCCGGCGAGCGCTAGCTGCTCCGCCGCCCGCCGTGCCTCCGCCCGCCCGGCGACCCGCGCCGCCGCCCGCCGCGCCTCCGCCCCGCCCCGCGAGCCGCGCCGCCGCCCGCTGCGCCTCCGCCCCGAGGAGCGGAGGAGCCCGGCGGCCGCGCCGCCGCGCCGGCGTTGGCCGGCGTCGGCGCGGGCGGAGGCTAGGCGCCGGCGCAGCGGCAGGCGCTTAGCGTACTAGCGCGGACGCGTACGAGGAGCGCAGCAAGGCGGACGGGCGCGCCGTCAACGGAGGCGGAGGCCGAGGTCTTGGAGGTGATGTGATACTTGCTAGCGGCTCAACCCGGTCGATTGCATGCGGTTGCAAATGCAAGACTGAGGGTGGCAAGCATGAGTCATGCAACCGGACCCTTCCCCCGCGGCAGAGGAAGCGACGAGCACAGCTGGGCAGCATGCGCACCGATGGAACAGATGCGATGTACATGTTGATGCCCAGCTGCGACGCTCGCTGCTGCATCTCGCGGGAAGTGAGAGGCCTAGCTATATAGGGCGGCGCGGCGGTGGACGAGTTCGTACCTGGTGCGGCCGGAATCGGTGGAGCGTGGAGCGTGGCAGCGCCGACGGCAACGCCACACGCGGCGCCGGCGAGCGCGCGAGCGAGCGCACGAGTGAGGCTCGAGCGGCCCGGCCCGGGCGAGCGATCCATGCAGCAGAGCAGAACCTCGGCGCGCACTCGCCGTGGTCGGCGCGATGTCGACGGACGCCACACGCGGAAGTCCGGCAAGCCGATACGGCGTCGAGCAGAGCTGAACTTCGCTTTCGGATATGTCAGGCGGCAGGTCCGCACCGCGCCCTCGTCCGCCTCGGCGCGCCATGGCAAGAACGTAGTACTGCGTACCCAGCAATCGGCTCCCGACTCGCAGGAGCTCTTTTTTCCGGCGTCCGGTACAACAGGTACTTGAGGCGGCCTAGCGGACCACCCTGTGCCCCTCCGGTCTCGGCATGTATGACATGAATCGTCGGGCGTATCAGGCGCATTCAGGCGCACTCGATCCGGCAGATATACCGCCACTTGGTGAGGCCCTAGGTAGCATTTTTTGAAAATGTGTTATTGCCCATTCCTGGTCGACCCGACGGGACCCGGATCTTCAGGTACACGTTTCCGGACTCCTAGAGACATGCCTTGCTAGGATGCGGCGAGAAATCCCGGGTTCTGGGAGGTCGGGACATTTCATTTTGGCCTAGGGTGGGCACCCGAGCACCCCCAAGTGGGGGAAGGGGAAGGGGGTCCTTCCCCAATCAAAGAAGAAAACCATTTAAAGATTTCTCACTATATAGTAACAGTGATAGCCAAAATGTCGACCAGTGCAGCCCAAAAGCGCGCGAATGCCAATTATCGGGCAACCGGTAAGGGCAAAATTGCCCTCCAAAAGAACAAAGAGAAAATGCGCAAGAAGGTATTCGAATTATATCAATCTGATGAATGCTACCGCTCTATGAAGATAGTTCAAGCAAGTTACAGAGCGTATTCAAATAATGCGATCTGTTTCGTTAAGTTCTTGTTTGGTGTTCCCTACAATAATGTGGGTCGCCCATCGAAATATATCTAAATCTTTTTTCTCGGCGCGCTTGCTCTGAGAAGACAAATAAGCGCAATCGCGCTAAACCCCTTCGTGTTATTTTTAGAACCATCGTATTTTGATACTTCTCGATTGATGTACTTTAATCGAAAAGATCTATTCACCAATTGATGGTCGACCCTTTTGTTATTTTTACGAAATGCCCGCAATCGAAAAAGAATCGTGGACAAAAAATGACGTTAAGGTGAAAAAATGATTTAAGGATAATTTTCTTTGAATATATTATAGAACGCCAAAGAGATGCCTCGCGCTGTTAGTATTCAGAACGCTAAGGAGAGACGACTTATACTTGCTGATCTTGGGTATGCCCTCGCAAATGACTTTATGACGGTGGAGCAATTCAATGCATTCGGTTACTTTGCTTTCGTGAAAAGACCACGGTCGAATGCTCTGAGAGACATAAGATACTCAATCAAAGACATAATCGGCAGAGGTGAGGGGAGACTGAATGAGCAGAACGAAATAGGTAGACTCGGTAACATTGAAGACATTGGAGAAGGGAAAAAGAAGACCAAAGCGGAGCGGATCGCTGAGAAGCGGAACAAGAGAGCGGAGAGGAAGCAAGAGAAGAAGGAGAAGAGAGCGGAGAGAGCCGCTAAGAATGTTGAGAAACAGAAGGCGAAGCAAGAATGGGCAAAGGAGCGTAGATATCGCAATGAGATTGAAATTATGCAAGCCATGAATAATCTCGTGGTTGAGGTCACATGGAAGAATCAGAGAACTAATAAAGTAGCATCGGTTCATGAGTTCATCGACAGGATAATAGGATGGAATGCTTTCTACGGTCGTTTCCGCGAAGCGGTGAGGAATAGACGTGGTATTAAATTCCATCTGACTGTGACCGCAATTTATAAGAAACCGCTCTTAGAAAATGGAAGATACACGGGCAGATATGGATACGACACGTATACGGGAATTCCCACACGATACTTCCTTATCGTGAATGAGCGCGAAACCGTAAACACTGTGGATGAGTCAGTAGACGAACTACAAGAAATTCTCGAATCACACCCCAGTGGTGAGTTGGATAATATCATAAAGTTCTCGCTACAAATTCTCACGTATCAGCCGATTGCCGGTAGCTCTTACATTCCGCTTCCCAAGGAGATAGAAGCGAAAAAGGCGGTTATCAATCCACAGAACGACGACCAAAAGTGCTTTGCATGGGCGGTGATTATTGGACTACATCACCATGAACTATCCAATAAACACCGTTACGATGTGAAGAGATACAGGAAGTATGAGAAGGAGTTTAATTGGGATAGCTTCCAATTCCGATTGAAGAATAACCCCCGTGAATACGAAAGGGCTTCTAAAATGGTGGGACGTCCAATTAATGTATACTCTCTCGAAGAGGATAAGGAAACTAAAAGCCTCCGTGTTGTTCCAATCCACATATGCAAAGACCCTAACAGACAACATGAGACCATTGACATTCTTGTTTGGGGTGATGAGAAATCAGACACCATGCATTACGGTTACATTTCCAGCCTGTCACGACTCATTCCCAGTTCACACCACGGAACAAAGTATTACTGTAAGGCGTGTTTGAGGGGTTTCACGGCTGAGAGAATCTTAGAAAATCACATTAAATACAACAAGTGCTACGATCGCCCAAATGCGACGGTTGATACCATGCCCGATCCTGACTCAGATATTAGATGGAATCCACGGGAACACATAGATAAGACGGTTAGACATCCGATGTTCATTGTTGGTGATTTCGAATGTATCTTACAAAAGGTGCAAGAGAGACGCGGTGATAACACAGAGGTATACCAGAAACACATACCCAGCGGATACAAGGTTATGGTTATCCACAATGGGGAGATCATTAAGCAGGTCTTGTATCGGAAGCAAAACCCAGAGAACGATGATGAGGTTACGGAGCATTTCATGCAAACGTTGCGTTTAATGGAGTCTGACCTTCTCAACAGGTTGCGAATTGTTGAGCCAATGGTAATGACCTCCGAAGATAAGGAAGATTTCAAAAACGCTTTCTCGTGTTATATCTGTGGTTGTCCTTTCAGAATAGGAGAGAAACCTGTTCGCGATCATGACCACACAGCAGGTAAATATCTCGGGGCGGCTTGCAATACTTGCAACCTTAAACGTCGCATTAATCCAAAAAATCCCGTAATTTTCCACAATCTGAAAGGTTACGATGGTCATTACATTCTCAAAGCAATGAAAGATTTCGCTAATACCAGTGGTGAAATTCGTTGTATTGCGCAGAATTTCGAAAAGTTCGTAACGTTTGATGTTGGAGCTTACAAGTTCTTGGATTCTCTGAATTTCATGGCTTCCAGTCTCGACAGTCTCGTTAAGAATCTTGGAAAGGACAATTTCAAGTTCACAAACGAATGGTGTGATTCCATGAAATACACCAAACAACAGCGTGAACTACTGATGAAAAAAGGACATTTCCCTTACGATTACCTCGACAGTTTCGAAAAACTCAATGAGACGCAATTACCACCAAAAGATGCGTTTTACTCGAAACTGAACGACACAGCGATAAGCGATGAGGATTACACCCATTGTGTGAAGGTTTGGAATGCTTTCAAGTGTAAGACGCTCGGAGACTATCACGATATCTACCTTGCTACCGATGTTGCGCTACTTGCGGATGTATTCGATACATTCCGCAATGTTTGCTATGAGCAATACGAAATTGACCCGATCCATTTCGTCTCAGCACCTCACCTGTCGTGGTTTGCAATGTTGAAGTATACAGGAGTTGTGATAGAACAACTCTATGACCCCGATATGTATCGGTTCTTTGAGATGGGAATTCGTGGTGGTGTTTCTTCAATTTCCAATCGATACGGAGAGGCAAACAACCCCTACATTGAGTCTTACGATTCATCGAAGCCGACGAAGTATATCATGCCTTGGGATGCAAATAATCTGTATGGAAAGGCGATGAGTTTCAAGCTTCCCTACCGCTACTTTGAGTGGATTGACAACATAGATGATTTCGATTACATGGGGTTCGATTCAGAAGGAGAACAAGGCGCGACATTGGAGGTTGACTTAGAGTATCCACCCCATCTACACGATCTACATAACGATCTTCCGTTAGCTCCTGAGTCGCTTGTAGTTACGCGTGAAATGCTTTCAGCTACGCAATTGGAAATGATTGGTGAGGACAAGCTACCAGAGACTCGTAAGTTGGTGCCGAATCTGATGGACAAAAAGAACTACATCCTCCACATCAAGAACTTGCAGTATTACGTGAAGAAGGGCATGAAAGTTACGAAAGTGCATCGTGGTGTTATTTACGATCAATCGGAATGGTTGAAACCTTACATAGACCTTAACACGAAACTGAGGACACAGGCGCGAAACGATTTCGAAAAGGACTTTTACAAACTCATGAATAACTCGGTTTTCGGTAAGACTATGGAGAATGTGAGGAAGCGCAGTAACATTAAGTTGTGCTGTGATCCAAAGAAGCAACTCAAACACAACGGTAACCCATTGTTGAAGACTATGAAGATCATTAATGAGAATCTCACAGCCATTGAGTTCTACAAGGGTTCCATTACGTTGGACAAGCCAATTTTCGTCGGTCAAGCCATCTTGGATCTTTCGAAACTGATCATGTATGAGTTCCACTACGATTACATCATGGAGAAGTATGGTAAGGATCGTGCGAGACTTCTGATGACAGACACCGATTCGCTGTATTACGTGATCGAAACCGAAGATATCTATAAGGATATGAATACAGACGCGCATTGGTTCGATCAGTCCGATTACAGTAAATCACACATGTGCTACAACCCGAAGAATAAGAAGGTTCCGGGGTTGTTCAAGGATGACAGCAGCGATTACATTGTTACAGGATTCGCGGGATACAAGCCAAAGGCATATTCTTATAAGAAGGAGTTGAATGTGAAGGCTCTTGGTCTCGAAAAAGATTCGGAGAAGAAAACTGTTAAAAAGTTGAAGGGAGTTCAGAGGTCAGTAGTGCAGAATAGGTTAGAGTTCCAGCAATTCTACAACACTGTCATGAATCCAATGCAGGAGCAAGAGCAAGTAACAGTTAGAGGTTTCCGATCAAAGAACCACGAAGTAACAACGCAGGAAATGAAGAAACGGGCATTTAATGCGCTCGATACTAAGAGGTATCTCTGTGAAGATCTCTATTCTACTCTTGCGATTGGACACTATCGCTCGCTAAGTGTGCCGCAAACAAAAACCCAGTAGATATATAAATGGATCAGGTGCTTAGCTATACCAAATATCGACAGAAACTAATTAATGATGGTGTTAAATTTGATGAAGAAGAACTACGGAAACGTTTTAAAAATCAAGAGATCGACCAGATCTTTAAGAAACCCAAAAAGCAGAAGACATTTCTCAGAATAGTAGCGCCGCCTAATTCCTTCCAGGTGGACGTGATATTTTTCAAGAACTACAAAACGGGAAATAATGGAATCGACAGGATGATGGGATTTATTGACATATTGAGTCGTAAAGCGTTCGTGTATCCATTCAAAATGGGAGACTCGAAAATAGAGATTCTCAATAGGTTCAAGGTTGAAGCAGGTAAGGTGAATGCGATCGCAGGAGATAATGAGTTTTCAGCTGAAATGTATCGTAAATGGTGTGAGGAGAACAATGTAACACTCTATACAGACGTAGCTAAGAATGACCACATAACAGTAGGCGATAAATTGGGGATTATCGATAGGTTCACAAGGACATTCAAGCAATATTTAAGAAAGGCGATTACATCAAGTGGAAACCCAAAGTGGACAGAATACTATAAAGACGTTTTAATGACTTACAATAATTCACCTCATGTTTCTTTAAAGAATGATTCACCCAATGCAGTGTATGGTAATAACGAAAAGCAGTCGTTCATATATTTCAGGGATGCTGTGCATAACAAGAGAATTAAGGAGCAGATGCCCACTTTTAAAGAGGGTGATTATGTTCGTGCTGTGACAGAAAAGAAGGTATTCGATAAGGAAGGTGCAAGATACACGAAGCAGGTTTACAAGGTAGCAGGTAAAGTAGGTAATCGATTTAGTTTATTGGAAGAGAACGAAGGAGAGACTCCCAAAGAGGTGCGTAGAAACTTTAAGATGAACGAGTTACAGAAGGTAGATAAGGACGCAATTGTTAAGATTCCCACACAGAAACGCGTAGAGAGAGTTAGAAAAACAACAAAAGTAAATAGATTAGTAGCGAAAGAAGGGATTAAACCCAATAGGAAGGTTGTAGTTCGAAAGAAATATAATTTGAGGAGCGGGCTTACTCGTCGATAAATCTAACCGGTTTGTATTTTTCGAAAACCTCGTTATGGTGGATTCCGCGCATGAACCATGAACCATTTTCATTGTCCCATCGTGCGCCATACTGTTTCGCTTCTTCTTTTTCGCTGTAAGGAACCGTGATATATACAATTTGATCGATTCCTTTTACTTCCTCTTTTGTGAGTTGTTTATACTTTTTCAAAAGTTCGCTATCTTTTTTAGTAGTATACCAAAGGTGAGTATCCGGATCCCATCGACCACCCATTTGTTTAACTTCCTTACGATCCTCGTAGCGTGAGACAATATAATAACGGGTTGCTTTTGGTTTGGGTTCCATTTTTAACAGAAGTTTAGATAAATCTTTATGTGATTAAAACGTATTCGATAGGGTGAATACAGGTAATCGAAGAAAATGAAATTTTGGTTTTGAATCGGTGGGATTACGTGGGGAATTGGTGTGGTGTTGGTTTGGTATTGGTGTGGTGTTGGTTTGGTGTTGGTTTTGTGGATTTCGTCGATTAAAGTACGACAATCGAGGAGTATCAAAGTACGACAATCGAGAAATATCGTATATTGTCGTGTAGAATCGATCGAAAAAACGGTTATGGTAAGGATTTATGAAATTCTATAAGATGTGAGACGATATATGGTATTGTGGGGCAGAACGCCCAATATACCATTTTTTTCTGCTTATCAGCCCTTTTCTACTCTTTACAGTCATAATCTGTCTCTATCTTTACTACTTCAATTGCAACCTGCCGCGCGCGCTGGGCCGGGGTCGATCTACATCTGCCCCGTGCATGTTCGTGCCACTACTACTCTTTCATTAGATCCAGATTCCCCCCTTGCACCCCCGGCGCGCCAAAACGCGGCCGGGCCACTAGTATATATATATGTATCCCAGAGTCAGTATATGCATGACCATATATATATGCATCCGCGGCCGGATCGATATCGATATCAGGCCCGGCTAGCTAGCCTAGCTATAGCTATAGTAGCGCTACCCATGCAAATCCATCATGGCATCGATAAATCATAGAATCGGGCCATGAATTCGAGTTCGCTGAGCCGAATACCTCTCCTTTCTCCCCTCTTCTTTCTCCAAGGCTCCGGATCCCCGGCCCCTCTGACTACTTGTACTTATACATAGCTTTAATTTCGGATCCGGACGTCGCCAGCGCTGGAATTCGAAACGACCTTGCACGTAGCCTCGAGGATCATGAGCTCTTGATGCAACACCGGCGCCCGCGGCCGGCTCCCTGATCATGAGCTTTGTTTCCTGCGGAATGCATCCGGCGGAGGCCGAGCCAAGTTATGCACTGCGGCATGGGAAAATCTTCAAGTAATCATGCGAACCACTCATATTCACAGCGGACAGTGCGGGGCCCGCGTGGGGCCAGCGGGGCCCGCGTGCGTACCAGTGCAGGGCCCACAAAGGCCGGGGCGTGTACGGGGTTGACGTCGCGCACATTGAAATGAACTTCGGATTCGGAATCTTAAGCTTTGCGACGTGGCCATTGTTAAAAAGCTCATGCTCATGATGAGATTGGGTGAAGCTCAAGAATCGATAACGACTTTCGAATTCCGATTTCCGAATTCGGAGGCCGGTCGTGCAGGACTGCGACTCCTGACCAATGCATATGGTTGCATTAACACGGCTCGTCGCTGGCCCATGGCCAGCTGCAGGTCGCGATTGCGAACTCGAACGTTATATTAGATCGTTATTATAAGCTCTTGATGCAACACCGGCGCCCGGCTCCCTGATCATGAGCTTTGTTTCCTGCGGAATGCATCCGGCGGAGGCCGAGCCAAGTTATGCACTGCGGCATGGGAAAATCTTCAAGTAATCATGCGAACCACTCATATTCACAGCGGACAGTGCGGGGCCCGCTTGGGGCCAGCAGGGCCCGCGTGCGTACCAGTGCAGGGCCCACAAAGGCCTGCAGCTGGGCGTGCACGCGGTTGACGTCGCGCACATTGAAATGAACTTCGGATTCGGAATCTTAAGCTTTGCGACGTGGCCATTGTTAAAAAGCTCATGCTCATGATGAGATTGGGTGAAGCTCAAGAATCGATAACGACTTTCGAATTCCGATTTCCGAATTCGAAGGCCGGTCGTGCAGGACAGCGACCAATGCATATGGTTGCATTAACACGGCTCGTCGCTGGCCCATGGCCAGGTCGCGATTGCGAACTCGAACGTTATATTAGATCGTTATTATAAGCTCTTGATGCAACACCGGCGCCCGGCTCCCTGATCATGAGCTTTGTTTCCTGCGGAATGCATCCGGCGGAGGCCGAGCCAAGTTATGCACTGCGGCATGGGAAAATCTTCAAGTAATCATGCGAACCACTCATATTTACAGCGGACAGTGCGGGGCCCGCGTGGGGCCAGCGGGGCCCGCGTGCGTACCAGTGCAGGGCCCACAAAGGCCGGGGCGTGCACGGGGTTGACGTCGCGCACATTGAAATGAACTTCGGATTCGGAATCTTAAGCTTTGCGACGTGGCCATTGTTAAAAAGCTCATGCTCATGATGAGATTGGGTGAAGCTCAAGAATCGATAACGACTTTCGAATTCCGATTTCCGAATTCGAAGGCCGGTCGTGCAGGACTGCGACTCCTGACCAATGCATATGGTTGCATTAACACGGCTCGTCGCTGGCCCATGGCCAGCTGCAGGTCGCGATTGCGAACTCGAACGTTAGATTAGATCGTTATTATAAGCTCTTGATGCAACACCGGCGCCCGGCTCCCTGATCATGAGCTTTGTTTCCTGCGGAATGCATCCGGCGGAGGCCGAGCCAAGTTATGCACTGCGGCATGGGAAAATCTTCAAGTAATCATGCGAACCACTCATATTCACAGCGGACAGTGCGGGGCCCGCGTGGGGCCAGCAGGGCCCGCGTGCGTACCAGTGCAGGGCCCACAAAGGCCGGGGCGTGTACGGGGTTGACGTCGCGCACATTGAAATGAACTTCGGATTCGGAATCTTAAGCTTTGCGACGTGGCCATTGTTAAAAAGCTCATGCTCATGATGAGATTGGGTGAAGCTCAAGAATCGATAACGACTTTCGAATTCCGATTTCCGAATTCGAAGGCCGGTCGTGCAGGACTGCGACTCCTGACCAATGCATATGGTTGCATTAACACGGCTCGTCGCTGGCCCATGGCCAGCTGCAGGTCGCGATTGCGAACTCGATCGTTAGATTAGATCGTTATTATAAGCTCTTGATGCAACACCGGCGCCCGGCTCCCTGATCATGAGCTTTGTTTCCTGCGGAATGCATCCGGCGGAGGCCGAGCCAAGTTATGCACTGCGGCATGGGAAAATCTTCAAGTAATCATGCGAACCACTCATATTCACAGCGGACAGTGCGGGGCCCGCGTGGGGCCAGCAGGGCCCGCGTGCGTACCAGTGCAGGGCCCACAAAGGCCGGGGCGTGTACGGGGTTGACGTCGCGCACATTGAAATGAACTTCGGATTCGGAATCTTAAGCTTTGCGACGTGGCCATTGTTAAAAAGCTCATGCTCATGATGAGATTGGGTGAAGCTCAAGAATCGATAACGACTTTCGAATTCCGATTTCCGAATTCGAAGGCCGGTCGTGCAGGACTGCGACTCCTGACCAATGCATATGGTTGCATTAACACGGCTCGTCGCTGGCCCATGGCCAGCTGCAGGTCGCGATTGCGAACTCGAACGTTAGATTAGATCGTTATTATAAGCTCTTGATGCAACACCGGCGCCCGGCTCCCTGATCATGAGCTTTGTTTCCTGCGGAATGCATCCGGCGGAGGCCGAGCCAAGTTATGCACTGCGGCATGGGAAAATCTTCAAGTAATCATGCGAACCACTCATATTCACAGCGGACAGTGCGGGGCCCGCGTGGGGCCAGCGGGCCCGCGTGCGTACCAGTGCAGGGCCCACAAAGGCCGGGCGTGCACGGGGTTGACGTCGCGCACATTGAAATGAACTTCGGATTCGGAATCTTAAGCTTTGCGACGTGGCCATTGTTAAAAAGCTCATGCTCATGATGAGATTGGGTGAAGCTCAAGAATCGATAACGACTTTCGAATTCCGATTTCCGAATTCGAAGGCCGGTCGTGCAGGACTGCGACTCCTGACCAATGCATATGGTTGCATTAACACGGCTCGTCGCTGGCCCATGGCCAGCTGCAGGTCGCGATTGCGAACTCGATCGTTATATTAGATCGTTATTATAATATAAGCTCTTGATGCAACACCGGCGCCCGGCTCCCTGATCATGAGCTTTGTTTCCTGCGGAATGCATCCGGCGGAGGCCGAGCCAAGTTATGCACTGCGGCATGGGAAAATCTTCAAGTAATCATGCGAACCACTCATATTCACAGCGGACAGTGCGGGGCCCGCGTGGGGCCAGCGGGGCCCGCGTGCGTACCAGTGCAGGGCCCACAAAGCCCGGGGCGTGTACGGGGTTGACGTCGCGCACATTGAAATGAACTTCGGATTCGGAATCTGAAGCTTTGCGACGTGGCCATTGTTAAAAAGCTCATGCTCATGATGAGATTGGGTGAAGCTCAAGAATCGATAACGACTTTCGAATTCCGATTTCCGAATTCGAAGGCCGGTCGTGCAGGACTGCGACTCCTGACCAATGCATATGGTTGCATTAACACGGCTCGTCGCTGGCCCATGACCAGCTGCAGGTCGCGATTGCGAACTCGAACGTTAGATTAGATCGTTATTATAAGCTCTTGATGCAACACCGGCGCCCGGCTCCCTGATCATGAGCTTTGTTTCCTGCGGAATGCATCCGGCGGAGGCCGAGCCAAGTTATGCACTGCGGCATGGGAAAATCTTCAAGTAATCATGCGAACCACTCATATTCACAGCGGACAGTGCGGGGCCCGCTTGGGGCCAGCAGGGCCCGCGTGCGTACCAGTGCAGGGCCACAAAGGCCTGCAGCTGGGCGTGCACGCGGTTGACGTCGCGCACATTGAAATGAACTTCGGATTCGGAATCTTAAGCTTTGCGACGTGGCCATTGTTAAAAAGCTCATGCTCATGATGAGATTGGGTGAAGCTCAAGAATCGATAACGACTTTCGAATTCCGATTTCCGAATTCGAAGGCCGGTCGTGCAGGACTGCGACTCCTGACCAATGCATATGGTTGCATTAACACGGCTCGTCGCTGGCCCATGGCCAGCTGCAGGTCGCGATTGCGAACTCGAACGTTATATTAGATCGTTATTATAAGCTCTTGATGCAACACCGGCGCCCGGCTCCCTGATCATGAGCTTTGTTTCCTGCGGAATGCATCCGGCGGAGGCCGAGCCAAGTTATGCACTGCGGCATGGGAAAATCTTCAAGTAATCATGCGAACCACTCATATTCACAGCGGACAGTGCGGGGCCCGCGTGGGGCCAGCAGGGCCCGCGTGCGTACCAGTGCAGGGCCCACAAAGGCCGGGCGTGTACGGGTTGACGTCGCGCACATTGAAATGAACTTCGGATTCGGAATCTTAAGCTTTGCGACGTGGCCATTGTTAAAAAGCTCATGCTCATGATGAGATTGGGTGAAGCTCAAGAATCGATAACGACTTTCGAATTCCGATTTCCGAATTCGAAGGCCGGTCGTGCAGGACTGCGACTCCTGACCAATGCATATGGTTGCATTAACACGGCTCGTCGCTGGCCCATGGCCAGCTGCAGGTCGCGATTGCGAACTCGAACGTTAGATTAGATCGTTATTATAAGCTCTTGATGCAACACCGGCGCCCGGCTCCCTGATCATGAGCTTTGTTTCCTGCGGAATGCATCCGGCGGAGGCCGAGCCAAGTTATGCACTGCGGCATGGGAAAATCTTCAAGTAATCATGCGAACCACTCATATTCACAGCGGACAGTGCGGGGCCCGCGTGGGGCCAGCGGGGCCCGCGTGCGTACCAGTGCAGGGCCCACAAAGGCCGGGGCGTGCACGGGGTTGACGTCGCGCACATTGAAATGAACTTCGGATTCGGAATCTTAAGCTTTGCGACGTGGCCATTGTTAAAAAGCTCATGCTCATGATGAGATTGGGTGAAGCTCAAGAATCGATAACGACTTTCGAATTCCGATTTCCGAATTCGAAGGCCGGTCGTGCAGGACTGCGACTCCTGACCAATGCATATGGTTGCATTAACACGGCTCGTCGCTGGCCCATGGCCAGCTGCAGGTCGCGATTGCGAACTCGATCGTTATATTAGATCGTTATTATAATATAAGCTCTTGATGCAACACCGGCGCCCGGCTCCCTGATCATGAGCTTTGTTTCCTGCGGAATGCATCCGGCGGAGGCCGAGCCAAGTTATGCACTGCGGCATGGGAAAATCTTCAAGTAATCATGCGAACCACTCATATTCACAGCGGACAGTGCGGGGCCCGCGTGGGGCCAGCGGGGCCCGCGTGCGTACCAGTGCAGGGCCCACAAAGCCCGGGGCGTGTACGGGGTTGACGTCGCGCACATTGAAATGAACTTCGGATTCGGAATCTGAAGCTTTGCGACGTGGCCATTGTTAAAAAGCTCATGCTCATGATGAGATTGGGTGAAGCTCAAGAATCGATAACGACTTTCGAATTCCGATTTCCGAATTCGAAGGCCGGTCGTGCAGGACTGCGACTCCTGACCAATGCATATGGTTGCATTAACACGGCTCGTCGCTGGCCCATGACCAGCTGCAGGTCGCGATTGCGAACTCGAACGTTAGATTAGATCGTTATTATAAGCTCTTGATGCAACACCGGCGCCCGGCTCCCTGATCATGAGCTTTGTTTCCTGCGGAATGCATCCGGCGGAGGCCGAGCCAAGTTATGCACTGCGGCATGGGAAAATCTTCAAGTAATCATGCGAACCACTCATATTCACAGCGGACAGTGCGGGGCCCGCTTGGGGCCAGCAGGGCCCGCGTGCGTACCAGTGCAGGGCCCACAAAGGCCTGCAGCTGGGCGTGCACGCGGTTGACGTCGCGCACATTGAAATGAACTTCGGATTCGGAATCTTAAGCTTTGCGACGTGGCCATTGTTAAAAAGCTCATGCTCATGATGAGATTGGGTGAAGCTCAAGAATCGATAACGACTTTCGAATTCCGATTTCCGAATTCGAAGGCCGGTCGTGCAGGACTGCGACTCCTGACCAATGCATATGGTTGCATTAACACGGCTCGTCGCTGGCCCATGGCCAGCTGCAGGTCGCGATTGCGAACTCGATCGTTATATTAGATCGTTATTATAATATAAGCTCTTGATGCAACACCGGCGCCCGGCTCCCTGATCATGAGCTTTGTTTCCTGCGGAATGGATCCGGCGGAGGCCGAGCCAAGTTATGCACTGCGGCATGGGAAAATCTTCAAGTAATCATGCGAACCACTCATATTCACAGCGGACAGTGCGGGGCCCGCGTGGGGCCAGCGGGGCCCGCGTGCGTACCAGTGCAGGGCCCACAAAGGCCGGGGCGTGCACGGGGTTGACGTCGCGCACATTGAAATGAACTTCGGATTCGGAATCTTAAGCTTTGCGACGTGGCCATTGTTAAAAAGCTCATGCTCATGATGAGATTGGGTGAAGCTCAAGAATCGATAACGACTTTCGAATTCCGATTTCCGAATTCGAAGGCCGGTCGTGCAGGACTGCGACTCCTGACCAATGCATATGGTTGCATTAACACGGCTCGTCGCTGGCCCATGGCCAGCTGCAGGTCGCGATTGCGAACTCGAACGTTATATTAGATCGTTATTATAAGCTCTTGATGCAACACCGGCGCCCGGCTCCCTGATCATGAGCTTTGTTTCCTGCGGAATGCATCCGGCGGAGGCCGAGCCAAGTTATGCACTGCGGCATGGGAAAATCTTCAAGTAATCATGCGAACCACTCATATTCACAGCGGACAGTGCGGGGCCCGCGTGGGGCCAGCAGGGCCCGCGTGCGTACCAGTGCAGGGCCCACAAAGGCCGGGGCGTGCACGGGGTTGACGTCGCGCACATTGAAATGAACTTCGGATTCGGAATCTTAAGCTTTGCGACGTGGCCATTGTTAAAAAGCTCATGCTCATGATGAGATTGGGTGAAGCTCAAGAATCGATAACGACTTTCGAATTCCGATTTCCGAATTCGAAGGCCGGTCGTGCAGGACTGCGACTCCTGACCAATGCATATGGTTGCATTAACACGGCTCGTCGCTGGCCCATGGCCAGCTGCAGGTCGCGATTAATATTGCGAACTCGATCGTTATATTAGATCGTTATTATAATATAAGCTCTTGATGCAACACCGGCGCCCGGCTCCCTGATCATGAGCTTTGTTTCCTGCGGAATGGATCCGGCGGAGGCCGAGCCAAGTTATGCACTGCGGCATGGGAAAATCTTCAAGTAATCATGCGAACCACTCATATTCACAGCGGACAGTGCGGGGCCCGCGTGGGGCCAGCGGGGCCCGCGTGCGTACCAGTGCAGGGCCCACAAAGCCCGGGGCGTGTACGGGGTTGACGTCGCGCACATTGAAATGAACTTCGGATTCGGAATCTTAAGCTTTGCGACGTGGCCATTGTTAAAAAGCTCATGCTCATGATGAGATTGGGTGAAGCTCAAGAATCGATAACGACTTTCGAATTCCGATTTCCGAATTCGAAGGCCGGTCGTGCAGGACTGCGACTCCTGACCAATGCATATGGTTGCATTAACACGGCTCGTCGCTGGCCCATGGCCAGCTGCAGGTCGCGATTGCGAACTCGATCGTTAGATTAGATCGTTATTATAAGCTCTTGATGCAACACCGGCGCCCGGCTCCCTGATCATGAGCTTTGTTTCCTGCGGAATGCATCTGGCGGAGGCCGAGCCAAGTTATGCACTGCGGCATGGGAAAATCTTCAAGTAATCATGCGAACCACTCATATTCACAGCGGACAGTGCGGGGCCCGCGTGGGGCCAGCGGGGCCCGCGTGCGTACCAGTGCAGGGCCCACAAAGGCCGGGGCGTGCACGGGGTTGACGTCGCGCACATTGAAATGAACTTCGGATTCGGAATCTTAAGCTTTGCGACGTGGCCATTGTTAAAAAGCTCATGCTCATGATGAGATTGGGTGAAGCTCAAGAATCGATAACGACTTTCGAATTCCGATTTCCGAATTCGAAGGCCGGTCGTGCAGGACTGCGACTCCTGACCAATGCATATGGTTGCATTAACACGGCTCGTCGCTGGCCCATGGCCAGCTGCAGGTCGCGATTGCGAACTCGAACGTTATATTAGATCGTTATTATAAGCTCTTGATGCAACACCGGCGCCCGGCTCCCTGATCATGAGATTTGTTTTGTTTGAATTCCGACTTCGAATCCCAACTTTTCGAATTCGAACGAAGCTATAGCCAGCCTATATATTGCTTCGAGTGTACTCAGGGCCTCCGAGGGCTCAGCAGCCCCGGCTAACTCAAAGCAGGATCATGAAGCAGTGAAGCCGTAACCTCCAGCCTAGCCTATAGCTAGCCGCGAGGTCCTCCGGGCCGCCGGGCCTGATCATGATGCTTATCATAGTTGCAAGGGGGGAAAAGAAGACCGAAGGTCTTCCCCCCCTTGCTTCCCGTTCCCTCGCTTCAGCCAAAAGTTTTCTATGAGGCCGTTTTCGAGGGCCAGCTTGCAACGAAATTGTCGGTTATTCGCGATCCGATTGGCTCGGTGAACCGGTCAGCTCTCGACTTTCGAGCGTCGAATCGGAGGGAAAAAGTGGTTTTCGAGGGGAAAACTAACTTCTCAAGTGGTTTTCGAGGGGAAAACTAACTTCTCTCTAACTCCGGTCTTCGAATTCCTTGCGCCGTTCTGCATGGAACCAGTTCTCCCTAGCTCTCTCCTCTACATTTCGGCTTCCTCGCAGTGCGTCGCGTACGCCTTGCTCTTCGTTGCGCGGTTCTGCATGGAACCACTTCTCTCTACGTACCTGTCAACGTCTCCTCTAGATTAGCTTGCAACGAAAAATGCGCCCCTGCCTAGCTGGGCCGCTGATCGTAGCCGAGGACAGGCCTTCGAGACCGTGCTCTTTCGCTGCGCTCGGGACGCCGCCGAATTCGAGCCTATATTGCAGAACCGCGTGCGGAGCTGCCCGCAGCCGAGCACGCCGGACGGGCCTGGCGCTCTTGTTGCGTTTGGCACCTGGCAAGCAGACCAGTTCGCGCGCTGCGCACGGCGCGCCGGTCGACGCCGCTTGCAATTGTCTGCTCATTCAGGTTGAGGCTGCTGTCAGCGTCGGCGCTCCGACGTTAACGTTCGGCGTCCCGCGTTGCACCCGCCGCGTGCGCTCGACACCCGGCCAGCTGCCTAGCACGCTTGCGGCCGCTGGCTGCACTGCAGCTTAAGCTTTACCAGTGTTTCCAACAGCCGCCAGTTATCTTATTCAGTTGCAGCTCAGCGGAAGCCCTTCCCGAGCTCGAGCCGGATTCAAACGAGATGGGACGGAAAGCTGCATTGGACCTTGTTTCCGGGCGAGATTTCGTGCTGTCGGACGCTCGATGCACGCTCTCATCGTCGTGCACGGGCGGCATTTGCTTATGTTGTCCGGAGGGCGCCCGTCAACACTTCTGCGCTCGCGAAAGCCTATTTCGGCATGTCCGGCAGCACGTTCGGAGCGCTCAAGTGGGTGCAGTTGCAATTTAGCTGCAGTCGTTAACAAGCACGTATCGGATAACGTACGTATTTCCCTGCGCAGGGCGCTCCAGTTCCGCCCCGCAGGGCGCTTCCGTTCAGATCGAGCCGCGCAGCGCTCGAGTACGTGGAGTTTCTATCGAGCCGCGCGCCGGCAAAAACGCAGGGGCTAACGCATGTTCTGACTGCCACGCAGAGCACTTCCAACCTGGCAGTGCGTGTTCAGGCTTCAGTTGTCGATCCGCGAAGCGCGCGCTTGTGTGTCCAAGTGAGCTCGTTTTGCGGCTTTTTTACAAATTTGCAATTTTCAGCTGTTATTCAGAGCTCTTAACCGTTCAACAGAATCCGGACCGGCTGTCGTCTGTGTGCGCCGCTTCTGAAAACTCAGTTTCGGGCATTTTGCGAGTAGCGGAACCGTCGGTGAGTCGGGAAGTTCAACGGCTCAGTTTCGAACATCCCGGCCCGCGTTGGAGTCCGGTGCGCTGTTTGGCACCTTGTGTTTAATGCTATTCCTCAGTGCGTTTCCATCAGATGTCTTGCGATATTTGCAAGCGGCCCTTCAACGACAAGTTGTCGTTCGACCGGCACGTGAAGCGTGCGAAGTGCTCGCCGCAGAATGTGCCTCCGGACATGTCTATTCCGGCATCCGCAACGGTCGCCCAGTACCCGTGCAGGCAGTGCTGTATCGTCTGTCCGTCAGCTCCTTCCCTTCTTCAGCACGAGGCTGCACACGCCCGAGGTAATTTTTGTGCTGCGTTGCTGAACCAGATCGATGTAGTGACGTTGCCCGCAATGCAGAGGCTGCGGAGGACGTAGTCGAGTCCGAGTGCAGCAGCAGTTCGTCCGAGGAAGAAGCCGACCCGGCGTTAGGCCGCCGGAAGCGAACGGCCAGACGGGCCACGCATAGCTGCGATCATGAGGGCTGCGGCTGGAGCGGCGCTTCTGCATCCTCTCTGCGGAAGCACAAAGAGAAGAAGCACCCTCCAGGTGGATTCTATTTTCGTGGACATGTGGATTCGGGATTCCCTCGCTAAATTGTCGATATTGCCGGTCAGATATCGCTCCTTGGGACGCACTGCCAGCTCTTACTACGACGTGGATGAAGACGTGGCCGCGAAACAGCACGTTTTGGACGTGCGCCTGCTGCGCGGAGTATCGGCCTGCCGCGGACTTCCCCAAATGCCCCTTCTTCCCCGCCTCGCTTGAGATCTTTACTCCCCTCTGGGTGTACAAGTGAGCACTCCGAACCTATTCTACATTTCCACTGCGCAGCACTTATCTGGGTGCAGGGAGGATATCGAGGCGCCCCCACCGTGGCAGAAACAGCTTGGCGTCGAAAAACGCGAGGGGTCTCTGCTGCTGCCGCCGGCCTTTGAGCGCGTCACCGGAACGGAAAGCCGGCCGGGCCTGCAGCAAATGCTAGCTGTACTCAAAGTTGAAGGTGACTCGGGCACCTTCGTCGAATCGTGCCCTGGCAAGATGTGCAGCTGCAAGGTCGCCTGCAAATCGAACATTCCGCACTTTCGTCTTTGCCAGCGCTGCATCCCCACCCTCAAATCGGGCGACATGCCGCGAACAGCAGTGGCGTTGTGGGACTTCGGATATATTCCCGAGGAGCTGAGCTGCCTGAACGAGGCGGAACGAAAGCTGATTGCGATTGTCAGCGGCGAGACTCGCGTCCGTACACACCACCCTTCGGGCCAGCGCTTTACTCGTGGCAACTGCATCTCATTCTTCAACAAGATCAACGAACTGGTCCTCGTGCTCCCACGCACGGCCGGCCAGTCCGAAACTGTTTACATTCAAACTGAGGGTGCGCCCGTCACCGTGACTCTGAAAGTGCGGCCCTGGCTCATTCGACGCGCTCTCTTCTGGCTGAAAAAGGTATGCGGCCGATTGTAATAATCTCTTTCAGCCGTTTTTCAGCAACCGTCGAAGCACTCGCGGCTGCGCGGCAAGATCGCTTCGTCGTTCGCTTTGTCGGGTGCGCGAACATTCATTCAACTGGACTGCCCATATCTAGATCTCGCGTCTGTTTCATGATTGCCACGGCAGACCTGCAATCGAGGACCTCCACATGGGAGTCCTCACGCGCCTCCGAGACGCCGGCCTCGTCGATATCGAACTTCAAGACCTTGTCTACCAGATGCGCGGCGGAAGCGAGCAGCGCGCCAGCCGCGTGGCTCTGCAGGCGCTCGAGGCGGCGGGCCGCCTCACCATGCTCTCCCAGCAGGGCCCTCTTCAGGACCGGCGCCGCTGGCTGCCGCTCACCCGCACGGCCGACTTCCGCCCCGACCCCTCCAGACGGCCTGGATCGCCTATGTTTACGGCGAGCCCTCTGCAGACAGCACCATCATTTTTTAGCCAGCTGTTCAGGAGTAGGGTAGGCCGTGCAAACACAGTTGATGCGCACGGTTTTTCCGCTCCAGAACAATCTTTCATATACAGTGCACTCAATCTCGAAGTTCATTCAGGCTTTTCTTTGTTCGGTTAGATCGCAGCGTCTGCTTATCAGCCCTTTTCTACTCTTTACAGTCATAATCTGTCTCTATCTTTACTACTTCAATTGCAACCTGCCGCGCGCGCTGGGCCGGGGTCGATCTACATCTGCCCCGTGCATGTTCGTGCCACTACTACTCTTTCATTAGATCCAGATTCCCCCCTTGCACCCCCGGCGCGCCAAAACGCGGCCGGGCCACTAGTATGATCATGCATGAGCCCGTCATGAAGGCCACAAGGCCTTCAAGTGCTCAGAAGCGTTCTTCAAGGCTTGCTGACACAGTGACCCCGTTATACCCCAACGTCGACGATCATGAAGCCGCGAAGAAGCCTCGAGCTCAGGGCCTCGAAGCCCAACGACATCATGATCATGAAGCAGTGAAGCTGTAACCCGGTGACCTCCACTGGGCCAGCCTAGCCTAGCCGCGAGGTCCTCCGGGTCTGATCATGATGCTCATGATCATGAGCTCGTCATTATAATTAATTATAAGGCCACAACCTGGCATGGCCTTGAGGCTCACTGACGCCGACTCGTGATCAGTGCATGACCCTGTCATAATTATCATGAAGCCTCACCTGAAGCTGCAGGGCCTCAGGGCCTCCGAGGCTCAGAACCTAGCTATAGCAACGTCATGATCATGATCATGATCGATACCGTGAAGCATGCACAGCCATCGTATCCGAGACTTCGATCATGAATGAAGCCCATCATCAAAATGAAAGCCCATATCCATCATGACTTTGAAGCCTAAGGCCTTGGACCTCCATGGCTTCAATTGCAAGCACTAGCTGTGACTGATCCCGAGTGCAAGTGCCCTTTTTCTCTACAGCTATATATAAACAGCTCGAGCCCTTATCTGCACCCGGCCTCGGCATGAAGAAGCTCAGTGCACCTCGCGGGCCGCATCCGCCCTCGAGCCCTTATCTGCACCCGGCCTCGGCATGAAGAAGCTCAGTGCACCTCGCGGGCCGCATCCGCCCTCGAAGCAACAGGTCCGCCTCAGTGAAACGGAGCCGCGCCCACCCTCAAGCCCGCCAGCACGTGACCTGCGACGAATTCTGAGCCGGGCGGGCCGGCGGCGCAGCGAAGAGGCTCGGTGCACCTCGCGAGCTGCGTCCGCCCTCGAAGAACCAGGCCCACCTCAGTGAAACGGACCCGCGCCCGCCCTCAAGCCCGCCAGCACGTGACCTGCGACGAATTCTGAGCCGGGCGGGCCGGCGGCGCAGCGAAGAGGCTCAGTTCACCTCGCGGGCCGCGTCCGCCCTCGAAGAACCAGGCCCACCTCGGTGAAACGGACCCGCGCCCGCCCTCAAGCCCGCCAGCACGCGACCTGCGACGAATTCTGAGCCGGGCAGGCCGGCGGCGCAGCGAAGAGGCTCAGTGCACCTCGCGGGCTGCGTCCGCCCTCGAAGAACCAGGCCCACCTCAGTGAAACGGACCCGCGCCCGCCCTCAAGCCCGCCAGCACGCGACCTGCGACGAATTCTGAGCCGGGCGGGCCGGCGGCGCAGCGAAGAGGCTCAGTGCACCTCGCGGGCCGCGTCCGCCCTCGAAGAACCAGGCCCACCTCGGTGAAACGGAGCTGCGCCCGCCCTCAAGCCCGCCAGCACGCGACCTGCGACGAATTCTGAGCCAGGCGGGCTGGTGGCGCAGCGAAGAGGCTCAGTGCACCTCGCGGGCCGCGTCCGCCCTCGAAGAACCAGGCCCACCTCGGTGAAACGGAGCTGCGCCCGCCCTCAAGCCCGCCAGCACGCGACCTGCGACGAATTCTGAGCCAGGCGGGCTGGTGGCGCAGCGAAGAGGCTCAGTGCACCTCGCGAGCTGCGCCCACCCTCGAAGAACCAGGCCCGCCTCAGTGAAACGGACCCGCGCCCGCCCTCAAGCCCGCCAGCACGCGACCTGCGACGAATTCTGAGCCGGGCGGGCCGGCGGCGCAGCGAAAAGGCTCAGTGCACCTCGCGAGCTGCGTCCGCCCTCGAAGAACCAGGCCCGCCTCAGTGAAACGGACCCGCGCCCGCCCTCAAGCCCGCCAGCACGCGACCTGCGACGAATTCTGAGCCGGGCGGGCCGGCAGCGCAGCGAAGAGGCTCAGTGCACCTCGCGAGCTGCGCCCACCCTCGAAGAACCAGGCCCACCTCAGTGAAACGGACCCGCGCCCGCCCTCAAGCCCGCCAGCACGCGACCTGCGACGAATTCTGAGCCGGGCGGGCCGGCGGCGCAGCGAAGAGGCTCAGTGCACCCCGCGGGCCGCGTCCACCCTCGAAGAACCAGGCCCGCCTCAGTGAAACGGACCCGCGCCCGCCCTCAAGCCCGCCAGCACGCGACCTGCGACGAATTCTGAGCCGGGCGGGCCGGCGGCGCAGCGAAGAGGCTCAGTGCACCTCGCGGGCCGCGTCCGCCCTCGAAGAACCAGGCCCACCTCGGTGAAACGGACCCGCGCCCGCCCTCAAGCCCGCCAGCACGCGACCTGCGACGAATTCTGAGCCGGGCAGGCCGGCGGCGCAGCGAAGAGGCTCAGTGCACCTCGCGGGCCGTGTCCACCCTCGAAGAACCAGGCCCACCTCGGTGAAACGGAGCTGCGCCCGCCCTCAAGCCCGCCAGCACGCGACCTGCGACGAATTCTGAGCCGGGCGGGCCGGCAGCGCAGCGAAAAGGCTCAGTGCACCTCGCGGGCTGCGCCCACCCTCGAAGAACCAGGCCCTCCTCAGTGAAACGGAGCTGCGCCCGCCTCAAGCCCGCCAGCACGCGACCTGCGACGAATTCTGAGCCGGCGGGCCGGCGGCGCAGCGAAGAGGCTCAGTGCACCTCGCGAGCTGCGTCCACCCTCGAAGAACCAGGCCCGCCTCAGTGAAACGGACCCGCGCCCGCCCTCAAGCCCGCCAGCACGCGACCTGCGACGAATTCTGAGCCGGGCGGGCCGGCGGCGCAGCGAAGAGGCTCAGTGCACCTCGCGGGCCGCGTCCGGCCTCGAAGAACCAGGCCCACCTCAGTGAAACGGACCCGCGCCCGCCCTCAAGCCCGCCAGCACGCGACCTGCGACGAATTCTGAGCCGGGCGGGCCGGCAGCGCAGCGAAAAGGCTCAGTGCACCTCGCGGGCTGCGCCCACCCTCGAAGAACCAGGCCCGCCTCAGTGAAACGGACCCGCGCCCGCCTCAAGCCCGCCAGCACGCGACCTGCGACGAATTCTGAGCCCGGCGGGCCGGCGGCGCAGCGAAGAGGCTCAGTGCACCTCGCGAGCTGCGTCCACCCTCGAAGAACCAGGCCCGCCTCAGTGAAACGGACCCGCGCCCGCCCTCAAGCCCGCCAGCACGCGACCTGCGACGAATTCTGAGCCGGGCGGGCCGGCGGCGCAGCGAAGAGGCTCAGTGCACCTCGCGGGCTGCGTCCGCCCTCGAAGAACCAGGCCCGCCTCAGTGAAACGGAGCTGCGCCCGCCCTCAAGCCCGCCAGCACGCGACCTGCGACGAATTCTGAGCCGGGCGGGCCGGCGGCGCAGCGAAGAGGCTCAGTGCACCTCGCGGGCCGCGTCCGCCCTCGAAGAACCAGGCCCACCTCGGTGAAACGGACCCGCGCCCGCCCTCAAGCCCGCCAGCACGCGACCTGCGACGAATTCTGAGCCGGGCAGGCCGGCGGCGCAGCGAAGAGGCTCAGTGCACCTCGCGGGCCGTGTCCACCCTCGAAGAACCAGGCCCACCTCGGTGAAACGGAGCTGCGCCCGCCCTCAAGCCCGCCAGCACGCGACCTGCGACGAATTCTGAGCCGGGCGGGCCGGCAGCGCAGCGAAAAGGCTCAGTGCACCTCGCGGGCTGCGCCCACCCTCGAAGAACCAGGCCCTCCTCAGTGAAACGGAGCTGCGCCCGCCCTCAAGCCCGCCAGCACGCGACCTGCGACGAATTCTGAGCCCGGCGGGCCGGCGGCGCAGCGAAGAGGCTCAGTGCACCTCGCGAGCTGCGTCCACCCTCGAAGAACCAGGCCCGCCTCAGTGAAACGGACCCGCGCCCGCCCTCAAGCCCGCCAGCACGCGACCTGCGACGAATTCTGAGCCGGGCGGGCCGGCGGCGCAGCGAAGAGGCTCAGTGCACCTCGCGGGCCGCGTCCGGCCTCGAAGAACCAGGCCCACCTCAGTGAAACGGACCCGCGCCCGCCCTCAAGCCCGCCAGCACGCGACCTGCGACGAATTCTGAGCCGGGCGGGCCGGCAGCGCAGCGAAAAGGCTCAGTGCACCTCGCGGGCTGCGCCCACCCTCGAAGAACCAGGCCCGCCTCAGTGAAACGGACCCGCGCCCGCCCTCAAGCCCGCCAGCACGCGACCTGCGACGAATTCTGAGCCCGGCGGGCCGGCGGCGCAGCGAAGAGGCTCAGTGCACCTCGCGAGCTGCGTCCACCCTCGAAGAACCAGGCCCGCCTCAGTGAAACGGACCCGCGCCCGCCCTCAAGCCCGCCAGCACGCGACCTGCGACGAATTCTGAGCCGGGCGGGCCGGCGGCGCAGCGAAGAGGCTCAGTGCACCTCGCGGGCTGCGTCCGCCCTCGAAGAACCAGGCCCGCCTCAGTGAAACGGAGCTGCGCCCGCCCTCAAGCCCGCCAGCACGCGACCTGCGACGAATTCTGAGCCGGGCGGGCCGGCGGCGCAGCGAAGAGGCTCAGTGCACCTCGCGAGCTGCGCCCACCCTCGAAGAACCAGGCCCACCTCGGTGAAACGGAGCTGCGCCCGCCCTCAAGCCCGCCAGCACGCGACCTGCGACGAATTCTGAGCCGGGCGGGCCGGCGGCGCAGCGAAGAGGCTCAGTGCACCTCGCGGGCCGCGTCCGCCCTCGAAGAACCAGGCCCGCCTCGGTGAAACGGAGCTGCGCCCGCCCTCAAGCCCGCCAGCACGCGACCTGCGACGAATTCTGAGCCGGGCAGGCCGGCGGCGCAGCGAAGAGGCTCAGTGCACCTCGCGGCCCGTGTCCGCCCTCGAAGAACCAGGCCCACCTCGGTGAAACGGAGCTGCGCCCACCCTCAAGCCCGCCAGCACGCGACCTGCGACGAATTCTGAGCCGGGCGGGCCGGCAGCGCAGCGAAGAGGCTCAGTTCACCTCGCGGGCCGCGTCCGCCCTCGAAGAACCAGGCCCACCTCGGTGAAACGGACCCGCGCCCGCCCTCAAGCCCGCCAGCACGCGACCTGCGACGAATTCTGAGCCGGGCGGGCCGGCGGCGCAGCGAAGAGGCTCAGTGCACCTCGCGGGCCGCGTCCGCCCTCGAAGAACCAGGCCCACCTCGGTGAAACGGAGCTGCGCCCGCCCTCAAGCCCGCCAGCACGCGACCTGCGACGAATTCTGAGCCGGGCGGGCCGGCGGCGCAGCGAAGAGGCTCAGTGCACCTCGCGGGCCGCGTCCACCCTCGGAAGAACCAGGCCCACCTCGGTGAAACGGAGCTGCGCCCGCCCTCAAGCCCGCCAGCACGCGACCTGCGACGAATTCTGAGCCAGGCGGGCTGGTGGCGCAGCGAAGAGGCTCAGTGCACCTCGCGAGCTGCGCCCGGCCTCAAAGAACCAGGCCCACCTCAGTGAAACGGACCCGCGCCCGCCCTCAAGCCCGCCAGCACGCGACCTGCGACGAATTCTGAGCCGGGCGGGCCGGCGGCGCAGCGAAGAGGCTCAGTTCACCTCGCGGGCCGCGTCCGCCCTCGAAGAACCAGGCCCACCTCGGTGAAACGGAGCTGCGCCCGCCCTCAAGCCCGCCAGCACGCGACCTGCGACGAATTCTGAGCCGGGCGGGCCGGCGGCGCAGCGAAGAGGCTCAGTGCACCTCGCGGGCCGCGTCCGGCCTCGAAGAACCAGGCCCACCTCAGTGAAACGGAGCCGCGCCCGCCCTCAAGCCCGCCAGCACGTGCACGCGATCTGCGACGAATTCTGAGCCAGGCGGGCTGGTGGCGCAGCGAAGAGGCTCAGTGCACCTCGCGGGCCGCGTCCGGCCTCGAAGAACCAGGCCCGCCTCAGTGAAACGGACCCGCGCCCGCCCTCAAGCCCGCCAGCACGCGACCTGCGACGAATTCTGAGCCGGGCGGGCCGGCGGCGCAGCGAAGAGGCTCAGTGCACCTCGCGGGCCGCGTCCGCCCTCGAAGAACCAGGCCCGCCTCGGTGAAACGGAGCTGCGCCCGCCCTCAAGCCCGCCAGCACGCGACCTGCGACGAATTCTGAGCCGGGCGGGCCGGCGGCGCAGCGAAGAGGCTCAGTGCACCTCGCGGGCCGCGTCCGGCCTCGAAGAACCAGGCCCGCCTCAGTGAAACGGAGCCGCGCCCGCCCTCAAGCCCGCCAGCACGTGCACGCGATCTGCGACGAATTCTGAGCCAGGCGGGCTGGCGGCGCAGCGAAGAGGCTCAACACCTCGCACAGCATGCTCGCCCTTGAAGCAACAGGCCCGCCGCGGACGCAGTGCAGCGCAGCCGCGCCCGCGTCCGCGGCTGGATCCACTGCAGCTCCCTCGCGTCAGACGAGCCGGGAGGGCAGCGCGGAGGCTCCATGCACCTCTCCGAGCGCGCTCGGCGTCGAAGCAACAGGCCCGGCGCAGTGCAGCGCAGCCGCGCCCGCCTTCGGCTTACGAGTCAGGCGGGAAGCAACCCTCGCGACCTGCATCGGCTTACGATCGCGAGTCAGGCGGGACAGGGGAGCAGCGAGGAGCTCCATGCACCTTGCAGTTGCGAGGCCCGCGGCCGCCGATCTGCAGCGGAGCCGCCCCTTCCGCTGCTGGCGAGCCCGCCAGCTCGTGGCCTACGCCTGACGCTAAGAAGGCCGTCCAAGCGCATTGACATCGTTGAGAGAAGAGATGGCGAAGAGATGAGGTGATGAGCAAGCTGCGGGCCAGGGGGGTACCGCAGTACTACGTACAGTACTCGTCCCTGCGTGGCGACGTGCTGGCTGTGCTGCCGCTCCGGAAGAACCTCAAACGAATCAGCAATGATAAGCTAGACTTCGGCAACATCGAGTGATTGCGGCACCAACGTGAACGTTGGTGTTTGAATGTCCGACGGTCATATGCATGGTGCGCTTCTGCCGTGCGCGTCTACTGCTGTCTGACCGCTGCTTGTGTGTCATCTCCTGCAGATCAAGAGCCATCATGAGCATTCGATGAGGTCCGTGCCACGGTGCGCCCTAGGCCTAGGCCTAGGCCTAGGCCTTAACGTTAACTTCGTAAGCTTTTCGCCAGCGAAGCGCCAGTCGTGCGCGCGCGGCCCCGGGCCCTGCAGCTGCTGCTTGATCATGAAGGTGATCATGAGCGAGCGCACTGGCCATGGGCCGGGGTGTGCCGGCGGCCTTGCTGCTCGAAGGTGAGCGAGCAGGCGGGGCTGCCGGCCGCGGCTGGCCATGGGCCCGCGCTGTAGGCCTAGGCGTTGGATTGCACTTTCCGATCCTCATGACTCAGTGATCATTCTCATGATCAACGATCTGCAGCTGACTGCAGCCTGTGTTGTCTCCCGCAGAGCTGTCAAGAGCGTTTTCATCTAGAATTTTCGAATCGAAGATCTCGAGGTCCGTGCACCCTTCATTTTCGATAGTGCTAGCGCGCTATTTGCGATCGGCCGGCCCTGCTGCTTGAAGGTGAGCAAGCAGTGGGGTCTGCCGCCGGCCTTGCTGCTCGAAGGTGAGCGAGCAGGTGGGGCTGCCGGCTGGGCTCTTAAGCTTAGGCGTTGGATTGCGCTTTCCGATCTTCATTTTCATCAATCTGCAGCTGACTGCAGCCTGTGTTGTCTCCCGCAGAGCTGTCAAGAGCGTTTTCATCTAGAATCGAAGATCTCGAGGTCCGTGCACCCTTCCTTTCCGATAGCGCGCTGTTTGCAATTGGCCGGCCCTGCTGCTCGAAGGTGAGCAAGCAGTGGGGTCTGCCGGCGGCCTTGCTGCTCGAAGGTGAGCGAGCAGGTGGGGCTGCTGGCTGGGCTCTTAAGCTTAGGCGTTGGATTGCGCTTTCCGATCTTCATTTTCATCGATCTGCAGCTGACTGCAGCCTGCGTTGTCTCCCGCAGAGCTGTCAAGAGCGTTTTCATCTAGAATCGAAGATCTCGAGGTCCGTGCACCCTTCCTTTCCGATAGCGCGCTGTTTGCGATTGGCCGGCCCTGCTGCTTGAAGTGAGCAAGCAGTAGGGTCTGCCGGCGGCCTTGCTGCTCGAAGGTGAGCGAGCAGGCAGGGCTGCCGGCTGGGCTCTTAAGTTTAGGCGTTGGATTGCGCTTTCCGATCTTCATTCTCATCGATTTGCAGCTGACTGCAGCCTGCGTTGTCTCCCGCAGAGCTGTCAAGAGCGTTTTCATCTAGAATCGAAGATCTCGAGGTCCGTGCACCCTTCCTTTCCGATAGCGCGCTGTTTGCAATTGGCCGGCCCTGCTGCTTGAAGGTGAGCAAGCAGTGGGGTCTGCCGGCGGCCTTGCTGCTCGAAGGTGAGCGAGCAGGCAGGGCTGCCGGCTGGGCTCTTAAGCTTAGGCGTTGGATTGCGCTTTCCGATCTTCATTTTCATCAATCTGTAGCTGACTGCAGCCTGTGTTGTCTCCCGCAGAGCTGTCAAGAGCGTTTTCATCTAGAATCGAAGACCTCGAGGTCAGTGCACCCTTCCTTTCCGATAGCGCGCTGTTTGCAATTGGCCGGCCCTGCTGCTCGAAGGTGAGCAAGCAGTGGGGTCTGCCGGCGGCCTTGCTGCTCGAAGGTGAGCGAGCAGGCAGGGCTGCCGGCTGGGCTCTTAAGCTTAGGCGTTGGATTGCGCTTTCCGATCTTCATTTTCATCGATCTGCAGCTGACTGCAGCCTGTGTTGTCTCCCGCAGAGCTGTCAAGAGCGTTTTCATCTAGAATCGAAGATCTCGAGGTCCGTGCACCCTTCCTTTCCGATAGCGCGCTGTTTGCAATTGGCTGGCCCTGCTGCTTGAAGGTGAGCAAGCAGTGGGGTCTGCCGGTGGCCTTGCTGCTCGAAGGTGAGCGAGCAGGCAGGGCTGCCGGCTGGGCTCTTAAGCTTAGGCGTTGGATTGCGCTTTCCGATCTTCATTTTCATCGATCTGCAGCTGACTGCAGCCTGCGTTGTCTCCCGCAGAGCTGTCAAGAGTGTTTTCATCTAGAATCGAGAAGATCTCGAGGTCCGTGCACCCTTCCTTTCCGATAGCGGGCTATCATAGTATTTGCGATTGGCCGGCCCTGCTGCTTGAAGTGAGCAAGCAGTGGGGTCTGCCGGCGGCCTTGCTGCTCGAAGGTGAGCGAGCAGGCAGGGCTGCCGGCTGGGCTCTTAAGCTTAGGCGTTGGATTGCGCTTTCCGATCTTCATTTTCATCGATCTGCAGCTGACTGCAGCCTGCGTTGTCTCCCGCAGAGCTGTCAAGAGTGTTTTCATCTAGAATCGAGAAGATCTCGAGGTCCGTGCACCCTTCCTTTCCGATAGCGGGCTATCATAGTATTTGCGATTGGCCGGCCCTGCTGCTTGAAGTGAGCAAGCAGTGGGGTCTGCCGGCGGCCTTGCTGCTCGAAGGTGAGCGAGCAGGCAGGGCTGCCGGCTGGGCTCTTAAGCTTAGGCGTTGGATTGCGCTTTCCGATCTTCATTTTCATCGATCTGCAGCTGACTGCAGCCTGCGTTGTCTCCCGCAGAGCTGTCAAGAGCGTTTTCATCTAGAATCGAAGATCTCGAGGTCCGTGCACCCTTCCTTTCCGATAGCGCGCTATTTGCGATTGGCCGGCCCTGCTGCTTGAAGTGAGCAAGCAGTGGGGTCTGCCGGCGGCCTTGCTGCTCGAAGGTGAGCGAGCAGGCAGGGCTGCCGGCTGGGCTCTTAAGCTTAGGCGTTGGATTGCGCTTTCCGATCTTCATTTTCATCAATCAGCAGCTGACTGCAGCCTGTGTTGTCTCCCGCAGAGCTGTCAAGAGCGTTTTCATCTAGAATCGAAGATCTCGAGGTCCGTGCACCCTTCCTTTCCGATAGCGCGCTGTTTGCAATTGGCTGGCCCTGCTGCTTGAAGGTGAGCAAGCAGTGGGGTCTGCCGGCGGCCTTGCTGCTCGAAGGTGAGCGAGCAGGCAGGGCTGCCGGCTGGGCTCTTAAGCTTAGGCGTTGGATTGCGCTTTCCGATCTTCATTTTCATCGATCTGCAGCTGACTGCAGCCTGCGTTGTCTCCCGCAGAGCTGCCAAGAGCGTTTTCATCTAGAATCGAAGATCTCGAGGTCCGTGCACCCTTCCTTTCCGATAGCGCGCTATTTGCGATTGGCCGGCCCTGCTGACCGTCGATCGGACCATGGCCATTGCCTTTGCAAACCCACATGTACAGGTCCAGCTGTGTGTCGTGCCTTTTGCTAGCTACAGGCGCTGCAGCGATGCGTCGCGAGCTATAGCTAGCTCTGCAGTAGCTATAGCTAGCTATAGAGAGGAAGTTGTAAAATGCATGTAATATCAGCATGCACGGAAAACCAGCGCTGGCATGGATATGGGAAAGCAGCGGGATCCGGGATGTAACGCTGCGAGTTCACCCCTCTGACTTTACCACCCTGACTTTACCACCCCAACTTTACCACCCCAACTTTACCACCCCAACTTTACCACCCCAACTTTACCACCCTGACTTTACCACCCTGACTTTACCGTGTGGTAACGCAAACGGCACACCTTTACCACCCCCTAAGTTTACCATATGGTAAACTTAATTTCTGGCTCCCAGTGTTCGCTCGAGCCGGGGGTCAACCGATACGACGCCCTTGCAAAGCAAGTCGTTAGTAGTTATTTTATCATCGTTTAGAATCGATCATGACCGACCTTGTAGCCGGAAAAGCGAATTTGAAATGCAGAGGGGACGCACTCCTCACGATCACGCTCGCGATCGCCTCCATTTTCCGGGCGGAACCGACTGAACATCTGCGCTGTGCAATTAATTCCGGCACGTGCGTCTCGAATTCAAAGCTAATTAAGACATGTAGACTCACTTCCTCGGCAAAGGAAGGGGAGACTCGGCCGACGCCATCCGAGAAACAGTACCCGTTGCGGTTCACATCGGGAATCTCCCTGAATTCAGTACGGGCCAGCTTCCGAGAGCACGGGATGGTCGTGGAAAAGCACTGGCCCATTCGCGCGGCGTGCCTAATTATAAGCCAGCTGTTAGCTTCGAAATCAAATATAATTATATAAGTGTATCGATGCGGGCGCACTTGGCGATCACAGTCACAGAAGAGAAATCCCCCATCGCGTCCCACACCGTCTGTACAGTAAGGCGCCGCAAAGGATCCTCATGCATGAACCAGCACGCGTGCTCTTTCACTTGAGAAGAGCTGATCGAGAAGCTCAGTATTAGCACTTCATTATAATATATATAATTTGCCTCGTGATCGACATCGACATCACCGCGCATCGCATGCGCACCTGAAGGCAAGGAATCGGTAATTGCGCCCTGCCACTTCCAGGCCGCGCGTCATCACGGTTCTGACGCGATCGTAGACGTCCCCCATCATGATCTCTACACCCTCGCGATCAACATGTGCATGCGCATGTGTACGTGGGGCGACAGCAATTTTAGAGTACCAGAATCGTACCCGCGCTTCCGAGAAGCTTATTACCGCGCTCGTCTGCAAATTGAACGCGAACAAGGCAGTCCTCGGCGTTGCGCTCCCGAAAGTACCGAACGACTCGGTTCCCGACCTGGGCGCGCGCAGTCTCTTAAGCTTTGATGTGTTGAATTAATATTCAGGCAAAAGTAAATAGTTCGGACCTCTTGTTCGAAGCCAAGAACGAGGATACGCAGAGGCGTCACGAGCACCCGACAGACCTGCAGGTGCGCGGATCAAATAATTACATTATGAGCATGATCAGGCCAGCAATACGAATTCGAACGGATGTAGGCTCGCCTCCACCCTCTCAGGAGCAACTGGAGTTCTGACATTGGCAACTTGGACATCGCGCAGGGCTTCCAAGAAGTTTTGTTCTGATTGCGCATGCCCATCATTAAATAGAATTACATAATTATCACGTTATGTTTGCGTTTAATTTCGAGCTCTAGATCGAGCTCTTTATTTTGCGTTAATCGCACCGAAGTCTTTCGAGTAGATTGGATAACCGGTGCCGAAGAGGCGGACGAGCGCGCGAGCAGCGGAGTCGGCGTCGCGAAGGGCGAGGGCCCTCCAGGCCGAGCGCGAGATCCCCTCGAAAGCAACCCGACCCGCCGTCACGAGGCGCTGCAGCTCGACGGCGGTCCGGAACGGCACTCGGTGCTCGCTGACGTGCCGGTGGAAGGACGCTATGAAGGAGCCGCTCGTCATCCGCGGAGCGAGCGGCGAGTTCGAGACGGGAACGGCCATCGGGGCGGTGCAGACGTCGCGGACAGCCCGCTGAACGAGATTGAAGAAGGCTGTCGCCTCGGAAGGCGTTGAGAATCCTATGCGCCAGGCAAGGGACAAGCCGAGAGGGAGCTGCGGCCCCTGCGCGCGGGTGACCGTCGCCCACGGGTCGATCTCACAAATCGTGTCGTCGAAATCGAGATAGGATTCCTGAAGTTCAGCGCTGAGCCAGGGGTTGACCGTCCGAAACCATGCGCCGTTCTCCTCATCCGGTCTCCATGTACTCCAGTTATGATTTAAATTGAATCCCGAAATGCCCTCGAACAACGCGGATAATGCCGGCTGGTGACGGAAGAAGCGCGGAGGCCGGTGGAGGAGCCAATACACGGCGGCGGAGCTGCTGTCCAGGGAGACCTCCATAAGATCCTTGAACGTTGCGGTCATCCGAAACGCTGTCCGCTGCTTGCGGCCTGGACCGGAGAGGCTTCCGGCTGGCATAAAGCCTTCGAAAGTAACGCCGCGCTTTAATTTCTGTCCGCGCAGCCTCACGGTCGCTGAGATGGCTGCGCCCTCCGTCGGCAGCGTGAATCGCGCGGTGAAGCCGTCGGGAGAGTCGTAGAACCCCGCGGCAATCTGAGCGACGCGGAACTCGCCTTCCGGCTCATCGTCGTCAATGAAGAACGGAGGGCGGCTTCGATTGGATGGCCTAATAGTGATGGTGCGGCCGTTGATGCTCAGAGCCTTGCCGATCATCAGGTCCGCGGCCGTCCTCGGCGAGACAATCAAGAACGCGAAAAATTTGTTGTTGTTCAGATCGACTTTGCGGAGGCGCGCGAAAGGAAAGGCTCGCAAGACGGCCTCTCCGATTTGCTGTGCGGTGGTGGAACGATGCAGGCCCCCAATATGAAGCTCGGCGAAATTCAGCTCGCCCGTTCCTGGATCGGCCTGCGCGAAATATTAATTAGTGAATGCGCGAAATTCGAGTGCGCGCATGCGCGCGCACCATCTTTTCGCGCAGGGCGCAGCTGCGCGCTGATGGCGCGTTCTACATCTCGTCGATCGAGCTCGAGAGGAAAGGGAAGCCGAGGAAGATATATATATTGAGAATATCCTATATACTAGGCTAGCTAGCCAGAGGGGGAGTACGTCTAAAAATCTAAACACCTCGAGTGAAGAATTAAATCATCAATGAATATATAAGCGGGGGCCGCTACATGCAGCTTGAGCTCCCAGGGGGATTGAGGGCCGGCCCGGGGGGATCGGGCCGGGGGGATCGAAGGCAGGGCCGGCCCGGCGGGCTGCCGCGGGAGATTTATAGAGCGATCGGCCGGGCTGCCGCGGGAGATTCAGAGCGATTTAGAGGAGATTTTAGATTTAGAGGAAGAGGCGGGGAAAAGCAGGAGGGCCGGACCCGGAGGCTCGCCCCGACCGTCGGACCCAGAACAGCCCGAAACCCAGCTTGGCCCCGCCCGGCTCGGCGCCCGCGGCTCGGATCAGCCGCCGGCCGGGCGCACGTGCATGTGCGTATATACATGCGAACTTTAAATTTGAATGCCTGCACATGCAGCAGCAGTGCCAGCCGGCCGGCCGCCGGGCGCGGGCCGGGGGCATTGGCATTTGTAATTCAACCAGTACGTATACAGCAGCTGCTTGCGCGCGCCATGCCCCCCCCCCCCCCCCCCGCCCCCCCCCCCCCTTCCGCCCGCCCCCCCCCCCCCCCCCCCCCCCCCCCCCCCCTTCCCTCTCCCGCCGCGCACCTCCGGGCCCCAGACCCCGCCGCCCCCACGCTTCTCAGATAAAGTCGTGCCCCCCTAGCCCGGGCTCCCGTCATGCCCAAGTTGGCGGCTCCACCTTCCTGCAAGCTTCTCTAGATCTGCAAATCACTTCGAAATACACGCTCAGCGCGCCAACGGGTCTGAGGCGCCTGGAGCTAGAGCTACGGATGCATGGACGGATATCACGCGCAGCCCCGCGCGGGCTGAAGCAAATCAAACTCTTCAAATCAAAGGCGGAGCAGGCGGGCGGGCGCCGCCTGACCCGGGGGGCGGTCACTTGCCGAGGTCCTCCTTCATGCGCCGCACCTCGACGTCAAGGGCGTCCTGCGGCACGTCGGACCGCGGCAGCTGCTTCGGCGCCACGTTACCGGGGAGCATGCCTGCGCCGAGGGCGGGCGCGCCGGCTCAGCGGGGTGCGGGGCGAGTGAGGGGCCGGGAAGGGGCTGGTGGCCCGGCGCACCCATCTCTCCCTTGAGCTTCATCAGATCCTCGTCGGTGGTGCCGGACTCGAGCTGCTGGAACTGCTTCTCCAGGCTGCCGCGGGCCTCAGAAGAAGAAGAAGAAGGAGGGAAGGAAAGGAGGGGAAAGGAAAGGGACCTGTCGATGGAGAGCTGGGACTCGGCCTCGACGGCGGCCTCCATCTTGATGACCTTCTCCTCCATGCGCTCGAAGGCCTGCAGCGCGCCCGTCGAGCTCACGCTCCCCAGCATCTCGTTCACCTTCTGCTGCGTCTGCGCCGAGCGCGCCCGCGCGATGTACATGTCCTTCTTCGTCTTCGCCTGCGCGCCGCGGCTCGAAAAGGAAGGGAGGCGAGAAAGAGCGGCGCGGCGCGGGGCGTGCGCGGCGCGCACGTCGGCGAGCTTGGCCTCGAGCGTCTGCATGTTCGTCTTCAGCTGGTCGGCGACCTGCTGCTGCTGCTGCAGCTGCCCCCGCAGGCTCGCCGCGAGCTCCTCCTGCGTCTTCTTCCGCTTCAGCGCCTCCTTCGCGAGCTCGTCGTTGTCCGCCTTCACAGCGACCTGCACGTGCAGTCATACGAGGCGCGCTTTCCGGCGGGAGGGGTGTGCGCGCGGGGCTGAGAAACGCACCTGGGCGCGGTTGAGCCACTCCTGCGCGTTCTTCTCCGCCTGCAGCAGCTGGCGCTCCGTCTGCTTCTGGCCAGCAATCACCTCCGCTGCCGCCTTCCGGACTTTGATGAGGTCGTCCTGCATCTCGTTCACGGCCTGTTCCAGCATCTTCTCGGGGTCCTCCGCCTTTGTAATAATCTGGTTGACGGTGGCGCGCGCGACCCGGAAGAATCGATCAACGAGGTTGGCCTGAATAACGAGCGCGCCCGGGGCTGATTCGAACGCCACAGGGCTCCCGTTGAGCTGCTCAACGCCGTGGCTGCCGAAGAAGGTGCGGCCCGCGGTCGAGCCGGCTACGAGAGACTTCTTGGAAGCCGCCAGCGACGCCTGGGCGTCGGCGCGCCGCTGGGCGCGCGGGGCCGGCGCGGAGCTCGAAGAGGAAGCAGTGCTGAACCCATGAACTGCCGCCGGGGCGCCGCAGGCCCGCGGGCGAATGATGGGCGAAGCGCTGACGAAGGCCTCCATCTGCGGGGCAGGGCGAGGCGCGCAGGCGATCAGGACCTTCAGGAGATCGGCAGGCGCCCTCTGCGAGCGGCTCGGCGCACCACGAACGAGTTCTGCCGAAGCTAGAGGGGTACACGACCAAAAAATAGCAGCGTCTCCATTCCCGGCTCCCAGCGTCCCATTGCGCACTAGCGCGTCTCTGGACTTAGCCAAATCCGCAGCGGACTCGCCAGGTGCTGCCCACGCGTTTTGGAGCGGCGCCTCGCGGGCAGCTCTTCTCGTTCAAGCCTGGCCCGCATCTGCGACGGAGGGACTTCTGGCACCGTGATAGCTGCTTCGGCAGCATTTGGGCGCCGCTCCCTAGCCGTTCCGCGGATCAACGATGCAGGCGGGGCCCTACCGCCGGCCTGGGAGCGCCCCAGTGCGCCCCACGGGGCCTTCTCCCGTTGATCTGCAGGCTCTCGTGGTCCAGGGCGGCAAGGTCCAGCCTCTAGCTAGCGGACCTTCAGTCCTACTGCTGACGCTGCGACCTGCGATCGCAGGCCGACGCCCCCGTCCCCAGCGCCCCGCCGTCGTCCCTGTCTGGCGTGAGGCACAACGCTTTTCTGCGGCTCAGATCTCCCGAACTCGTGCAGCCTCCGACCGTATGCTCCGGCGCCTCCCCGCGGCGCTCGCCGTCGGGCTCAGACGCGCCGGCGCAGGTGCAGCCGGTGGCGAGGCCGCACAAGACGGGCCGGCCGCAGTCCGCGACGGCGGGGTACGCCGGCGCTACGTACACGAACAACGCGTACACGGCGACGAACGGCGGCCTGCCGGGCAACGCCCTCCGCGCCATCCCGCGCCCGCAGTCGGCCGCCTACCGGTGCGGGCCCCGGCCCCGCCGGTCCGCTGGTCGCGCCGCCCGAGCCGCCTTCCGTGCAGGCCGGTGCCGCTAGTGGCGCCGGTGCCGCTGTCGCCGGCGGCGACGCACGCGCTGCGGCCGGGCACGGCCACGAAGGGCCGCCGCACCCCCGTCTCGGCCCTCTACAACTTCTCGCACCCCGTCGACGTCGCCACGCTCGCCCACGACCGCGCCGCGCCCTCCCCGGGCGACCACTACGGCTTCGACGCCGGTGCGCGCCATCCACCCCAACCCCCGCCGCCCCTCGGCCGGCCCTGCCCAGCCTCAACGGGCGGCGCAGGGAGCCCGCGGGTGGCGATGGGCCGCTTCTACACCGTGGTGGACGACCCGCCCCTCCGCGCGGGCAGCCGCAAGCGCAGCTCGCTCGGCGCGGCGGCGGCCGGCGGCGGCGCCGCGGCCGGCACCCTCCCCTCCGCCTCCTCCGCGCCGGCCACGTCGGGGCCCGGCGCCGCCGCTGCCTCCCGCCAGGCCGCCCACGCCAGCTTCAAGTCCCAGGCCGTCCAGGTATCCCCCTTGCCTTTCTCCCCCTTGGTCGACGAGCGACGCTGTACCCCCACTGCAGCTGGAGCTGGAGCTCGCGGAGCGGCTCTCGAGCATCGAGGACGGATCCCTCCGCGATCGCCTCGCGGTGCGCGGGGGTATGGGATTGCGCGACGACGAAATCGAACGCCGTACCCCCCGGCCCGCAGGTGCACAGGCAGTTCTTCGAGGAAGTGATCGCGCGGGAGCCGATGCACGCGGGGCTCCTCGCTAAGGTATCTCACCCCGTACCGCCCGGAACTCCCTCCCCCGCCGACTCTCCCTCCCCCAGATCAAGGCGGAGTACGAGACGGCGCTGTACCTCCCCCGGGACTCGCTGAGGCGAGCCGCCCTATCCCCCCTACCCCCTCCCCCTCCCCCTCCTCCCTAAGCCGAGGGGCAGGCTGGAGATCCACGGGGACTTCGCGCGGCTGCAGGAGGAGCTGCTCCTCCTCCGCGCCGAGCACGCCCGCGGCCAGGTCCGCCCCGGCCGCCCCCCGCCCCTTCTCCGCCCGTTTGACGCGCCTCTGCCCGCGTAGGAGGAGCTGCGGCGGACGCGGGACGAAGCCGCCCGCCTCCAGAGCGCCGCCGCGCACGAGGCCGCCGCCGCCGGTCCGCCCTGGCACCTCCCCACCCCCGCCCCCGCCGCGCACGTCCGCCCGGCTCACGCCCGGGTCCCGGCGCAGCGCGGCGCGAGCGCGAGGCGGAGCGGCTGCGGGACGAGGCGCGGCACACCCCCGCGCAGCTATTCCCCCCGCGCCCGCGCCGCTGAAGCGGGGGCGCAGGTGCGGGTCTCGCAGGCGCGGCTGCTGCGGGCGAGCCACTCGGGTTCGAGGCTGGCGGCGGACCCCTCCGGCGGCTGGCAGCGGTGACCCCGCCCCCCTCGCCCCCTCCTCCGCCTCCGCCTCTGAAGGGGGCGCAGGGCGCCGGTGGAGTGCGGGGCGCAGACGGAGGTGACGGGGGAGGGCCTGGAGGCGGACGCGCGGGCGGCGCGGGAGCGGTGCCGGGACCTGGAGGAGGCGGTGGCGCTGCTGCAGCGCGAGCTCGCCGACCGCCGCGACCGCGAGGCAGAGCTCGCCTCCGAGCTCGACCGGTGCCCCCGGCAGGCGCGGCGCGGCCGGGGTACATGTCGAGCTGACGCGGGGGGCGCAGGTACGTGGAGGCGGCGGGGGGGAGGAGGCCGCCGCCCCCGCGGCCGGCCTCGGCGATGGGCGGCGGCGGCGGGGGTACGGCGCGGTACAGCGAGTCGGGCACGGCGCGGAGCGAGCTCAGCGAGACCATCGACTTCTCGGTGCGGCCTCGGCTCCCGGCGGCGCCCCTTTCCTCCCCCGCCCACGCTTACGCCTGCCCGCAGCTGCCGGAGTCGCAGAGGCGGCGGGAGCCGCCCCGGCCGGTCGTCGTACCCCCCCTGCCGCTCGCGACCATCGACGCGGAGGGGGAGGAGGAGGACGGCGAGGACGAGGAGGAGGCGACGGACGGGTACACCCCCGCGCAGGACGACTACTCGCCGGGGCCGGGGGACTACCCCCCCATGGAGGAGCCGTACGCGGGCGCGTACGCGGAGCTCGCAGCGGGGGGACCGGACCCGCACGGGCCCGCCCTGGTCGATGTCGCCGCGGCCGGCAGCGGTACCCCCCTCCCACCCCCCCACCCCGCAACTTCAATCGCCCATCCGATCATTTTCGGCGCAGCGTTCTTCGCGAGCACGGATCGGTGGCGGGAGGCGCTGGAGATGGGCTCCCCGGGGGCCCACCCGGCGCCGGACTTCGGGGACGAGGAGGGCGACGTGGAGGAGGAGGACGACGGCGACGGCGGCTTCTCCACCGGCCGCCCCGCCGCCCTCCCCCACTCCGCCTCCGGCGGCTCGCGGCGGCCCGCGCGCCCGACGACGGCGGCGCCGCGGTCGCGCCCGGGGACGGGCGAGGGCCCCGGGCCGCGCATCGGGAGCGGGCTCCGCGGCGTGGACGTCAGCAGCAGCGTCGTCTACGATGAGGAGCTTGAAGGGTAGCCGGCTACTAGCCGCCCGGCCGCCGGCCGAGGCGTGCAGTGCAGTGCAGTGCAGTTTAGATGCACAGCGGTAGGCAGGTTCAGATCATAAAGACCGAATTCAGGCATCTTTCACACTCGTGTGCCACTAAACGCATGCACGGCCTGCAAGCGCGCAACTTCGACGTCTGCAACGCAAGGGGTACGCGGTCACTCGATGGCCGAGCTGCGCGAGGCGAGCTCAAGCTCGAGCTCCAATCCGCCGGCCCCAGAACCCACGGATAGCGGCGCACGGCAGCAGGGAGGCGAGTACGCGCTCATCTCGAACATCCCGCCCGAGTTCCACGCCGCCGACCTGCGCAGCTTCTTCTCCGCCTATGTGGAGGCCTGCCGCTTCGATGTCTTCCACTACCGCAGGAGAAAGCAGCGCGTAGTCATACAGGACACGCAGCAGCAGCCGCAGCAGCCACCCGCGACCGCACAAGAGCAGCCGGGCCAGTTTCTGGAGCCGGCGGCGGCTTCAAGTTCGACCGAGGTGGTTAGGAAATGCTGCGTAGTCCGCGTTGCGCCTGGTTGGCGGGCCGCCTTCATCGCTGCGTATCACATGAGTGCGTACATCCGCACGCCGGCCGCGGTCGAGGGCGCTGCCGCGCATGTGCGAGCCGCGCGTTCCCGCAGAGAACTGGGAGGATAAGAAGGACGTGCGATGGAGGAGCAAGTGCATCATCAAGTGCGCGCGGCTCTCTGCACGGCGTTTGCCATCCTTTCGGGCTCTGACCGCACGGAGCGCAGGCCGGTGAGCGCAGCGGGGCACGTCGGCGAAGCGGGCGCTAGGGACGCTCCCAAGGTGCGGCCGGAGGCTGGTAGCGCGCAGCGTCGTCCGGCTCGCGGCTGAGCGCGCGGGGGCGGCGGGGCGCGCGCGCACAGACGCCGTACCTGTCGCGGCGGGAGGCGCGGGAGGCGAGGCGGTCCGGGGAGCGGATCGACTTGGCGACGCTCTCGGAGCTGCGGCCGCCGGCGCTCCTGCCGCGCGGGAACGTCGGGACGCCCACGAAGGAGTTCATGCAGCTGATCCGCGACTGCCGCATCCCCTCCCGCTACCTCTCCGGTGCGTCCTCTCACGCGCTGCGGTCCTAGCGCCGCGCGCATGACCGGGCCGGCTGCGGCAGGCCTGGCGATCTCGTTCAGCCGGAGGGGTGTCGCCGTGCCGTTCTCGTACGGCGGGGGCGGGGGCGCGAAGCGGCGAAAGCGGGACCCCGAGGAGGCGCCGTCGGGCTTCGAGTCGGGCGAAGAGTCGGACTTCGATCTGGACGCGGAGGCGCGCCGCCCGCCCCCTCGCCCCCTCCCCGCCGCGGCGCGCCTGATCCCGAGCCGCCGCCGCCGCGCCGCAGGAGTGGGAGCGGCACGAGAGCCTCAATGAGTGCGTCCGGGGCCGACAGCGCCCGCCCCGTTTTTGCCTCAGGCGGGCTGACGGGGCGGGGCCGGGGCGCAGCATGCCGGAGAAGGACATCGAGCGCTCCGACCGCCGCGAGGCCGACGAGGTGCCGCTCGCCGCTCGTCGCTCGCCGCCCGCCCCGCCGGCGGCACAGGCCTGACCCGCGCGTGGCAGTACCTGTACGAGGAGCCGACGGAGGTGACGTGGGACAAGGGCTCCTCCGGTGCGCGCGCCCCAACGTGAAAGCCTGAGACGCGCAGCGCTGACGCCGGGCTCGGGACGGGGCGGCAGGGCTGGTGTTCTACACGGACGCGTGCAAGTGGGACGAGCTGGTGCGGGGCGAGAAGGAGGACCGCGAGCGCGACGACTGGGACCTCGACACCCGCGTCCGCCCGCCCCGCCCGCCTCCTCCGCCCGCCCGCCCGCCCCCTGAGGCTCGCGCGCGCCTGTTGAGCAGCCTTTCACGGAGCCGGACGCGTCGGACAACGCCTTCCGGTACGGGTACCGCCCCATCCACGGCATCGACGACGCCGACGAGGCGCGGGACCCCCTCGCGTGCGCCCCCCGCCCCGAGCCGCCCCGCCCCTCCGCGCTCCGCGCCCCGGCGCTCTTCGAATCTCCCACCCGGACAGGCGTGTGAAGGCGGGGGCGGCGGGGCGGATGATGGCGCGGATGCGGTGGCGGGAGGGGGCCGGGCTGGGCCGCCGCGAGCAGGGCATCCCCGCCCCGCTCGACGCCGTCGCCAACCCCGGCCGCGCCGGCCTCGGGTCCGCTTCGCTCGCTTCTACCCTCTTCTTCGGTCTGAGCCGGAGAGCAGATTCCAGGGGGCGAAGGGCTCCAGCGGCGGCGGCGGCGGCGGCGGGCTGCACGCGGGGCGGCCGGCGGGGCTGCACCCGGAGCGGCACAGCCCGACGCCGTGGGACGCGCCGCCGGTGAACGTGTGGAGCGGGCACTCGGCGACGTGCTGGCGCAAGCTCGCCCCGGAGGGCCCCCTCGTCATCGCCAGCGTCTACGACGAGGACTACGGCGAGACGCGTCCCTCCTTCCGCCGCCCCAGGAGCGGCGGGCCGGACCCCGCCCCCGCCCCCGCCCGCCCCAGCGGCTCTTTTGCCGTGCTGCCCTCGGAGCTGGAGCCCGAGCTGGAGGGGCCGGGGGGGCCCTCCCGGGGGCGCTGGGGCGACCTGCCCGACCCCCTGCTGCCCTCGGCCGCCCCCGAGCCGCCCGCCCTCTTCCCCGCCCCCAGCTCCGCCCGCTGCCTCATCCGCTTCACCCCCGCCGCCTCCCCCCCCGCCGTCGGCGCCGCCCCCGCCGTCGGCGACGCCCCCGCCGCCTCCTCCGGATCCCGCGCCATCGGCGCCCCCCCCGCGAGCTTAGGTGGCCCGCGCTCCGGCCTCGGCCCGGCGGCCCGGCCTCCGGGCGAATCCCCACCATGTCCCTGCGCGCCTTAGCTGAGCCCTCTCTCGCCTGGGCCTCCTTCGTGGCCCAGCAGTGGGCCAGCAGTGGCCCAGCACTCGCGCCCTAGGCGTCCCCCCGGCCGCCCCGCCCCGGCCGCCCCCCGATCAAAGTACTAACAGTAGTCTACCACGGTATACTGTAGGAATGCTTTTTAAGCCGATGTTTTAAATTGCCTTAAATTTTTTTTGAGAGACTACGGTGGGGCGAACCCCCCGTAGGTAGTGATATTAAGGACAACAAAGCAATCACAAATCAAAGATACAGTAAATTGCCGTAAATTGCCGAGAGGCCGAATTCGGCAATTTAGCATTACGGCAATTGCTTGGGGGGTAGGTACTTTCCTAGCCCGCCATAGAGCAGAATCTAGATTCGGCACTACGAATACCGGTAGAGTAGTAAGAGTACTACTAGGCTAGTACTGTACTACTAGGGAGTACTAGTCTACTAGATCATGACTCATGAGTAGTACTGCGTGACGGACGCCGTGACGTCGCTTGATCATGACCGTCGGACGAGTCGACGTCAGTGACGACTCGGCATTCCGTCACGGCGTCATGCATATCACAAAAGATTCGATTCACAATGTGAACAACACGAACACGAACACGGCTTCTTTGGACCGTTGATTTGAGAAATTTTCGTCGGGCAGAAACGTGTACGATGCATCAGCCGTGACGTACTACTAGTACACTGTACAGTGCACGTGTGGAATCCTATGGATACCGATCATCGATCGCGATCGCGATCATCGGATATCGATCTCCGAGGCTCGTTTTTGAACGGTTTTTCATCATGCCATGATGGCTATCCATATATGGGCCTATGGCAATGATGATACATACAACTTGATGATACAACTTCATACAAGCCGGCGATTGAAGCCGCATGCGCAGTGCTGCGCATGCAGTGCTGCCGCTGAATTGCCGTCTGATTCGACTTGAATTCGCCGCTGATCCGACGCGGCGATGAATCGCCGATGATCATCGAGTCGACCGATCGAGATCGATCACCGGCGAATCGGCGGCGATTCACCGCCGCCCGCGCCCAGGCCCCAGGGCCGCCCGGGCGCGGCGCCGGCGCCGGCGCCGGGAGTCGCCGGGGACTCGGGAGTCGGGACTCGGGCCCGGGGAGTCGGGACTCGGGAGTCGGGAGTCGGGAGTCGGCCCACAGTCGGGAGTCGGGACTCGGGAGTCGGGACTCCGGGACTCGGGAGTCGGGAGTCCGACGGTCGGGAGTCAGCTCTAGCGCAGCTGCAGGGCAGCGCGGGCCGGCCAGCCTGGCAGGTGCGGCCTTCGCGGCATACCTGGTACCGTACGCAGCAGCGCTAGCAGCAGCAGCTGCAGGCTGCCATATGCATGCAGCAGCAGGCTGCCAGCATGCGCAGCTGCAGTCTGCAGGTGCCCGGCGGCCAGCAGCAGTAAACGTTCTAATTAACATCGACCAGCCGCTGAGCAGCGCTGCGTGCGCAGCTGCAGCGATCGCGAGCAACCGCTGATCATGAGCCGCTGAGCGTGTATACGTATACGTAATCTCAAAGTCTCAGAGTCTGCTGGCCGCTTAAAGTGCACGCACGCAGTGTGACGGGTCGACGTCGACGTCACTAGCTCGGGCCAGGTGGCATATAAACTGCCGTATACGAATACACGTATACGTAAGCATACATATACACACGTACGTTCACAGCTGCAGGATCGATCCGGAGGAGCCTGCAGTTCAGGCCAGGTGGCATAAGCTAGCAGCAGCAGTTCACGCGTGCACGGTATCGCTGCAGCTGCACACGCGTACATGCGTTCGCGTGCGAGCTCGAGCGCACGCGCACGCGTACGTGTGCATGCACGTGCAGCTGCAGCCTTTGCAGTCGCCCTAGGCCTGCAACTGGCCGTGCTTGTCCTCCTCCAGCTCTCAGGATGCACCCAAAGCCAAGAAAGTGCGTAAGCCTTGCGCCTCCGTATACGTATACGTATTCGCGATCGGATACATAAGCATTCATCCAGCTGACCGTACCACGAATGCAAATGATCTCGCAGCCTTTGTCAACTCAGTTGGCGCACGGTCTGCGAGGGTCGATCTGCAGGAATCAATCCAAGAGATCGTGTTTGTTGCACCACTGTCGTTGCTCGGGTCGGAAAGCATTGCCGGCACGCCTCCCCGCCTTTTGGTTCTCGGACGCACTGGGATTGGCAAGTTGGCTCTCTGCGAGTGGAACCTTGATTTAGGCATGTGTCTCACTACCGTCGTGTTGACTGATCATGACAGTGTACGTCTCACGGACGCTCTTTCGGACGCCTTTTCTGAGATCTTCACAGATGAAGACCGACATTTTCGCTCCAACAGACTTCTCTTTCACATCGTTTACACCATTTCCCGACCGAGTGAGTCTTTGATGAGCTCGAGCTCAAGAACAGACATCTAGATCTCACATGAATCTTATGATCAGGATTTCGATGATCGAGGCGACTACGTGGGAGACTGGGAAGGTCTCTCGCAGCACAGCAACTGGGCCCTTAAAAGCTCCAGTGGAGTGTCTGAAAACGTGGATATTTATTTACAAGGCTTTGCTGGATATGGAACGTGGAAAGATGAGGCCGGCACCGAACATGAAGCGTTCGATCTGTACAATCCTCGTGCCATTGATGTTGGCCACCCCTGGTGCAACATAACAGGGTGCGGATTTGTGTGGGACTGTGCGCATTGGGCTGCACTGTCGTGGGCGAACACTTTTTTTGGTACGTGATCGCGGTACCAGTCGCGATCGTACAAATGCATACGCATGCGCAAATAGAACTACACTTCAATTACTTAGTTTGCGCTATCTGAATATGGCGCCGCGCTGACATTAGGCCACTGCGCAGACTGCCCCGGAAAGATAGAAACCTTGGGCTGCGGAATCCGGAGTTCGTTATTTACGTTACACGTGATCACATGCATCCCAATAACATGACACGCGCGCAGCGCATACCAAGTTTCTGCTTGACTCTACGCAGTACGCATCTAGATGCTCGAGCAGCAGCGCCGACACGCTTTGCGAGTGCAACCCGTACAATTTTATTCGAAACAACGTGTCTGACGCACGGTGCAATATATATATATATACACTTCTGTGCAAGAACTTCGCGATCGCGACTCCCGTTGACCGCATTTGCATACTGCAGCTGGCTGGAGCCCTCATTCGCTTTTAAAACGTACATAAGCTCCAATGGACTTGGCGAGAAAAATGCTGCGAACCTGCGATTGTGGAGGGATTTTGAAAGGATCACGCTTTATGACAGCTGGAAGCCTGACTTCGCAAAGTGAGTAACGTTCACGTTAATTATTAAAACTTCATTCGTCATTCTAATTCATGATAATTCTTTCGTACGAATATTAATCTCGCAGGGTGAAATGGCGATGGTTAATCGACAATCTGATCATGCTTGATGCGAAACCCAGTTTCAGTCTTGCATATTTGCATCATGTGCGCCTGGTTTTCATATTCTCGCTCCAAATTTAACCCATGCCCCATGGCCAGGCGGGCGTTTATGGACCTGTGATGCGGAGAGCTCAAACGTCGGGTCTTTCAGTACCGCAATTGAAAGCTGTGGAGACAGTCTTGAGACGACGAACCAGCATGCGTTTCGAAACCGATTCAACGCTAGGCTGTTCTGTTTGTGCGCATGCGCCATGATCGATATGAAACCATGAGATGATCAATATATATTATTATAATTACTATTATAGAAGATCGGCTTGGTATCTAGCGATTACAATATATTTATGCATCGCCAGGGACTGATCATGACGAGTCGACGAGTACGAGTACCAGCGGAGCATTTTCTGGACTTCAAGATCTCCACGGCGGCCCTGCATATGTAATGGATCTGAGACTCTTCTCCTTTTGGCAGCGGCAAGTTTCTACTCGTAACTTTCTGGACTTCGAGTTACCCTAACGGCAATTTAAATTCGATGTCGTGCTCAGAGGGGTAGCTTACTTCGGATCGTACATGGGGTTCGATAATCACACAAGCGCAAGAGTGATTCCGAAATTGCGACTGTGTCGACTCAGCGACCGCTCCAAGTTGAGCACGTCTTTGGAACTCGAGATCTACAATTATATCGACGTGTACAGATTGGCACCTACCGGATACGCAAAAGAAGCGAGCGAAGCATATCCGATCAAGAGGTTCTGATTTCATAATTTCTTTTGCGCACGTCGAATATTGCATTAATGGACAACAATAAACACATGTTGCAAGGGGGGAAAAGAAGACCGAAGGTCTTCCCCCCCTTGCTTCCCGTTCCCTCGCTTCAGCCAAAAGTTTTCTATGAGGCCGTTTTCGAGGGCCAGCTTGCAACGAAATTGTCGGTTATTCGCGATCCGATTGGCTCGGTGAACCGGTCAGCTCTCGACTTTCGAGCGTCGAATCGGAGGGGAAAAAGTGGTTTTCGAGGGGAAAACTAACTTCTCAAGTGGTTTTCGAGGGGAAAACTAACTTCTCTCTAACTCCGGTCTTCGAATTCCTTGCGCCGTTCTGCATGGAACCAGTTCTCCCTAGCTCTCTCCTCTACATTTCGGCTTCCTCGCAGTGCGTCGCGTACGCCTTGCTCTTCGTTGCGCGGTTCTGCATGGAACCACTTCTCTCTACGTACCTGTCAACGTCTCCTCTAGATTAGCTTGCAACGAAAAATGCGCCCCTGCCTAGCTGGGCCGCTGATCGTAGCCGAGGACAGGCCTTCGAGACCGTGCTCTTTCGCTGCGCTCGGGACGCCGCCGAATTCGAGCCTATATTGCAGAACCGCGTGCGGAGCTGCCCGCAGCCGAGCACGCCGGACGGGCCTGGCGCTCTTGTTGCGTTTGGCACCTGGCAAGCAGACCAGTTCGCGCGCTGCGCACGGCGCGCCGGTCGACGCCGCTTGCAATTGTCTGCTCATTCAGGTTGAGGCTGCTGTCAGCGTCGGCGCTCCGACGTTAACGTTCGGCGTCCCGCGTTGCACCCGCCGCGTGCGCTCGACACCCGGCCAGCTGCCTAGCACGCTTGCGGCCGCTGGCTGCACTGCAGCTTAAGCTTTACCAGTGTTTCCAACAGCCGCCAGTTATCTTATTCAGTTGCAGCTCAGCGGAAGCCCTTCCCGAGCTCGAGCCGGATTCAAACGAGATGGGACGGAAAGCTGCATTGGACCTTGTTTCCGGGCGAGATTTCGTGCTGTCGGACGCTCGATGCACGCTCTCATCGTCGTGCACGGGCGGCATTTGCTTATGTTGTCCGGAGGGCGCCCGTCAACACTTCTGCGCTCGCGAAAGCCTATTTCGGCATGTCCGGCAGCACGTTCGGAGCGCTCAAGTGGGTGCAGTTGCAATTTAGCTGCAGTCGTTAACAAGCACGTATCGGATAACGTACGTATTTCCCTGCGCAGGGCGCTCCAGTTCCGCCCCCGCAGGGCGCTTCCGTTCAGATCGAGCCGCGCAGCGCTCGAGTACGTGGAGTTTCTATCGAGCCGCGCGCCGGCAAAAACGCAGGGGCTAACGCATGTTCTGACTGCCACGCAGAGCACTTCCAACCTGGCAGTGCGTGTTCAGGCTTCAGTTGTCGATCCGCGAAGCGCGCGCTTGTGTGTCCAAGTGAGCTCGTTTTGCGGCTTTTTTACAAATTTGCAATTTTCAGCTGTTATTCAGAGCTCTTAACCGTTCAACAGAATCCGGACCGGCTGTCGTCTGTGTGCGCCGCTTCTGAAAACTCAGTTTCGGGCATTTTGCGAGTAGCGGAACCGTCGGTGAGTCGGGAAGTTCAACGGCTCAGTTTCGAACATCCCGGCCCGCGTTGGAGTCCGGTGCGCTGTTTGGCACCTTGTGTTTAATGCTATTCCTCAGTGCGTTTCCATCAGATGTCTTGCGATATTTGCAAGCGGCCCTTCAACGACAAGTTGTCGTTCGACCGGCACGTGAAGCGTGCGAAGTGCTCGCCGCAGAATGTGCCTCCGGACATGTCTATTCCGGCATCCGCAACGGTCGCCCAGTACCCGTGCAGGCAGTGCTGTATCGTCTGTCCGTCAGCTCCTTCCCTTCGTCAGCACGAGGCTGCACACGCCCGAGGTAATTTTTGTGCTGCGTTGCTGAACCAGATCGATGTAGTGACGTTGCCCGCAATGCAGAGGCTGCGGAGGACGTAGTCGAGTCCGAGTGCAGCAGCAGTTCGTCCGAGGAAGAAGCCGACCCGGCGTTAGGCCGCCGGAAGCGAACGGCCAGACGGGCCACGCATAGCTGCGATCATGAGGGCTGCGGCTGGAGCGGCGCTTCTGCATCCTCTCTGCGGAAGCACAAAGAGAAGAAGCACCCTCCAGGTGGATTCTATTTTCGTGGACATGTGGATTCGGGATTCCCTCGCTAAATTGTCGATATCGCCGGTCAGATATCGCTCCTTGGGACGCACTGCCAGCTCTTACTACGACGTGGATGAAGACGTGGCCGCGAAACAGCACGTTTTGGACGTGCGCCTGCTGCGCGGAGTATCGGCCTGCCGCGGACTTCCCCAAATGCCCCTTCTTCCCCGCCTCGCTTGAGATCTTTACTCCCCTCTGGGTGTACAAGTGAGCACTCTGAACCTATTCTACATTTCCACTGCGCAGCACTTATCTGGGTGCAGGGAGGATATCGAGGCGCCCCCACCGTGGCAGAAACAGCTTGGCGTCGAAAAACGCGAGGGGTCTCTGCTGCTGCCGCCGGCCTTTGAGCGCGTCACCGGAACGGAAAGCCGGCCGGGCCTGCAGCAAATGCTAGCTGTACTCAAAGTTGAAGGTGACTCGGGCACCTTCGTCGAATCGTGCCCTGGCAAGATGTGCAGCTGCAAGGTCGCCTGCAAATCGAACATTCCGCACTTTCGTCTTTGCCAGCGCTGCATCCCCACCCTCAAATCGGGCGACATGCCGCGAACAGCAGTGGCGTTGTGGGACTTCGGATATATTCCCGAGGAGCTGAGCTGCCTGAACGAGGCGGAACGAAAGCTGATTGCGATTGTCAGCGGCGAGACTCGCGTCCGTACACACCACCCTTCGGGCCAGCGCTTTACTCGTGGCAACTGCATCTCATTCTTCAACAAGATCAACGAACTGGTCCTCGTGCTCCCACGCACGGCCGGCCAGTCCGAAACTGTTTACATTCAAACTGAGGGTGCGCCCGTCACCGTGACTCTGAAAGTGCGGCCCTGGCTCATTCGACGCGCTCTCTTCTGGCTGAAAAAGGTATGCGGCCGATTGTAATAATCTCTTTCAGCCGTTTTTCAGCAACCGTCGAAGCACTCGCGGCTGCGCGGCAAGATCGCTTCGTCGTTCGCTTTGTCGGGTGCGCGAACATTCATTCAACTGGACTGCCCATATCTAGATCTCGCGTCTGTTTCATGATTGCCACGGCAGACCTGCAATCGAGGACCTCCACATGGGAGTCCTCACGCGCCTCCGAGACGCCGGCCTCGTCGATATCGAACTTCAAGACCTTGTCTACCAGATGCGCGGCGGAAGCGAGCAGCGCGCCAGCCGCGTGGCTCTGCAGGCGCTCGAGGCGGCGGGCCGCCTCACCATGCTCTCCCAGCAGGGCCCTCTTCAGGACCGGCGCCGCTGGCTGCCGCTCACCCGCACGGCCGACTTCCGCCCCGACCCCCTCCAGACGGCCTGGATCGCCTATGTTTACGGCGAGCCCTCTGCAGACAGCACCATCATTTTTTAGCCAGCTGTTCAGGAGTAGGGGTAGGCCGTGCAAACACAGTTGATGCGCACGGTTTTTCCGCTCCAGAACAATCTTTCATATACAGTGCACTCAATCTCGAAGTTCATTCAGGCTTTTCTTTGTTCGGTTAGATCGCAGCGTCTGCTTATCAGCCCTTTTCTACTCTTTACAGTCATAATCTGTCTCTATCTTTACTACTTCAATTGCAACCTGCCGCGCGCGCTGGGCCGGGGTCGATCTACATCTGCCCCGTGCATGTTCGTGCCACTACTACTCTTTCATTAGATCCAGATTCCCCCCTTGCACCCCCGGCGCGCCAAAACGCGGCCGGGCCACTAGTACAGTTCACAGCTTGCGATGACAAATCCGTTCATGTCTAGCGATGTAAGAGCATATGAGCTTCCCCCGGGCTCAGCTGTGCTTGCTATGGCAGCGGACGGAAGCACTGCAAAGAGTGCGTCGCTAACGTACACTTACCATGCAATCGTCAGGTTTGCGTATATATATCCTCTTTTTCTCTGTCGGCTTATACAATTATCTAACATTTATCGTCAATGGCAGGATTCCATTTTTTGCAAAAGGAGCAGCAAGTTATGGTTGCGGCGGTCAAACGAATAAAATCAAACATGTGTTCTTTCTTTGGACTTGGAATGTGAACTCGGGGTCGGCTACAGTTCCACCAGCTCGGCCCCCAGTCAAGATTGCTGAACGCACCATCGATTGTCTGGATTCCCACATCGGGCAAAACGGATTTGCTGGGGAGGCAGGTTCCGGCATCGGAGTGCGCGTTTCAAACGCTGACACTGTTACTTGGCAACACTCGCTGAAGCTATGCAGGCGCTCGAAGGAAAATGGGTGGAAGGACGGAAGTTCGCCTTCTTTATTTTGGGAGACGAAGTGCGTATTATACAATCTGCTCGCAATCGTGTGAACTTATACACTCTGCAGGTCATTCGGCTGCGGTAAGAAGACAGATTCAATTTCTAAGTTGCTTGGAAATGAAGTTGATTTGTTTTTCAATTTTGCTTCAGTCGCCCTTCACAGTGGACGAGCGGAATCGGAACAACAGCTGCGGTACTCGCAGCGGATCGTCTTATGCTTCCAGTTGCAGCTGGTTACAGCAGTCCATCGCCAACGGATAGCCAATGGTACAGTGTACCCGCCGCGGTATACAGAGCAGGTAACTTGTGACTCCAACAAACAATAAGTCCCGCATCATTAATATGAAGCCCTCAGGAACATTGTACATCGTTCAGGAAGGGTGCGAACAAATATTTGTCATTGCCGGTTATGGCATTTTGATACATATTCTATATGTTTGTTCGCGATCGCAAATTCTGTCATTGAAAGTATTGATCATGATCATGGCATTAAATAGGCACTCTATCGACAACACAGTGCACTACAGGCAAGCGTTCGAGCAAAGGTTCTTCAAGGATGGTCAATCGAGGCTTCGAAAAATTGTATACAGATCACGCGCGAGGACGAGCGTCCTCTTCAAGGTTGGCCTCTCTTTCTCTCCCACAGAAAAATAAATTGGAAGGTTGCAACGTTTTCTCCAGATTGAAAATATCGACGATGAAACAGGAATAAGAAACAAAAAAATTGTGACTGCATTTTCTGAATCCGAATTTCCTTCTTTTATTGGGTAAGCATTGCAGCTTTTTGGCGCACTTTATTTGCGTTTAATTTAAACCCTCACTTTGCAGAGGTGGAATGGCTATCAGCGACTGGAACTGGTAGACGCACTCATTGCATTTGAGTTCGCTTTAGAAGATGCATCGTTTTTTGCTTGCATGACATTTGCAGCTCAGGTTCTTTCAGAATCTTCAGAGTTCAGCAGGAACCTATGAAGGCTTGGACTTTGCGCATTCGGAGCCTTTCCACGAGACTTCGTACATTGTTTTCTATACGCAAACGCCGTGCGCCAAGCTGCCCGGCCACCATACGCTTGCAATTGGCGAACTCGAATCGTCTGACGCTGTAACTATAATTAGAGCACGAATCCTAAAACTTTACGTCGATTGTCCGGCTGGCCAGGTGAGAGCTCCATACTCGAATCGCACTTTGAATTCGCTGCTCGCTTGGCTGAGACGGTTTCCAGTACTACAACTATCCTTCGCTGAATGGAGGAGGTGATGGCGCGGACTGTTTACCGCTTCCGGCGGGTAATTATATGCTTTAATTCAATCCATTGGTAAGATTGATAAGTTACTTTAGTGAGCACCATTGAGCAGGTCGCGCAAGTACGAAACGCGGGCTTTTGCATGAACGTGAAGCTGAATTGTGCCCTAATGGGACGTTTTCGGGACCTGGAAGTACCTTTTGTGCGTTCCTGTCAGGTTTTCGGCTGAGCTCTCAAGCTGACAAGGCGCCACGTGTCAGGCACGACGTGTGAAAAGGGAAGCTTCAGCCACACAGGATCAGAATCCTGTTTCCGTGCGCTTCGCAGTCACGCTTGCCGTGCGTTTCGAATTTGACTCGCAGAATGCGAGCGAGGAACCTTTTCGAAGGCTCCAACTCAAGTTTGCACACCCTGCCCCACCAATACCTACACGGAGTCCGCGGGTTGGAGCTCAGACTGCAAGCGTACGTGAAAATGCCGAAAAGCCTGCTAACTAGAGACTCACTCGGCGCGCGCAGCCTGTTCTCCGGGATACTTTCTGCCCTACATTAATGCAACAATGTGTTCGCCGTGCCCTCCAATGACTTACTCAAATCGAGAAGGTGCGCGTCGGGTATGCACGTGAATGCGAGGAAGGCCTAGGGGGAGTGATGCAGGTTGCGCATTAATATTCAAGCACGCATGTATTGAATCGAGTTCGCATGCGGTTTCATTGCAGGGGCGCTCGGTGTGGGTCAATGCAAGCCTTGCGAGTCCGGCAAAGTGTCGGCCGGGTCGGCTGTCGAGTGCACAAAGTGGTGCTTTCTGACGCAGTGCTCTTTTAAAAGTCCTTCAATGAAAACGTTTCAGCCCGAAAGGAACGTTTCTTGCTCGCAACGGCACCGCATGCGAGCGGTCAGTGCAGACACATAGAAAGAGCATATGCATGTAAATTTCGCTTCTCGAACTCATTCACATAATCTACATTTTTGCAGTTGCGGACTCAATACCGTCACATCTGACAGCGGAATGGAGACGTGTAAAACATGCCTCCCCGGATCCGTGGCAAGCGCGGACTCGCAGACCTGCATCCCTTGCAGCCCAGGTGAGCATGTGCGGCTCAGGGCGAGCATGTGCAGCTCAGGGACTTAAACATTCTATCCGCCGTTCAGGGACATACCGTGGAGTCAACATGACGTATTGCGCGCCCGTTCCTGAACTCTCTTACGCGCCCGAGGGCTCGCCGAACTTCACGAGGTGTCCGAGCGGATCCGTTCCGAATCTCTCGAGGAGCTACTGCGTCAACTGCAGCGCCGGTGCCTAACCACATCGCGCACTGGACTCGGCGCTCAGCGCGCGCGAAACCCACTGACGATGTCATGGACGACACGATTAGGAACTTTCCAGAAGGGCGAATCATGCCTGCGGTAAGCTCGAGCAATGTCGCGCCGCACCTCACGATCTGACCTTATCACGACCAGCTGCCCGGTCCTCAAGAAGTCTTCCGCGGAGGGAAGCACCGTCTGCGAGCCGTGCGGCGAGGGTCAAGTCGCCGCCGACGACGCCCAGTCCTGCATCCTCTGCGAGGCCGGTCTGTAGGCTGGCCACGCCCTGCGCCTTTCTACTTCGCTCTATCCTTGCTGGCAGGCACGTTCCGAAACGCGAGCATGACCGTCTGCGAGCCGGTGCCCGTGGGAGGCGTCGCCCACCGCGGCTCCGCGAACTTCACCATGTGCCCGGGCGGAAAGGTGCCCGACGCGACGCGCTCGGCCTGCGCGGAGTGCCCGAAGGGCACCTTCAAGGACGGCGGCGTATGCACGCGGTGCGCCGACGTTCAGATCGGAGCGGGGACGCCCAAGCCGCGATCGCTCCCTGTTAGCGTCGCCGAGCGCCGCCCGCGCAGGTGCCCTGTGAACGCCATCGCGCCACTGAGCGGGTCGACCTCCTGCAAGGCCTGCGCGCTCGGGGAGGTGGCGACCCCAGACTCGCAGCAGTGCATCCCCTGCGGCGCCGGTGAGCGTGCATAATTTGATCCTGCATGCCTTTCGCACTACAATATAATCCTTGATTCCCATCCTGCACTCGTGCACGCGTACGCATGCAGGTACGTACCGTTCGGAGAACCACACGTACTGCACGGCGGTACCGGCGAGGGCCGCCGCGCCCGGGGGCACACAAAACTTCTCGGAGTGCGAGGACGGGTGGGTCCCGAACCCCGCACGCAGCTACTGCATCGAGTGCCCGCGGGGTCGCTTCCAACACGATGACTACTGCGAAGCGTGCGTCTTGTGCTGAGTTCTGATCATTAGAGGGCTGAGCTTTTTCGTGATATCGTGCGAGCAGCTGCCCTGTCAACCACAAGGCGCCGAATCTCGCATCCACGAACTGCACGAAATGCGACGACGGATGGGTCGCCTCCGCGGACAGCCAGACCTGCTTGCGTGCGCCTTCGAATTCTCCGCGGCTTATTGGAAATTTATTCGACTTGGATCTCCTTTAACCTGCTCTCCGTCAGCGTGCCCTAGCGGGACGTACCGCAACGTGAGCATGCTGATCTGCTCCAATGTGCCCGTCGGCGCCACTGCCGGCGAGGGCAGCACCTCGTACAAGCTCTGCTCGCCGGGATCAGTCCCCAGCACGGACTTGTCCGAGTGCGTCGACTGCGGGAAGGGCAGCTACGAGCGCAATGGAACGTGCAAGCCTTGCACCGGCAACACGTACAACCCGGTCGACCGGGCGCAGTCGTGCCTCGAGTGGTGCTGCAGGCGAATTTTGCACGGCCCTCTCCGTAACTAACGCATGCGCAGCGCCCCAGGGGAAGTCGCAAGTGACGACAAGCAGAACTGTTTCGCGTCTGTTCTTCTTATATAATTATCCGCAGCTGCTGCCTTATATAATTATCCGCAGCTGCTGCGCGCCACGACGGCGTCGTCTGACGCCGCTCGTGTTCGCAGCTGCTTGGCGGGCAAGTACCGGGCCGCAAGCATGTCCGAGTGCGAGGTGTGCCCCTTCGGCTCGTACAGCGCGGGCGGCGCGGACGACTGCACGCCCTGCCCCGACGGCAAGGTCTCCATTGTGGAGCGAACCGTGCGCACTTCCCGGCCGCAGTGCCCTCGCGGCTCCGCGAGCGGTTTGGATCTTTTCGAATTCATGATCATTTAATTCGATCGATCGGGACCGCAGTCCTGCGAGCCGTGCCGGGCGGGCTTCTACCCCAAGGACGGCACGTGCGTGGAGTGCGCCATCAACACGGTCACGCCCGAGGCCGGTGCGAGGGAGTGCGTCGCCTGCGCCGCTGGCACGATCGCCTCGATGGATCGCCAGAACTGTGTGGTGCGCCGAGCGCAGCGGGTCGCTCTCAACTTTGCGATGGCTCTCTTGATGCCTTCAATTCGGCAGCCGTGCTCGCAAGGGACCTTCCGCTCCCCGGCAAATCAGACCTGCAATATGGTACCTGCCCGTGGAGTTTGACGTCGATTTTTAGGGCTGAAGAGGACCGTTTTTTGCGTAGTGTCCTTTCGGATACTACACGCCCGCCGCCGGGGCCGTCGCTTGCACGCCCTGGTGCGTCGTTCTGACGTGGCGCGCGAAAGACGAGTAGCGAACGAACATTTCGCAGCGAGCGTGGAAGTGCAAGCAGCGACGATCGGACAGAGTGCAGGTTGGCCTCTGCTCGCAAATAATCAACCCAGATGCCCTCTATGCTGAGCGGTGTGCAGGCCTTGCCTTCCGGGCTGGTTCGAGAGAAACGGAACCTGCTGGCCGTGCCCCAATGTGCGTTTATACGACGCGACGAACTGCAGTACAGCCACACAGCCGACTCGTCCGCGCGCAGGGCCAAGTCAGCAGCTCGCTGGGCATGGTGGAGTGCCAGAAGTGCGAGAAGGGCCAGATCACGAACGACGAGCAGACGCGATGCATAGACTGCCCAGGTGGGCACCCTGGGCCTCCCAATGCACGAGCGTGATGTAGTATCTCCCGAGCTCGAGTGACCGCCGCGATGTTGCAGCTGGCACATACCAGCCCGAAGGCCAGAACAATTGCTTCCCGTGCAAGCCGGTGCGCCCCTTGAAGACTCAGCGCTGTCGAAGCGTGCAACTGATCTGCAAACACGCTAATCCGACGATATTAATTACAGGGCTTTGTGTCGCCACCAAAGACGTTCAAGGAGTGCCCTTCGTGTCCTCTCGGCCAGTTTGCGGCTTCCGACGGGTGCGAAATGGGAACCGCTGTGCACCTTCAGTCTTTTGAAAGCTATAGAAAAATTCTGAACATTGTCGGTGCAGGACGAAATGCATTCCGTGTGAGCGCGGCACCTTCATGCAGCGTGGCGGCAAGTCGTGCGAGCAGGTCAGAAATCTGCCCGTTTGCTTTCGACTTGCGTTCGCGAACCCTCTTGATCACGGTCCTCTCTGCAGTGCCCTCCGAACACGTACGCGGACGACCTGGGGCGGGGCGAGGCCTGCACACCGTGCAGCCCCGGGACCTACTCGCGCGCCGACTTCACCACCTGCGACCCGTGCAGCCCCGTGCGCCGCCCGCAGTGTCGACTTGGCTCTGCGGCCGCGTCCGTCAACGTTTTCGATCGCGCCGTTGCAGGGTATGTACCGCAACACGACGATGCACGTCTGTCAGCTCTGCGAGCCCGGCGCCTTCGTCGACAAGTACAGCAGCGCCGCCTGCACCGCCTGGTGCGCCCTCACCGCCTCCGAGAGTGCCGATCTCGCGTGCCCCCTGGCTGAACGCCGCGGGTCGGACAGCGCCGCTGGCACTGTCTCCCGTCCAGACAGGATCGCGTGCATCGGTCAGCCGTGGCTCCACGAATATTGCTTTTTCCGCGGTGCAAACTGAATGGCATCGATGTCGCAGCCTGCTCCCCCGGCAAGGTGCCCGATCAGGTCAAGTCGGCGTGCCAGCCGTGCGCCTCCAACTCGACGGCGCCCCAAGAGGGACTGGACGCATGCCAGGCGAGAGCGGAAGCCCAAGAATTCGAAACTCCTTGCATTTTGCATTTCAGTTCCCAATCTTACCGATTCCCGCTCGTCGCGCAGCTTTGTCTTGCCGGGACCATCGCCAATGATGAGCGCACCGCCTGCGGGCGTAAAGAATATATACAGATTCCATGCGGAGGCCTCGAGCCATTTATAGATCTAGATCTGACACCTGGCACCGTCGCCCGCGCATGCAGGTCTCTTGCGCGGCAGGCCAATACTCGCCCAGCGGCAGCGGCCAGTGCCTCGCGTGCCCCGTCAACCACGTCGCTGCCGCCGGGGCGGCCGCCTGCTCGGCGTGCAGCTTGGGCACGGTGTCGGAGGACGGTCTGGAGTGCCGCCCGTGCGAGAGCGGCACCTTCCGCAACGCGACAATTGCAATGACGGAGTGCACGCCGTGGTGCGCTTGCGCACCGGCTTTGATGGCCTTGCGTTCTCACCCTTTTTCGCGATCAGCCCCTTCGGGACGTATTTACCCGAGGCGGGGGGAAGCGCGTGCCTGCCGTGCCCCGCCGGCAAGCTCTGCCCCGTTGGTGAGTGAGGCCGACTCATCCGCGTGGTGCCGACCTTCTCTCCTGACAGCACCGCCGCCACAGCAACGTCGCAGCCGATCGACGTCGGCCTCCGTGTTGACCGCGCCTTCTTCACGAGCCCCGCGCCCTCGGGGCCCACCGGCCGCCTGCGTCGCGCGCTCGTCGGGGCCGCCACTGCCGCGCGGCGGCTGCTGCAGTCGGGGAGCGCCGCGGAGGGCGACGTCGAGAAGAAGAGCGAGGAGTTCATCTACCCGCAGAACAAGGGCTCGATCTCGCAGGCCGTCGTGCGGACGGAGCAGGCCACGCTCGACCGCGCCTTCCGTGTGCGTCCCGTCATATCCCTTAAGCTTCGCCCCCGTCAAATTTCCAACGTTCCATGCGCAGGTCTTCACGTGGATCGGCATCGGCGCGGCGATCACGGTCGCGCTCGTCGGGGCCTGCTTCGTCGTGTACGTCCGCGTCATCCCGTCCACGCCGGCGGGCAAGCGCGCCCGCCTCCGCCGCCTCCGCTGGTTCCACCGCATGTACACGGGTCAGTCAGTTCACCCCTTGAATTCCTTCCGTCGAGCCATTGCGAATGATCATGACGGCTGCTGCAGACTCGCTCGCCCACGACGAGAAAAGCGACCCGCCCGGCGAGGAGTTCAGCAAGGACAGGCCCGAAGACGAGTCGGAGCAGAAGCGCTCCGTGCGCGGCTCTTTCTTCACCGTCGTCGGCATCGCCGGCGTTGTCATCGCCAGTGAGTGCCGTCGCGCACTTCTTCAGCGCTCGTCGCTGCGGCTGTACATCAGAGGCTCCGGGCGCAGCTGACCCCTTCGCAGTTTTATTCGTCGCTGTCCAATACTCCATGGCCAATTACACCGTGCGCCTCCCCCTGTTCTTCGAGTGCCCGCTCGGCTGCCTCTCATTCCGTCTCACCCGCGGCCGTTACAGATCGTGCAGTCGTTGGCAAGTCCACTGCCCATTTCCATTGTGCGCCCATTTCGAAGAAATTGACACACGCGCGCGGCGCAGAACCCCGGGACGAGCCCGTCGGCGAGCTCGATCTCGGGCCCCTTCGTCGTGAGCGCAACGTTCCGCGGCTACGACGGCCCCTGCGGCGCGGGGGACGTCGCGCACGAGCGGGCCGGCTTCGTCGGGCCCGACGCCCTCGCCTTCGAGCAGGCCGACGCCGGCCGCTCGTGCAAGGTCACCTGGACCTGCCCGCAGTGCCGGCGCGCCCCCTCCCGCCGCCCTGGTTCGGCCCGCCCGTTCCTCCAGGCCTGAAAGGGCTGCAGCGTGGCGGCGAACGACGGGACCTTCGTCACCCTTCAGCTGAAGTCGTCGCGCGCCTTCGCCGTCTCCATCCCCTACTCCGTCCAGGCCCGCTCTGTCCCTCTACGCTTGGCGCGCCCTCCGAGGCTCCGCTGATTACGTGGGACCGGCCGTAGATCCCGGAGTACGTGGAGGTGCAGGGGATGGTGACGACGTCGTCGGAGGACGCCGTCTTCCGCGGCCGCGACGCCGTCGACCTGCCCCTCGACCTCACCCGTGCCCGCCTTGGCATTGGGGCTTTCGCGGCGCGGCCGACGCGGGACGCGCAGCGATGCACTTCTCGGACGCGGCGGACGGCCGCCCGCGCTATTTCGCCGCCGTCTCGTCCTCCGAGACAGAGCGCGCCGAGCGCGACCCGACCACCTTCGTGCGCCATCAATTTCGCGAACGGATGGCTTGACCACGTCCGGGTTCATTGACGTGCATTGTGCAGGTCGTGTGTCCGCCAGGGCGCGCAGTGGACGACTGCGCCGAGGCCCGCGTGACGCTTCGCGCCAAGTTCAAGCCGAGCCAGGTGCGCGCAGCACGGCGCCAACATCGCCTGGCAAATTGAAGCTATAACCGATCGCCCCGCATCGGGGCAGGTGTACCTGCTGGTGGACCGCATCACGCGCACGACGGCCCTCGACGCCGTCGCCGACGCCTTCTCCCTCGCCCAGGCGCGAAGCTGTTTCTCCTCTTGGGATGGGACGTGTCTCCAGCCGCTCTGACCGATGTCGACCGCCCCGCAGGGCGCGGTCGAGATCCTCGGGCTGCTGCTCACGGCCTACGTCACCGTCAAGAGCATGGCCCTCCACGTGCGTCTCTTTAAATTTCGATTGAGAGATTAGATCTTGACTACGAAATCTAACGTGTGAAATTCGGGCGGGGCCCAGCGGCCCGCGGCGGGGTTCGGGGGCGTCATGGCCGCGGAGGAGGCGTACGGGGCGCGGGGCGATCGCGAGGAGATGAAGCCGACGGGGCGGGGCGCCCCCGCCTCGCACGTGCACATGCTGCTCGAGGGCGGCCCCCGCCTCGACCCCGAGTCCGTTTACATCGGGCCCCCCGCGAACGCCGGCGCGCGCGCCCCGCACCCGCCGTCCATCATCCCGCGCCTGCCTGAGCCAGGGGGCGGCCCGAGCCGCACGCCGCCCGTCTCGCCGAGGCTCGTCTCAGTGAATCTAGATCTAGGCGACGGCGACGGGGCAGCACCCACCGCCGCGGGGCTGGAGCACGCGGGAGAAATCCGCAGCGTCGCTATGTAGCGCTCGCATGCGCACTTTACGTATATACGTTACGTTTTCTACAGGCATTTCCTCCCAGCTAGGTTACCGCCGCGGCGCAGTACGCTATAGCGTCTCATTTGGTTTGAATCGCTTGCGCTGGATTTGTGATAAGTTTAGAAAGTTAGAAAGGTATCATCACCGGACGCGGTATATATTTCAACCGCTGTTATCTTTATTTTCGACCAAGGAGTTGCAATCGCATTAATATTCTTATTTTGATTAATTTGATGCCTTCCTCACATCGCATTGCGATGCGCATATGCATACCACGCATTACTGCGACCCCGAAGCCACCTGCGGCGAGCGCTGCCTGTCAACGCTGGCGAGCTCTGGGCTTAAGCTTGCTGGGCTCTGCTCGGCCGCGGGTGCTACGAATTCGATTTCGAAGCTTTTAGGCCGCGGCGCCGGACGAACATCGATATCTCCGACCCCGCATCCGAAGCCAGCGGCGGAGCCCTCGAGCTCTGCTAGCGCTCGCTTGACAACAATAAGTTCAACGTGACATTCGCGCGCGATCCGGTAGTATCCGGTAGGCGAGGAGCGGGGGACTGTTGTCAAGTGTGTACGAATGCAACAGGCGCCACTACCCCGGTATGAACCCGCCGGCTCGGAATATATTCGGATCACTTGACTCGACACTCACGGCTCGGATTTTTCTAAATCTGTTTGACTCGACACTCACGCGCGATGGCGCCTGCAGCCGCAGCTCGCCTACATGAAGTTGGAGGAGGGGGCGGAGGCACGGCCGCCGAAGGCCCCCCCCAGGCCGACGTCCCCCGCGCTCCCCACGCTCGCCGTGCTCCCCCGCCGCAGGCCCGCCCCCAGCCACGGCCGCCGCCGCCTGCCGCCCCCCCCAGCTCAGGCGGGCGCCGGCGGGGGGAGGGGGCGGAAGGGAAGGGGGTACTCCGGCTGGACGAAGGCGTCGGCGGGGGGCTCGTAGGCGCCGCGGTACACCTGCGGGCGCGGGACCGACCGCGGGGTCAGCGGCGGCCTCGGAGACATAGGGCCGGGGGCGGCTCGGGGGCGCGCCTCGTCGGCGGCGGCGCAGGCCTCGCCGATGCGCTCCCGAAAGTGCCGCTCCCACCTGCCCCGCCACGGCCCAAACGCTTTAGGAAAACCTTAAAACGGCGGAGCAGCAGCCGCGCGCGGGACGGGGCGGGCCTGGAGGTGCTCCACACGTAGAAGATGCCGGTCGCGCCGATGCCCGCCGCTGCCAGCGAGGAGGGCCCGTCGACGGGGAGGGAAGGCTCCAGGGAGTAGGGGGGTACGGGAGGGGCGGCACCGCAGAGGGCGTAGCCCGGCACGAAGGCGGCCTCGACGAAGAAGGCGAGCGAGAGGAGCTGCGGGGGGCGCCGCGCCGCTCAGGAGAAGGGCCGGGGCGGGGCCGGGCCGGGCGGGCGGGGCACCATGTAGAAGGCGAGGGAGAAGACGGCGGAGCCGTAGGCGGAGCGCCAGAGGCGCGCCTCCGAGCAGTGCCGCGGCGTGTACAGGCACGCCCCCTGGTACCTGCCCCCCGCGGTCGGGCGCGGAGCTGTGGGAGAGGGGGAGAGAGGGGGAGGGAGGGGGAACCGCAGGACGGCGTAGCCGAGGGCGAAGTGGGTGGCCCCGACGACGCACATCTGCCGGCGGGGCGGCGTGAGGGGCGGGGCGGGTGAGGGCGGGGGCCGGGAGGGGGCGGGGCGGGCGAGGGGCTGGATGGTGCTGTAGACGAGGGCCACGAAGAGCACGAAGACGTCGTGCGAGAGCCAGCCCTCTGCGCAGGGGCGCGAGCGTTGGGAGGCGCCCCAGCCACAGCAGCTCCGGCGGCGGCCGGACCGTAGGGCGCGGCCCCGGGGCCGAGGCCGTCGGAGGGGCCGCCGGGGCCGCCAGGGCCGTCGAGGGCGGCGAGGCGGAGGACGGGGTGCAGGCCGAGGCGCCGCCGCGCGCGCCGCAGCAGCCGCTGGGCCAGCGGCGTGAGCAGCAGCAGCGCGTTCCCCGTCCAGCCCGTCAGCATCAGGTACGCTGCAGACCGCCGGCGCTCAGGGCGAGAGGGGCGGGCGGGAGGGGCGGGGGGCGGAGCAGGGAGGGCACTCATGAAGAAGTCGGAGCGGGCGGGGATGTACGTCGCGAAGAAGCGCGGCCACTCCTTCGGCTGCCGCACGCTCTCCCTGCGGGCGAGGTGAGCCGGCGTCGAAAAGGGTGGGGGCGGGGTGGGCCGGGAGGGAAAGTGGGTACCCGAGGCGCCTCTCGAGGGAGCCGACGACGGCCTGCGCGAGGAAGAGGCAGATGACCTGACGGGGGGTACGCGCTCACGCCCGGCGTCGAGAAGGGGCCGGGCGGGGCGGGGCGGGGCGGGCGGACGCGGCAGAAGAAGAGGCGGGAGAGGAGGAAGAGCTGGCGCCCCGTGGCGCTCCACAGCCGCGACGCCGCCGCCAGCGCCTGCACCAGCGGCGACAGCGCCTGCCCGGAGGGACGGGGTACACGTCGGGCCGGGCCGGGCCGGGCCGGAGGGGGGTACGGGGCGGCGCGCCTGGCCGAGGAGCGCGACGATCGTGACGGCGACGAAGCCCTCCACCCAGGCTGCAGGGGGGGTACGGGTTGGGCACGGGGACGGGTACGGGTAGCTGGGGAATGGAGTGGCGTACCAGCGACGGGGAAGGGGGCCTGGTGTAGGGGCCGCTCGAGCTCCGGCTCCTGGGGGGTACGGTGGGCCGCAACCCGGGGGGGGACGGAAGAGGGGTACGGGGGCGGACGAAGGGGGAGTAGGCGAGGTCCTGGAGGGTGACGACGGGAACGGCCCACGCGAGGGCCAGCGCCAGCACCGCCGCCGCCTGCGCGGGGGAGGGGAGGGGTGGACGAGGGCGAGAGAGAGGCGCGGGGGGCGCGGGGCGGACGAGGAGGAGGGTGCGGGCGGCGTTGGCGAGGCGGTGGCCGCGGCCCCGCGCCAGCTCGCCCCACATCAAGTCCCGCGGGTCTGCCCCGCCCGCCGGCCGGTCTCAGGCGAGATTGTCTTCGAGGAGGGGCCGGGGGCGGGGGGCACCCGGGGCGCGGAAGGCGGCGAGGCGGGCGCCGGCGAGGCCCGGCAGCTCGACCTGCGCCCCCGTGAGGAGGCGAGCGGGGCGGAGAGGGGAAGGAGAGGGGAGGGGCAGGGGCGCGCGGTGGCGGGCTCGAGGAGGGCGAGGAGGCGGCGGGCGGCGAGGAACGAGGGCGCCAGCGCGAACGCCACGTCCGTCACTGCGCCGAGCGGCCGGCGATGCGTGAGAGACGAAAGGCGGCGGGCGGGGCGGGCGGGGCGGGGCGGACCGTTGTCGGGGACGTGGACGGCGGCCTCGGCGGCTGCGGCGGGGCGGGCGGTCGGCAGGCGGCGGAGACGGGGCTGGGGGCGGGGGCCACCGGCGAGGGCGAGGTCGGCGGCGGAGGCCTTCGGGCCCGACGAGACCCGCGACGACCCGAACGACCCCTGCCCGGAGTACCAGACCGTCGGGGAGGGGAGGGGCGGGGGGGGGGGGGGGGGGGGGGGGGGTGCGCTCGCCCTGAAGGAGGAGCGGAGGGAGGAGAGGGAGCGGGGACCGGGCCCCGGGGCGCCCTTCCCCCGCGGCGCGCCCTGGATCGCCAGGCTCTCCAGCTGCGCCCCGGGCGTCGGCGAGGAGGCGGGGAGGAGCCGAGGGGGGTACGGCGCGGCGGGCCTTGGTGAAGCGGGGCCGGCGCTTGCGGAGGCCGTCGGCGGAGGAGCCGGGGGCCGGCGCGGCGGCCCGGGGCGCGAGTGGGTCCCCCGCCTGCGCGAGGGAGCGCGGCGCGCGCGTCGGCCGCGCGGCGGGGCGCCCGAGCGCGGCCGGCGCACCGCCTCGGGCGTGTCGGGGGCGCCGCCGGCGGGGTCGGCGCCGGGCGGAGAGGGCGGCTGCTGGCCGTGGGGGGAGAGGGGGCCGCGGACGGCGGCGGGGGCCGCGCGGGGGTCCTTGTATACCCGCTCCACCCCCGTGCACGAGCCTGGGCAGAGTTGGGGCGGGGGTACGAGGCGCGGGAGGGGTGCAGGCGCGCCCTGCAGGAGCGCGTTGAGGCCGTCGCGGAGCTCGGAGTCCGTCCTCTCGCTCGGTACCCCGGTGAGCAGCACTGCCGGGTGCGGATCAGGGGTACACGCAACGCGGAGAGAGCGGAGGGGGTACCAGCGTAATTCTGGGGCCGTGGCTCCGTGCAGACGCGCAGCCTCGTCCAAACGTACTGGGATGCGGCGCGGGGGAGGGGGGGGGAGAAGTCGGCGGGGGTACGGAGGGGAACGGTGCTCTCGCGGGGAAACGAGTACCGTGCCGTAGTCCTTGTGGAGGACGTAGCATACGATGGCTGCGCCGAAAGAGATCGGAGGAAGGCCGCGGGAGAGCGGTGGCGGGGGAGGGGTACCGGCGTTGATGAAGATGGAGAGCACGTGGGCGGTGAAGCGCGGGGAGCCGTCCCACACGCGCCAGATCGAAACGTACTCCAGGATGGTCCCCGCTGCCGGGCTCGGGGTCAGAACCGCGCGGAGCGCTGCGGGGGCGGCGGGGGCGGGAAGGCGGGCGGGCGGGGCGGACCCTCGCCGACGGGGGGGTCCCGCTGGTCGACGGGGTAGTCGTCCGTCGCGTTCACGGGGAAGAGGAGGAGCGCGCCCAGCAGGCCCATGGCCAGGCACGCCGCCGTCGCCGAGCGCAGGAAGACCGAGTGCATGAAGCTGCGCGGCCGTCGTCGGCCGCCGGCGGGCGGGCGGGCCGGGGCGCGCGGGCGGGGGGCGCTGACACGTCGGGGCCGGCGCTGCGGAAGAAGGCCTCGTCGCTCGCGTAGAGGATCTTCACGACGGAGAAGAGCCGGCGCGACGTCGCCACGCCCCCCGCCCCGTGGAAGTCTGCCCCGCACGAGGCGGCCCGTGAGCAAAGTCGGCCCAGCCGAGGGCTCCGCCGCCGAGCGGGAGATCCAATGCGCTATCGGCGCACGCACCGCGCGGCTCGAAGACGCGTATGTACCGCATCCGCAGGACGAGGAAGAGGAGCAGGAAGAAGACTCCGAACACCACGTCGCTGGCGAGCGCGGCGATACTCCGCTCTGCACGTCGCCGCGGCGTAAGCATCGATCGCTCGAAACAGCGGCCCGGATCCCAGGCTGCCGCCGCACCCGTATTCGTTGGCACGTTCAAGGGCCGCGTCGAGTCCACCAGCTGCGCCGCGCCGCACGCCCAGCACGCGGCGAGCAAGAGGCCCCACAGGGCCCCTCGTGCAGCTCGCCGCATGGCTAAGACCTCCGCTCGAAAGCCGGCCCACTTTGAACGTGAGCGCTATCGCATCGGCCGAGGCGCGGCAAACGCCGCTCTAAATCGCTCTCGCATCGCTTTCGCGTCTCGCCGAAGCTGCTGGCTCTGCCGAGCTCGAGGTTTGACCTGCCGTCCCGGGTACAGCGACCTTCAGGAGCTCGAGCCTTCAAAACGACAGCTAGGCTGAGCTAGGGGCGGCAGCTGTGCGAGAAAGAACGCGAAGCCGAGACCTGCGAGAGGTGCATTCGTTTGCACCGCGTGCGGTGTCCGGAGTTCGAACGAGCGGCTCGCCGTGCTCGCTTCGCGGCACGTCCCTGCCGCACGCGGCAGCGCGATGGATGTACATGCAGAGCGGAGTAGCTAACGTTTCCGGCCTCCGGCGCACGAGCGGCATGGTCGGTTCAAGCGAGCTCTAGCCTCGTCCAAGCGCTCGGAGGCGGAGCCGGAGAACGCGTGCGGGGCGAGGCCATGGGCGGGAGCATCACGAAGCTGCTTGGCGGCGTGGCGCCGTACCTGCGCTTCAACGGGCGCGGGGTGCAGGTCAGCGTGCTGAGCGGGGAGGTCGCCGTGGAGGACGTCGGGGTCGACCCCGAGAAGCTCAACGAGCTCCCCGCCATGAAGCAGCTCCCCGTCGTCCTCCTCGACGGTCCGCGCCGCCCCCGGCGAGCGTCGAGCCGCCCTGAGCCGCGCGCGGCCGCCGCAGGGCGCCTCGGGTCGCTGAAGCTGCGCGTGAAGTTCGCGCGGGCGCGCGTGGAGCTCGAGGCCCGCGACGTGTACCTCCTCCTCGCCCCGAACGAGAAGGAGGCGCGGGCGGCCGGCTTCGGATTCGATCCCCGCCCCGGATTTGATCCGCGCGCAGCCCGGGGACGTGGAGCTGGACGTCCTGAAGCAGGCGCGGCTCCTCGCCGACGAGATCCTCCGCCGCTCCTTCCTCGCGCCCGGTACCCCCCGCGCCCCGCGCCCCGCCCGCGCAGTCGAGCGGCCGGGCAGCGGACGGCGGGGACGGGGCGGCGGAGGCGGGCCCGCTCCTCTCGTCCCTCGTCGCCTTCGCCGTCGGCTCCGTCCGCGTGAGCGTCCAGCGGGTACACGTCCGCTACGAGGACCGCTTCGTCAACCCCGAGGCGCGCGAACCCCGTACCCCCCCACCCACTCCCCCGCCGGGCTCGACCGGGGTGCGTGCGCAGCGCTCCGTGGCGATCGGGGCGGTGGTCGAGCGGCTCTCGCTGCTGACGGGCGGGGCCGACGCGCGGCCCGTCGCGGGCGTGGAGCTGGGCGTCGCTGCGGGCGCCGTAGTGGCTTTTGACGAGCTCGAGGGCGCTTGCGGGGCCCCACCGCGCAGCCTCCTTCCAAGTCCCTGGCCTCCTCGGCCCCTGCCTGCCAGCCCAGCGCGCATGCGCAGCACCCCGACATCCAAGAGCGGGTGGGCCGTCGTTGCGCGTCGTCCCCTCGTTAGCGGTAGGATCTGTTGCAGTACTAGCGCTAGCAGTACTGGGATTTTTGAGGTAGTACGCGAGGAATTCGAAACCGGAATGACATTTCGTTAACAATATACATGCACAGTTCTAAGCAATCTTACTGCCTTAACGTGACATATTCGAGTATACGTATACGTACGCTGCAGGAAGTACTAGCACGTCCGACGGTAAGAAAATCGTTAGCCACGTCATGATCGAATTCATGATCAACGCTAACGCAGGGGAATGAATGTCCATGGCCAGCGATCACAATATATTATCCAACGGGGGGAACGCGCGACGGTCAGAGTTAGCAAGATCGCCTTCTGCCTCTGCATCGCCCGGTGTAACTTCAGAGTTTGTAACGTAGGCCAGCTGCCTGGACAAAGCTGTCCTCTTCCGGGCTCGACGTCGACGGCGAAAGGCCATCAAGGCGAACCCGAGCACAAGTACCGTTGCCCCCACTGCAGTGGCAGGGGCGTTAACGTTGTTGATATTGGATGCGATTTTAATGAAGGCACCTGCAGCAACGGCCACGCCAACGATAGTGCCGAGATTGAGCCCATGGCCAGCAACGTTTTCGGGTCCCGCGCGGGACCCTTCGCCTCCGAATTCACCCAGCGCTGCCGGCACCGGGCCGCCTCCATGGCCAGCAGGTTCGGAGGCCTGCCCCTCGCCAGTGGAAGCGCCCTCGCGCTCCAGGGCCCTTGACCAGGCACCTGCATGCAGCCGGCGCCGCAGACAATGGTCAGTTATCGTTTAACTCGAGGACCACTTGAGAAAATTAAATGAAAGCAAATCAAATCTAGATCTCGCACCAAAATCGAATGAGGTAGATACAACCAGCTCTATGGCACTCGGCTCTGTGGCGACGAGAACAGCCCGAGCTCGAGCCCGGCCGCGGGAGCGGCTGGCCATAGGAGCCCTCCGGAGACCAATGCGGAGCGTGAGGGTGTACTCAACGGCGTACAGCGCGCTCCTACGCGTTGTAATTGTTAGCCATAGACGCTGGCTTCCAAGTCTCTGTTAGAATTGAAAAATGAGAACCTGTTTAAGGTGAGGACGACAGCGCATTTGAAGGACTCTCTTAAAGTGACGGTCGCCGCCTCGCGAGGAACGGCGATCGATGGCACGCTGGAATACCGCACCGAGTTGGCTGGGGCGACGATCCCGCCCGCAAAATCGGCGCTCATCTGCGAAACAAGCCTCTGCGATTCGATGTCACATCGAAGCGATCAAAAGCCACCTCGGGGAAGCGGAGCTCTTCGGGAATCGTGGCTTCGACCGTGATGAGAATGAAAGCGCCGGCGACGGCTGCCGACGGAGCCGACAGCTGCACCTGCAACCTAGTGTGAGCAAAGGCGAGCTCGATTTCGAGGCACTCTAATCAAACCTTTGCAGAAACAGTGACGTTTCGTGTCGTCGAGGCCGTTCCGGCACTAGAGCTCGGGGAGGGGATCCAAGAGGCGGAGCCCGGGAGCAGCTCGGCGCGGAGCAGAAGGGGCACGTCCAGGCGGGCCGCGGTCACCTCGGAGCCGCCCGCGAGAAGACGGGCGCGGACATGCGCACGCAACACCGCTGGAAGGGGGGCGGGGGGGGGGGGGGGGGAGGGGGGGAGTTAATCACGCGAATTTTGGGAATCGTCGACGAAGCTCACCGGACCCCGAATCCTCATCCAGCAGCGCGCAGCCGCTGGCAAGAAGAAACGGAAGTCCAAACGAGGCAGAAACCCCAATGGCTGGGTCTGCTAAATCAGCCTCCTGCAGCGCAAAAACAGGAATTCGAATATGTTCGAATAAAGAATCTCGCAATTGGGGCCATACTATGGAGCAGGGCCCGCCAGTGATTTGGGTCTGTTCCGCAAGGCTCGCGACCGCCTCGAGAGCGAGATGCGCGACGCGGGGCAGCGGGAGAGCAGCCCAGGCGGTGGTGCTCAGGGCGCCTGCCAGGTACGACACGAGGAGAGACGCGTTCGGACCGGGCGCGAGGTCCAGGCTCGGTGCAAAATCCAGGGGCAGGATGGGCGGAAGCGGAAGAGGCGTCTCGATCGAGAGATTCTCGTCCGCGGGCCCAGCTGCAGGGGGCGCGGAAGGGGCAGGGGAAGGTCGGTCGCGGGTGACGGGTACAGGCGATGGAGTCAGAGACGGGCTAGGGATAACAATGTGCGATGCGGGAGGGGCTGAGGGGCTCGGGACGGAGGGCGTAACAGTAGGCAAAGCAGTAACAGAGCTAGCTGGCGGCGGGGGTGTAGGAGTCGACGTTGAGCCGAGAAATGACTGGATTCGCGTGTGTGCGGCGAATTCCGCATCGCTAATCTGCTGCAAAAACGGCTCTGGGCGCAAGTTTGAAGATATCCTGAATGTGTGTATATATATAGCGAAATTATGCGCACGAGAGGGACGGGAGAGAAGGACGTCCATTGGGCAGCCACGTGGACGGTACTGGGGACCCTGCAGTGTATTACGAATCTCCAGGTAGTTAGGCGGATAGATATCGATGGTCGGCGTCTGGCGTCGTGACTCGGTTCTGCGCTCCGACATATTATGCGAATGGACAGAATTAGAATGCAAATCCAAACTCGCCCTGCGGCAATGGCAGATCCATCGGCTAGGACGAGGAATCCCGTGCCCCAGGGGTGCTTGGCAATCGCAGCCCGGGTCGTGACGTTGCTGAGAAGCGGTCGGTTTTCCTCGTGAAATCGATATAAATCACGAAAGCTGCCCACTTTTCGGCGAAGGACCAGCCCGTGGGCAGGGAAGTCCACGCCATTCTGCAGACCGTCGTAGCCGGGGCGAAGAACGAAGTGCGGGACAGAGTGAAAAAGTCGATGCCGTCCAGCGCAAGGAAGTCGGGTGCTGAGCTCAAACGCGCGCCGCTCTCTTAAGAAGGGACATATATACACGGCGCGGATTGTTAAAATATTACGCACCCAGAACCACGGAAAAGGTCGCCGTGTCATAATGCGTGAGAGGTCGTGCCTCGAGTTTGAAGACATACGAGAGGCTGTTGGGTGCCACAGCGGGGACGGGATCATCGTATGTGCAAGATCGAGCGATGGCAGACGACACCGGGCATGAGCACTGCCAATTATTATAGATAGACCCGGAATTATACCCTGATCGCGGAGCGCAATTTCTATTCGCCGTAAGTTCGGGTGTGCACGCGCAGTTTGCATGCGAATTCAGCTCTTCGAATGGTCGATTGTACATGGAGCAGTTACTTCTGAAGATGCAGATTTCTGGGTTCAGCGGAAATTAGAGATCGGTAATTGTAAAATATCAAGTGGTGAACCACGTCTCACCGATATTGTCTTCTGATAAGACCTGGCTGTAACTGTACGGCGGCGAAACGACAAATGGTGTCCAGTAAGTGGGTTTCACTTCTTTAGATGAAGAAGCATTTGCGCTCGAATTCAACATCCACATGACCCGCGGCTTCATGTATGCGTATGGATTTCGTCCCCAGCCGGCCGCCGTCCCAGGCCATTCGAGCGCTAAGTTCGGTCGGATGTGGAGACTGCCCGGCCCAGAAGCTCGAAGTATCCTGGACATGCGCAGCTCAAATCCAAAGTCGCAAGAAAGAGCGGAAATGCGCTTTGGCCGACCACGTGCAGCGCCAGGACCGGTATCTCCTCCATGTGAAAGCAGATGCGGGGTGCACGGTCATGTTTCGAAGATCCGGGCACGGACTCGCTGGAGAGACACACAATAAGTGAAACCGTTGCACACAGTGAATTGTTTAAAAAGTTGCAATTGTTGCTGACATATTTTGGCTCCAATAATGACACACGCGTTGAAATTCCGCATGTTCTTGTAACTATTCTCGGGAAGCGTATTAAATAGCACGCATACTCGGTTGGCTCCCGAGCCCGCCTTTAGGGGACTGTTCGCAGTTGATGGGTCATATATATGCAAGCTGGATTCTGGATAATTATATAAGAAAGCTGGGCGAACATGATCGATGTCATTTCGAGTTGGCCGTCTGACCAGTAGTTCGTGTTCGGTTGATCGGCCCAAACTCGGCCATCTCGGTCAGACCCCGCCTCGAAGGTCGGCCAACTGGACCGTCCAACTGTGGTCTGACCAATTGTACCCGCAGTTGTTTCCCACAGCTTGCTGTTCTGGTGCTCGTCCCAGACCTCAACAACGAATCTTGCGCCTGCTTGTGAGCTGTTCCACGCGAATGAAAAATCGTCACCGATCGTCAGTACGGATTCTTCCAAGGCGGTTGCGTTCAGTATTTCGATCCAAGCTGGTGAACGAGGCTTCAATGTATGAAACCTTTGAATGAACTCGAGCTCGAAAAGCATATAATTTGCGCGTGCGCACGGTCGGACGCCTTTTCAATGAAGAATGGGCAGCTGACGGCGTAGTCGGAAGGATCATAGTTTGCAGCGACTTTTAACCTAATCATATCCATGACCAATAAATAAAACATAAAGCAAGTCTGGTGCACCTGAACTCGCCGGGGTGCGTGTCAAGGGCAGCTTGGAGCACGAGCTCACTGAATCGAATCAAAGTTGTTCCAGGATCCACCTCATTCTCTACAAGAATGAACTCATAGTCGATTTCGGGAAAGTTTCTGATAAGGCTAATTCGGACTGTCTTTCGCATTTGCTGGCGGTCAGCCCATGCAAAAGCGAGGTAATTGCAGTAAGTGTAGCCGGTGCCTCCGTATTCGCTGAATGGGTCGAACGTGTACCACCAATGAGATGTAGACCTGCTGCAATAACTACCGGCCGGCGGCACGACTGACACGGATGTGAAGTTTTGGGAGGTGCAAGCACTGGGTGTTGCTCTTCCGTAGAGATCAGGGTACTTCTTGAAAGCAATGTCAGCGAAGTTGATAGAAACTGTAGCGGATAAGACGGGCGGATATGTTCAAAAGGACGAATGTCAATTATATATATATATATTGCAGTATTGATGGACGTACCATCAAACAAGAAGTAAGCCGGCGAAACGTTTCTGGAATTGTTAGAGAATCGGAAGCTTGGCCTGACTTTGAATCTCTGTCCCGACGTCGACGATGGAATTCCCAGGAAGCTGACCCTTGGTGTCCAAAGCATTGTGACATGGTGGCCATATCGCCAGGAGCCGTCAGCTGCAGGTAGAACCCAAGATCGCGCTGAGCAGGTCAAAACTCTGCTTAAAGTTTAATCAGGGAATTCGCCCTATCGCCCGGCCCTATAGTTATCAAAGATAGGCGAACGTACCTAATCTCTTGATCGAGATCGGACTGAAGTATGCGAGAGGGAATGCTGAATTCTGCCAGCGTTATGTTGGAGTTGGCGCTCAAGAGATCAAATGTCCAAGGCTCCGTGTAGCTATATTGAAGAGAGCACGGACAGCAGCGAATGCAACTGGATTCATAGCTGCGCCAAGGGCAGGATGACGAGAAATATGACAAGCGATTTGGTGCCCCGTTGTAGAGGACGTCGTCCAGCGAGGGAGTCTCCCACTCAATCCAAGGTTCGTCGGCTTCAGCATTAACGTGCGGAGCAGTCAGTGTGTGCACGTGCATGGACGCAGGGGCAGGCCTAGCTATAGGGGGATCGCCGCGGGGCAGGCCCTAGCTATAGGCCTGACGTCGACGAGAGGAGATCTAGATCCATGCGCATACATGCGGCCGTGGCCGCGGGGCCAGCTGGCAGGGGGAAAGCGCAGGCCTAGAAAGAGAGCTATAGACCTATATAGCTAGCTACGGGCCGTGAAAGCTACTAGGCTAGGATCGGCCGGAGGCCGTGGCCATGCCAAGCTTAAGACCGGGCCATGGCCAAGGGCACCCGTACGTGTATACGTACCGGGCGCGCGGTTAAACGTTGGGCTCAATGCAAATGATATATATATACACACATGCATATGATAGCCATGTCTATCATCGTATACGTGTCGCGAGATATTGTTCATGATATGAAGCGCGCTAGCGCTGAGCATGACCATGGGCACGTGCGCATGCACGTGCACCTTGCAATTGGGCTCGAGCCGGTGTTCCACAGGTGCACGCGATGACATATACGTATACGTATATCAGAAGAGCTAACATAAGAGCCCGCTGCGATCGCGAGCTCGAGCTGGCCATGGTATCGACTGTACATATGCATGTGTGTACACGTTTACATGCATTCCCCGGCCCGGCGCTGCTGCACTGCCAGCGCTTGACTGCTTCATGCGAGCTCGTTCCCATATGCATGAAGCTTTGCGAAGTTGAAGGTTGCCGCGCCGGCCGCGGCCCACGCGCGCGTGTGTGCTGACCCTCAGGGCCTGTCATGATCAGGCCTGAGCTCGAGGCGTTCGGATTCTCGAGCGGGAAGCCTGATCATGATGCGGGCATCATGCGGCCCGGGGCCCGGCGGGAAGCTTCAAGGCTTATAATTTGAAAGCCCGGCCGCGGCTACCGGCAGCTTACTAGTAAGTTACTACTAATTATCGCTACCGGTAGTGCGCCGTGCCGCAGTGCGTGCCGCGCATCATGGCATGCGCAGTGCGCGCGCCCGGCCGCGGGCTGCGCAGTGCGGGGACTTGCCAAGTTGCAATTGCCGATCGCCGGCGGCGGTGCCACAGTGGGAGTCCTGGGACCCGGGACTCGGGCCGGGAGGAGTCTGGGGGCCGATCGCCGGCGGCCGGGCGGTGCCACCGTGCCACATGCACGGTGGGAGTCCGTGGGATCCGGCGGTCGGGACTCGGGAGTCGGGAGTCGGGACTCGGGAGTCGGGACTCGGGAGTCGGGACCCGGAAGTCGGGACTCGGGAATCGGGATCCCGCACGATCGAGTCGCCCAGAATCGGCCCGAGCGACTCGGCGAATCTTTCGAATCGTCGCCCTCGTGATCGCTGACCAATGGCGATCTGAGAGAATATTCGTCCTCGTGATTGCTGACCAATGGCAGATCGTGCGATTTCCCATTCATGCTCGTGCGATTGATCGCGATTCAATGCCGACTTCCCGCGGGCCGCGGGCCGCGGCCGATCGCGATGAATCGCCGATGATCCGATCGCGATCATGATCGCAGATTCGACGCCGATCGCGAAGTTCGCGAATCACATATACTATGATATACTACTGGCTAGAGCTTCGGCTCGAGCAAGAACCCCCCGGCTCGAGCCAGCTCGAGCCAGCCCGCTCCAGCCTCGAGCCAGCTCGAGCCGGCTCGAGCCAGCCTACGGGGGGGTACCCCAGTCCCGGACTTCGGCGCGCGGAGAAACCTTGGCCTCTAGCTCGTGCGCATACATGCAGAATGCAAATAATGTTACAGAATATTATATCAATGAATTCGCACACACCGAGACAAATGGCTAGAGATATAACTGAGGTGTCCATCTGTGTCAAGTCGAGAGATGAACCTACGGGACTAAGCCTTTCGGACATCGGACCGGGTGGAGCTCGGATATGGAAATAACTGGAGACGCTACCCCGGGGACTAAGTCTAGAGCTGCAGCACAGGAAAGATCCTACGCGGGAAGGGGAGTGACTACCCAGGGACGAGAATAGAAATCAGAGGTGGGCAGCGAAGTGAGCTGCAGCTGTAGCTAGCGCTATGCCTAGTAAGCTAGGGCCTCCGAGAAGGCGCACTATAATCTAAACCACTCTGTACACGCTAGAGTACGGCCCGCCGTGTCGTCGGCACGGCGGGTCGGGTCGGGGGCTCGCTCGTCCGAGAGCAAGCCTGGTGGAGCCGCCGCCGCCGGGCTCAGAGCATTCGGGGAAGATTGGTCGGGGGAAAGGGGGACGGGGGCAGGGAGGAGGGCAATAATGTTACAGAATAGAGGCAGGCTAGCCTGTATTTGATGACTCAGGCCCGCGACACGCACTAGAAATGAGCTGTTTCCGATCCGTCATAGGCCACCTCCCCCCCCCCGGCCCCCGGCTCGAGCCCCGGCGCCGGCTGGCCATGGGCGGCTCGACCGTCGGACCTAGCTCGCACCCCCTGGCTCGAGCCAGCCCCCTTCCCCCGGCTCGAGCCCCCGGCTCGAGCGAGCCGCCCCTCGCCACGAGCCGGCTCGAGCCGGAAAACGGTCGACTCGAGCCGGGCTCGCTCGAGCCGGCTCGGCTCGAGCCGAAGCTCTACTACTGGCACATACCGGTACTAGTAGTATGCTGCTGATGATATGCATGCGCATGCTGCGCGGTGCTACCGTATACGTAGACTCCGTAGTACGGCACTGCTACCACATGGCACATGTTGCGTGCAGTGCACGTGTGAGGCGCGGTGCTACCACATGTCAACGTTGCGTGTGTGTGAGGTGCCATGCCTCTCGCGAGATGGCCTATTTAGAAGTGCCGCCTTGACACCCCTTCGACGTTGGTTCGACTCCGGCTGGGTCCGGGTTTGCAACACGTCCATAACACACAGTACTACGGTAGGGCTGTCATGGTACGGCGCAGTAGCGGAAGACTGGTCCTACCGACCGGCCCGGAAGATCTAGACATGCCGCCAGTGCCGGGTCTACCGTCACACAAATTTCAGGGTACTTGGGCGCGCCAGCCTGGCAGTCTGTGGCAAACCCCTTTCGTGCCGCAAAACTTGAAGCTCGCCGCCTGTGCGGCCTGCGCTAGTACGTGCCGCAGCAGCAGCGCTATAAATAGTAGTATCGAGGCGAGGTCGGCGGCGGAGGCCCTCGGGCCCGACGAGACCCGCGACGACCCGAACGAACCCTGCCCAGGGTACGAGATCGTCGGGGGGGGGGGGGGGCGGGGAAGGGGCCGGGGGGGGGGGGGTACGCTCGCCCTGAAGGCGGGGCCACCGGCGAGGGCCAGGTCGGCGGCGGAGGCCTTCGGGCCCGACGAGACCCGCGACGACCCGAACGACCCCTGCCCGGGGGTACGAGATCGTCGGGGGGGGGGGGGGGAAGAGGGCGGGGGAGGTACGCTCGCCCTGAAGGAGGAGCGGAGGGAGAAGAGGGAGCGGGGCCCGGGCCCCGGGGCGCCCTTCCGCCGCGGCACGCCCTGGATCGCCAAGCTCTCCAGCTGCGCCCCGGGCGTCGGCGGGGAGCCGGGGAGGAGCGGAGGGGGGGTACGGCGCTGCGGGCCTTGGTGAAGTGGGGCCGGCGCTTGCGGAGGCCGTCGGCGGAGGAGCCGGGGGCCGGCGCGGCGACCCGGGGCGCGAGCGGGTCCCCGCCTGCGCGGGAGCGCGCCGCGTCGGCCGCGGCGGGGCGCCCGAGCGTGGCCGGCGCACCGCCTCGGGCGTGTCGGGGGCGGCTCCGGCGGCGGGGTCGGCGCCGGGCGGGGAGGGCGGCTGCTGGCCGTGGGGGGAGAGAGGGCCGCGGACGGCGGCGGGGGCCGCGCGTGGGTCCTTGTACACCCGCTCCACCCCCGTGCACGAGCCTGGGCAGAGTTGGGGCGGGGGTACGAGGCGCGGGAGGGGTGCAGGCGCGCCCTGCAGGAGCGCGTTGAGGCCGTCGCGGAGCTCGGAGTCCGTCCTCTCGCTCGGTACCCCGGTGAGCAGCACTGCCGGGTGCGGATCAGGGGTACACGCAACGCGGAGAGAGCGGAGGGGGTACCAGCGTAATTCTGGGGCCGTGGCTCCGTGCAGACGCGCAGCCTCGTCCAAACGTACTGGGATGCGGCGCGGGGGAGGGGGGGAGACGTCGGCGGGGGTACGGAGGGGTACCGTGCTCTCGCGGGGAAACGAGTACCGTGCCATAGTCCTTGTGGAGGACGTAGCATACGATGGCTGCGCCGAAAGGGATCGGTGGAAGGCCGCGGGAGAGCGCGGCCGGCAGGGCAGAGGGGTACCGGCGTTGATGAAGATGGAGAGCACGTGGGCGGTGAAGCGCGGGGAGCCGTCCCACACGCGCCAGATCGAAACGTACTCCAGGACGGTCCCCGCTGGTCGGGCCTGGATTCAGAGCCGCGCGAAGCGCTGCGGGGGCGGCGGGGGCGGGAAGGCGGGCGGGCGGGGCGGACCCTCGCCGACGGGGGGGTCCCGCTGGTCGACGGGGTAGTCGTCCGTCGCGTTCACGGGGAAGAGGAGGAGCGCGCCCAGCAGGCCCATGGCCAGGCACGCCGCCGTCGCCGAGCGCAGGAAGACCGAGTGCATGAAGCTGCGCGGCCGTCGTCGGCCGCCGGCGGGCGGGCGGGCCGGGGCGCGCGGGCGGGGGGCGCTGACACGTCGGGGCCGGCGCTGCGGAAGAAGGCCTCGTCGCTCGCGTAGAGGATCTTGACGACGGAGAAGAGCCGGCGCGACGTCGCCACGCCCCCCGCCCCGTGGAAGTCTGCCCCGCACGCGCGAGGCGGCCCGTGAGCCAAGTCGGCCCAGCCGAGGGCTCCGCCGCCGAGCGGGAGATCCAATGCGCTATCGGCGCACGCACCGCGCGGCTCGAAGACGCGTATGTACCGCATCCGCAGGACGAGGAAGAGGAGCAGGAAGAAGACCCCGAACACCACGTCGCTGGCGAGCGCGGCGATACTCCGCTCTGCACGCCGCCGTCGCGTAAGCATCGATCGCTCGAAACAGCGGCCCGGATCCCAGGCCGCTGCCGCACCCGTGTTCGTTGGCACGTTCAAGGGCCGCGTCGACTCCACCAGCTGCGCCGCGCCGCACGCCCCGCACGCGGCGAGCAAGAGGCCCCGCAGGGCCCCTCGTGCAGCTCGCCGCATGGCTAAGACCTCCGCTCGAAAGCCGGCCCACTTTGAACGTGAGCGCTATCGCATCGGCCGAGGCGCGGCAAACGCCGCTCTAAATCGCTCTCGCATCGTTTTCGCGTCTCGCCGAAGCTGCTGGCTCTGCCGAGCTCGAGGTTTGACCTGCCGTCCCGGGTACAGCGACCTTCAGGAGCTTGAGCCTTCGGGACGGCAGCTAGGGGCGGCAGCTGTGCGAGAACGAACGCGAGGCCGAGGAGACGCAGCCGTTCGCACCGCGTGCGGTGTCCGGAGTTCAAACGAGCGGCTCGCCGTGCTCGCTTCGCGGCACGTCCCTGCCGCACGCGGCAGCGCGATGAATGTACATGCAGAGCGGAGTAGCTAACGTTTCCGGCCTCCGGCGCACGAGCGGCATGGTCGGTTCAAGCGAGCTCTAGCTTCGACTAAGCGCTCGGAGGCGGAGCCGGAGAACGCGTGCGGGGCGAGGCCATGGGCGGGAGTATCACGAAGCTGCTTGGCGGCGTGGCGCCGTACCTGCGCTTCAACGGGCGCGGGGTGCAGGTCAGCGTGCTGAGCGGGGAGGTCGCCGTGGAGGACGTCGGGGTCGACCCCGAGAAGCTCAACGAGCTCCCCGCCATGAAGCAGCTCCCCGTCGTCCTCCTCGACGGTCCGCGCCGCCCCCGGCGAGCGTCGAGCCGCCCTGAGCCGCGCGCGGCCGCCGCAGGGCGCCTCGGGTCGCTGAAGCTGCGCGTGAAGTTCGCGCGGGCGCGCGTGGAGCTCGAGGCCCGCGACGTGTACCTCCTCCTCGCCCCGAACGAGAAGGAGGCGCGGGCGGGCGGCTCCGAATTCGATCCCCGCCCCGGATTTGATCCTCGCGCAGCCCGGGGACGTGGAGCTCGACGTCCTGAAGCAGGCGCGGCTCCTCGCCGACGAGATCCTCCGCCGCTCCTTCCTCGCGCCCGGTACCCCCCGCGCCCCGCGCTCCGCCCGCGCAGTCGAGCCGCCGGGCAGCGGACGGCGGGGACGGGGCGGCGGAGGCGGGCCCGCTCCTCTCGTCCCTCGTCGCCTTCGCCGTCGGCTCCGTCCGCGTGAGCGTCCAGCGGGTACACGTCCGCTACGAGGACCGCTTCGTCGACCCCGAGGCGCGCGAACCCCGTACCCCCTCCCCCGCCGGGTTCGACCCGGGGTACCGGTGTGTGCGCAGCGCCCCGTGGCGATCGGGGCGGTGGTCGAGCGGCTCTCGCTCCTGACGGGCGGGCCCGACGCACGGCCCGTCGCGGCCACCGACGCCGGGCCCGCCCCCTCCCTCCACGGGCCCGCCATCGCCTACAAGGACCTGCGGGTTCGCGTACCCCCTCCATCGCTTTCGAATCCGTCCGTCCATTGCTTTCGCATCCGTCCGATCCCGTACCCCGCAGATCGACGGCGTCTCGGGGTACGTGGAACCGCTGCCACCTCCAGGGTCCTCCCCCGTCCGGCCCGCCCCCCCTTGGCCCGTGCGCCGTACCCCCGCCCAGCGCACCGCGTACCCCCAGCAGAGCCTGCAGTCCGAGCGGCCCGTCGGGACGGTCATCGAACCCTTCTCGATCCAGTCCGTACCCCCCCCCTCCCCCGCTGAAAAACGTAGTCCTGAAAACACGTACCCCCGCTGATCCCCGTACCCCAGCTGCCTCGCGAGCCTGGACGCGGGGGCCCTCCTCGGGAACCTCCCCCTGGACCCGTGCGCCCCGTACCCCCCTGCCCCTCCTCTCTATTTCGCCCTAAGCGCGCGCCGGTGCGCAGGGCGCGGGGGGCGGTGGGGCTCCGCATCGACATCGACTCCCTGGAGGCCACCCTCGACCCCGAGCAGGTACCCCCGGCTCCTCCCCCCTCCCCCTTTTCTTGAGATTTGATCCGGCCCGGCAGGCGGCGGGGCTCATGCGGGCGCTGCGGTTCTTCGAGGCGCCGGACTTCTTCGCGCTGCGGGGCGCCCTCCGGCCCCGCTCGCCCCCGCACGCCTCCCCACGTCCGCATCCCCGCTTTCCCCCCTCCCCTTCCCCGCCCTCGCTCACCCCGCTCCGAAGGGGAGTGGTTCGTGTACGCGGCGCGCATGGTCCGCTGGGGCGTCGCCCGCCGCCGCGCCCCCTGGTCCTGGGCGTTCCAGGTACCCCCCCACGCTTTCTCCCCCCCCCATTCCCCGCCCCCCCTCCCCCCGACGCTTCGTTCGCAGGCGGCGAGGAGGCAGCTGCGGGCGGAGTACGCTCCGCTGTGGCGGGGGCACCTCGCCGAGGGGGAGCCCCTCGCCCCCCCGCCCCGCCTCGCCGAGATCGAGGCCCAGGTGCCCCCGTACCCCCCGCGGGCGCACGTACCCCCTCCCCGCGCTGAGGCGTACCCCCCAGCTGAGCTACGAGGAGGTGGTCCTGTTCCGGGACTTCGCGGAGACGCACGGGGACCCGGAGGGGGCGCCCGCCCCCGCCGCCCCCTCCCAGCGCCCCAGCGAGGTGGTGCGACACGTACCCCCCCCCCCCCCCTTCGTTTGCCCCCCTCAGAGCCGCGTCAGCTCGGGACGGCGGCGAGCGCGGGGCCGCCGAGCGCGCGGGCGCCCTCGCGGGCGCCCTCGCACCGCGACCTGCTCGAGGCGGTGCGCGCGGGCTCGAACCCCCGCGGGGCCCTTTTTTAAGGCGGGGCGCAGTTCGACGACCCGGAGGCGCCGGCCCTCCAGCGCGCCCTCTCCATCCTCCTCTCCGACGCCAAGGTCCCTAACTGATTTTATTGTATTTTGGCCGCGTCCTCTGTGTGATTTATCCTTTCTGCGCGCCAGGCGTTCAGCGCGCGCTGCGTCTGCTCGTACCAGCCGCCGCCGCGCCCGCCGCCGATGCCGTCGCCGGCGCCGGGGGCCGGCCCGGCCCGCGGGGAGCGGCGGCAGAGTCTGGAGCCGCCGGCGCCCGGCACCGCGAGCGGAGCCGCAGCCTGGAGCCGTCGGCGCGGGGGCGGCCGACCCGCAGGCGGCGCGGTGGCACGCGGCGGCGGCGGCGACGGCGGCGGCCCACTGGCGCTCCCGCGGGGCCTCTTCGGGGCCCCGCGGGGGCTCCGCGGAGCTCGAGGGCCCGGCGCTGGTGACGGGCTCGGCGCGAATCGGGTGCGTGGCGATGGTCCTGCGGCTCGGCCGGGCGCCCATCGCGCGGGCGGAGGCGGGCGGGCTCTCGTGCGCGCTGCGGCTCGGTGGGCGTGTGGGGCGGCCGCTGGGCGACCTCGTACTCTCCGCCCGCCTCGCCTCGCTGCTCATCGTCGACGCGAGCCCCGCCCGCGCGCACCGCTCCCCGCCCCGCTCCTCGCCAGCGGGCCCGACCACCTCCCCATCCCCACTCCGGCCCCCGCCCGGGCACGCGGCGGAGCGGCGGCGGCGGCGGCGGCGGGCGAGGAGCGGGCGGGACGGCCCGGCGAGCGATGGGGCGGCGCTGGCGCGGCGGGCGTCGCGGCGGAACGCGCTGGCGGCGGGGCGCCGGTGCCGGAGGACCTCTGCGAGCTCCGCCTCGTCGTCGGTCTCGCCCCGCGCCCCGGCCGCGCCCGCGGGAGCCTCCCCCTCGAGCTCCACGGCCGTCTGCGCGGCCTCGCCCTCACCGTCCGCCCCGCCCCGCCCCGCCCCGCCCCGCTCCAGCTTCTTTCGACGCCGGCGGCCGGGCGCCCTCCCGCCGGCGCAGGTCCTGATGCCCCTGGCCGGCGACCTGACCGAGTACTTCACCCGCATGCTCGACCTCACCCCCGTCGCCGGTGCGCCCCGCGAGGCCGCCCCGCCTCTCACGCCCTGCCCTTCTCACGCCCCGCCGGCAGCGGACAGGGAGCTCGCGACGGTCCGCTCCCACTCGGCCGTCACCTCCCGCGCCCGCGCCGCGGTACCTCCCCCCTTCTTTCTCCCCGACCCTGCCCGCCCCGCCCCGCTCCGCGCGGCGCGAGGCGGGGGCGCAGGTGGAGCGCGCGGACGTTGCGGGGGCGTTCGAGGGCCTCCCGCCCTTCGGGCACGCCCCGCCCGAGGCCGTCGAGGTCCGCCTCGACTGGGACGGGCGGGCGGGCCGCTCGCTCGCTCGCTCACGGCCGATCGCGCAGATCCGCGTGGACCTCGTGGCCGGCCCCTTCTACGGTGCCTGGCCCCGCCCCGCCCCGCAAGCGCGCCCCCCGACGGCGCCACGCAGCGGCGTGGGAGAACGGGGCGAGCGCGATGCTGGAGGGCGCCGCGGGGCGCTACGGGCCCTCCTCCGGCGTCGCGTGGATCGAGGTGCGCCCTCCGCTTCCGCGCCGGCCCGCCCGCCGCTGAGCGCGCCCCGCCCCGCCCCCGCCGGCGCAGTCGGTGCAGCTGCGGGGGGAGCTTGTGGACGCGGCGGCGGCGCAGCTCGCCGTCGCCACCGGCGTGCCCCTCTACTCCATGCTCTCCGTCCGCCCCGCGCCCGCCCCGCCCCCCTTTTTTGCTTCTACCACGTGTTCCGCGGATCATGCCGCCCCGCAGCTGCGGGCGGAGGGCGTCGGGGCGGCCGTCGGGAGCGGCCCGTGGGCGCTGCTGCCGGGGAAGGGGCCCCTCCTCGAGCCCTTCTCCATGTCCGCCGAGGTCCGCATCGGCGTCCTGCAATCTAAATCTGCCCGTACCATCCGAGAATCTCTGACGTTCTCGCACACGTAGGTCTGGAGCTCTGCCACAAAGATGCAGGCGAGCCGCCCCGCCCCGTCCCGCCCGCCCCGCCCGCCCGCCCGCCGAGAACTCGGCGGCAGGAGGCGGTGCGGGGCCGGGTCTCGCCCGTGCGGCTGGCGGTGAGCCCCAAGCGCATCAACCCCGCCCTCTCCATCGCCAAGGCCGTCGTCGAGGCCCGCCGCCCTCCGCTCTCCCCCTTCTTTCTCCGCGTCTTTGATTGCTTCGATGCCAGGCGCCCCTGCCTGGCATGGAAGCCCCGCCCTCGGCCGCCGCTCAGCAGCCGGCCGGGAAGCCCGGGGCCGCCGCCGGCCCCTCCTCCGCCCCCGCCTCCTCCCCGGCGGGCGACGCGGCGGGGCACTCGGCCGGCGGCTCCTCCTCCCTCGTGGTGCGCGCCCCTCGCGCCCGCCCGCCCCGCCTCGCCGCCCTTCCCCTCAGCGGGGCGCGCCGGCAGCTGGTGGACGTGACGCTGGAGGGGGTGGAGGTGGAGATGCGCCACGACCGCGACGAGCACGACTACGCCCGGCCCCTCGTCCGCGCCCCAAGCTTGAGCTTAAGCCCGAAGCCGATGCGGGGCGGGGGCGGCAGCTGAAGGCGACGGCGAAGGTGCCGAAGTGGACGCTGGCGGCCGCCAACGGCTGCGTCGACGTGCAGCTCGAAGTCGCCGTGCGCCTTTAGATGATTCGCCGCGTTCCGCGGGGGCCGCCCGCCCGGGCCCGACTCGCACTCGCCGGGCGCAGCTCTCCGCCTTCTGCTTCCACGGGGACACCTACGTCTACGAGCCGGTGCCGCCCGCCCCAGCTCGAGCGCCGGCCCGGCTCGAGCGGGCGGGGCGCGGGGCGGGCAGGTGCTGGAGCGGATGGAGCTGGCGTGCGTGGCGCGCATCGACCCGGAGCCCCTCGGCCCGCCCCGCGTCGCCCTCTCCGTCTCCTCCAAGAGCGTCCTCCTCAACGGTGCCGCAGTTTAGAAGTTGGATGGTTTGCCTTGGATTACATTTCCGCCCCCTCAGTGAACCCCAACATCGTCTCCGTGGCGGCCTCGACGGCCGTGCTGCTCGCCCGCGTCATCTTCGAGAACGCGGCCGGTGCGCCCGCCCCGCTCGGATCTAGATTCCCGGATTCCCACGGGACTCACGGGGCGGCAGTGACGGCCCTCTCGGGCTGCCTCCCCTCCCGGCATCTCTACGTCGGGCCCGAGCTCGCCCCGCCCGGCCAGGCCCGCCCCCCGCCTGCGCCCGCCGCCATCGCGCCCCGCCCCCTCAGCCGGCCGGGCAGGAGGGGAAGGAGCTGGTGGCCCCCGGCCCGCCGGGCGAGGCCGCCGAGGCGGAGAAGGCCTGGCGCGCCTACGAGGTCCGCCCCGTCGAGCTTTCTTCCGCCCGCCCCGCCCCGCCCACCTCCTCGCCTCGTCCGCTCAGGTGGAGCTGGAGCTGCTGCGGCCGGAGCGGCGGGCGCTGGTCCCCGCCGGCTCCCACCGCCTCGTCAACCGCCTCGGCGTCGCCCTCTACTTCCTCCTCTCCTACGAGCCGTCCTGGGCCGGCCCGCCCCGCCCCGCCCCGCCTTCGAGCCCAGAATCCGATGCCATAAGTCGACTAAGCGCGAAAACCGCAGACCAGCGCGTGGCGTCCGCCAAGCAGGGCGCCGTCGACCGCAACGCGGTGCCCGCTCTGCGCCTCGCTCGGCTTCCCTGCGGCCGACCCCGGGGGCGGGCGCCGGGGCGCAGCTGACGCGCGTGGCGGCGCGGGCGGAGTGCCTGATCAAGGGCTCCGAGCCGGGCGGCCGGCCCCGCCTCCTCCAGCTCTTCCTCCGCTCCCACGGCGGACGCGCGCAGCCCGCCGCCCTCGCCCCCGCCCCCGCCCCGGCCCCGCTGAAGGCGGCCCCCGGCAGACTTCGAGGAGGTGCGGGGGCGGGTCCCCGTCGGCGTCGCCGGCCGCTACGCGCTGCCCGTCCCCAGCGTCCGGCACTCCGACGTGCGCGCCGCCCCGCCCTCGCGCCTCGCCCGCCTCGAGGGGCGGGGCAGGACGCGACGCTGGAGTCGCCGCTGTTCGGGACGAAGGGCGGCCTGGCGATCCTCGTGGACGTCCGCTTCGAGGGGGACCTCGGGGGCACCCTCCTCGCCGTCTCCTCCGCCCTCGCCCTCGTCAACCGCGTCCGCCCGATTCTCTCTGCTCTGCCTTCCTCGGCTTTCCGCGCCCCTCAGCTTCTCTTCGCGCAGTGCCCCGTGCCGATCGAGGTGCGGGTGAGCGGCTCGGACGGGCACGAGGACGCCGACTGGTGGTCCGACGAGGAGACTGTGCGCGCTGTCCGCTGAGAGGCCTTCGATCCAGCGTCTCTTGATGTTTTTGCCCAGGACCCGCTGCGGCCGAGGACGCCCGGGGCGCCGAGGGACGGCTCGGCGCGGCCGCTGGACGTGGAGCACGGGTCGGGCCCGGACCTGGCGCCGCCGCCGCTGAACCGGGCGGGCGGGCGGGGCCGGCGGCCCGAGGCGCGCCAGTTCTTCTCGGTGCTGGGCGTGCGCCCCTCGGCGGAGGACAGCGGCGTCTTCGCCGGCTCCTCCCTGCGCGGCGCCCCCGCCCCCTCCGCCTCCCCCACCCCGGCCCCGCCCGAGCGGCGCGACCCGCGCGCCCTCCCCTGGTCCATCCCCGTCCCCGTCCTCCTCGCCCGCGGCTACCTCTCCCTGCGGCCCTACGCCCCCGGCCTCGAGATGGAGTGGAGCGCGCCCCGTGCGCCCCCCGCCCCGCCCCGTCGCCCCCTCCCCTTCTCTCCTCCGGCGCGCCTCACGGGCCGGGGGGCGTATGCGCAGTGCCGCTGGTGGCGGCGGAGCGGGCGGACAAGATGCGGCGCATGACCTCCAGGCGCGACGGCGAGCTCTTCTGCCTCTACACCCGCGTCCGCCCCGCCCCGCCAAGCCTTGCCGTGCCGGGCCGTGCCGGATCTCGAGCCTGCGTTCCTCCAGGGCGTGGGCGTGGCTCACCTGCGGAACGTGGCGGGGGGCGTGCCCCGCGGCGTCGCCCACGTGCACCTCTGCGCGCCCTTCTCCCTGCGCAACCGCACGCCCTACGAGCTCGCGCTGGTGCTCACCGTGGGCGGCGTCGAGCGCGGCGCCGGGCGCGTCCCCCCCGGCCGCAAGCTCGCCGTCTTCGTCGACGACGCCGAGGTGGCACCCCTCTCTTCCCCTCGGCCTTTCCTTTCCGACGACGCGGCGGGGGCGGGGCGGGGGGCCAGCTGGCGAGCCTGGCCGCCTCCGTCGCCATCGTCGACGGCGAGCGCTTCCCGACGGCGACCCTCGGGCCCCCGGTGCGCCCCCCGCTTCTTGTTCGAACGCTCCGCGCGAGCGCCCGGGAGACAGGTGCGGGTGGGGCGGTACCGGGAGGCGAGCCGGGCGGGGTGCGTGCTGGCGCCCATCGGGGGCGGCGCCTGCGTCGCCCTCTTCGTCGTCACACGCTCCGAGGGCCAGGTCCGCTCCCGCGCCCCGCTGGCCCCCGCTGCCCTCCGCTCTTTCCGCGTTTCCGATGACGGCTGCAGCTCGGGCGCGCCTCGCTCCCGGACCGCGTCGGCGGCACCATCGGCGGTGCCCCGCGCTCCTGCCCTCCGCACCTCCGCCGCGCGCCTCACGCAGCGGGGGCGCAGCGGTGGTCTCGACGACGCGCAAGGCGGCGCTGGTCCTCCCCTACCTCCTCGTCAACCGCACCGCCGAGCCCCTCCTCGCCTACGACGCCCGCTCCAAGGCCCGCCGCAGCTTCGAAGAGGGGCGGGGGGGTTGCAGGTGGCAGCTGATTAAGGGCCACCGCAGGGCGTCGCGCCGCTGAGCATCGCGCCGGGCGGGTCGGCGCCCTTCCCGATCCTGGCGGAGGGGACGCGGGGCGTGGGCGGGGCGATCCACGCGGCGCGCCTCTGCCTGGCGCGGCCGGCCGAGATGGAGGGCCTCGAGTCCCGCGTCAGGTCCGCCCGCCCCTGACGCCTTTAATTTCGAAGCTTCTAACGCCCCGGAAGCTTCTCGCGGCCGCTGGCGCTGGACGGCAACGACGCGACGCTCGTCATCCCGCCCCCGAAGGGGTCCGCCCCGCCCCGCCCCGCCCCGCCCCTCCCCGCGTCGCCGCTCACGGGCACGGGCGGGGCGGCTGGCCTGCGTGGCCCGCAGGGCGGACGCGGACCACGCGAGGCGGGACGAGGTCTCCCGCGTCGAGTACCGCTCCGGCGAGGAGGCCCGCCCCGCCCCGCCCCGCCCCGCCCCGCCCACGCCCACGCCCTCGGCCCCCCCGCTGAAACCTGGATGCAGGTGGGCGTGTGGGTGGACCCGCCCTCCCTCGCCTGGATCGGCACCGGCTCGGCCCTCACCCGCCGCGCCCTCGTCGTGCGTGCCTGAGACCTCAACCTAGTCCCAACCCCAGCCCAACGCCTCGACCCCGCCCCGCAGCTGCCGAAGTGGGTGGTGACGAACCGGAGCGGCCCGCCGCTGGTCGCCCGCTCCGTCCTCTACGACGACGCCGACGTCGCCCCCTCCCTCCACCTCCAGGTCCCCCGCCCCGCCCCGCCCTTCCCCTCGCTTCGGTTCTCGGTCCGTCTCACCGCACCGCGTCGCCCTCGTGCGCTGCAGCCCGGGGAGACGCACGTGTGGCGCTGGCCGGGCGAGGGCAGGCGCGCCCTCCAGCTCCGCCTCGCCGGCGACAACCTCAGGCCCGCCCCGCCCCGCCCCGCCCCGCGCCTCTCGCGTGCTCATTGTAGCTTTTGCACAGCCACTGGTCGCCGCCGGTGCCGGTCTCGAAGGCGGACCTCATCGTGCTGCAGCTGCGGGACGCGGCGGGCGCCCCCGCCGCCCTCCTCGCCATCTACATCGAGCTCCAGGGGTCCGCTCGAGCTTCGTCTTCTCCTCCCGCGCGCCGCCGGCCGCGCCCCTCAACCTCGACCCCGCGTCGCGCGGCGCAGGCCGTGCCTGCACGTCTTCTTCGACAGGGAGGAGACGGCGCCCTTCCGCGTCTCCAACCACCTCCCCGTCGAGATCGAGGTCTGGCAGGAGGGTGCGATCCGCTCCGCCCCGAGCTCTGAAAAGATTCCTCTTACGGCGTGCGCGGGCGACCAGGGGAGGAGGCGGCGGGGCGGCTGGTGGTGGGGGCGCGCAAGTGGCAGCCCTTCTGCTGGGACAACCCGCGCCCCGAGGGCGGCGCGCTGCCCGCCATCTGCCTCCGCGTGCCCCCGCTCTTCGGCAGCGGCCAGCCCTCCGAGGTCGCCATCCGCAAGGTGCCCGCCCCATCTCCCTCGCACTCAGCCCTTCTGATGGGACGCCGGCCGGGCGGCGCGCGCAGCCGACGCGGCTGGGGGCGGTGACGTTCCCCGGGGAGCGGGAGCGGGGCGGGCCGTGCGTGCGGGCGCAGATCGAGGCGAAGGGCTCGCAGCGCGTCCTCCGCGTCGTCTTCGGCGCCGCCGCCCCCCGCGAGGCCCGCCCGCTTCCCTCCCGCCCTCCGCTTCCTCGAGCGCCCTGACGGGCGCCGGCAGGCGGCCGAGGCGTCGCCGGCGGGGTCGGCGCCGCGCGCGCGGCCGCTGCCGCGTTTCGGCTCGTTCGTCGGGGGCGTCGCCGCCGGCCTCTCCTACCTCGAGGGCGCCGCCGCCCAGGCGAGCAGCGCGGCGCCCGCCCCCCGAAGCCTTGGATGGGCCGCGCGCCGCGCGCCCTCGGAACGGCCCGAGTGACGCCCGGGCCGGGGGCAGATCTTCGGGGGGAGGCGGGGGGGCTCGAGCCCGGCGCCCGAGTCGCCCGCCATCCGCATGGACCCCTCCCTCCAGGCCCGCCCCCGCCCCGCCCCGCCCCGTCGTCTTTCCTGTACCCCCTTCCTTCTGAGCCGGCGCGCGCAGCCGGCGGCGTCGACGTACGCCCCGGGGGAGCCGCTGGACGCGAGCCAGCGCGCCGGCGCCTTCGACCCGAGGTCCGCGAGCCGGCTCCCGCTTTGCTTCGGCTGGGGCTGATCCCGCGGGCCGGAACGGCAGCCGGCGGCGGGGCGCGGTGCTGGGCCCTGGCGAGGCGAGCGACCACGGGCCGACGCCGGCGCCCCTGCCGGGCGCCGCCCCGCCCCGCGGGCCCTTCCGCCGCAAGGCCTCCACCCACCAGGTCCTCCCTCCGCCGCCCCTCTCTTCCCTTCCTCCCCATCGACGGGCCTGGGGGGCAGGTGGAGGCGGAGGGGGCCGGGGAGGAGGAGGAGGATGCCCCCGGCACCGTCAGCGCCGAGCTCGAGATCGCCGGTGCGGCCCCGCCTTCTGAGGGGGCGGCCCTGCGGGAGCCCTCGATCCGGGCTCACGAGCGGGGCGGCAGGCGTGCACGTCTCCGTCTTCTCCAACCACGCCTCGGAGGTCGGCGGGGGCCCGGGCCGCGCGGGGCGGGGCGGGGGGGCCCACTCCGCGGCAGGTGCTGCACCTGGCGGCGGAGGGCATCGTGGCGGCCGTCAAGCTCAACGGCGGCTCCCGGCAGGTCCGCGCCGCCCTCCGCCCTCTCAGCTTGCACGCCCGGGGCGGCCCGGCCCGATCGGCGCGGGGGTGCAGGTGGTGGCGCGGGTGGCGTCCCTGCAGTGCGACAACTGCCGCTTCATGCGCCCGGGCTTCCAGGCGAGCCAGCGCGCCTCCGCCCCGGAGCCTCCGCCCCCGGCCGCTCAAGGGCCCCCGCAGGTCCTCTTCGGCCCCCCGCGGCGCCTGCACCGCGACAGCTCCCTCAACCCGGGGGTACTCACTCCCCCGCCCTCCCCCTCCCTCGCATCCGAGCCTCCCTCGCAGAGCGCGTGGGCGGACATCGCGCGGTCTGTGCCGACGGCGGAGGGGGCGGGAGCGGCCCTCGAGTTCGGTCTCGAGCAGGCCGCCGAGGGCGGCGAGGTCCCCACCCCGCCCCGCCCCCGCTCCTCTCCCTTCAACTCTGAGCCGGCCCCGCCCGCCCGCCGCCCCACAGGTGGTCCACCTCCGCGAGATCTACCTCACAATCGCACCCCTCGTACCCCCATGCTTTTTCCCCCCTTCCCCCTGCCGCCGACGGGTGCGGCGCAGGACCTGCGGCTGCACGAGGAGCTCATCGTGGAGCTCATCCGCTTCTGCCTCTTCCTCTTCCGCCGCCTCAAGGCCCGCCCCACGCCCCCGGTCCCTTTTTGAAGCCGGCAGGCTGAGGCTGAGGCCGCCGCAGGCCGACCTGTCGGCCATCGCCGGCCGCGGCGACACCCACGCCTCCCTCCCCGCCCCGGGTACCCCGCGCCCGCTCCCTCCCCCCCTCTTCCCAGAACCTGAGCGGCCGGCAGAGGGCGAGATGCCGGGGGCTCCCGGCCACGGCTCGCCCCTCGTGCCCCCGCCCAAGCGCGTCTACATCGAGGCGCCCACCCCCCGCCTTCCTGCCCGCCCCCACTCCGCCGCCCGCACGAACCAATCGCCGTACCCCAGAGCCTCCTGGTGGCCCCCCTGGAGCTCTTCGTGACCGTGAAGGCGTCCCCCTCCGCCTCCGTCGAGCTCCGCAGGCGCGCCGCACACGTACCCCTGCTCCGTCCTGTACCCCCCTGACTTCCCCCTAGGTACCACTTCATGGCGGACCTGCTGCACGACTTCGGCGCCGCGCTCCTCAACCTCGAGAAGGCGTGCCCCGTACCCCCCCATGGCTCCGACTCCCCGTACCCCCCGAGCCGAGCCGGCGGCGGGCGCAGGTTCCGCTGGCGGTGGGAAAGCTGGAGGCCTCCGACGCCTACGGCCTCCCCGAGGTCGTCCTCCTCCAGGCCCGCACCGTACCCCCCTTTCCTCCAAGCGCCGTGTGCGTACCCCCCTGACGCTCTGGGGTACAGTTCGCGATGTTCTACCGCGCGGAGGTCCGCGCCGCCCTCGGCCAGGTGCGCGCTGTTGTACCCCCATTCCCGAGAACCGGCCCGTGCGGGACTCGAACCCGCGCTCCCCGGCAAGGTCCTGGGGCGGCTGGATATCCTGGGCGACCCCCTCGCCCTCCTCGACGGTGTCAAGGCGTGTCTTTGTACCCCCGCAGCCCTCTCTTCCCCAACCGACTCTCGTACCCCTGCAGGGGGGCCTCCGCGATGTGCTCTCGTCGACCCAAATGGCACGCCGTACCCCGCGTTGTCTTTCATTGCCCCTGAACCGCCGCGGCAGCTGCTCACGTCGCGAATGGAGTCCTCCGCCGGCCTCTCCGAGGTCCCACTTCCCCCGTACCCCTCCTTCTCGTTCCCCACGGTACCCCCGCCGCGCAGGCGAGCCGCTCGCTGGCGCTATCCATCCTAGCGGGCACGGCGCGCACGACGCACAAGATCGCAGGTGCGCCCCGCTGCCCGCGGGCGGCCCTCGAATTCGATCTCGTCCGATCTGACGCGGGGGCGGGCGCAGGGACGCTTGCGAAGGCGGCGCTCTTCGGCCCCTCGCGCCGCTCCTGGTTCGCCCGCGCCATCGCCCGCGAGGAGCTCCAGGCCCGCGTAGCCCCCACCCGCTCCCGCTCGCCTGGGCTGCGCCTGAGCGGCGCGGGGCGCGCAGGTGCCGCTGACGCCGGGCGAGGGGGCGCGCCAGGGCGCCAAGATCCTCGCGATCCGCGCCGCGGGGGCCGTCGCCGGCCTCGTCTCCAAGCCCGTCTGGTCCGCCCGCCGCCGCGGCCCCGTGCGCGTACCCCGAGCCCGCCCCGCCCCGCCTCGCCTCCCGCCCCTCCCTCGCTCGAGCCCGCGCCAGGTGGGGCGGCGCTGGCGTTCGCGGGGGCGGCGCTGGGCCTCGCCGTGCAGCCGGCCCTCGGCGCCTTCGCCGCCCTCGCCAAGCTCTCCGGTCCGCACGCCCCGCCCCGCCCCGCCCGACCCGCCCTCCCGGCCTGAGCGAGGCTCGCTGGGCAGAGGGCCTGGCGCACGCGGTGGAGGAGGACGCGGCGCTGCGGGAGGACGGGCGCGCCCGCGTGCCCCGCACCTGCGGCTACCTCCTCAACGTCGCCCCCTTCGACCCCGCCCTCAGGCCCGCCCCCGCCCCCCGCCCCCGCCCGGATGGAGCTCTCTTTCGCGCGTCTGACGCCGGGGGCAGCGCGGCGCGGGAGGCCCTTGTCCGGTCGGACCTCATGCAGCTCAAGGACGGTGCACCGCCCCGGCCCCGCCCGCCCCCGCGCCGCCTCGGCCTCACCACCACCCCGCCTCCCCTCCCCAGACGACCGCCTCTTCGAGAGCGTCATGGTACCCCCGCCCGCCCCGCGCCCCCCTCGGGCACCGCCCCTCAGGCCGGGGGTACAGGTGTGCGAGCACGACCTGGTGGCGGTCACGGCCCTCCGCCTCCACTTCCTGACGGCCTCCGCCGGTGGCGCCTCCTGGACCGTGCGGCCCGTACCCCGCCCGGCCCCGCATCCCGTTCCCCAACGCGGCGGGCGCAGGCGGAGCTCGAGCGGGTCGCCTGTGCGAGCGTCGTGCGGCTCGAGCAGCGGCTGCGCCTCGTCGAGGGTTCGAATCCCTCCCGCGCCCTTTTCTGGGCCGACGTTGACGGGGCCGCAGGGGTGCGGCTGACGCTGGCGACGCACCCGCCGGCGTTCCTGTTCATCCCGTGCGCGGCAGAGGTGCAGCGGCGGCTGCTCGCGTGCCTCGGGCCCATCGTCGCCGGCTCCCGCTGGACCGCCTCCTTCCCCGAGTGCTGACCCCGGCCCCGTCCCCGCCGGCGCCGGCGTGCGCCGGAGGTGCGCGGGGCGTGCACGGCCATCGATCGGTTCATTGATTTCGTAGTATTAGTAGTTATGTAGATAAGGCCGAGTTCCGCCAGAGCGGAGCGGAAGCCCAGTAGCTATGACGTGTATCTAGCTTATATACGTCAAGCTCCTGGCGCGCGCGGGCCCTCCTCTGAGGGCATATGTCAAGCTCTTATGTATGTCAAGCTCCGAGGGCTCGGGCCCGCGCGCGCCAGGAGCTTGTCATAGCTTGACAGGTGCTCGGAGGCAAAGGCGGCGGCGGCGGCGAGGCCGTCCGCGCCGAAGGCCGCCTCAGCCCCGTACCCCTCCGCGCCCGCCCCCGCCCCACCCTCCACCGCCAACTCGCCCTCGCCGTCGACCGCCTGCGGAAGGAAGGGGGGGGGGGGGACGGGGGGTACCCTTTTGTGGCCTCTGAATGAATCCGAATATTCTATTTGCTCAGGAACTTGAAGCTTTTTCAAGCGAATCCGAAGGCACTTGAAGCCGCTACAAAGTCCTTTGCCATGGCCAGCCTCCCTCTGAATGAATTCGAATATTTTGCTGAGAAACTTGAAATTCCGAATTTGACGCTTTTTGAAGCGAAGGCACTTGAGGCCGCTACACAAAGTCGTTTCGATCTGGATCAGCTGCAGGCTGCTGCAGCTGCAGCTGCAGCTGCAGCTGCCTGCGGCATGTGCCGATCACTGCAGGCTACAATACTTATACGTATACGTGCATGCATATGTACAGTACGATACGAGGCAGCGGCCGCGGAGCGCGTGGCGCCGGCCTACGGGCCCGGCCGGGGGGTGTGGCCGAGCTCCGTCTCGAGCTCCGTCTCCAGGCGGGCCTTCTCCGCCTCGAGCCGGTCCCGCTCCTCTCGCACCTTGAAGTACGCGCTCTTCACGCCCTCGTACTTCTCCAGCGGCACCTGCCGTCAACATAAGCTTGAGTCTCGCTCGCGTTGAGATCTAGCCTAGTAGACCTCGAGGATCTGCGCCGGCGCCGGCGCCGCACCGACTGCGAGCTCTGGTCCCGCTGGAGGGATGCCGTCGCCACCTGCAGCTGCGCGCCCCGGCGGTCGCGAGGGCGCGGCGGAGGCGGCCGCGGGGCGGGGGCGGGGGTGAAGCGGGCTCCCGGGCACCTGCAAGTCGAGGTCGTTGGCCCGCTGCCGCTCGGACGCGGCCTCCTGCTCCCCCTGCAAGAACTATTCAGATTGAAGGCAATCAAATTCGACGCGGCTCTTCTATGTTCGATTAGATATTCCCGCGTTCGCGCAAAATTAAATTTAAAGCAAGCAAGTCGAGCGCGGGCGCGCACTCGGGCGGCGGCGGCGCGGGCGTGGTCGAGCTGCTCGAGCAGGCCGGCAACCAGGGCGCCCGCCTCGAGCAGGGCCGCCGAGCCCGCCCCGCCCCGCTCCTCCACGGCGTCCATCTCCTGCGCCTGGATCCGGAGCGCCCTCGGTTCAAATTCGGCAGTGCAACAAATTAAATTAAACTGCGATCGCGATGCCCCACAGCCAGATCCGCTGTGCGTGTAAAATCTAAAGCTGCGCAGCTCGCACCGCTCGGCGCAGCGAGGCCGCGGCGCCGTCGATGGCGAGTCCAGCTGCAGCTGCATGCGCAGGTCCGTGAGGTCCGCCCGCCATCGATGTCGAAATCCTGGAAGGGATATTGGCCGCAAAATGTGCCTTCGAATTCCCCAAGAGAGGCATCAAACTATAATATTAATTGAATCCGCGCACGAGCTCGAGGTGGAAGCGATTGCGACCGGAGCAGCTGCAGCTGCAGGCGTCCCGAGCAGCGCGTGTGCCCTGCCGAGGACCGCCGCCAGAGTCTCCTGCGCGCCCGCGGCCGCCTGGAGCGACGTGGAGATCGACGCCGATATCGGCACCGATGCCCCCTGCAGCTGGCTCGAGCCCCGCTGCAGATCCGAGAGCGAGCTGCCGCGGCCGTACAAGTCGCCATCCACGGCATCAATATCGACGCCGGTCGCGGCATCGGTGTCGCCCGGCTGTGCAGGCGGATCCGGAGAAATCGCACGGGCCACGGGCGAGCCGAGCGGGGAGGCTGGCCCCTGCGTCTCGGAGAACGATAGGCGCTGGGGCGCGACGGGGCCATGGTCGCGAGAGGGCGCGTCTAGATCTCCCTGGGCGCCGCTAGCGCTGTCAGCGTCGCTTGCAATATTAACAGCGCTGGCAGCGCTAGCTGGCTCGGCGCGCTGGACCCGCGACCGGCTCCTCGATACAGGGCGGGTGCGGGAGCGGCTGCGGCTGCGGCTGCGGCTGCGGCTGCGCCGCGAACGTTTAGTCTTTCGACTGTGGCTGCGGCTGCGGCTGCGGCTGCGGCTGCGACCGGAAGGAGTATTCGTAGAACTCCGGATCCGGTCGACGTCTCTCCGGTCGACGTCTCGAATTCCAGGGGCCGGCGGGCTCCGCTTCCTACCCCTCGACGTCGACCTTCGCCACCTACCGTGCGTCGTCAAGCTCATGATCAATTCGCGATCGAGATTTGTCTAACTTTTATTATAAGCTTCGAATGCGTATGCGCGAGGGACGAAGCAGCGCACTCGCGTTCGTCCTCGACCTCCTGTGCAAATCTGAAGGCACTTTCGCTGAATTCGAAACTCGAAAACGCCTGGGAGAACAGTCGATCATGATCACCATAAAACCCCAAATGTAGATGGCGACAAATCCTATATATATTCGATTTCGAAGGCCAGAGATAAAAGAGGCGCGGACCGCCCTGCGATCCCCCCGAGCAAGACCTTCACAGCGGCCCTCTTCGAAATCGAATTTAACATGCGGATTCTGCGCATGCGGCAGGCGCACGCCTGTCAGCCGCAGTTCTCTAGATAGTGCTGCAGAATAAGGGTTTGATCAATTTATAGTTTATTTAAAAACTGAAACCGCTGAATGGACACCTGCAGAAGCCGGGCAGCGTCCTCCGCCCTTCGGAAGAGAACGGCGGCGGCTGCCATCTCAGATCTGGACGCCGACGGGTTGCCCCTGGCGCGCGATCGCGCCCCCTCGATCGCCTCCAGGGGACCGAATCTGATGTAAGCGGCGTCGACGTCGGAGGGCTCGAGGTGAGATGCGCGGATTGAACTAATCGGCAGAGAACTCGACGCAGATTGCAAACCGCCTGCAGGCGAGGGCGAGATCGCGGATCGAGGAGGCTGGGGCCGGACGGAATCGCCCGTCGACAGAGAAGCTCCCGATCCAGACCAGACGCTTGCCCATGTCGCTGCTCCGGATCCCTTGCCCCCCGGAAGTCTGCGAGCTCGAGCTCACGCTCGCGCTCGGGCCGGAGGGATCGCCGGCGCCACGCTCGCGATCGCGATCAGGAGTTTTAGTAGCGGCCGACGTCGCCTGCAGCTGTGCATGCGATGGCGCCGGCGTCGAAGTCGACGTCGACGTCGACGTCAGGTCAGCGTTCTGCAGATTTCGGCCCCCGGCCGCGGATCCCTCCAGCTCGAGCTCCCTCCGCCACCTTCCGGGGCACGGCGCGGATCCGGACGTCTTCAGCTGTGCGCAAGACGTCGCGAGCGTTGCGGGATGCAGACGCGCACTGTTCGTCGATCTCGTCCAGGCCCTCGTACGCGATCTTGCTGAAGACAAAGTCCCCCTGCGAATACTGAATTAATATTCAAACAATCGCGGGAGCGCAAGGCCACGGGGCCGGGGTAGGCCGAGGCCCGCTTGGCCGGCCACGGGGCCGGGGTTCGGAGCTCAAGTCCGCGATCCGGTTTTATTAAATTGATATTGATACACATATATTCGGAGCTCGAGGCGCGCGTACGGAGTACTACGGACCTCTCTGCGGTCCTCCCTCGCGACGAAGTGGCCACGGCCCCCGCCGAACGCAACCTCCGAGTCCTGTGAATATTTTAACGCGAACACAATCGCGTTTAATTTGATCATAATAAAAAATTCGCAAGATCGCTCGCAAAATCGCTCGTGCACGCAGAGAGCGCAAATTATATATATTAGAAGCGCACCCGTCTGATCCGCGCGGCGTCCTCGGCACGGCGGAAGAGGACGAGGGCCGCGGTGATCTCCGCCTCATTGCCCCTCACCCACATCCCCTGCACCGCCTCGAGGGGGCCGTATCTGGAGGGAGGAGGATCCGGGCGCCAGGGGCCGGCTCAGATCTAGAGAGGCGAGGCGCGGGGGGGAGCGTATGGCTGCGTGTGCGGGGCCGGACCGCCTGCAGACGACGGCGATCTCGCGGAGAGAAGCGGCGGCGACCGGCCCGCGCCTCCCGTCTACGACGAAGTGCCCTATCCAAACCAGACGCGCATGCTTCGCCTTCTTGGATTCGCAGAGCTTGCCTGCTTCCTGCAGCTGGCCAGAGGAGCTCACGCTGCAGCTGCCCCTGTCCCCGTGCTTGCTGGAGCCGGCCGCGGGTGACCTTGTCCGAGGACGGAATTCGAGCTGCGCGGATTTGGAAACGGGCGAGACCGACATCGACGTCGGGGTCGGGTTATAAAGAGGCCCATATTTAGCTAGAGCGAGAGGGAATCGCAGGACGCATGCGCACGGCGACGTCTTCGCGCGGAGGGCGCGCCTTGACCTCAAAGGTCATGGATCCGAATCGAAAGCTGAAGGAGCAGACCTTCTCCGGCCTGCGGGGGTGTATGATCATGAATGTAAAGATGAATATTAATATCGATCGCTATCGATACCGCGGTTCGACGTTAATTAATGATCGAAAACGCTTCGAGTCGCAACCTTCGCCGGACCGGGCCGGGCGGCGCGGTGCGCGCCAGGGGCGGCGCATGAGCATCAGCGCGTGGGAGCCGCTCTTCGACATCTGGACGTCCTCCACCTCCCCGATCCTGCCCGAGGCGCGCGTCAGCTGCAGCTGGCCACGGGTGCGGAAGGTGGGGCGGCGAGGCTAAGGGGCGCGCGCGCACCCCGCGCGGCTCAGCGCGTCGAGGAGCTCCCGCTCCGTGAACGTCCTCGCGGCCCAGAAGCCGATCCAGACGAGGCGCTCGCGCAGGCTTTCGAATTCTTGTGTCTCTTCCTCATGATCGATATCAAGCCCGCTTTCGAACTGTATATGTGTGGCGGCAGCGGAGGATCGTTCAATTTGCAACGTTGAAAAAACGCGCTGCTACAGCTGCGCATGCGAATACGAACCTGCTGCGCATGCTTCCGCAGCGCCGGCGCCGGGCGCGGTCGCGCGTCGTCGCTGTTGCACGTGCTCGAGCTCTTCTTTGACATGTCTATTATCGATCATGATCAGGCGCGGCGTCATGATCAGGCGCGGCGCGGCGCCAGCGATTGCAAGCGCTGCTGCGCGCGCTGTGCGCGGCTCTAACGTGCCCGGGGCGCTTCGCACGAACACAGGTGCTTACCGTCAGAATGTCAACTCTGCAGCGCGCGCTGGTGCGGGTGCGCAAAGCGATCCGCAGCGATGCGCCTGGGTACGTGTTTCGTTGAAAAAAAACCATAAGAACTGGTCAACTTGAAGCGGCGCGCGGTGCGATGAGCTCTGTTGTGGTCGAATGGCCTCCATCGGCTCAGGTGCGCGTGCTCCGCTCGGCCGCTCGCTGCCCCCGCTGAAGCTTGCACTGCGCACCGCTTGCACACTGCGCAGGTGGACCTGTCAACGCTGCGAGGCGAGCTGAGACAGAAGTTTGAGCCCGTGAGCGAGGAGTATGACAGGTGCGAGTTCAGGTTTCCCGCGCGAACCCGACCGGCGAGTGAACGGAAACCGCGCAGTGACTGGACTTGTATCAAGATGCATTTCAAAGACGCAGACACGGCAGCGGAAGCCAGGTACCGTAAGAACAGCCGCCGCCGCGCTGCGCTGCGCGCCAGGCGCTATCGCTCCGTCCAGATTCGTCCTGGTTAACCGTACGCGTTCCTCGCGCAGGCGTCAGATTGAGCGCAGCAAGCTGAACGTGCGCATCGTCCGCTTTCCAGGAGCGACCGCCCGGCGCTTAATAACGCGCGCCGGCGCCGTGCCGTGCAGGGATGCGACGTCGCGCTGCGCGCCAGCCTGGCGGTTGACGGCGATGCGCAGCCGCAAGGGAAGGTTCGCCGCAGCTTGCTCGCGCGGCGCGTGTGGTGCCCGTAGAAACTAGCGCGCATGCGCAGGTCCAGTGGCCGCGGGAGGCCCCGGGGGGCGACGCGCGGGAGGGCGAGGCGCGCCCGCGGGAAAGCCTGCGCGAGCGCCTCGTCTGGATCGGCTTCTGGGCCGCGAGGACGTTCACGGAGCGGGAGCTCCTCGACGCGCTGAACCGCGCGGGGTGCGCGCGCGCCCCTGGGCCCCGCCGCCCCGGGCCAGCTCATCGATGTCATGACGCGCGCCTCGGGCAGGATCGGGGAGGTGGAGGACGTCCAGCTGGGGAAGAGCGGCTCCCACGCGCTGATGCTCATGCGCCGCCCCTGGTGCGCACGTGCACCGCTCCGCCCGGCGCCGGCCGCGCCTGGTCCCGCCCCTGACCGATCCAGGCCGGGGAAGACGGAGTCGATCTCCCTCCGGATCGGATCCTCGTCCTTCTGGGTCATGACGCGCACGCCGCACGAGCGCGCCCTCGTGCGCGCCCCGCCCCCCGGAGGACCCCGCCCCCGCCCGGCCCGACTACCCGCCCCCTCCGCAGGCCGGCTTTCGGCCCCGGGGGTCCTGGGAGCCCTCCGCCCTTCCGAGCGGATCCGCCGGGCACCCGAGCGCCCACGGGCAGCCGCCCGCGGAGCCGGCCGGCGACTCGGGCTCCGGGGGCAGCTTCGGCGGGCGGCTGGTCTGGATCGGGAACTTCGTGGTGGAGGGGCAGCGCGGGATCGTCGACGTGCCGGCCCGCTGCCTCCGCGAGATCGCTCTCGTCTGCAGGCGGTGCGGTACCCCCTCTCCCTCTCTCCCCTCCCCCGCTCCAGGCCCCTCCGCGCCCCTGCCGCACGCCCACGCGCGCCTCGCCAGGTACGGGCCCCTCGAGGCGGTGGAGGGGATGCGGGCCAAGGGCTCCCCCTCCGATCTCGTGTCGCTCCTCGTCCTCTTCCGCCGCGCCGAGGACGCCGCACGGCTCGTCAAGGCGAGCCGCGGCCCCCGCCCCCGCCCCCGCCCCTCGAGCCCCCGCCCCCGCGCGCGCCCTTGCCGAACGATTCGGTTCGCAGCGGTGGAAGGTCGTGTTCGACGAGGGGCGCCGCCACGGCATCGCGAGGGAGGACCGCAAGGGGGTGTGCCACCACACCCTCCGCTTCCCGCCCGCGCCCTCGTGACCCGGCGGCTTTCGCAGGGCAACCCCGGACTCAGAAACGAGGCGTACGAGCGCGTGGAGGGCATTGAGGAGGAGTGCGCCGCCGCCGCGAGCGCCCGCGCCCGTCGTCCTCTGAGGCGCCGCAGGTGGCAGAAGCAGGGCGGCCGCGAGCGCAGCCCCACGCCGGAGCACAGCCCGCAAGCGCCGGAGCCCCGGACTCGGGACCGGGACCGGACCCGCCGGAGCCGGAGCCGCAGCCGCAGCCGGAGCCGGAGCCGCAGCCGGGATCGCAAGCGGCCGCGGGACGGCCGGCGTCGCAGCCGCAGCCGCAGCCGCAGCGGGAGCGCCGGCAGAAGCCGGGGCCGGGCCGGGCCGAGCGGGCCGAGGGGGCGGGAGCGGGAGCCCGAGGGCCCGGCCGGAGAGCCCCGGGGCCGCCCGCCCTCGCCCCCTCCCGCCAGCTCCAGCAGCGGGCCGGCGACGGCGCCCCGGGCCCGGCCCCCCCAGCGCGCCCGAGGGGCCCCCGGCCTCTCCGATGGCCCTCACGCCCCAGCCCGCGGCGCGGGCGGCGTCGCCGCATGAGGGCGGCGCGGGGTCCTCCGGGGCGCAGCGGGAGGAGCCGGAGGGCGGCGGGGTGAGCCCGCTCCGCAGGCCGAGGCGGGGGCTCTCGCTGTCGCTCTGGCGGGGCCCGGGCCGAGAGGACGCCCTCCCGGCGGCGATGCGGGCGGCCCGGGCCCTGCTCGGGCGGCCCGACGCCGACGCCGACGCCGACGCCGCGACGTCGGCCGGAGCGTGCGCGCGCTCCGCGTGAACCGAGAACGGCGCGCCCTCCCCGGCCTGAGATCGCGCGCAGGCCCGCGGGCGGCCCTTCAGGAGCCGAGGCTCTGCGGAGGGCGGTGCGACGCCCGAGGCCTGTCTCTTTTAGTTACTCCTCATAAAAATTACCTTGGCTGCCTGCGCAGGTCGAAGCGATCGCGGCGGATCGGGGCGAGGCTGCGGCTCTGCTGGCCGAGCTCGCGGAGAAGCTGCAGGAGGCCCGCGCCGCCGCCGCCCGGGTGAGCGGTTTTCCCAGCGATTTTCGCGCTGCGCCGGCTGCACCTTGCGAGTAACGCGTGCGGCCTGCGGTAGGCGCAGGAGGCGGCGGCGGCGGAGCGCCGGCGGGCGGACGAGCTCGCTTCGAAGGTGCGGCGCGCGTGCCCCCGCGCCGCCCCGCCTGCGCCTGCGCCTGCAGCTGACCCGGACACGGACCCGCGCGCGCAGCTTCAGGCGGCCCCGCTCCAGCAGGACCACAAGACCGTGCGTCCGACACCGCGGCTCGCAGCGGAGCGCGCCATCGCGGGCGCCCCTTGATTCAAGGCGGCCGCAGGTGCCGCTGGAGAAGTACGAGAACGTGAAGCGCGCCTACTTCGACTTGCGGGCCGAGAAGGAGCTCCTCGAGGCCCGCCTCCGCGAGGCCGAGGGCCGCCCCCCGGGCCCGGCGCTCGCGCACGCCCCGTGACCGAAGCGAGCTGGCGCCGCGAATTTAGCTCCTGAGCAAGCGAACTTTTTGATTCTACTTTTTTAACAGAAGCACAAACGAAGGTTGCAATTGGGTGGGTGCACGTGGTCGGGGCTAGCGCTCGAGGTCTAGCTAGCTATAGAGGAGGCTCCGGCCCGCGCGCGGGCAGACCGGCGGCCCCGCTTAGTGCGGGTTCGAGCCGGGGCTGAGTCCTTCTGGGGCCGAGCCGGTCGTAGGTGCGAGCTGGTCTGTCGAGGACGGCGGTGCCCATGGCCACGTGCACGGCGGCGCAGGCGCCGTCGTCCCCCGGCCCTCGAGCTCACTCGGCGCCGTCGAAGACGCAGCTGCACAGAAAGGCGGCGGCGAGGGCGAGCGCGACGCGTGCGCACGCGTACGCAGCCGCTGCCGCGGCCGCTGCAGAGGCCTAGCTATATATAGGTTGAAATCGCGCTCTCGGTACCTGTCGACACGGCCGCGCCTGAGCTCCGGAGCGCACCTGCATGCTTTGCCGGCAGCTTGCCGCGCGCAGCTTGTGTGCCGAGTGAGCGGCTTGCTTTTTGATCGCAGCTAGTTGGGGTACAGCTGCATCACTCTGCCCGGGTACAACCGTAGTGTTCGGCGCCAGCGCACCGCTGCAATTGAACTGCAACTGCAGCGCGGTCGGCAGAGCGCGGAGATTAGCGCACCGTATTTCTAACTAGCCACGAAGTCGACGCCCTTTCCCGGTTCGCGTGGCGAGCATTCTCCTGGCTCTCGACCGCACGGCCCTCACGCGCGACCGCGCAGATCGACGGCGAATCCTTCAGCACTTCTCTTCTCAAGCACGCGGGCCCAGCTCACTGGCGCCGGCGCGGCACCGGTCCGGTCAAAATTTGAAGCGAGCGCGCGCACGCATGCTAAAGCGCTCTACGCCGCAGACGCAGCTTAAGCTTCGCTCTGCAAGTGCTCCTGTAGCAAGGGACTCCGGGTGAGGCGCTGGCGTTCGCGTCGTTCTGAGTTCTACTAGTCGTATGCATGCGAGCATTCACTTACTAGCTCGAGCTCGCGCGCCCCGCAGGGCAAAGGCCCCCGCAAACTTGACCGCGATCAAGATACACTAGATGACGCGCGAAGAGGATCGCGGCGGCAGCGGCGATGGCCCAGGCGAGCTCGAGGGCTTCGCGGGCCCATGGCCATGGCCAGCAGCCGAAGCGGTTAGCAGCCCCGTGGGTCGACGTCGAACGGCTATGCTCTAGTCGTCAAGATTGATTCTTAATCTTCTGCACGCAGAGACCTCGACCGCCTGCTGAAGCTTCGAATTCGATCGCAAATGAGTCGGAGGAATCCGCGCAGGAGCTGCACGAGCGCGTGGTCTGGCTCGGGCCCTGGCCCCCGAGGACTGTGTGCCCCGAGGACATCCGCGACACGTGCGGCAGGTCCGTCTTGCGCCCCCGCCGTCCCGGCGCCGGCGCCGGCGCCGGCGCGCTGACGTCGGGCTGCGCGCGCAAGGTTCGGCGAGGTCGAGGACGTCGAGGAGGCGAAGAACAGGTCGTTCGCCTTCGTGCTGATGCGGACCCGCGAGGCCGCCGAGAGGCTCCGGTGCGCTGCGCGCTGCACCGCGACCGCGCCAGCCAGCGGCGGGCCGCGTCTTTGACCGCCACCGCGCCGCCCATGCCAGGGCCGAGAAGCGATTCCGAGTCGGCCCGGGGAGGGGGATGGAGGTCAACGCGGCCACGCCCTCCAACCCCAACGCGGTGCCCTCGCCCCTCGATATCGCGCACGCCCCTGGGCCTCTGAGCCTCGGCCGGCCGGGGGCGGGGGCGCAGTACAACTTCCGGGCCCCGCCCCGCCCCGAAGACGAGCGCGCCCGGTTCCAGGCCCGCGTCGTGTGGGTCGGCAGCTTCAAGGGCCTGCCCGGCAACCGCGACCCGCTCCGCCACGAGGTCGTCGCCGCCTGCCGCAGGCGCGCCTACCCGCGGTCGATACCGCGCGCTCGGTCCGCCGGAGCGATGCTGATCGATCCTGGGCACGGCCTCCCAGGATGGGCGCTCTGGAGGCGGTGCAGGAGCTCCGGGGCGGCCGCGGGGGCATCATGGCCGCCCTCGTCCTCTTCCGGCGCCGCGAGGACGCCGAGCGGGCCGTCAAGGCGCGCTGCCCTTTTTGCACGCGCTCTCGGACGGCGTATCAATATTAATTTAATGCTCGCCCTCAGAACCGCGTGGTCAAATTTGATCATGAGGAGTCCGGGGGTACATTCGTCGTCCGCAGGGACCGCGAGAACGTGCGCGAGATGCATTCAACCCAAGGCGGCGAGCGCCGGCAGCCTAACGTACCCCGCTTCCCGCCTGCAGGTCGGCCCGGAGGGGTTCAAGGCCGAGGCTTATAATTACGAAGGCCTCGAGTTCGAATTCGAAGCCCCCGACACCGACCTGCGCAATCATGATCGCAAGTGCGTCATTTCGGCTGCAGACTCGCTTCTTGCCCGCATTCAATAGAGCCCTCCTTCGAATTCTAAACGCTGACTATAATTCTGATTTGCACGACAGGGAACTCGGTCGCCGCAAGCACCACAGCCGGAGCCGCAGCCGGAGCCGGAGCCGCGAGCGCAGCCCTGAACGCAAGCGACCGCGGCGCAGCCGCAGCCGCAGCCGTAGCCGCAGCCGCAGCCGCGGCCGCGGCCGTGACCGCAGCCGGAGCCGGAGCCGCGACCGGGCCCGGCGCACCGGGCAGAGCCGCAGCCGATCGCAAAGCGTCGACCGGCGCCGGCGGCGCTCGAGCTCGCCTGCGGATCCGCGGAGCCGCGGCAGGTCGCCCGGCCCCGCTCCTGCCGACGCGGGTGCTCGTGTCCCCGATGCCTCGGGGCAGCCCCCGGCCACGGCCGCGGGGGCAGCCGCGGCCGGCTGCCCGACATCGGCGGAGCCGGCGCCTGCGCCGCGCTCTGGAGCCGAGCTCGAAGGCACCTCGCGATCGAGCTCGCAGGCCGCCGCGCCCTCGAGCTCGGAGGGGGAGGCCTCTCCGGAGCCCCCGCTGCAGCCCCGGCGTGGCGAACCGGACGGCGCCGGCCCCAGCTCGAGCTCGAGCTCGGTGCTCGCAGCAGGCGGCTCCTCGGACCCGCAGCGGGACGAGCTGCTGCGCACCGTCAGCCCCCTTCGGGCGCCCCAGGAGCCGCCGTCGGCGTCGGCGCCGCTCCGGGCGCCCGCCAACCCGGAAGACGTTTTCGCGGCTGCTCTCGCCAAGGCGAAGGCGGCGCTCGGGAGGCCCGCAGCCGGCGCCGGGGCCGAAGCGTGCGCTCTGCGCGCGCTCTTCGAATTCGTGGCCTTACTTTGCGCGCAGGTCGACGTCGGTGGCCGCGGGCGGCCCTTCAGGATCCCCTTTCCCCGAGCCTCTCGGAACGCTAGCGCTGCGAAAAGCGGTGCGATTTTCGCACACCCGGCCTGGAGACTGCTCACTCCGAGATTCACAAAACTTTACTTGCAAAATTGGCTGCCTTCGCAGGTCGAAACGGTCGAGGCGGATCGGGGCGAGGCGGCGGCTCTGCTTGGCGAGCTCGCGGAGAAGCTGCAGGAGGCCCGCGCCGCCGCCGCCCGGGTGAGCGGTTTTCGCAGCGATTTTCGCGCTGCGCCGGCTGCACCTTGCAAGTAACGCGCACGGCCTGCGGCAGGCGGAGGAGGCGGCGGGGGCGGAGCGCCGGCGGGCGGACGAGCTCGCTTCCAAGGTGCGGCGCGCGCCCGCGCCGCCCCGCCTGCACCTGCGCCTGCAGCTGACCCGGACCCGCACGTGCAGCTGCAGGCGGCCTCGGTCTCGGCTTCGGCCAACGTCGTGCGCCCGCCCGCGCTCCGCCCCCGCCCCCGCGCTTCGAATTCGAATTCGAGTTCCCTCTGGCCGACGCCGCGGGCAGGTCCCGCTGGAGAAGTACAACAACGTGAAGCAACGTTACTTCGACTTGGTCGCCGAGAAGGAGCAGCTCGAGGCCCGCCTCCAAGCCCTCGGCAACGGCACTCAGCTGCAGCGCTAGATATATAAATATATACTACGGCATTCATTTGTAAGCTTTCAATTTTACAAGCTCATGATCATGATCGATATCATGCATATGATCAGATAACGCTAGGCTAGTGTTGCAGAGATGTTCGCCGAGACGCTGCGTGCACTACGGTACGATACGTATACGATGGCCGAAAGCTTGTGCTTTCCGCATGCGTATGCAGGGAGGGGGGGGGGAGAAGCTAGGGAGAAGCTACAACTCGGTTTGTATGGCAGGGGGGGGGGGGAGCTAGGGAAAATCGAGGATTGCGCAAAATTGGCTCCGCCGATTTCAAAAATGGTCTCGAAATACTAGCTAGCTAGTACTGGAGATTTTGTGATTTCTCTAGCTTTGTGAGGACCCTTTTTTTCCGAGCTGTGTGAGGGTACAGCTGCGCTGCACTGCCGGGTACTGTCGCGATTCAAGCTAAAGCCGAGCATTCTTTAATTTGCGCACCGCCGCAACTGGAGCGCGGCCGGCGCAGGTCGGAAGTGCGCTCACCGCCTTCTGCCAATTGCAACAGCAACGCCGCCGCTCCGCCCCTTGCGTGGCGAGCATTCTCGTTCCTCTGAACCGCGCGGCCGTTCGCGTGCATGCATATGCATATGTACATGTGAAGAGCAGTAATATTCCCCTGCCTCTCGACCGCACGGCCCTCATGATCACGCGCGACCGCGCAGATCGACGGCGAATTCTTCAGAACTTCTCATTTCAAGCGCGCGGCTCCAGCGCACAGTCTCTCAAGGTTCGACGTGCACGTGCAGGCGCGGTCCGGTCAGAATTCAATTCGAAGCAAGCGCGCGCGTGCACGTGCTGAAGCGCACTACGCCGCAGACGCAGCTTAAGCTTTGCTTTAATTTGCGAGTGCTCCTGCGCACGGCAAGCTTTAAGCTTTAAGGGACTAGTCTCCAGGTGAGGCGCATTTGCTTTTGCATGTGCGCATTCACTTGTGCTACGTATACGCTCGCGCGCCCATGGCCAACCGCAGGGCAACGGCCCCCGCAAACCTGACTGCGAGTATAAATTACGATGCACTTTATGAAGCGCGAAGATTTAGAGGACCGCGGCGTCATGATCAGCGGCAATGGCCCAGCTGCAGCTGCAGGCCTAGGCGAGCTCGCGAATGATCGCGAGGGCTTCCGGATCGATCTCCCGGCAGCCGAAGCGGTTCGCATTCCCGCGAATCGACGTTCAACGGTTGCGCTAGCGCTCCAATATTAATCTTCGAGATCTATTCTTATCTTGACGCGCGCAGCGACCTCGCGATCGACCGCCTCGGCCTGCCGAAGCTCCATTAATATTCGCGAACGAGTTGGAGGAATCCTCGCAGGAGCTGCACGATCGCGTCGTTTGGCTCGGAAGGTGGACCTCCAGGGCCGTTAGCGTGGAGGAGATCCACGAAGCGTGCGGCAGGTCCGGGTTCTAAAATTTGCGCCCGCCTTACGTGATCGCGTCCCGGCACGGCGCGCCACCCTCTAACTCCGGATTCGCGCAATTTACAGATTCGGCGAAGTCCAGGGCGTGGCCACGGCCAGAAACAAGACTTACGCCTTCGTGAAGATGCGGACCCGCCAGGCCGCCGAGAAGCTCCGGTGCGCAGCGCTATAGCTAGCGCGGATTCGAAAATTCGCAATCGATTCGTAATCATGATTACTGGATTCGGATTCGAAAATTCGCAATCGAGCTCGAGATCAATCGCTGCCTCCTGATCATGACGCTCCGGCCCCCGGCCATGCCAGGGCGGAGAAGCGAGTCCGAGTCGGGGGGGTCGAGGCCAGCGCGAACCAGGGCTTCGGCTTCGACACGGTGCGCATGCTCTTGCTCCTCAAGCTCGAGCTCGCGCTCGCGCCGGCGCCCTGACCAGTCTTGCAATGGGCCGGCCGCAGTTCGAATTCCAGCCACGGACCGCCCCCGATCAGCAGCTCCCCCCCGAAGAATCCGACTCCGATGCCCGCAAGCGCGCCCGGTTCCAGGCCCGCGTCGTGTGGGTCGGCAGCTTCAAGGGCCTGCCCGGCAACCGCGACCCGCTCCGCCACGAGGTCGTCGCCGCCTGCCGCAGGCGCGCGCGAATTCGAAATTGAATTATATGTCGATCGATATCGCGATATATCATCCGCTCAACCTGCGAGTATTATAATTATTGATCATGACGGGTCTCCTGTGCCGCAGAATTGGCGCCGTGGAAGCGGTGCGGGCGATCCGGGGAGGCCGCGGCGGCATCCGCGCCGCCCTCGTCCTCTTCCGACGCCGCGAGGACGCGGAAAGGGCCCTCAAAGCGCGCCGCGCGTTTATTTCAATCGGGCTCGAGTGTCATGCATATTTATATGGACACACGCCCTCAGGACCGCGCGGTGGATCTCCCGAGAATCGGAGGAGAATTTGGAGGCACATCGCTCGCCCGCCGAGATCTTGAGAGAGTGCGCGAGGGGCACTCGATGTGGGGCGGCGATCCGATGTGGATCCGGAGCGTCGACGTCGAGTTGCATATAATTATGATCGTTCCGCTTCCCGCCTGCAGGTTGGCCCGGAGGGCTTCAAGGCCGAGGACTACGAGGGCCTCGAATTCGAAACCCGCGACAGCGAGCTCGAGCTCCGCGATGGCGATCACGAGTGCGCCCTTTCTAACTTCGCTTGCGGGCGTTCATTGTCCACACGCTGACTCAGCTGTAGATTTCTATCAAAGCATTCGCACGACGTCGACAGCGAAATCGGCCGCCTCGATCATGAGCACCTCAGCCGGAGCCGGAGCCGGAGCCGCGAGCGCAGCCCCGGACGCAAGCGACCGCGGCGCAGCCGCAGCCACAGCCGCAGCCGCAGCCGCAGCCGCGGCCGCGGCCGTGACCGCAGCCGGAGCCGGAGCCGCGACCGGGCCCGGCGCACCGGGCGGAGCCGCAGCCGAAACCGGAGCCGAAAGAGCGGCGGTCGGCGCCGCAGGCTGTTCGCCGACGTCCCTCTAGATCTCCGCCCCGCGGCCGCCAGCGGCACCGCGTGCACGCTCGAAGGCGCCCATGTACATCCGCCGCCGGCGCCGCGCCCCGAGGTCCCCGCGAGCTCCCAGCTGCAGGCCGCCACGCCCTCGCGATCGGTGCGAGCGGCATCTCCGGCCGCGGGTCCGCAGCAGCAGCCGCAGCAGCAGCAGCAGCAGCAGCAGCAGCAGCAGCAGCAGCAGCAGCAGCAGCAGCAGCAGACCGAACCCAACGGCTCGAACCCCGCCTCGACATCGAGATCGAGCTCGGTCGCGATCGGGGGCGGCCCCTCGAGCTCGGGCCCGGGCCCCCAGCTGGACCGTGGCCCCCTGCAGGCCTCCGTGAGCCCCCTCCGATCCCCGGTCGCCCAGCTGCAGGATCCGGAGCCGCGTGCACCGTCGGCGTCGGGGCCGCTCCGGGCGGCCGCCGGCCCGGAAGATCTTTTCGCGGCTGCACTCGCCAAGGCGAAGGCGGCGCTCGGGAGGCCCGCAGCCGGCGCCGCGGCCGAAGCGTGCGCGCACCCCACTCCTAAAAGTGCCTACGTATACAGCCGTCCTCTTCGAATTCGCGGCCGGCGCCTTACACTGAGCGCAGGTCGGCGGCCGGAGCGCTAAAAAAGGCGGTGCGTTTTTCGTACGAAATTTGGCCTAGAGCTGTTCATGCGGATATTCTGAATTCGAAAAAACTTATCGTGTTCATGACTGCCTGCACAGCTCGAAGCGGCCGAGGCGGAGCGGGGCGAGGGGGGGGCTCTGCTGGGCGAGCTCGCGGAGAAGCTGCAGGAGGCCCGCGCTGCGGCCGCCCGGGTGAGCAATTTTCGCAGCGATTTTCGCGCTCCACCGGCTGCACCTTGCGAGTAACGCGCGCCGCCGAGTAACGGCGCAAAAATAACGCGTTCCGCTGCCGGCAGCTGCAGGCGGAGCAGGAGGCGGCGGCGGCGCGCCAGCGGGCGGACGAGCTCGCTGCTAATTTGATGCGTGTGGTGCGGCGAGCGCCGCGGGGCGCTAAAGCCATAGAGACCGCGGGGGCAACACTCACGTGAGCACTCGCGATCGTGCTGGGCGCGCAGCAGGCGCCGGCCGTCCCCCAGCAGGACCCGAGCGCTGTGCGCATGCGCCCGCGCCCGCCCCGGCTGCCCCCGCCCTCGCTTTAAACTCTATAGCTAGATCTGCCGCGCCGGGGCCGGCGTCGACGCTCCTGGGGGCGCAGGTACCGCTGGCGAAGTACGAGGGCGTGAAGCGGGCGTACTTCGCGATGCGGGAGGAGCGGGACCGGCTCGAGGCGGAGAAGGCCCGCCTGGAGACGGAGCTCGAGGCCCGCACGCGCCAGCTCGGCCACGCCCCGCGGCCCGGCCCGTACGCGTAGGCCATGCGCTCCGAAGCCGCTGAGCGCCGTAGGCCATGCAGCTCGAGGCCGGCCTCCGCGCCCTCGGGCAGGACACGTCTCGAAGCTCGATCTGCCTCCGGATCCATGGCCAAGCTTAAGACCCCGCCTGCGTGAGCTCGGCCACGTGCACGACCCATGGCCATGGCTACGTATACAGTTTCGGCATGCGCAAGTACTAGTGTAGCGGAAGTACTAGTACTGGTGGGACCCCGGTACTGTGATGTACAGGTGTAAATACGATAGATGATTGCAATTTCATTGTTCATGAGCTATGCTTCTAACTAGAGCGTACGCCTTTCGATTTCATCATGTATACATCAAAACTGCCCTCGAAACATCGAGAGGCTGCGTGACTACAGCTTCGTCCTCGAATTTGAAGTCTCTTCAGCTGCGTGTACTCAAAACTGTGCCCCATCTACAGCTGTAGGTCTCTAGATCTCTCTCTCCGCCGGTCACAGGCTCTGGGGCGGGGTGCCGCAGAGAGGCTCGAGGTGGGGCGAGACGCAGTCAGGGTCGCGGGGCTGGGGGAAGAGGACGCGCGCCGAGGCCGCCCGCGGGCGCTCGCGCTCGTGGCCGCCGCTGCCCCCCGCGATCGACACGTCCACTGCGCCACCGCCGCTCAGAGGGGCGCGGCGCCGGCGCTTCGGGGGCCCGCCCCGCTCACCGCGGTGCGAGGAGGTGGTGAGGCCGCCCCTGCGGCTCAGCGGGCTGCGCGCGCGCGTCAGGCGGCGCGAGGGCGGCGCGCCGCTCGCGCACCTGCGCGGGGCGTCGATGGGTTGGAGGGGCTCCGCGGCGACTGCGGGATGGTCCGCAGCGACGACGCCGCCCGCTGCGCCGCCGCCGCCGCCGCCGCCGCCGCTCAGCTCGGGCGGGCGCGAGGCGGGCGGGGCGGGGCGGGCGGGCGGGGCGGACCACGCTGGAGGGCGTCGAATCCAGGAAGGCCTCGCGCCCCGAGCTCGGGCCCGGGCCCGGGCCCGGGCCGAGGGCGGGGACGGGTCGCGCCGCGTGGCGCTGCCGCTGCGCGGCGTCGTCGCCCGCCGCCGTTCGGTCGCCGCCGCGCTCTTCGAGAAGATCCGGTCCAGCTGCCCGACGCGCAAGGAGCTCAAGTCCGCGCGGGGCGCGGGGCGGCGGAGCGGCGACGGCCGGCGCACCAGCCCCTCGAGGTTGTCGCCGGCGCGCTTGCCGACGCTCTCGACTTGCTCGCGCGCCGCCGCCGCCTCCTCCGCCAGGCTCTCCCGGCTCGGCACCCGCCGGAAGGAGGCGGGCTTGGGGAGCCCCGGGGGCAGCCCTGCGGGCGCCGGCGCCAACTCGACGCTGCTCTTCCGATGCAGGAGCGCCATCATCTCCTGGATCTTGCGCTCCTGCGGCCAAGGAAGAGAGTGAGCGAGGCGGTGCCGCCGGGCGGCGCGGTTGCGCTCGGGGCTCGCCTGCTCCTCGACGCGGGCGCGCATCTCGGCCGCCTCGTCGGCCTCCCGCCGCCGCCGCGCCTCCTCCTCCTCCCTCGCCCGCCGCTCCTCCTCCTCCTTCTCCCGCCGCTCCGCGTCCGACTGCTCTGGATGAGGGGGGGCGGGGAGGAGGGGAGGGGGGTACGCGCCTTCTCGCGCTCCGAGGCGGTTCCCGCGCGCAGCGCCTCGACCATCGCCCGCAGCTGCGCCGCCTCCTCGTCCCTGCGGGGGAGCCTTCGCACCGCGTACCCCGGCCCCGGCAGAGGGCAGGGTGGGGGTACCGGCGGCGGCGCTCCTCCTCGAAGCGGCGGGACATCTCCTCCTCGAGGCGGCGGGACATCTCTGCCTCGAGGCGCGCCCGCTCCTCCTCCCGCTCCCGCCGCCGCGCCTCCGCCTCCGCCTCCAGCCGCGCCCGCAGCGCCTCCGCCTCCGCCTCCCGCCGCCGCATCTCCTCCTCGTACCGCCGCTTCTGTGCGGGGGTGAGGGGCGGGGCGGAGCAGGGCGCGGGCGGGGCGCGGGCGGGCCTGCTCCTCCATCTCCTGGCGCAGCTCGTCGACGGCAGACTCGCGCGGGGCGAGCAGCGCCAGGACCTGGGGGAAGGATGAGCGGCAGCGCCCTTGAGGTGGGGCGGCGGCGCGGGGCACCTCGGGGGGGAGGGACGCGATGACGGCGGCCGCGGGGTCGCCGGCGGCGGCGGCGGCGGCGAGCTTGGGCGGGAGGGGCGGGCGGGCGGCCCGGGAGGAGGCGGAGGGGCCGGGGAGCGGGGGCGGGAGGGCTTGGAGGAGGGCCCGGGGCCCCGGCGCCGCTCCAGCGGTCCAGCGCCTCGACGGTGGTGCGGTTGCGGCGAGGGCGCGCGCCTGCTTTGGCAGCAGCGCCGCGTACGCGCGCCGCGCCACCAGGCCCCGCCACGCCGCCTGCAAGCGCCGCGCCGCCCCCGCCGCCCGCCCCCGCCGCGCCCTCGCCGCGTGCGCCCGCCACGCTGCGCGCAGTCCGTCGGGCGCGCCTCGAGGAAAGCAAAGGGAACGGGGCGCGGACCGCTCTGGAGGAGGAGGGCGGAGCGGAGGCGGCGGAGGCGGCGCAGGGGCCGCAGGAAGGCCCGCACGGCGGCCCGCGCGAGCCGCGCGCACGCCACGAACGCCGCGAGCGCCCGCGCCCGCCTCGCCACCAGCGCGACTGCGGCGGGGGCGGTGAGCGCTCGCTCGGGGGCCGGCGGGGGCGGCGGGGGCGGCGGACAGCGGAGGGCGGTGCGGGCGGCCCAGAGGGCGCCGGTCCAGCGCTTGCGGACGAGCCAGCGCCGCACGCGCTCCGCCACCCCCTCCGAGAGCTCCCTGCGCCTCGCTTTTAGACAAAAGAAAGAAGAAAAGGGGTAGGAAAGGAGGCACCCGAGGGCGCCGTTGGTGAGCTGGTCGACCATGCCGAGCTTGCCGGAGCGGAAGAAGACGCGGGTGAGGCCCACCTGCAGCGAGGCGGGGCCGGGCTCAGCTGACGGGACGGGGGGCGGGACGGCGGAGGGGGGGGGGGGGGGGGGGGGGCCTTGAAGTCGGCGCGGGGTACGTCGAGGGCGATGAGGAGCGCCTCGGCGAAGCGCGCCGGGCCCAGCGCCCCCAGCGCCGCCGGCACGCTCCCCGCGTACCTGCCCGCCGGAGGTCGGGGGCGGGCGGCGGACGGGAGGGAAGGGGGGGCGGGGGGCGGGGCAGGGCACCGCTGGTGAAGCGTGTCGAACGTGCATCGCGTGGGGTAGCTGCCGAGGGAGGGGGGGAGGAAGGTGAGGGGGGGTACGCTGAGGGATGCGAGGGGGGAGAGGGGCACCCGGCGTGGAGCATGCGGACGGCCTCGAGCATGCCGCTGGCGCGGAGCTGACCCAGCACCGGGCCCCCCTCGAACCGCTGCGGCGCCTGCGCGTTGTTCGGCTGGGGCCTGGTCAGCAGCGGGCGGAGTGGGAGGGGGGAGATGGGCGGGGGTACATGGCACCTTGATGCAGCGGATGAAGTGGCTGGAGGTCTGCCCGATCTCCTTCATTAGGGCGTCCAGCTGGGACTGGGGGTACGGGATTCAGCGGGGAGGGGTACGGAAGAGGGGGGCGGATAGTGGAAGGGGTACGGCGCACGGAGAACTTGCCGCAGACGGAGGAGAAGCGGGCGGGGAGGGGCCCGCTGCGGGCGGAGGCGGGCGGGTCGCCCCTCGGGGACGAGGGCGGCGACGTGGGCGGCGAGGGCTGCCGGGGCGAAGCAATCCGTCGGCGAGGGGGGTACGCGGATTCGGGCGGGGACGGGGGGTACCTGGAAGAGGAAGGCGGAGACGCGGTCGAGGAAGGAGCCGGAGGGAGGGGGGGAGGAGCCCGAGGCGGAGGGGGCGAGCTCCTCGGGGGCGTGCGAGGAGGCGGAGGGGGCGGAGGAGGCGGAGGGGAAGAGGGCGCGCATGAGGGGGCAGGGGGAGGAGGAGGCGAGGGCGAGCAGGTCCGAGTGGAGCGAGTCGTTGTTCTTCTCCAGGAAGCCCGCCGCCTCGTACGTCACCTGGGGGGTACACGATCGTCCGGGGCGGGGGGGGGGCGGAGGCGGGGGTACGGACGTCGGCGGCGTAGTGGCGGACGACGAAGGCCTCGTCCTTGGTGCGGGAGGGGGCGCCGCGGGCCCCGGGGGGCGGCGCCAGCAGCCGCGCGTGCCTGCGGCGGTCGTAAGGCGGAGAGGAGGGGGGGGGGGGGGGGGGGGAGGGGAGCGGACGAGGCGAGGCGGGCGTGGATCTTGCCGGCGAGGGCGCGGTCGGACCCGCCGGGGAGGCGGCACTCCTCGTCCAGCAGCGCGAAGACGCCCCCGGGCCGCTGCCGAGGCGTCACCCGGGCGCGGCCGCAGCCGCGGCGAGGCGAGGCTCGGAGGCGGCCCCGGGGACCTTGTCGACGAGGGTGAGGGCGTCGGCGTTGTCCGCAAACTCCGCCCGCCGCACCTGCCGGCGGGGTCTCGGAGGGGAGAGGGGCGGAGGGGGGCCGGGGCCGGGCCGCACGGCGAGGCCCTCGCGGGCGTAGACGTCGGCCTCCTGCTTGAAGACCTGCTGGGACGTCGGGCCCCGGGCCCCGGCGCCCGGGCGGGGCGGGGCGGGGCGGGGCGGGGACCTGGGCGTTGAAGTGCTGCTGGAGGCGCTCGTTCGCGTAGTTGATGCACAGCTGCTCGAAGCTGTTCCGCTGCGCCCCGCCGGCGCGCTTCAGGGGCCCGCCCGGCGCCCTGCGGCCCCGCGAGAGCGGAGGGGGGCGGACCTCGAAGAACTCGAAGCCGAAGATGTCGAGCACGCCGATGTAGGCCGCCGCCGGGGCCTCCCCCGCCCCCGCCCGCTGCGAGGCCGCTCGAGGGCGGCGAGACAAGGGGCGGGGGGGGGGGGGGGGGGGTACCATGGCGTCCCCGTGGAGGGCGTTGTGGACTATGGACTGCATCCGAAGGCTGCGGGCCGGGCGCGACTCAGCGGGCGGGGGAGCCGCAGGATCCGAAGAAAGAGGGCCCGCCTGGAGTTGATGCGGGCGACGAGCCAGTCGAAGAGGCGCTGGTAGATCGCGCGCGCCAGGGCGTTCCGGCTCCCCGCCGCCTGCGGAGGAGGAGAGGTCAGGCGGGCTCCCCTTCCCCTCCAGCCTCCCCCGAGCGGGGCGGGCCTCGTGGGGCTTGAGGGCGATGCGGATGGCGGAGCCGCCGGCCTCGACGGTGCGGAAGCAGAGCCCCGCCTCCAGCGCCTCCGCCGGCACCTCCAGCAGCTCCGCCGCCGCGCTCAGCGCTGCACGCCGCCCCGGCTCGATTGGGGCGGGGATCGGGGCCGGGCGGGGCGGGCTGCGCACCGTCCGCGCGGTTTTCGACGACCGAGGACTCGCCGCCGCTGCCCGGCGCCGGCCCGAAGCGCAGGTTCCCCAGGTGCAGCACCGACGCCAGCGTCCTGGCCGGAGAGAGGGTCAGGGGGGGGGGGGGGGGGCTTTCGCGGGGGTACGGCGAACCGGAGGACGCGCGACTGGTCCTCCTCGCCGACGCCCACGCGCGCCATCGCCTCCTGCGGGGCCGCGTCAGGGGGGTACGGGGCGCCCCGGGGGGTACGGCCGCGCCCGCATGCGGCGGAAGTCCGCCGCGTCGTCGACGCCGCTGATCGCCGTCGAGCCGCCCTGCGGAGGGGTGCGGCCCTCGCACCGCGCGAGACAAGGCGGAGGGGGGGGGGATTGAACGGGGGGTACCTGCGTCAGGACGGCGAAGTCCTCGGCGCGCCCGATCCGATAGAGCTCTGCGGGGGCGGGGAATCAGCGGGAGGGGGGTACAACGTCGAAGAGGAGCCGCGCACGGCGCTCCGCTTCGGTGGCCCCCGCGCAGAACTGCCGAAGAGGGCGGGTCAGGCGGGGCGGCAGGGCGAGGGGGGTACGCGTGCCTGGTAGAACACGTGGTAGTTGCGCTCGCCGCGGTCCTGCTGCGTCACGCGGGAGCGCTCGAGGAGGTCTGCGGTGCGCCCGTGAGCGTGCGGTGCGAGCGTGCGTGAGGGAAGGGGGCGCGCAGGTGTCGATGCCGGCGCCGACGATGACGCCGTCCGCGCTGAAGAAGATCTTCATGAACTTGCCCTGTGCCCCGCCCGCCGCCCCCGCTCGGACCGGCCACGGGCGGCCGAGCCGCGCGGCGGGGCGGGGCTGGGGCGGGGGCGGGGGCGGGGCGCACGAAGCGGGAAGAGTTGTTGTTGCGCAGCGTCTTCGCGTTGCCGAACGCCTCCAGCACGGGGTTGCTGCGGGCGAGCCGGTCTGCGCGGGCCGGCGCGGCGGGGGCGGCGGCGGGAAGGCGCGGGGCGGGACCTGTCCAGGACCCGCCGGCCCAGCTCCTCGGTCTCGCCGGGGGCCCTCCCCACGTAGGCGAGGTACTGCATCACGAACTGCGCGACGGGCGCCCGGCCCCCGTCAGACCGGCGCGAACGGGTCGGCGCGCGGCGCGCGCGCCTTGCTGGTCTCTGTCTTGCCCGCGCCAGAGTCGCCGCTGCTCCCGGGGTCAGCGGCGCGGCCGGCGGCGGGCGGGCGGGCGGGGCGGGACCTGATAAGGATGCTCTGGCTCTGCTTCTCGGACTTCATCGCGCGGTACGCGCGGTCCGCCAGCGCGTACACGTGCGGCGGCAGCGCGCCCATCGGCCGCCCACGGTACCTGCGCGCACGGCCCGGCCTCGGGCGGCGCCCGCGGCGGGGCGGGGCGGGCGGGGCCGCGTGGGGCCGCACCTCTCCATCGCGTCGCGGCCGTAGATCGAGAGCGACCTGCTCGGCGTGAGCGCTGGCGGCGCCTACCGCAAGGCGCTCGGCGCGCACCGGTACGGGTTCAGCGCGAGGAGGATGTACGCCGTGTACGCTGGGGGGGCGCGACCTGTCAGCGGGGCGCGGCCCTGGGAGGGATGCGGGCCGGCGCGGACTGTAAATGAGGTCGTCCTCGTAGCGGCAGCGCGCGTTGTGGAGGAGGGCGGCGGCGTTGAGGTGGGTGAGCTGCGGGAGCTTTCGGATAGGGCCGCCACGACCGGCCCGAGGCGGCGGACCTGGGTCATGTCCGGGACTCTGTCCGTCTCCCGGGGGTTCGGCGTGTGCACGTCCGCCTCGCGCACGCCGACTTCCCGCCCGTTGGGGAGGGCGACGCGCACAAGTGGACCGAAGCGGTCCGATGAAGGCCCCAGCACCCGAGCGAGGACGAAGCCAGCCTCCACGTCGGGTACGTAGACCTCGCCCACCGGCAGCGGCGCGAGCGTCTCGGTCACACCAGCTGGCGCCATTGTGCGGTCGTGTCCGACGGTCGCGCTTAGCTGATCGGCAATATGACCGGAAGGTTGATTATCGCTGATCGCGGATGCTAATGCATCGTGAAGCTCATGCGCACGTCTCCTGGCGTCGCTGGCCGCTTCCAGGTGTCGGTGGCGCGCGCGACACAGATCAGGCGGGAGTTGGCCTGACGAGTCGCTGCTGAGCTGTCTGCCTGATCTACTACGATGCTGGCTGGACAGGCTGGCCAACAGACACGACAACGCTCGCAGTTCGAAGCGGACGAATGTCTCGTACCCAGGTGAGCACACTTGAACCGACCATCCCGCGTCATGTACGCGCTCCCGCCCCACGTACGCTCGAGCGCGGCATCTAGAAGCCGATGCCGACCTTCTGGAACCTCACAGGGCTAACCGCATCGATCCGGACTCGCCACTCCACAACATCGCGCACCGGCTCGTGCCGCTGGAGGGCGTGCACGAGCACAGCGTCACAGAGCAGAGGGTGAGCGCGCGCGCCCGCTTCATGCGCGGGGCGCCAAGCGCGAGAAGCGGCAGCGCACGTCGGCGCGCGTGCGACTCGAGCTCGCTGACTCCCGATCCGATGCGTCATGATCAGCGGCACTCCGCCGGCGACGTCTCGACCCCGCCGGCTCCGACACCGATAGCAGCAGCTGCGCACGGTCTAACCGAGGTTGCGGCCGCGACTGGAGCTGCGAGGATGGAACCGGTGCGCGTACACGCGCCAAGCTTTTTGGCTAGCTCCTAAACACTCTCCAAGGTGGACCACCCGGTTCACGTCCAAGAGCGCACTGTGCGGACCCCAAGCCCGCAATCTCGGCTGCACATCCACCACGTCAAACCGCCCTCGCTTCCGACGGTGCTCGATGTTTACTTACACATTCAAAGAAGAACAGGACGACGCCTGCGCGCGCGCAGCCGGGAGCGATGCTGCACTTCGCCGAGGACGTCGTCGAGAACTTGGTGGTGAAGGCCGTCGGAGCAGGACTGGCGGCGGCCCATCAGCCGCGGCCGCCGGCGCCGAAGCAGCCTCCAAAGGCGACCGCAGCTGCGCCGCGGGAAGAGGAGCCGAATTCGATGGAGGCGGTCGCTGAGAATCCCTTCGCCGCTTAGGCTGGAACCCTCCGCTGTACATAGGGTCGGCGCAGCTGCTTGGCGTCAAATGATGTACTGTAACCTTATCCGTATCGTCTCTGCTGCTCAGCCCATCCGCCACTGCGCGGGGCGCACGGTTAGCTAATCTTGCAATGAGGAGAGCCCGAACCGAGGAGCGGACCTGAAGGACGGGCTGGTCTCGCAAGTTTGTGGGCTCTTCCGGTCGCGGTTTTATCTTCGGCCTGCGCGGCGGCACGAGGAGAGAAGTGTCAGAACGTGGCGGCGGTCAGAAGGCGCGGGTGCAGTTCGAAATGGCCGGCGTTCAAGGCGGCGGGAATGCATTCGGACGCACTTCGGCCCTGTGACGCCGCGCATCTCCTGCGACCTGAGCCTTGCCTCCGCTGCTGCTGCCGCCTTTGCTCGGATATCCTCGAGGTTCGGCTCGGGCGTCGACTGCGAAGCGGAAGGGCCGGCGACTCGGGATTGCGAAGAAGACCTTCCCGCCGGCTTAGAGGCCTTCGCTTTGGCCGGGCTGCTCCCTGCTGAGCCGCCGCCGAGACGCTGGCCCCCGCCGTACGCGGCGCTCCCGTAGCCGCCCCGGGCGTCGCTGACGGCTCCGCCGTCGGCGCTGCAGCAGCCTCCCATGCCGGTTTCCTCAAGGACAGGCGCAAAAGTCGAATATGCTTGCGGTCGGGATGGGTACAGGCGCAAAGTCGAATGTGTTGCAGCGGCCTGCAATATTGATGAGCGCTAGCATCGACGGCCCAGATCCTCGATAACCAACGCGCATGCAGTGAACAATGAGCATCGATGATTTGCCAACCGAGCTCCTGGCACAGATCTTGGCGCGGTTGAGCCTGCGCGACCGATGCCAGATCGAGCTTGTCTCGCGCGGTAGGTTCTTGGCGGTTCGAGCTTACTTTCGCGCGGTCAGTTCTTGACGTCGCGGTGCGCTCCCCAGGATGGCGGCAGGCGGTTCTCGCGGTCGGCCTCGATCAGTTCAGCCTGGCCCTCGTACGCAGCGAGTTTAGGACGTTCGAGGCGCTACAGCGCCTCTTGCACCACAGATTCTCATCCGTACGCGCGCCCCGCCAAGCGCGCCGCATCCTTCTGATCGAGCGTACGCCCAGGCGAAGGTCCTTCAGCTGCAGTCGTGCCAGCTCGACGCGACGGAGATCGCGGAACTCGTCGCGCTCGCCCCCGGCGCGACTGAGGCGAGCGCGCGCGCGGCGCGGGCTCGCGTACCGGGCCTCGCTGACTCTCCCCGCCAGGTCGACGTGTCCGGAACCGCTGTCGACGACGAGGCGCTCTCGGCCATCGCTGCGGCCGCGCGCGGCCGCCTGCGGTCCCTTGCGGCCGTGCACTGCACCGCCGTGCGACCCCCGTCCCCCGATCATAGAGCCCCGCCGCGCCCGGCCACGCTATCCGGGCGCCGACCGGCGGCGCCGCCGCGCGCGGCCTGCAGGCGCGGTCCCCGCTGGAGGCGCTGCTGCGGGCGCCCCTCGCGGCGCTGGAGTCGCTGGACCTGTGCGGGAGCGGCGGCTCGGACCCGCCGCCCGACCTCCCCCGCCTCCCTTCCCTCCGCGTCCTCCGCCTCCTGAGCTCCAGCATGAGGGTACCCCCCTCGGGCCTCAACGCCCTACCCCTCCTCGAGGAGCTGGGCCTCGGCGGCTCCCGCTTCCGCCTCCCGGGGGGCGCTCTACCCCCCCTCCCGCCCTCCCTCCGCTTCCTGAACCTCCCCTCCTGCGGCCTCAAGACCCTCCCCGACGATCTGCCGAAGCTCCTGCCCCGCCTGGAATCGCTCTGCGTTCCCGACAACCCCATCCGCTCCCTCCCGGCCTCCCTCGCCGCCGTACCCCTCACCCGCCTCGACCTCGCCCAGTGCCGCCCCGCCCCTCGAAGGCGCTCGCCGTACCCCCGCTTCCCCCGTCCCTCCGCTGGCTCAGCCTCTGCGAGTGCGGCCTCGACGCCGTACCCCCGCCCGTCCTCGCCCTCCCTTCGCTCACATACCTCAACCTGAGCCAGGCGCGCCCCCTGCACCCGTGTACCCCGCCATACTCTGATCAGCCCCCGCCTCTGCAGAACGTCATCGAACATTTGCCACCCTCTGTCTCCCGTCTCTCTTCCCTGGAGGCCCGCCATACCAAAGCCCGCCGTACCCCTTTCTCCGCCTTTATACCGTACCCTCAGGTCCTGCAGCTGTACGGGAACAAGCTGAGGGAGCTCCCCGAGGAGCTGGGCGACCTGCCCGCCCTGGTACCCCCCTCTCTACCCCATTCGGTATCTCCCGCTCAACTCCGTACCCCCCAGGCCACTCTGAATGCGCCGGACAACGCGCTGGAGTCGATCCCGCGGCGCCTGCCGGCGTCCCTCCGGCACCTCCTTATGGAGGGAAACCGCGTACCCTCCGTCCCGACCTCGATCGCCGGGTTGCCCCACCTCACGGTTTGCACGCCCACCCCGGAGAAGCTCGGTCAGGCCCTTGTTTCTCTGACCGGGGCCGCCGGGCAGACGCTCCGCCTCTCGCGGAACCGGATTGACAGCGTACCCCCCGGGGCCCTCTGCGGCCTGCCGAGCCTCGCGCTGCTCTTCCTGGAAGGGAACCCGCTGGCCGCCGCTCCTGCGGGCCTGCCGGGGGCCCTCCCCGCCCTCCAGCGCCTCTGCCTGCCCCGGGGCGCCCGCCTGACCGAGGAGGACGCGGCGGCGGCCGCCGCCCGCGGCATACGCGTCTCGTACTTGCTTTAGAGAGACAGATACTGAGACGCTCAGCGGATCAGAACTCAGCTGGAGGCTAGAGGTCGACGATGTAGACGCGGCCGTCCTTGCCGGAGAGGGCGACGTTCTTGCCGTTGGGGTGCACGTCCACGCTGTAGATGCAGGCCCCCAGGCGGGGCGTGAACCCCAGGCAGTCCCCCGTCGGTGCGTAGAAGACCTGAGCGCGGGGCGGGGGCGGCCGCGGGGGCGGGCGTGAGGGGCGCCGGGGAGGGGTCCGGAGGTGGAGGCGCGAGCGGAGCGCACCCTGCAGTCGTTTGTGACGGCGCCGGCGGCGATGACGACCTGGGGGTTGCGGGGCGAGAACTGCCGGGGGCGCGTCGGCGCGGCCGGGGCGGGAGCGGGGCGGCGGGCGGGAGGGGGAAAGGCACCATGGCGGCGTAGAGGTGCGCGTCCTCGAGGTTCCCTGCACGCACGCGGCATCAGAGGAGCAGGCGCCGGCGTTCGTCGCGCTCGGTGCGGCGAGGCGCTGTACGTACCCGGCGGGTGCTTCTTGTTCCACACGATCCCCACGCTCAGCTTCGTCGACCGCAGGTCCCATATCTGCCGCGCGGGTGAGGGGCCGCGCCGGCGCGTGCCCTGCGGCTCTCTCGAAGCACTTGGAGCTGGTCCTTGGGGCGGTAGGAGCCCGTCACCACGTAGTGCTCCTTGCTCACGTCCATCGCGTCTGCTCCGGCCTCCGGTTCGGATCCGGGAGGGGACCCTCTGGAACAGATGGCGGGCGCACCGCCGGAGACGTAGGGCCCGTAGATGGAGCGTATGGAGTTGCCCGAGCGCAGGTCCCATATTTGCACCGTGTTGTCCTGCCGGCCCCCTCAGACAGGCCTAGGGCGGAGGGAGGAGGCGGGGCGAGGCGCGCGGGCGGCGGGGCGGACCCAGCCGGCGGAGAGGACCACGTTGTCAGCCTCCGGCAGAAACTTCACACTACGCGCCGCCCGTCAGAGCCCGAAGCGCCCCAGACCGTCCTGCAGGCGGGGGTACCTGTAGATGCGGTTCGCGTGCGCCGACTGGTGCTTCAGCCCGCCCTCGTGCTGCGCGCCCGGCGGTCGGGAGGGGGTACGAGGAGGGAGCGAGGGGGGTACGCGCGCACCATGTCGAGCAGAACTTTCTTCGTCGCGTCGTCGTACACGCGGATCTGCGGCGGCGGGGGTACGGCGGTCGGCGGCAGGGAGGGGGTGCGGCATTTCCATCGTGGCGGGGTACGGGGGCCGCACGTGCTTGTCGCTGCCGGCGGTTGCGAACTTTGTGCTGTCGTGGCAGTAGTCGATGGCGTAGATGCTGTTCCCGGGCTGCGAGCGGGGCTCGCTCTTGGATATCTCCAGGGTGGGGAAGAAAGAGGGTGCGGGCACCTCGCGGACGTGCCAGAGGCTCTTGCCCTGGATCGCGTGGAACTGCACGGGAGGGCGGGGTCAGGCCGGCGGGGGCGGGGGGCGGGGGCCGGGGCGGGGCGGGCCTGGCGGACGACGCCGTCGGAGGAGACGGCGGCGAGGATCGACCGCGATTCCGGCTTCGAGTCGAACGCTGCCGGCGGGCCGGGCTGACGTCAGAGGTGGGGGGAGGAGTACTTCGGGAGGAGCAGGGCGCTGCGCCCTGTCTGTCTCTAGCTGAGTGCTTGCTTGCTTGCGCCCGGTTCCGAAAGCTAGGCTAGGGGGAAAGGGCGGGGCGCACGCTTGAAGCGGATGGCCGTGATCGGCGCCTTCTCCAGGACCTGGGGGGGCGGCGCGTCGGGGGAGGCGGGGAGGCGAAGGGCGAGGGGGGGGGCGGGGCGGGGCGCCGCGCACGTCGCCGCTCATCTTGTGGAGCTGGATCTTCGCCTCCGTCTCGTACACGCGGATGTACCTGCGGCCGGCCCTCGGCGCGGCGCGGCGCGGCGCCCGTGCGGAGGGCGCGCCGCGCACCCGTCGTCCCCCGAGGCGGCGATGACGTGCCCGTCCTGGCTGTACTTCACGCACAGGAGCTCCCCCGTCGGCTCCACCGCCGTGTTCAGCGGCGCTATCCTCAGCTGCCTGCCCCCGCCCCCGCCCCGCCTCAGAAACGGCCCGCGCGTAAGCCGGGAGCGGCACTAGGGCGGCGGGCTGCGGCTGCCGTGTGGAAGCGGCTTAGCTAAAGAGTGCAGCTGCTGAGGCATATGCCGCGCGCGGCGAGTGACGACGAGGGCGCGGGTTCGCCGGTTGCGCTGCTGGGCCGCGGCTTCGGCTGGATGCACGATCGGGCCGGTCTTGCGTCATAGCTAAGCTCTCTGGTCGTCTAGAAGCGGCGTATGGCAGACAGGACGCCAGCCCGAGGCCGGGCAAGCCGATCGGCGGTGGCGCCAGTGCTAGCCGCCACGTGCGCTAGGCAGGCCGAGCTCACCTATCCGTCTTCATGCCGGCGGGCAGCGTCGGCCCCCTGCGGGCACTCGCTCAGAACCGCGGACCGCAACGTTGTCATTTTCGCGGCGCGCAGGTCGGGGTCTCAGGATGTAGCGGAGACACGCACTGCACTTTTCCCGTGAACATCTTAACTCTGTCTTGCCCGCCAAAGCGTTGTTACTTGTTCGACTTCCAATTCGTGTACGGGGTCTCGGCCTCTTCCCCCCGCCGATGAAGCTGGTGCGGTCGCTCGCGCGCAGGACGCCCGCGAGCGGTGCTAACCGTTCGCGCAGCTCACCCTGGGCCTCTCGCCGTCGGCCTCTTGCTTCCTCCTGAAGCTCGAGGGCACGCGCGTCCTCCTCGACTGCGCCCTCGAGCCAGGGCCATTCCCTGCGGATGCCGTGCAGCTTGGAGTCTCCCCCGAGCTCCCGAAGCCCGGAGACGATGCCTCGAGCGCGTCGCGCGGGCCAGACTACACGCTCGACACGCCGCAGTTTCACGCCGTGGCGGACTGGGCGGCTGTCGACTGTGTCCTCATCTCGAACTACCACAACCTGCTCGCCCTGCCGTACGTGACCGAGTACACGACGTTCCGCGGCAAGGTCTACGCGACGGACCCCACGATCCAGATCGGCCGGTGAGGCGCCCGCGGCGCGGGCGGCGGCGCGGGCTTTTGCCGACTGCTCGCCGTGCAGGCAGCTGATGGAGGAGCTCGTAAAGGCGTGCGAGGAGCCGCAGAGCGTGAACGCCACGGGCCGGCCCGGGCCCCCCGCTGCGAAGTGCGCCCCCGCCCCCGCCCCCGCCCCGGCCATCCGCCCCGCCGGCGCTCACGCCCCGATCGCAGGCGGCAGCGGACCGCCGAGGAGCCGGCGGAGCCTGCGGCGGTGCCGTCGACGCGGCGGGCGCCGTACACGATGGCCGACGTGGAGCGCTGCCTGGCCCGCATCCGCCCCCTCTCCTTCAAGGAGGACGTGGTGCGGGCGTCGCACCCCGGCCGCCGCCGCCGCCGCCGCTCACGGTCCGGCGTCGCGCAGGAGCTCTCGCCGGCGCTGCGCGCGACGCCCGTCAGCTCGGGCTTCTGCATCGGCGGCGCCAACTGGGTCCTCAGCACCGCCTCCGACAAGGTACGGGCCCGAGGCGCCCGCCGCCGCGCCGCTCCGCGCGCGGGCGAGCTCGAGCGCGGGGCGGGGCGGGGGCGCGGCATCGCAGATCGTGTACGTGTCGCACAGCTCGTCGGCGACCTCGCGGCACCCCGAGCCCCTCGACATCGAGAGCCTCCGCGGCGCCGACGTGGCGCGCCCCCGCTCCGTCTCCCCGCGACCCGCGTACCCCCCTCACGCCCCTCCCCGCGCAGCTGATCGCGCCGGAGGTGAGCTCGGACAGCATACCCCGGCCCGACCCGATGCTGGCGGAGCTCGCCTCGGTCCTGGGTACGACGATCCGGGAGGGGGGCAGCCTCCTCGTGCCCTGCCACCCCTCCGGCCTCATCCTCGACCTCATCGAGACGGTCCGCCCGCCCCCCCGCCCGGAAACGCCGTACCCCGACTGCAATTCCCCCCCCCCCGGCAGTTCCACAACTACCTGAAGCAGATCGGGCTGTGGGACGTACCCCTCTACGTGGTCTCCCCCGCCGCGGACCTCGCGCTCGCCTACGCCAACATCTCCTCCGAGTGGTCCGCCGCCGTACCCCTCGAGGCGCGCCGCCCCCCGGCCGACCCCCCGGGGGCCAGGCTGGGGAAGGCGAGGCAGGACCGGGTGCTTCTGGCCGAGGACCCCTTTGTGCACGGGGACCTGGCCCGGGGCGGGGCCCTCCACTACACCTCGGACCCCGCCACGCGGCCGCACCCCACCATCAAGCCCGGCGTGCGCTCTCCCGGGTCCCAACCCAGCCTGTCGTCCTGAAGAGGGCGGGGCGGGCAGACGTGCGGGGCCGGGGACGGCCCGCCGCTGGGGCGCATCTACCGCGAGCCCTGCGTCGTCTTCGCCGGTGCGCCCCCTCCCGCCGCCGCCCTCTCCGAGCGCCCGGCTGAAGCGCGCGCACGAGCAGGGCCGCCCTCGCTGCGCGGGGGCGCCGCGCTGCAGTTCGTGCGCTCGTGGGCGCACCGCCCCAACTGCTCCGTCGCCCTCATCGGTGCCCCCCGCGCGGCCGATCCGGCGCCCCCCCTGACGCACCGCAGACCCCGCGTGGGAGGCGCAAGCGTGCCGGGCGCCCTTCTCGCGGCTCGCCCTGCGCGCCTACTGGACGCCCCTCGACCTCCGCCTCTCGCCCCAGGCGCCCCCCGCCCGCCCGCCCCTTGAATCTAGATCTCCGCCCCTGAACCGCACGCCCGCAGGAGGTGAGCCACATCCTGTACGAGGCGCGGCCCCGGCAGGCGAGCGCCTCCGCCCCTCCTCCTCCCTCCCTCTGCCCGCCCTCACGCGGCGCTCGCAGGCGCTGGTGCCGGCGGGGGTGGCGGCCTCGGTGCAGGCGCCCGACGGATGCGCCCTCGCCACCCTCGCCCACCTCGCCCGCCGCCACGTCCCCCTCAGGGTGCCCCCGCGCAACCCCGCCCGCCCCGCCCCCGCCCCGCCGCCCGCGGCCGACGCGGCGGCGCAGCCCAAGTTCCGAGAGGCCCGCCTGGACGCTAAGGTGCGCGCCTGTACCCCGGGAGGGGCGCGCCCCCCGCCGCGCCCCGGGAGGGCCCGACGCGCTCGCGCGGGGCGGGCAGGCGGCGGGGCGGTGCGGACGGTGGCGGTGCGGGCGGCGGGCGGGGCGGAGGCGGGCCGCGTTGTGGCGCCCTTCTCGAGCCTGCGGGGCCCCTCCAGACGGCCAGGCGGCCCTACGGCGAGGCCGCCCCGCCCGCCCCGCCGCCCTCTTCTGCGGCGCCGTCTCCTTCCCCGCCTCGCCGCCGCCCTCCGCGAGGTCCGCGTACCCCCTCCCCCCCCCTGGCCCTGGCCGACGCCGGGGCGCAGGAGGGGTACGAGGAGCTGGAGGAGGTTGAGGCGGTGGCGGGGACGGGGCGGGGCGCGGGTGCTGTGGGTGGGGAGCTGGGGGCGCGGGTCGTGGTGCGCCGACGGGGACGGCGGTGGAGGCGGCGGGGCCGGCGGCGCGCGAGGCCCTCCGCGCCGCCGTCGAGCGCCAGCTCCTCCGCCTCTGAGCCGCCCCGCCGCCCCGCCCGGCCCGCCGAGTCGCTTTTAGGATCAAATTCAAGCTTCGAAGTCGCTCATGTTGGATGCGGTACATTTCTGATGGTGAGCTCGAGCAAAGTTAGCACTATCGGGGATACGCATACGGCCACGAAGGGGGCGGGGGTGCAGGCGGGGGTAGAGCTGAGATCCAAGGGACAGGAGCCGCCAGGAGGTAAGGCACGGGGGGGCCGGGGTAAGCGTAGCTGTAGCTATAGGGGTGCGGGTGCATGGGAGGCGGGTACGGTGCGGGGTAAGGGACAGGATATGTTGCGGGGGGAGGGGCGGAAAGGTCGGGCCGCAGCCCGCGACCGCGCGCCGTCCCTCGAGGCGGGGGTGGGGGCGGCGGGGGGCAGTCCTCGCGGCTCTCGCCCCACTGCCGCGCCCTCAGTTTCACCAACGGAAAAGGCCCCCCGGAGATTCGAGCTGCGTACCTTGTCGGTGTACTCGAGCCAGTCGGCGCCGTCGCGCCCGAACGTCGCGCGGGGCACCCGCTCCGCCCCCGCCTCGGGCTCGGGCTCGGGCTCGGGGAAGGACCCGGGGGGCCGCCGGCGCGGGGGCGGCCCGCTGTAGCGCAGCGCCATCTGAACCTGCGTGCGGCGCCTCAGGCCGGGCTGGGTTTTCGAAAGTTTGGAGGGTGGGGCGCCTCGGGGGCGGGGGCGGCGGTGGTAAAAGCCGTGGGAGCGTCGCCCCGCACTGCGAGCCTGCGGGGCCGGTCGGCGCCGGCGGGGCGGGCGATCGGGAGGGCAGAAACGGGGCGCGCACGGGAACCAGCGGGAAGCGGCGCTGCGCTCGGCGCCGTCGCGCCAGCCGGCGAGGTCGGCGAGCGGGAGGCGGAGCTCGCCCAGGAGCTCGGCCCGGGCGGGGCGCGGGCGCCGCCGCCCGGCCCTGGCGCCAGCGGCCGCGCCCGCGGAAGGCGAGCAGGCGGAGGGCCGCCCCGTGCTCCAGGCGCCCGCTGCGCCGCGCGGTGGTCGACGTCGAACCGAAGGCGGAGGCGGCTCGGGCGAGCGGGGGCGCACAAGTAGAACGAGTCGGCGAAGGCGGCGGCGGTGCCGGGGTCCCCGGGGGCGAGCGCCGCCCGCGCCGCCCGGCTCCGCTCGCCCACCGACGCCTGCGGGGCCGTGAGCGATGGAAGGAGGACGAAGGGTACGGGCGGGAGGGTGGAGGCACCTCGAGCCAGACAAAGTTCGCCCAGCCGGGCCCGGGGTCGGCCCCGGCCGGCAGCGGCACGGCCCCGCGGAGCCGCAGCTCGGAGACCAGCACGCGGCCGCCCAGGCGCGGCCGGCCCCTGCGCGACTCCTGAGAGCCCGAGAGGCGCCAGTGGGAAGGGACGGCGCGCCTCTCGTAGACCCCCTCCCAGCCCGCCTCGCCCTGGTCGTCGCTGTCCTCTCCCGCCTCTGACCTGCACCCCCGGGAACCTCGATGCCGCAATGGAGAGGCGGGGGTAGAGAGCTCAAGCGCACCCGAAGGGGCGGGCCCCGCAGGAGGGCAGAGGCGGGCGGCTGGCGGGCGCGTGGCCGCGGGCTCCGGGGCGCGCGGGTGGAGGATCCCAGTCGGGCGCGGCCGCTCTGGATGGGGGAGCCTCGGGCGGGCGGGCCTCCGCGAGCCACCTGCGCGCCGCTCAGGCGCCGCTCAGGTGAGCCGGGGGAGGGTACGCGCCTCGTGAAGGCCTCGGGGTGCCCGGGGAGGGCCTTGGGCCACCCGGGACTCCGCGACGGCGGCGGGAGCAGCCGCCTGCGCCCCGTGAGCAGGGGGTCGCAAGGGGCGGGCGAGGGCGGCTGGGCGGGGAGAGGGCACGGATCGAAGACGGGATTCGGCTCGACTTCGGGCTCTGGCAGGGCGGGGCGGGCGAGGATGAGAGGGCCGGCGGGGGCGCGAGGGCGTCGGGAGCGGCGGAGGGGGCGTACCGTCGGGCGGGGCGAGGCGGATGAGGGCGGGGCTGGCCCCGAAGAGCCCCTCGCGCGCCTGCGCGGCGCTCGGGGGCGGCGGAGGCGACGGGCCGGGCGGGAGGGGAGCGCACGGCGTCGCGGGGCCTGCCGGCGTGCTCCCCCGCCCACCCGCCTGCCCCCGGCCCGTCGCCGCCCCGTCAGCCAAGGCCAAGTCAGGCCGGAGGGGGCCGGGGCGGGCACCGGCGCGGGCCTCGCCGGGCGGGTCCGCCCGTACGAACTTCGGAAGGCCCGTCGCGTCCTGCGGGGGCTTAGTTCGGGGGCTTGGAGGCGGGGGGTACGGCCTCCTCGCCTCGAGGTCGACGTCGCCCTGGGACCAGATCGCGAGGCTGTACCCCGCCTCCTGGCCCGGCTCGTACGTCATAGGCACGACCTGGAGGGGTACCGGCTCAGGATCGGGACTCAGGCGGGTTGAATGAGCGGGGCAGATGCCTTGTAGTTGCCCTCGGACAGCGTGAACGAGGCGGAGACTGCAGGAAGGGAGAAAGCGATCAGCGGACCTGAGACAAGCGCGCGTAGCCCCTCTGGGACGGGGGGTACCGTCGCGTGAGGGCTTGAAGGCGCCACTAGTGGCCGCCACGTCGTCGTTGCCCGCCACCGCCGCCACAGGCTCCCCGCGCCCCGCACCTGCCCGGCGGAAAGAGTTTCTGAAAAGGAATGGCGGGGAGGAGGGGGGGAAAGCAGGGAGCGTACCCCCCGCGCGGAAGACAAAGAAGCCGATGGCGGCGGGGTACTCGCGCTGCAAGATGGGATCCGGACGGTCGGGAGGGGTACGGGAGGAACGGATCGGGGGTACCTGGCTCCTGCCGAGGAGGCGTACGTCCCCTTGCGAGAGGACCGCGTGGAGGAGCGCCCTCCCCTCGATCTGGGGGGTACACGATTGAACGGAAGAAACAACGAAGCGGGTACGCCACTCGCCTGGAGGTGGAACTGGCGGTTCCTGTGCCAGTTGCGGTTCCCCGCGTTGGGGCAGCCCCAGGCGCTCCACCCAGCCTTCCACTCCCCCTGCATGGACGTCAGCAGAGGTTGGGGTACAATTCCGAAAATCAGGGGTACCAGGATGCGCTGGCCGGCCCAGCCCTCCCCGAAGATGCGGCACAGGTACAGTGTCGTGAACTCCTGTACCCGGGGGATGAGGGCTCTGCCCCCTCACCCGTCGCGCACTGTACCCCCGCACCTTCGTGAAGTCCTCCCAGCCAATCCAGAAGGTGCCGTCGTCCCCGAACTCGTACCCCAGCTCGGCCTGCATGAGGGGCGGGCGGGCGTCGAGGCTCCTTGCAAGAAAGGGCTCCCGGGCGGGATCGAACCAGGATCTCTTCGCTCCACTCGGGGGCACCGTCGCTCCAGGGGCCCTTCCACTCCGCGCGGCCCCTGCAGTGCGTCAGGGGTACCGGTGCAGGTCGGCGGGGGCGGGGCGCGCCATGGGTTCCGGACGCGGAGGAGGCGGTGGGGTGTACCCCCCGCCGTCACCACGCGGGCCTCCAGAACGCCATAGGCGTGGCCCTGGGGAAAGAGGGGAGGGGGGGGGGGGGGGGGGGGGCGGTCAGAGCGGAAGTGGACGCGGCGGGGCTCGATCGCGCGCCTTGAGGATGCCCTTCTCGTTGGCCTCCTCGGGGCGGGCGCCCTTGGACAGGGCGCAGGCGCAGCCTGCGAGCGACCTGCGAGGAGGGGTCGGCGAGGCGCATGAGGGGTACAGCAAGGAAAGGGCGCGAGGGCCGTACCCCTCTGCGAGGACCCGCTGCAGGATGCGCCAGAGCTTGTCCCCCGCCCCCGCCAGGGGTACCGTTTGAGGGAGTCCGCCCTAAAGAGGAAGCGTGCGGCGTTCAGAGGACTCGCGAGGCGCAAGGGGGTACGACGCGCGCACTGTGAGGTCCTTGAGCCCGTGGTCGACGTACCCCGCCACGAGATTCTCGTAGCAACCGTGCGCCTGGGCGGGGAAAGGTGGGTATGATAGCATTCGCAAGCCACCCCGGCGGGGCCGGGGGTACTGGCATCGTACCTTCGCGAAGGCCTTCTCGAGGAGGGGTACCCAAATCTCGTTGGCTGCGGGAGGGATCAGGGCGCGGGGGCGCGTGGAAGCTCGAGCTAAAAGGGCGCACGGTCGCGGCAGGAGGCGTAGAGCGGCCGGGGCCCCGGCAGGCACGGGATCCGGTCGTCGATCAGGATGCGCTGTACCCCGGCCGGGCGGGGCCCCAGAGGTCGGCGAGGGACTGGGGGAGAGGGCCGGGGCCGGGGCGTGTCCGGGGAGGAGCGCACGTGCCAATGGTGGTCCTTGTAGATCGCAACGGCGTAGAGGCCGCGCGCGGCGTGGCGCGGCGACGCGAAGACGCGCTCGAGCAGCTGCGGCCGCGACGCCAGCACTGGCTCGCCGCGAGGTCAGCGAGATGAATGCCGACAGCGGGGGGCGGCCGCGGCCCCGCCTCGGAGCTCACCGCTGAAGGCGCCTAGGAGCCAGCAGTCGGCTGCGGGGCGGCGATCGGATTCGAATTCGGCGTGGCGCGGAGGGCCCGGGGCGGGCGCCGGCGCACCGAGGTTGCCCTGAATGACGTCGCCGGGCTGCGCGCCGTCGACGAAGAGACGCGGCTGGCCGGGGCAGAGCTCCCCCGGGCGCAGCCACTCCACCAGCGACACATCCGCGTGCCCTGCGCGGCGCCGGGCGCGCCGGCGGTCGGGAGGGGGCGGGACGGCCCGCGGCGCGGGCAGCACCTTCCCACGGCTTCTCGGGATCCCGGAACAGCGACTTTAGCGACGCGGGAAAGGTCGGATCCTCGTACAGCGACCGCTTAGCGTTGCTTCCCGGAGCGGAGGCGCCGGCGCGGGCCCGGAGCCGCGCGATGGCCGCCGCTTCATCGAGGCCCGTAGAGGAAGTGCAGGCCGGCACCCTGCACGTCTCCCGTGTACACGCCGGCTCCAGCGGCGCCGGCGCCGCGGTTGATTGTGACGCCGTTCGAAGCATCGCTAGCGCTCCCCCCGGTCTGCAGAGCCGCCGACGTTGCTGCAGCAGGAAGCGAAAGCATGCGTCCTCGGCCTATGCTGAGCGGCGTACGCGGTCGGGGCTGGCGGTGCAGCGGCGCCCAGTTTGAACGCTGAGCGCTCGCTGGGCGCGAGCAAGCAGCTGTCTTCTCGCCCCAGCTTGCAAGCGCACAGCCGGCTAGTGAAAACAGCCGCAGTGAGCTGCAAACCGCTTGCGGTTTTGCAGTGCTCGACCGCTGTACCCCCAGACCAGAACTTCGCGTCTGCTGGAGCAGATCGGAGCTTAAGCGTGAGCTCCAAACGCGTTTCGTGACCCGTAGAGGCAGCTCCGGGGACGCGCCAGCTTTCGCGGTGGGACGTCGGCCCGTCGAGAACGCGCTCGTCTCCTGCAGCCTCGAGGTCGCTCTCGTGAGTGCACCGCACAACATCCGCTCCTGTGCACCGGTTCCGCTCCTCGGGCGTGCTCACGGACGCTCCGCTGACACAGCGCTCCCGCATGCGCAGCCCTCAATGCGGCGGGCGACGCGTTTGCGGCTCAATAGGCACGAGCATCAGTAGCGCACGCACGGACAAGGAGCGGGCGTTGCGCACAGCGCTCTAGCTAACGCGCCTCGCATTCCTGGACTCCACAGGTGCCGCCGCTTTTCGCGTGCTTGCGCTTCGCCATCCGATCCGCGCGCAGCTACAAGACCGTATCGCGCCTAGCCGCGTGACATCCGAGCCCCTGGATGCCGTCGCTCCTCAAAATTCGCATCGGCTCCGCGAGGTGCGCGGGCGTCCATGCCCGCCCCGCCCTCCCCGCCCCCGCCCCGCGCCGACGGGAGCACGGCGCAGGAACCTGCCGGTCATGGACCGCTCTTCCGAGCTCGCTGATGCATACGTTGAGGTCCGCGCCCGCGGATCAAATCGCGAGCGTCTCGGCAGGGCCCGAGCCCCGCCGCAGATCAAATTTGCGGACCAGGAGACGCAGAAGACGGAAGTCAAGCGGAAATCGCTGAACCCCGTCTGGAACGAAGACTTCCGCTTCGAGGTACCCCTGCGCCGCCCCGCCCCTTCGCCTCCCGACTTCCTGAATCGTGTACCCCGCAGGTGCAGGATGACTCCCACCTCCAGGACGCCCCGCTGGAGATCAAGTGCGCTCGTACCCCGCCCGGCCCGTCGTGCCCCTCGCCTGTAACCGCATGTCCCCCGCAAGGGTCTACGACCACGACATTCTGTCGTCCGATGACATCATCGGCTCCGTGTACCTCGTACGCCCCCTTACCCTCCCCGGTTGCCTCCCCTCCCGACCTGAGGGCGTACCCCCCAGGACCTGAACAGCCTCCTTCTAGAGGAAAGCGAGGGCAGCCAATCGATCGCCGGCTGGTACCCCCCCCTCTCGGCCTCGACCCCCTCCGCTGATTGAATCCCGTACCCCCTCTCGCCCAGGTTCCCGATCCACGACACGCTGCGGGGCATCCGCGGGGAGCTCTACCTCGTCGTCAAGCTCTCCGTCTTCGGTGCCGTACCCCTCCCCCTGCTTCCCCCCCCCCCCGCCCCTCTTTCCGCCTTTAGGCCCTTAAGCGCCCCGCAGGGGACCTGAACCCGTTTCGTGAAAGCTCCGCCGGCGTCGCATTCTTCTCCGGTGCGCTCCGCGGGGGTACAGCGTTCCAGATCCGGCGCCGACGCGTACCGTACCCTCGCCGCAACGCAGTGTCCTGTACCCCCGCGAACTACCGGATCGAGGCGGTCTGCGGCTTCGTGGAGGAGCTCGTCGCCGAGGCCCGCGCCCGCACCCCCTCGAGCTCCGTCTCCTACCCCGCCTCACACCCTCCCAGGAGGATCCGGAGTACCATTGGGCGGACAACTTCCGAACGACGCGCGTCTCGAACGACGCCCGCCAGATGCTCCTGTACAACATGGCCGGGTACCCCCCCCTAATTGATTCCCTAGTCTTCTACCCCCCCTTCCCCGCCTCCGCTCAGTACCCCCGCAGGAAGGTAAGGCGGCTGCTGGGGCGCAAGGTGCTCGACCTGGGGGGCAACGCCGTCATCGGGTATCGCCAGGTGCCCACGTACCCCCCGATTCACCGCGGGGTACGCGCCGACGCGTCTTCCCCCCCCCCCTCTCCATCCACCCGCAGCACGTGGACCTGGAGGGGCAGTACGGCGTCGTGGTCAGGGGTACGCGTTGCTCTGCCTCGGGGCCGGGGGCGCCGGGCGAGCTCGGAGGGGGGCGCAGGGTACGGGACGGCGTGCGTGCTGGCGCGGGGGCGGGAGGAGGGGGGTGCGAGCGAGCACGCGGACTCGGCGGGGGGCCTGGCGGGCCTGGCGGGCCTGGGCGGGGGCCCCGCCTCCACGCCCCCGGCCGCCCCGCGCCCGCCGGCCTCCTCCGAGGACGGGCCGGGGACCGCCGCCGACGGGCCCGAGTCGGGCGACCTCCTCCCCTCCGCCACCGCCCTCCGCACCGGCCCGCCCCGCCCGCCCTCGCGCCCCCTCCCCGATCTGAGCGGGGCCGGCGCAGTGAGCACGGTGAGCCGGGGGAAGGGGGCGCGGCGGGGCACGGCCGGGGACGACCACGGGGGGCGCATCCTCGGGCACCGCGCCAGGAGGCCCGCCGCCCCGCTCCCCGCACGTACCCCCCCCGCCCGCCCCCTTCTTCTGAGGCCGAGGGCAGCATGGTGCCGGGGGCGGCCGGCGGCGTCGGGCCCCTGGCCCCCGACTCCGTCCCCTTCGTCACCCTCGAGGGCCCGCCCCTCCCCCTGTGCCCCGTCCCTTTCCATCCCTGAGGCGCCGCCCCGCAGCGTTCCCCCCCGGAGTCCTCTCCCGCATCGGGGGAATGGTCACCGCCCGCGCCGTCAAGCTGCTCAGGTTCGGCTCTGCGTGGGGCCCCTTTCGGGTCTGATCCCCCCCGCAGCTCCCGGGACCGCGAGGAGACGCGGGACGCGTGGTGGGCCGAGGCGAGCTCCCCGTACCCCCCTACCCTCGCTTCGAGCCGCTCAGATCCTGTGCGGCCAGGTGCGGGAGGAGGTGCGGGGCCACGCCCGCTCCCTCCGCTGCACGCACATCGTCGGCTACCGCGAGCTCGTCACCATCGAGGACGGTGCGCGGCGCCCCCCGAAGCGAACGCGGGGCCCCCGTACCCCGCCCGAGCTCGCCCCTCCCCAGATTTGATCGTGCTCTCGGCGTACGGGACGGCGGCGGTGTTGGACTGGGCCTCCCGCGCGGGGGCCGACCGGGAGGCCGCCCCGGGGGCCCCCGAGAGGGACCGCGACCGCGACGAGCGCGCCGAGGGGGACCCGCCCCAGCGCCGCCGCCGCCGCCGCCGCGTCGGCTTCCGCCGCCGCGAGCGTGCGCCCTCCTCCCCACGCCCTTGCTCCGGCAGCGCCGTGAGCTCGCTCCGGCAGCGCCGTGCGCGATGTGCCACGTGCCGTACCAGCGGCGGGGCGCGCCCTTCCCCATGAAGCTCCTCCCCTGCGGCATCTGCGGCCGCAAGATCGTCCCCGAGGCGCCCCCGGCCCCGCCCCCGCCCCCGGCCCCGGCCCCTCTCACCCCCCCTCAGGTGCTGCTGGCGACGGTGGAGCCGCCGGCCCTCCTCCCCGTCGCCTCCCGAGGTCCGTCGGCTGCCCCCCTCCCCCCCCCCGCCCGCCCGCCTTCCTCCTCGAGGGCTGACGCGCGAGGCCTCCGCCGCTCAGGGCGGTTCGTGGAGGCGCGGGTGTGCCGCGAGAAGAAAAAGGCCGGCGGCGAGTCCAACGCCATCGCCGTCCGCCCCCCCCCTCCCCTCTCCTCCGCTCGCTCCCCGGAGACGAGCGCGCGCAGGTCTCCGAGACGATCCCCTTCCTCGAGTACGACCTCTACTCCCAGCTCATGAACAAGCTCATGGCGCGCCCCCATGTTCCCCCCCCCCCCCCCCCCCCCCCCCCCCCCCCCTCGCCGCCCCGCCGCCCCACGGGCCTCGCCAGACGGCCCCCGCTCCCCCCCCCCCCCCCCCCCCCCTCAGATCCAGGGGATGAACATGGCGTTCGGGATCACCCTCCAGCTCGTCGTGGGGCAGACCCAGGCGCCCATCAGATCCTCCCGCGACCCTCCCCGCGCCGCCCCGCCCCGCCGGCCGCTCACGGGCCGGCCGGCCGCAGATCGCGTCGATGGCGACGTGCACGGCCTTCTACAGCCCGGCGCTCCCCACGCCGCCCCTCCTCCGCCTCTCCCGCAACTTCCAGGGCTCCTCCGCCTCCGAGGCCCGCACCCTCCCCTCCCCTCCCCTCCTTCCCTTTCCTCTTCTCACGCGCGGGGCGCTCAGGTGAGGCTGCAGGAGCTGATGGCGGGCATCCTGGAGCGCTCGGAGGCGAACCGCCGCAGCGTGAAGCGCGAGGGCGAGGCGCTCGCGGCCGCCCGCGAGCGCCAGCGGCCCCTCGTCTCCCGCGGCTTCCCGGCCCTCGCGGCGGCCGCCGCGGCGTGGAACCCGTCGGCGGCGCTGGTGGCCCGGGACGAGATGGAGGCGGCGCTCACGGGGCCCACGTGCAGCCGCCGCGGCGGCCCGAGCGGAGCCCGCCGGCTTCGAGCCCCGCCGCCACCCCCTCCGCGCCGCCCACGGCACGCCCTCCGCCGCCGGCGACCGCGAGGGCGGCGGCAACGGGTCGACGCGGCAGCTCTCCTTCTCGCCGGCCGACGGGGCGGCGGCCGGCACCGAGGGGGCGGGCGTCGGGAGGGCGACTCGGCGCCGGCGGGGCCCTCGCCGCGCGAGCGCGAGCGGGCGCACCCGCAGTCGCGGCCCCGCGCCGGCACCGCCTCCGACTCCTCCCCCTCCTCCTCCTCTTCCTCCTCCGGCGACGAGGACTTCTCCCAGCCGGGTTCCCGCCCCGCCCTACCCCTTCTCGCTTCATCCCCCCTAACCCCCTCCCCCGCAGGCGCCGCGATCGACCGGGCGCAGTCAGCCGCCGCGGGGCAGGTGCGCAAACCCGATTGAAGGGGAGTGCACACCTAAGATTCAAGCGTACCGCCGCAGGACCCCCGGGCCGCCTTCGTCGTCGAGGTCGACGACGAGAACGGTACCCAAGCCCTCAACGTTCCCCCTCCCTCTTTTCCGCTTCTCCCCGAACCTGTACCCCCGTCAGACGCCGAAGCGCTTTCCGTCCTCATGGACCGCGCGGTACCCCCGTCTTTCCAACCCCCTCCAGTCCCCGGCCCTTGATCTAAATCATCGTACCCCCGCAGACGCCGCCCGGGGTACGGTTCCTGTCGTCGGAGCAGGAGCCCCTCTCAGCGTGGGACTGGACCGCCCCCTCCACCCTCCAGGCCCGTACCCCTCGCCTGTCGTTTCCCCTCCGCCTGAAAAGTCATCTGAGCAGCTCATCGTGGTCGCCCGGCGCATCACCTGGGCCTCCGGGGTACGGACCAGGCCTGTAGACCTCCGCTGTACCCCCTGATCGGGGCACGCCGCAGTCGGAGGGCCACTGCAACCCGCTCTTCTCCTCCCTCTTCGACGACCTGTACCTCTCCCTCGCCTTCAAGGCACGCCGTACCCCCCGTACCCCGGTACCCCTCGCCGATCTTCTCCCCCTCCCCCCGCAGCTGCGGCAGTTGCGGCCGTGCCGCGTGACGGGCCTCCGGAGCCGCGTGGAACTTCCGGATGAGGACGTCGTTCAGGTACCCCCCTCTTTCCCCGCGCAAATCGCGTACCCCTCCCGAGCGGACCGCGATCAACGCGCAGATCGTGATCACGTGCATGGCGCTGCTCGAGACCCCCATCCAGGAGCAGGTCCGTACCCCCGCTTTCTTCTTCAAGACCGTACCCCCTGACTCCTGCACAGGTCCTCCCTGCGCCGGAGGCTCCGACGCTGGACCCGGCGCCCTCCGCCTCCCCCTCGGGCCCCGCGGGGACCCCCCCGACCTCCCTCAGCCCCGCCCCCTCCGCCCCGGCCCCCGGCGGCTCCGCCCCGCGGGGCAGCCCGCCGCCGCCGCCGGCGCAGGCGCCGCCCTCGTCGGCCTCGCCGCTGGCGCCGCTGCAGCGGACGGACAGCCAGCGGAGCGGGGGAAGCGGGAGCTCGCGCAGCCTGGCGGCCGGCGCCGCCGCCGCCGCCGCGCGCCGCACTTCCTCCGTCACCACCGCCGCCCTCGCCCTCGCCCGCCGCGGCCAGTGCGCCCCGCCCTCCCTCCCTCCCTTCTTTTCCTATCCCAACGCGCCGCAGGTCGCTGCTCTCGAGCCTATCGGGGGCGCGCCGGGCCTCCTCCGCCTCCAACTCGGCCTCGTCCTCCTCCAGCGACGAGGAGAGCCCGCGCCCCGACCTCTCCGGTGCGCCCCGGCGCTGGCCCGAGGGCCCGCCTGGCTAGCAACCGCTGACCTTCGCTTGCAGTGAGCCGCCGCTGGTTCTCGCGGGGCTCCAAGGGCGGCCAGGACAGCACGGCGCGCCCCGCCCCCCGTCCCCGCCCCGCCCCGCCCGGATCCGAACCGGCGCAGGAGTACATCGAGCTGACGAGCCTCTCGTGGATCCCGGGGGGTAAGGTCGAGCGCTGGCTCGGTCGCGTCGACGTGTGAGCGTACCCCCCGCCGCCCTTACCTGCGCCGTACCCCCCGCCGACGCGCGGAAAGGCACCTCATCCGGGAGTCGAACGAGGTCCGGGACGAGGGCGGCCTCTCTCAGTTCAGCCACGACTTCCTCACCGGTACCCCCTTCCCGCATCGCCGTACCCCGCCGGTCCCCGCGAACGAGCGCTGCTCCAGAGGCGAACGCGATCGCGCGGGCGCGCGTGGCGGCGCTGGGAGGGAACTGCATCCTCGCCTACCACATCTCCCAGGTACCCCCCCGCCCTTACCCGCTTCCCGTTCCTGTCGCTCACCCCCCCTCCCCAGTGGTCCATCATGGACAACGAATCGAGGAATCAGGTACCCGGTCGCCCGCGCCCTCTCCTTCCCTCGCCTCGTTTCCCACAACCCCCTCCAGGCCTACACGCTCATCTGCGTCTCCGGCGACGCCGTCCGTATCAAGTGCGGCACCCCAGCCTCCCCCTTGCCGGCCTCTCACCCCCCCGGAGGTACGCGGACGACCGGGCGTCGCTGGGCTTCTCCCGCGTCGCCTCCGCCTCCCTGCGGCCCTCGGGGTACCCCCGCCCCGGCTCCTACGGCTCGCCCCCGGGCTCGTACGGCCCCTAGCTTGGCGCCCCCGCCCACCCTGCTTTGCAAGCGCGTGTCAGGCCGATCCAAAGCAGCTGCCCGCGCTGGGACCCCTAATGTCTGGCTTCAAGGCTTTCGGTCGAGTTTTCAACCGAAACTCTAGAGAGCTCGAGCCGACCCGATCTTGGGCAGCCAGCTGTAGCGAGCGGGCCCCGGGGCGGCCGCGTGGCTACGCCTTATCATGCAAGCTCAAGGAAAGCGGGCGTCCGGAAGAAAGCGGCGTCCGGATGCGAAAGCGGAACCCGCGGCTGAGCGGAAGCCCCAGAAAGCGGAGCCGCAGACTCGGCCGAAGGGCCCCCCGGAGCGCGAGTTATCGATCGTAGACGACGTCGTCGTGCCCGTCGCGAAGGGCGCCCTCGTCGTCGTCGGCGTCACGGTCGGTCTTGCCGTCCTGGGCCTCTGGGAGTTAGGCAAGTTCGTTCACAAGAAGAAGAAGGAGGAGGAGGCGCGGCAGAGGCGGGAGGAGGAGCGGGCCCGGGCCCGGTTCTACGGTTGCTGCCACGGCGCCGGCCGGCAGCACGCCGAGGATGAGGAGCTGCGGGAGCGGGTGGACGATCTGGAGGCGGAGGTCGAGCGCCTGCGGGACGAGGTGGAGGAGCTGCGCTTCGAGGAGTACCTCCTCCACGACAGTTCCGACGACGAGGAGGACGCGTACGACTACGACGACGACGACTGATCGATATCGATTACGAACAGGGCAGGCCAGACGACGGAGATTTATACAGCTCGTGATTCTAGATCGCGCTTGACTCTAGCGTGGCCACGTTTCGGCGCTCACAAATCTGTAAATATTTATGCGTAATTAGAACAAGCCGTCGAACCCTACGATGCTACGCGATCCCCGGCGCCTGTGGAGGGCGGCCGGGGCGCCCCGGCCCGGGCAATGTACAGCGGGATAAGGGGCGGGCGGGCCGGCGCTCAGAAGGCGGCCTCGTCGGCGGCCTCGAGGGCGCCCTCCGCCGCCGCCGCCTCCGCCAGCGCCTCCGCGTCCGCGTCCGCCTCGACGTACCCCTCCTCCGCCTCCGCCTCCGACGCCGCCGGCCCCTCCGCGTAGGCCCACTCCTGCGCCCCCGCCCTCAGCGCCGGCGCAGCGGGGGGCGGGGGTACAGGGCGCACCTCGACCTCGGCGGAGCCGTCGGCCTGGTACTCCTGGCCGCCCTCGTAGTACTGCTGCCCCTGGGCCTGGCCTGCGCCCGCGCCGGCGCCGCTGTCGCCGCCGGCGTTGCCGTAGCCGTAGCCGGAGTCGTACGACGGTGCCGGCTCCGAGGTGCTGCCGCTGCCGTTGCCGGCGCCGTCCGCGGGGGGCTGGCCGCCGGCGCCGTACATGAGCATGTCGAGGTACGACTGGCCGGCCGGGGCGCCGCCGCTGCCCGACCCCGCGCCTTCCCCGCTGCCCTCGCCCTCGGCCTGCCCGTAGCCGGTGCCCTGCCCGTACCCGCCCTCATGGCCGGCGCTCTGGGTCGGCGCGGCCTGCGGGGCGCGAGTGAGGAAAGCGGGGTGAGGGCGGGGGCCGGGCGCACGGGCTCGGCATCGCTGCTCGTGCCGGCCGCCAGGTCAGCGAGGAGGTCGCTGAGGGCCGCCGCCGCGCTGCTGCTCTCCTCCACCGGTGCCGCCGTCTCCTCCACGCCCGGCGCCGCCTGCGACTCGGCGGGGGGCTGCCCCTGCGAGCCGGCGCCGGCGCCCGTCCCGAAGAGGGAAGCCGCGATGTTCTCAATCTCTTCAGAGCTCGTCGGCTGCTGCGACTGCTCAGCTGCCGGCGCCGCGGGCTCGGCCGGCGGCTGGGAGCCAAACGGAGCCGGGGCGTCGGCCGGCGGCTGCGACTCGGCGGGGGGCTGCGCCTGCGAGCCGGCGCCGGCGCCCCTCCCGAAGAGGGAAGCCGCGATGTTCTCAATCTCTTCAGAGCTCGTCGGCTGCTGCGACTGCTCAGCTGCCGGCGCCGCGGGCTCGGCCGGCGGCTGGGAGCCAAACGGAGCCGGGGCGTCGGCCGGCGGCTGCGACTCGGCGGGAGGCTGCCCCTGCGAGCCGGCGCCGGCGCCCGTCCCGAAGAGGGAAGCCATGATGTCCGACACCTTGCTGGGAGTCGGCGGCTGCTGCGACTGCTCAGCTGCCGGCGCCGCGGGCTCGGCCGGCGGCTGGGAGTCGAACGGAGCCGGGGCGTCGGCCGGCGGCTGCGACTCGGCGGGGGGCTGCGCCTGCGAGCCGGCGCCGGCGCCCGTCCCGAAGAGGGAAGCCATGATGTCCGACACCTCGCTGGGAGTCGGCGGCTGCTGCGACTGCTCAGCTGCCGGCGCCGCGGGCTCGGCCGGCGGCTGGGAGTCGAACGGAGCCGGGGCGTCGGCCGGCGGCTGCGACTCGGCGGGGGGCTGCGCCTGCGAGCCGGCGCCGGCGCCCGTCCCGAAGAGGGAAGCCATGATGTCCGACACCTCGCTGGGAGTCGGCGGCTGCTGCGACTGCTCAGCTGCCGGCGCCGCGGGCTCGGCCGGCGGCTGGGAGCCGAACGGAGCCGGGGCGTCGGCCGGCGGCTGCGACTCGGCGGGGGGCTGCGCCTGCGAGCCGGCGCCGGCGCCCGTCCCGAAGAGGGAAGCCATGATGTCCGACACCTCGCTGGGAATCGGCGGCTGCTGCGACTGCTCAGCTGCCGGCGCCGCGGGCTCGGCCGGCGGCTGGGAGCCGAACGGAGCCGGGGCGTCGGCCGGCGGCTGCGACTCGGCGGGGGCTGCGCCTGCGAGCCGGCGCCGGCGCCCGTCCCGAAGAGGGAAGCCATGATGTCCGACACCTTGCTGGGAGTCGGCGGCTGCTGCGACTGCTCAGCTGCCGGCGCCGCGGGCTCGGCCGGCGGCTGGGAGTCGAACGGAGCCGGGGCGTCGGCCGGCGGCTGCGACTCGGCGGGAGGCTGCGCCTGCGAGCCGGCGCCGGCGCCGGCGCCCGTCCCGAAGAGCGAAGCCGCGATGTTCGCAATCTCTTCAGAGGTTGATGGCTGCTGCGTCTGTTCAGCTGCCGGCGCCGCGGGCTCGGCCGGCGGCTGGCCGTCGAACGGAGCCGGGGCGTCGGCCGGCGGCTGGCCCTGAGACTGCTCCGGCAGCTGGGCGGGCGGGAAGCCGTCGGTCGGGGGCGGGAAGCCATCGGTCGGAGGCTGCGCGTCGGCCGGTGCCTGCAGCACGACAACAAACCAGCGATCAGAGCGGCGGCAGAAGAAAACAGCAATCCTGCAGCGCGCACCGGAGGCTCCGCCGGGGCCTGAGTCTGCTCCTCCGGGGTCGGCTCCTCCGGGGTCGGCTCGTCGGCCGGGGCGGGGGTCGGGGCCTGCTCGCCGGGGGCGGCGCCCGACCCGAAGATGGAGGCGAGGAGCCCCTGCACGTCGGGGCTCACCGGCGCAACCTGCGCGGCCCCGTCCCTCAGCGACCGCCGCGGCGACCCGCGAGCGCTGCGCGGGGCGAACCGGTGCGGCGGACCGCTCGCCCGCCGGCCCGGCGCTCGCATCTGCCGCCGGAGACGCCGGCGGCTCGCCTGCGGCCGCAGGCACGACCGCCGGCTCGCTGGCGGCTCCCGCCGACGCGGCGGCATTTGCATCGCCCGCAGGGCTCTCCTGAGGGATGCCGAACAGATCCGAGAGCAGATCGTCCACGTCGCGGTTGCCGTTGGCGCCCTGTGCGCGAAGCGTTCGGCGCGCCACGCGGTGTGGCGGAGGGCGACTCGTACCTCGCTAGAAGCGTTGCCGGCACCCTTGTCGTCGTTCCCATGGTCCGCGGACGACTCCGAGTCGTCCTTGAAGGAGCGAGTCCCCACCTTGGACTCGCCCGTCGCCTAGGAGCCTCGGTCAGCGTTGCCGCCGGGGCGAAGCGGAGGGGGGCCGACCTCGGTGGAGGGTGCACTAACGCTCTGTGCAGGCGCCTGGGACTCCTGGGCGGCCTCGGTCGGCTGCTTGGAGTCCGACTGCACCGGCTTCTCTGGCTGCGGCGCCGGCGCGGGCTCTTCGATGACCTGCAGCGACGTTAGACGTGCAAGCAGGCCCCAGCACGGCCTCCGGGGCGAACCGGCTCGTCCGCCGGCGGGTCAGAATCGGGCTCGTCCAGAACCAGCACATCCGGGTCTGGCTTCACTTCCAGATGCTTCCACAAATCGTCATTCAGGGAGACCGGCTGCGCTGACGGCGGAGGCGGCATCTTTCGTACTAGCTGGAGCGCCAAGGAGCCTTGCTTCACTGACGCTGTACCCTCAAATTTCGCAGGGGGGAGCAAGCCCTCGCGCCTTCCTCCCCCCTTCCCCCCCCCCCCCCCCCCCCCCCCCCCCGAGCCAATCGAGCCTTAGCCAATCGACCCACGAGTCGGGCCACGACTCCGGCCGTGAACAGGCCCATGGCCGGCCGCGGGGACTCGGCCACTGCACCGGCCCCGGCAGAGCCGCCTGAGCGTCCCGCCCCCGCCCCCAGCCCGACGGGGAGCGATTCAAGTTCGTCCTCGTCCGCCCCGAACCTCTGGTCGAAGCTGTTCAGCCTCTTCCGCGACAAGCGCGGTGCCCGCACGCGGCCGTCTTCAAGCACTGCGGTACAGAAGAAGCGCTGGAGCACAGCGATCAAAAGAGCCTCGACCCGTGCGCTCCAACGTCACGCGCCAACGCCAGCCGCTCCCCAACCGCCCGCGCGCAGTTTCGTCCCTCCTCGGACACTTCCGCTTCTATGATGCATGGGTGAGCGCGCTCCGTTCAGCGGCGCTCTACAGAGCGCATCGGTACAGCGTGTTGGCCCGCGGTCGCCGGCTGACGCGCCTCGCGCCGGGTCCGCAGATCGACCTGAACACCCTTGGGCACGCCATCGACAACCTCCGCCTGCTCCCCACCATCCTGCTCTTCATGATCCCGTAGCTGCCGCCGCCCTCCCCTCGCCTCGCCCTCCGCAGCGGCGGCGAGCGGGCGGGGCGGCGGGCAGGCCGCTGCTGGTCGGGCTCTGGGTGATCATCCCGCTGGACTCCGACCTGGCCGCCTCGCCGGCCATCCGCCGCCCCTGGCTCTACATGCTCGCCCACGAGCTCCTCTACTGGCCCTGGAAGGCGCGCGCGCGAGCGAGCGCGCGAGCCGGCTCGGCCCGGCCGCGCCGGGCGCGCCGAGCCTGGGCGGGCGGCGCGCAGGTGGTGCCGGCGGTGCTGGTCTTCGCGTGGTTCTTCCGCACGGGCCTGCGCGCCCTGCTCGTCGCCGAGCTCGCCCTCCTCGTCCTCGTCTTCCTCGTCTACGAGCCCCTCGCCTGGCGCCTCGACGCCCTCGACTCGTCCGCCCCGCGCAGCTGCGCCGCGTCCCCGCCGCAGCGCCGGCCTCACGCCTCCCGCCCCCGCCCCCGCTGCCAGCGACTGGCTCGGCTCGCTCATGGTGGCGGCCATCTTCGCGGCGACGTGCACGGTCCTCCTCGTCGGCTTCTGGCTCCGCTTCATCCGCAACAGGTCCGCTGCCGGGGCCGGCCCCCCGCCGCTTCCTCTGACGGGGCGGGGCGGGCGCGGGGCCTCCAGCCCCTCGGGGTCGCGCTTCCCGCACGGCATTTTCAAGAAGGTCCTCCTCCTCGGCGCCTGGTCCGCCCCGCCCCCGCCCCCGCCCCGCTGCCCCCGCGCGAGCCGACCCGGGCCGGCGTGCAGGGGCTTCTCCCTCGCGCTCTTCTGGGCGTCCATGCTGCTCTTCACGCACGAGATCTTCCCCCGCCTCGTCCCCCAGGGTACCCCCCCCCTCTCCCCCCCGGGGCGCGGGGCGGGCCCCCTCCGAGCGCCGGCGCCCGCCCGCCTCAGACCGGATGTTCCTCGTGGGCTCCGGCTCGGACCCCGCCGAGGTCGCCGAGCTCCGGGCCGTCCTCGAGGCCGCCCGCTCCCCGCAGCTCCGCTCCCGCTACCAGGCCCGCCCCCGCCCCGCCGCCCCCTCGCCCGGTCCCGGTGGACGCAGGGGGCCCCCGCGGATCCGAGCCGGCCCTCGCTCGCAGGTCGAGGACGCGAAGCAGCGCCCGAGGGAGGCGGCGGCCACCGCTGCGGCGGCGGCGGCGGCGGCGGCCGGCCTCTCCACCGGCGAGGACCCGGCGGCAGCGGCGGCCGCGGCGGCGGCGGCGGCTGCGGTGGTGGAGCCCGGCTGGTCCGCTGGCCCGCGCGCCCGCCCCGCCCGCGCCCTCCCCGGTAACCGCGTACCCCCAGGTACTACGTGAAGCGCGCGCCGCCCCCGCAGACCACCTCGCTCGCCGTCCTCCTCGGCTTCCAGGCACCCCTACCCCCCCCCTTCCGCAATCAACGGCGCACCCCTTACGGCGTCGCCCACGCAGGTCGTGGTCGGGGGCGTCCTGGCTCAGGTGACCCGCCAGTTCGCCAAGTTGGCCGCCCCGCAGAGCGGTGCGGCGCGGCCCGCACCCGCTTGCGTGCCCCGCCTTTCGCGCTGACCATCTCCGGCGCCCGCCCTCGCCCCACGCCCAGAGGACTGGTGCGGCCGGCCTTTGTTTTCGCCCGCCTCTCTCCCCGCCCGGTCTCTCTCCCCTCCCCGCCCCTCACGCATCCCGGGTACGCAGGATGTTCGCCGACGTGTACATCATCAACGAGTTCTTCATCACGATCCTGGAGGTGTCCTAACCCCCTCTCCTCTCCCCTCTCCCCGCCCTGCCCCATGAAACCCCCCCCCCCCCCCCCCCCCCCCCCCCCAGAACTTCTACTACGTGAGCCTGTTCACGCGGGTGGAGAGCTGGCGGGTGCTCCTCACGGCCTTCGCCTCGATCGCCCTCTCGAACCTCCTCCTCGCCGTCCGCGTCAAGAAGACCGCCTGGCGCGCCCAGAAGTCCGCCCCCGCCCCCCGCCCCGCCCTCCTTAGCTTCGCCTTAGCTTCGCCCGCCCCCGGCCCAGCTACGTGATCTGGCTCGTCTTCTCCCTCGGGGGCCGCGTCGGGCCCCTCAAGGACGACCGGCCTCTAAGCGTCTTCCAAGGGTGCTCCACCGTACCCCCCCCTCCCCCCCCCCCCCCCCCCCCCCCCCGCCGGGCGCGAGCGCCGGCGCAGGGAGAGGGCCCGGGCCTGGCCGTCCCGACGACGCCTCCGACGCCGGCTCCTCCTCCAATTCCCGCACCGACCTCGACGGTGCCGTACCCCGCCCCCGCCCCAGCGGCCGCGCCGCCGACGCGGCGGCCGGCGCAGCGGCGGCCGACGCGGCGGTGGCTGCGGCCGAGGCCGAGGCGCGCTCGGCGGCGGAGGCGGCGGAGGCGGCGGAGGCGGGGCGCGGCCGGGGCGAGCCGCTGCTGCCAGCGGCCGCCCGCGCTCGGACGAGCCTGCGAAGACCGCTGCCGCGGCGGCGCGGCCCCCGCGAGCCTCGCGGCGGACCGGGCAGTCCCCGCCGCCGCCCCTTCCGCCATCCGCATGGCGGTTGCGACGGTGGACGGCGAGGAGGGCGGGGCGGGGAGGCGGCGGGGGCGAAGCCGGCCGCGGAGGCGGCGGCGGGGGCCGCGCCGGCCGAGGCGGAGGCGGAGGCTGCGGCGCACGCGAAGGAGGAGGCTGATGATGCGGGGGCGGATCCCGCGCTGGCGGGCGCCGAGGCGAAGGCTGAGGAGGCGGCGGCGGGGACGGCCGAGGGGCCGGAGGCGGGGCCGGAGGCGGGGCGGGGCCCGGCGCCGGCGAGCGGCAAGGAGCGGCGGCGGCCGCAGCGGCGCGCGGTGGTCTTCGCGCCGGCGGCCGCGCCGGCCGCCCTCGACGCGGAGGAGGGCGAGGAGGAAGGGGAGGAGGCGGGGAAGCGCACGTCGGGGCGGGCCCCGCTCCTCCGCACCGTCGCCTCGTGCCCCGCCCTCAAGGCCCGCCCCTGCCCCTCATTCCCCTTCTGCGGCGCGGCGGCCTGAGGCGCGGCGGCGGGGCGGGCGGCAGGTGGACATGGCCGACGAGGAGGAGGGGGGGCGGGGAGCTCGGCGGGGGACCTCTTCTCCTCAGCCGGCGCCGGCGGCCTCGTGCGCGCCCCCGCGAGCCCGACGGACGGGCGCGAGCTGCTGAGGCGGTCGGGCAGGCCGGGGCCGCAGGCGGAGCCGCGAGGCGCTGCGGCCGGCCGGGGGCCACTCGGACGGCGAGGGGCCCCGCGCCGCCGCCGCCGGCGAGGCCCGCGCCCCCGCCTCTGGAACGACATCCAGGCGCGCCGTACCCCCGCCCCGCCCCGCCCCGTCCCGCCCCGGCCCCGGGGGGGTTAAACCCCGGGGCAGCGGGCGACCACCGCCCCCGTGGGCCGCGCCGCGTCCATCCGCCGCCAGGCGCGCCCGCGCGCCGTAACCCCGGCTGCTTTCCTCCCCCCCCCCTGATTTTCGGGGCAGTCGATCTGGACGGACGTGGACCGTCGGCGGCTCCTCGGCCTGACGCAGCGCGACGTCGAGGAGCAGGACCGCAGGGCCCGCCCCGGCCCCCGCCTTGGCGCCCGTACCCCCTCACTTTCGCCGCAGCGGATCCGCAAGCTGAGCACGATGGGGTCGGAGGCCGTCCAGGAGCGCTGGCAGCTCGAGGCCGACGAGGTGCCCGTACCCCCGCCTCCCCTCCCCTCGTCCTGACCGCTGGGTTCTCCCCCCATCAGTACCTCATGTACCTCGAGGTTCGACGCGTACCCCCGGCGCTTTTCTCCCCCGTCCCGCGTACGATTCTCCCCCGCAGGAGTTCACGATCCAGTACTTCGTCCGGGCCTGGATGGAGTGCGCTGCGATGCCGTACCCCTCGTCGAGCGCCGCGCCGGCCGACTTTCTTCCGGCCGTACCCCGCGCAGCCCCTTCTGCCAGGGAATCTTCATCCTGTACGTCTTCCTCCTTCGCACCGTCGGAGACAACATCGTCTTCTACCCCCACGTGCGCCGACCCCGTACCCGTCCCGATCGTTTTACTGATTGATTCCGGGCTGGGTACGCAGTTCATCGGCATGGCGCACCCCGACCTGCACACCGACTTCAGGATGCTCGTGCAGGTACCCCCGTGACCTGAGTCCTTCCAGACCCCCGTACCCGTGTCCGACGACGTGCCCTTTCTTGCCTCCAGGTCACGCTCATGTGCATGGCGTTCAAGATCAGTGCGCGCGTACCCTCCGGTGGCCCATAGTCCTCTGCTCACTTCCTCCTCGCACCCTCTCTCCTCTTTCCGGGCACTCCTTGCAGTCACCGCGTGGTGAGCGCGCGCGGCCTCGTACTCTACCCCCGCCCCCCAACCCTCATACCCCCCAGGCTGGTGTTCCTGGCGGTGCGGCGGATGAAGCGCATCCACGTCTTCGCCAAGGGCCTCGCCATGATCCAGGGTGCGGCGGCCCGCTTCCCGCCCCCGCCCGCCCCCCCGCCCCGGCCGCCCGCCCCGCCGCGCCCGACCCGCGTCTCAGGGAACGGGGTGCTGACGCTGGCGCTGCTCTTCTGCTTCCTCACGCTGCTCCAGGACGTCTGGTGGTCCCTCTCCGTGCGCCCCGCCCCGCCCCGCCCCCGCCCCCTCCCTTCTTCTTCTTATCCTTGAGGCGGCGGCAGAGCCCGATCTTCGACGCGGGCGGGGGGAAGAACCTGCCGCCCGAGCGCGGCGCCTTCGTCGTCATCCGCGAGATCTTCTCTCCGTAGCTATTTATAGCGCGCCCTTCCCCTTGGATTCTCCGTTCTCGAGCTCGTGTTGCTCCAGATCTAGCTCGCGGTGTGCGTGCATGCGCACGTGCACGTGCTTCTTGCGTGGCCCCAGTGTGGGAGCTCGATCGCGGGGAGGCCTAGGCCTAGGGGTGGGCGACGCTGGGGCGGCTAGGCGAGGCCAAGGCGAGGCTCTCTTCCAGGGCCCGGGCCGGGGGCAGGCCAGGGCAGGCCGGGGCGGGCGTAGCTACACGGCGCTGATGTCGTATATAATTTCAGGACATTTCCAGGAGGGGTGAGGCCTCTCAGCCCCACGGTACTCTATTGGTAGGACATGGGCCCCCCAGCCGCACACGAGGGACTGTCAGGGCCCGGGCCTGATAGGATCTGGCGCTAGGCGCCGACAAAATGTGCAACAAATACTGGGGTAACTATGCGCCGAGGCGGGAGAGGGAGCTGGACTCGCGGGGGCGCCGGGCGGGGGATCCGGAGTTTCTTCATTTTCCGGATATACTTGGATCATATGCATATGCATCGGATGCAATTTCGACCAATTCAATGATCATCGGATTCTTGTCCCCGCTCGCCCCGCTAAATTAGAATTTCCACCTCCAACGGTCTCTGAGCTGTTATAATTAATTAGCTATATAGTGCCTATCTACATCTCACCGTGGCACCCTTGTTATGCTCTAGGATCAAAAACCAATAGGAGGTCTGACGGTCTTAACCGTATATACGTAGGACCCCCGGCAAAACATGTACAGTGGCGATATTAATAGGCCCGCCAACGCGTGCGCGCCCCTGCAGCTGCCCGCGGCCGCCGCACGGTGCACATGTCTTCACTGATCATAGGTCACTTCGAATTCGAAAATTCGAATTCGTGGGTACGGTAAGCCAGCGAGCCAGCACTTGTTCCGAAGTTCATTTGCAAAACTGGAGACTGTATCATGATATCGATCATTATTGTCTAATGCATCGATATCAGAGACAAAAAACAACTGAACATTAAATATAATTAAAAAAATAGCGCGACTGGTTGCCATCAGGATGAAAAGGTCTAAATCTTATATATAAATACCCTAAGTCTGTACACTGCGGCACAAGTACTGATTCATCGATCAAATGACTGCGTCATGATCACTGCATATCTTTGTTGGATGGATCGATTATACTTTTAATGCGTGTATATTTACTAACTGGTTATAAATTAGCGCCTAGGCCTATATAGCTACTTACGGGCATTGCTGATCGAGGAGGATGGAGAGGCGGCGGTGGAGGGCGGCCTTCTGAAGCTCCGTCGGTGCCGCGACAGCGCTAGCTATAGCGCTAGCCGCATGCGCAGCTGGCATGCGCCCGCCTCGAGGGACCGAGCTTTTCGGCGAGCTCTTTTCCCCGCCCACGCCAGGACTAGGCCGCATGCGCACATTCGTCGCCAGATTTAGAGGGGATTGCGGCAGCTGAGACTTGGGGGGCAGCTGGTGCCTGCTGAGGGTGCGAAGAATTGCCTTGGGAGTGGCAGAGGAAAGAGGTACGTCTGAAAAGATACATCTCATTAGATATTCGATCGCGATCGATGTTATCCGAATAATTATAACCTATGCGATTGGAGTTGCGAGCTCACCAGTCCACTGACGGAGTGCGAGCTCGAGGGGATGCGCATGCTGCAGCTGGCCATGGGTTCGATTCAGACCATATGCATGCGAATGGCGGCTGAAATGCGATGGCCAGGGCGCGCTTGTCGTGGTGACTACCTGCGGAAATATACGTTTACAAAAGAAAAATCAGCCGTTTCTTGTTTCAGTACTTCGAATTCGCACGATTGCATCTATAGATTAGATTTCTTGTATTTCTGCACACCTCGGCGATGACGATAAGAAAGGCGACACCGAGGTCGTCGGGAAGGCCTGCCCCGATGAGGAGGAGGCGGATCGGGACGGCGATCGGCTGCTCTCCGGTGACTTCGACGTACGCGTCGGTCAGAGTCGACATCGATCGCTCGAACGCCTCGCGGCTCATTACACCGAACTTGCCGCTGTCGATCTTCCAGTTGATCTGCTCTGAAGCTCAAAGATCTAGATGACCACCGCAGCCACGGCATCGCGTATACGTAGATAGTGCAAGTCCTCACCCGGGCGAGCTGCAAGGCGTCTCGGTAGTCCCAAAAAGGATCATCCGGTCCCTGTTTCCACATGCAGCGTTGCAAGCAGGTGTGGAAAGTCTGATCGCGATGGTTACGAGTCAAATACTAATAGATAAGAGAGAGGAGCGTCAATTGCAACTCAGATTCATGATCACCTCGTACTGTTCAAAGTTGAGTTTCTTCGAAATCGGAAGCATGGCCCCGAGAAATCGCGCAGCGATGTTTGAACGGGGGGGCTGACCATGAGATCTAGACTGCACCTTGCAGCTGTATTTGTCCAGCTGCAGGCCAATGCCGACATCACAAGCATTTGACACGCTCACAGCGTTCCACAACTGTGCACGTGCAAAGATCGAATCGAGTCCATGCAAGATGTGGTTAGTTACGAGCAAAATGATAAGAGAGATATCGATTCAGGTATACGTATTAGAATTGATTTAGCAGACGTGCGCGAGCTCGAGCAGCGCACCAGTCGAATCAGGCTTGCACGAGTGACGGGCTCGCGCGGAGCCGGCTTTGTCATGAGCCCCGGGAGGGGCTTCAAGCGGATAGGCAGTCTGGCCGCGTCGGGGGCTTGAGGGGTCTCGCGATCGCGATCATGATCGGCCGAGGCCCAGGAGGCGATAGAGATGCTTGCAATTGACGCGATGGATCCGGATGATGGCGAAGAGAGGCCGGACGGGGATCCGGAGCTTGATGGGGCTCGCTCGAGCTCTGTCTCCGAATCCGACTCGCTCGCGACCAGGCTGCTGCAGCTATATAAATCAAGATCTGGATCCGCGCATGGAAAGGCCAGCGCCGACGGCGCGGGCCTCGAGCTCGCGGCCGACTTCAATCTTGGCTCATGATCATGATCACAATCGTATTCGTACAGTTCTCGAGCTCGCGCCCTGCCGGCTTCTGCATCGATTTCTGGCGATACGTATACGTATACGTAATTATAAGGGATCGGGAGGGATCGATCGGAAGAGGCAGCACCTGTACTCTCAACAACTGCTGGCCATGCATATGCGTATGGTGCCGAAGCTGCAGCTGGTGCACGTGGCAGATCTAGAGTCGACGTCGCGCCGGCACTCGTAATCGACGCTATGCAGACATCCGCCGTCGAAATCGCTTCTGGAGAGGGCTCGACGCGCCGCCACGCTCTAGATCTACGACGGATGCTTCGGAGCAGATCCATAAATGAACGTTTAACAGTCCTATCGATATCCGAGCTCGCGGAGAGTCGAGAAGGGACGAGCACGATATCGATGTCAACGTCGGGCTGGCTTATGATCATGATCAGCGGCGCCGGCTATATATATATCGATATCCGATGATCGTTAACGTTGCAATATTAATCGATCGCGAACCTTATATTTATGTCTAGCTATAGGCTGAGAACGGTAGACTTGCTGCAGTGTAACTTGCAAGTGTACTACGGTACTACGGTAACCGTTGAACTTAACTTGTATACGTAAGGCTCCTCGCGATCGATCCCCGCGCGGGCCGCGGCCGGTCAGCTGCAGGGCCGGCCGCGGATGCCGGCGGCGCCGGCTGGCCATGGCCATATGGCCGGGCGCCGCGCCGCGCGCCGGCCCCCGATATCGATCGCGCGGCGAGCGGCGGAAATTCCGCCGCGGAATATCATATCATAGTACTAGTATATCATAGTATACAACTATACATATATATACGGTACCGTCACGGCGTACGTACTAGTATATACGTACGCGTAGTCGTCGCGTATACGTACGTATACGCGTCGCGTCGCGTCACATATATGTATACGTATACGTATACGTATACATGATATATATACGCCGCTGATCATAATCATGAACTCTATGCGCGTATGTATACAGTATACATGCACGTCGACGCGCGCGCCGCGTACGAGCGGCATGCGCAGATCTAGAAAAACAATACATTAATCCTTCCAGATCCGAGAAGTTCAAGGGGGGTTCGCCCCACCGTAGTCTCTCAAAAAAAAAAAAGTTTCAAGCGTACGCGTCACGTCGTCACCGCGTTTTTTCAAAATTCCCCGAATTTCCCCAGCAAATTCCCCCAATTTGCCCCCCCCCCCGGGAATTGATTCGTTCGTACCTGCATGCATACCAGTATGCGCATATGCATGCGCAGCTGATCGTGTTCACTGCAGCTGTTGTCCCTGCAGGCTGCATATGCATGCAGCCCGCAGCCTGGCAGGCTGCACTCAGTGACTGCAGCTGCGCATGCAGCCTGCAGGCTGCAGGCTGCAGCCTGCAGCCTGCAGCTAGCGCTGGATTTCATGCAACTTAAAGATTGCGAATCAATGATTGCGACTCTTGCGATTGCGATCGAGACCCGCCGCGCGTCACCCGCGCATATGCATGTACGTATACTGTAAACGTATACGTAGCTATATATAGAAATTTTCGTCGAGATCTAGACTTGATTTCGACAATACCCGAAAACCCGACAGAATCATATTTTCGTCAGCCCCGCGACTCCGTCATAGACGGGTCAGCCGTTAGTACCCCTGTCCATACACAATTTCACTTCAAGAGTATCAAATATTCGTCAAAGTGCAGGTCTGACGAATATAGCTATAGACGAAATAAAGACGCCGTCGAAGATTCCTGCGTTTACAGTATACTCTCCCAAGCCTTGAAACTTGAGGGCTCCGCGGAGTCCGCGCCGGCCCAGCGCTATAGCTAGCTATATATCATGATCGAGTCACGTCGACGTTCGCTCGATCGCTCGCGAAATCTGACGTCTCCGATTCCCGAGTCCAGGCGGAATTCGAAGCTGAGGATGACTCCGCGAAGCTGATCGTAGTCTTTTATTTGAAAGAAGAGCCAAAAGCGACAACAAAGGAAAAGAGAGACAGACCGAGAAGAGGCGACGGACGAGAAAACCCGAGACCGAGATCGAAGAGGAGGAGAGACAAACTTTTTGGTGTGTCACTGCTGAATATCCGGCCGCCGTTTCTCGACAACAGCGCTGTGGGGTCTGCCCAGGGGGTACACGTGTATGGCCGCCGGGCCGCTCTAGATCTGGCGAGACGCTGCGCGCGGGGGCGGCTTCAGCGGGCGGAGGGGGAGGGGGGCGGAGGGCCGGGGTTAACGTTGGAGGGGGGTACGGCGCACTCGGGCAGCGGCTCCTTCTCCCACTCGTGCTGCCAGAGGGCCCCCGGCCCCTTGGAGGAGACCTGCCGCGCCCGCTCGGGGCCGTGTACCCCGGCGGGAGGGGGGTACGCCGCACGGCGGTGATGGTCTTGCGGAGGGTCGCCTCGAGGGCCGTGCGGTCGGTGTCCGTCTTGCACCTGCGGGGCGCGATGAGGCGCGGGGCGGCCGGCCGCGGGCCCGGGCGGGCCCGGGCACCTTTGGAACGCCCGCTCGACCCAGGCCTTCAGGTTGGGTGGGAAGTGCGAAGCCCCGCCGGCCGCCCCTCCCGCCGCCCCTCCCGCCGCCCCGCCCGCCGCCGCCCCCGGCGCCCCGCCGTGGCCGGAGGCATCGCGGCCTTCTTGATTTGCGCCGCTGCGGCGGCTGCGGCCGCCGCCCCCGCGATCGCCGCGTCGTTCGCGATGCCGGCCCTGCGCGGCGCGGTTTGAGCGGGACGCACTGCAAGCAGGCCGGCTCGGGGCGCACGGCTTGGGCTTGATCTCGGCCTTGTGCGGGTTCCAGCCGAACTTGATCCCGCCCGGTGCCGGCGCGCCGGCAGCGGGCGCCCCGGCCGCCGGCAGCTGGTGGGAGCCCAGCGCGAACGAGCCCGCCGCCGCCGCCGCGCCGGCCGCCGTGGGCGTCGTCGGCTTAGACGCCGCCGCCGCCGCGAGCGCCGAGGCGGGCGGCGCGGCCACTCCGCCGTAGTAGCCCCTGCCGGGGCGTCAGCAAGCGCGCGCGGGGAAGCCCGCCCGCGGGTCGGAGGAGCGGGCGGGGCGCACCCGAAGTAGTTGGCGTAAGGCTGCGCGGGCGTGGCCGCTTGCTGGGCCTGCGTGTTCCAGGGCGCCTTCGCTAGGGCCGCGTTGGTGGCAGCCGACGCGGCGGGGGCCGGGTGACCACGGCTCGAGCTCGTGCGTAGGTGTAGCTGCGGACGGGCGAAACCTTAGAAGCGATGCAACGGAGGCTCTCAGGCAACTCACGGATAGCTTGCGCCGTAGGCGGCGGCAGCGGCAGCGGCCGTGCCCGCCCTGCAGCTGCAGAATGGCCGCGTCAGGCCGAATGGCAGGGAGGCGCCGCGAAGCGTGGAAGGCGCACCAGGACAAGCGATGTAACGCAACTTTCGATCATGATCAGATCTAGCCGTCTAGGAAGCAGATGAAGATAGGGCAAACAGCGGCCTCCAGACTTGCAACCGCAGCCGATCGAGCAGCACGCACCAAATCGGATTTCGGAGGCATTTCGGAGGAAGCATCGCGTTGTCGGAGCCTTGGAGGCGACCTGGAAGGGGGCGGGAGGCGCAGGCGGGTACAAGAAACCGATGTCCGTCCCGATGCGCCAAGCCAGCGGCAGCCCTGGCAGTTGAACGTGAGCGGCCCTTCGGGGCCAGTAGAAGCGCTAGTAGAAGCCTCAGCAGCAATGGCGGAGAAGGAGAGGCCGCCAGGCCCGCAAAAGAGCATGAAGCGGTTCGGGGCCAAGAGCTTCCTGCTGCAGAAGGGCGCTTCGAGGCAGAACAAGGCAATTGAGGCCTTCTTCTCGCGCTCGGTGGCGAGGTGCGCCTGTACTCGGAGGCCAAGCATAGCCCACCGCCGCGTAGCTGCGGCGCCGCCGCGCAGCCTGTCTGATCATCTGCCCCATCTGATCATAATCAGGAATGTTGTGGAGCGGATAATCAACTCGCCGGTCGACCTGCTGCCGCGCGGGGGCGACACAGAAGAGCTCGTTGGCTGCGCGTCGTTCGTGGACCTCTCAGGTGCGCTTCAACGGACCTTCGGTAGCTACGGTTCCTGAACCGATTTCTGGTCCGCCGCAGGCTTCACGCGGATCTGCGATGAATACAGTGCGACCACCTCGAGCCAGCGCCGCGCCCGCTAACGCCGCCGCGGCGCAGGCGCAAAGGGAGACGCTGGGATCGAGTACCTGTGGACCCTGGTGCGGCCCCCGCGCCCCGCCGCTCGCCGGGCCCGAAACGGCCGACCGCAGATCAATGGCTTCTTCGAGCGTCAGCTGGCCATCATCACTGAGTTTGGGGGCGTTCCCATATCCTTCAGCGGTGCGGTCTCTGGAGGTGGCAGCGCGCCGCGCCGCCGCGCCGCGCGCCGACTGCCGCCGCCGCAGGCGACGCGGTGCTGTCGCTGTGGATCGGAGAGGGCCGCCCGGCGCCCGGGTCGCGGGAGGAGGAGGAGGCGCTGAGGCGCTGCTGCGCGGCGGCGGCGCGCTGCGGGCTGGAGATGCAGCGCGCCTTCGCGAGCGACCGCGGCGGGGGCGCCCGGCAGCCCGAGCGCCGCGGCTCCAACGCCGTCGACCTCGGCTCCTCCGCCGCCGCCGCTGCCGCCGCCGCCGCCGCGCAGGACATGGCGGGGCATCACATGCGGCGCACGGGCTCCACCGTCGCGCCGCCGGCCCCGCCGGCCCCGGCCTCCAAGGCGGCCGGCGCCCTCTCGCTCAAGATCACGCTCGCCTCGGGGCGCTTCACGGCGTTCCACCTCGGGGGCAAGAAGGAGCGGCGGGCGGGGGCGGGCGGGGAGGAGGAGGAGGGCGAGGAGGAGGAGACGCTGCTGAACATCGAGGGCCGCTTCCTCTACTTCGTGTCGGGGGCGCCCCTCGTCGAGCTCGGCGTCCTCGACAAGTACGTCAGGGCCGGCCAGGTGCGCCGGCGGGCGCCGCGGAGGGGCGGGGGTGCGGGGGGCCGGGGCTGAGGGGGGCGGGGCGGGGCGGACAGGTGCTGGCGGCGGCGTCGGCGTGGCGGCACCTCCGCGAGGCGGCGTTCGCGTGCACGCCGCTGCCCATCGCGGGGCCGGCGGGGGCCGTCGAGGGCCCCGCGAGCCCCGAGGCCGCCCCGCTCCCCAGCTCCGTCCCCACGTCCGAGCAGGCCACGCCCCGCAAGTCCGCCCCGGCCTCCGCGGGGGCGCCGCAGAGCCCCTCCAGCCCCGGCTCCGGCTTCGCGTACGTGGTCACGGGCTGGGCGCCGGCGCTGCCGGCGGTGCCGCCGGTGCCGGCGCTGGGGCCGCTGCAGCTGGAGGGCCGCCTCTGCCCGCCCTTCCTCGCCCTCTACGCGCCCTCCTTCGTGCGGCGGCGCGTCGCCGACATGCTCCCCAAGATGGACTACGAGGAGGCCGCCCCGCCCTCCACGCCCCTCGCCGCCCCCGCCTCCGGCGGCATCGCCGCCGCCCTCGCCGCCGCCGCCGCCGCCGGGGCCGGGGCCGGGGCGAGCCGGGGACGCCGCACAGCGCGCGGACGGGCCGGCCGGCCTCGGGCTCCTCCTCGCCGCACCGGCCCGTGACGCCGGCGCTGGCCGGGACCCCGGCGCCCGTCGGCGGCGGCTTCACGAGCCTCATCGCCGCCGCCGCGGGGGATGCGCTCGAGCTCCCCCCCCCTCCACCGCCCCCGCCCCGCCCCGTCCCTCCCCACCGGCCGCCGCCGGGGCTCAGTGGCCCCGGCCCCCCAGTCCGCCCAGTCCGCCGCCCTCTACGCCGAATTCAGGCGCCTCAGCGTGTACGCTGTACCCCCCCCTCCGTCGCCCGCCCGCCCCCGCTCGGCCCCCGACGCGCGCCCCTCGCCCTCCGCAGGCTCTTCGTCTCCCTCACGGACCTCGCGCTGGAGGCCAAGCGGCTCCAGGCACGCGTACCCCCCTCCCCTCCCCTCCCCTCCCGAGCGAGCGGGCGGGCGCGTACCCCCCGCAGGCGGTGGCGACGGCGCTCTTCGACCTGTCGGACACGTACGGGGGCCACGTCCTCAAGTTCATCTTCGACGGTACCCCCGGACCTCCCCCTCCCCCTCCCCCCCTGCGTTTGTGCGTTGCCGACACGCTGCCTGCCCTCCGTCTTTAGACAAGGGCGTGGTGGTGATCATCGCGCACGGGCTCGTGGCGACGGAGGATGACGGCCTCCACGCCGTCCTCAACGGTCCGCCCGCCCGCTCGCCCGCCCGCCCGCCCCGACCGGCGAGCTCCGTCTGAACGACCGGGCGCAGGGCTGGACATCGCACGGGAGATGGGGAACCTGGGCGTCTCGGCCTGCATCGGGATCTCGACGGGGGACGTCTTCTGCGGCCTCGTCGGCGCCGCCGCCCACCTCCGCCAGGCCCGCCCCGCCCCGCCCCCCGCGCCTGCAGCGGCCCCGCCGGGCCCGTCCCTCACCTCGCCTGAGGCGCCGGGGCGCGCCGCGCAGTTCGACATCTTCTCGTCGTCGGTGAACCTGGCGGCGCGGCTGATGAGCAAGGGCTCCTCCTACGCGCGCCCCCGCGAGGGCGTCGTCCTCATTGACTCGGCCACCCTTGACGTCACCATGGTGCCGGGCCCTCCCCGCCCCGCCCGCCCGGTCGCTGAGGGGGCGGGCGGGGGCGAACAGAACCAGATCGACGCCGAGTACATGGGGCTGGTGCCCCTCAAGGGCAAGGCCGAGCCCGTCGCCGTCTACCAGGTCCGCCCCCGTCTAGGGAGGCGGGGAAGGGCGCCGCCGAGCGCACCGCACCCCGCAGGTGAAGAAGCAGAAGAAGACGTCGCTGCGGTCGACGGCGAGCGCGATGACGAGCGGGCTCGTCGGGCGCCTCGAGGAGCGCCGCATCCTCGCCGACGCCGTCCAGGCACGCACGCCTTTCCTTTGCCCCGCAGCCTTGCTGGCCGCTGCCTCGCTCACGGCGCCGGCGGGCAGGATCTGGCGCTGCGCTCCGGGGACAACCCGGAGGCGGCTTCGGACTCGGGGGGCGAAACCGAGGGCGCCCAGACCGAGGCCGAGCCCGAGCCGGAGGCGGAGGCGGAGGCGGAGGAGGGGGCCGGCGAGCCGGAGCGGCCGCCGTCGCCCGTGACGGCTCTGGTGATCGCCTCCGCGGCCGCCTCGCGGACGGCCTCCGCGGCGGCTGCGAGCCCGCCGAACTTCGCGAGGCGGTCGAGCCAGGAGGGCAACGGCTTCCACACGCCCCGCGCCCTCGCCGGCGGCGGCGGCGGCGGCGGCGGCGGCGAGGCCGGCGGGACGGGGAGCGCCGGGGGCGCGGGGGAGGGCCGGAGGCTGGCGCGGGCGCACAGCGGGCGGCGGGCGTCGGGCGGGCACCGGCGCGCCGGCTCCCGCTCCGAGTCGCGCCGCGGGAGCCTCGGGCCCGGCCGGCCCGTCATCCTCATCGAGGGCGAGGTGCCCCGCCCCCGCCCCCCACCCGCTGCACCCTGCCCCCCCTGACTCGCCCCCCCCCCCCCCCCCAGCCGGGATCGGGAAGACGACGCTGGTGGGGTACGCGCTGGAGCAGGCGGAGGACACGGGGGTGGACTTGATCGCGGCGGGCCAGGGCCTCGCCCACCGCCGCACCGTCGCCTACCACGCCATCGCCCCCGTCCTCCAGGCCCGCCCCGCCCACGCCCCTCCCCTTCCGTCCTTCTGAGCGTTCTGCTTCTTCCCCGCAGACGCTGCTGGAGGACTTCGTGGCGGACGCGGCGGCGGAGGCGGCGGCGGCCGGCGCGGCGGCGCGGAGCCCGGGCGCCTCCATGCGGCACCGGGGCACCGAGGGCGGGGACGCCTCCGGGGACGAGGCCGCGCAGGCCGCCATCGCGCGGACCGTGGCCGCCATCGGCTTCGCGCCGCCGCTGCTGCCGGCGGCGGGGGCGGGGCCGTCGCGCACCAACTCGGCCAACGACCTGGAGGGCCTCGTCAGCCTCCACTCCCGCTCCGTCCGCTCGGCCCAGTCCACGGGCCTCATGCAGTCCCTCTCCCGCCCCCGCCCGGCCAGGGCTCCCTCCTCCTCCGCGCCGCCGCCGCCAGCAACGCCGCCGCCGCCGCCGCCGCCGCGAGCAGCGCTGGGGCCAGCGGGGCCCCACGGGCACGCCCGCTCCGTCTCGCCCCGCGTCGAATGGCAGCCCGGCACGCCCAACCACGAGACCGCCTCGCCCCGCTTCCTCCGCCACGCGTGCGCCCCGCCCCGCCCGCGCGGCTGCCTCGGCGCCCCCGCCGGCCGGCGCTCACCGCGCGCAGGTCCACGCGGGTGAGCGTGACGAGCACCAACTTCGGGGCGCGCATGAGCGTGCGCCACTCGAGCGCGGCGCCCTCCTTCGGGACCCCGCCCGCCTTCGGCGGCGGCGGCGGCCCCAACGCCAACTCCTCCTCCCCGGCGGCTGCGGCGCTGGCCGGCCCGCCGGCGGCCGCGGTGCACGCGGCCATCCTCGCCGCCCTCGCCCCCGAGGAGCGCCGCGCCATGCACCTCCTCGTCGAGGTGCTGCCGCCCCGCGCCCGCCCCGCCTCGCCTCGCCCCGCCCCGCTGACGGCCCCGCAGCTCCTCTCGACGTCCGAGATCGGCCTCTCGCACCTCTCCGGCGGGGAGCACAGCACCGCCGCCGGCGCCGGCGCCGGCGCCGGCGCCGGGGACTCGGCGCCGCACAGCGCGGCGGCCTCGATGAAGCACGCCTCGGTCGCCGGGGCCGCCGCCTCGCAGGGCCGCCCCGCCGCCTCGTCGGGGCCCCGGGGCATGGCGACGGTGACGGGCAGCGGGGGCCCGAGCAAGTCGGCCCCGGGCTTCAACTCGACGCTGGCGGCCATCGCGGCGGCCCTGGGCGCCGCCGCCCGCGCCGAGGAGGCCTCGGCCTCGGACTCGGCCTCGGGCGCGGCGCTGCGGGCGCAGGTGCCGCTGGCGGCCGCCGGGCGCCTCTCCTCGGGCTCCTTCCACCTCCCCGCCAACTCCTCCTTCCGGCGCCTCGCCTCCCTCTCCGGCCCCGGCGCCTCCCCGCCCGGCCCCGGCCCGGCCCGGGCCCGGCCCCGGCCCGCCGGCGGCCCCGCGCCGGCCCCCGGGCCGGGCGGGGCCGCGCGGGGACGCGCGCTCGAAGGCGGTGGAGGCGCTGGTGGTCTCGCTGGTGCGGCGGCTCGCGGCGCGCAAGACGGCGCTGCTCGTGCTCGAGGAGCTGCACGCCTTCGACTCGCGCTCGCTGGCCCTCCTCGCGGCCCTCGTGGAGGGCGCCCCGCCCTCGGGCCTCCTCCTCGTGGCCACCAGCCGGCCCCTCCCCGAGGGCGACTCCTCGGCCGGCCTCTACGCGGCCATCGCGCAGAGCGCGTCGACGCGGCTCGTGCGGCTGGGGCCGCTGGGCCCCGAGGACGCCGCCCCGCTCGTCGCCCGCGCCCTCGGCGTCCGCCGCCGCTTCCTCCCCAAGGCCCGCCCCCGCCCCCGTCCCGGCCCACCCCGCCGCATCCCGGCCCGGCTGATCCAGCGGATGCGGGCGCAGGCGCTGGCGGACTTTATCTACGCGAAGAGCGCGGGGCAGCCGCACTTCACCGTCGAGCTCGCCCAGTCCATCGCCCGCATGCCCGGCGTCCTCGAGGCCCGCCCCCGCCCCGCCCCGCCCCCGCCCCGCCCCGACCCGCCCCGCCTCGGCTGAGGGGCGCCTGCAGGTGGCGAACGGGCGGTGCACGATCCTGCAGCCGCTCACGAACATCACGGTGCCGGACAACCTCAAGGGCGCCCTCACCTCCAAGGTCGACCGCCTGCCCCCGGTCCTCGCCTACGCCCTCAAGGCCCGCCCCGCCCCCGCGCGCCTCGAATGGGGACCTGCCCGTCTTGACCGGCCCCCGCAGGTGGCGTCGGTGCTGGGGCAGCGGTTCCGGGCCTCGGCGCTGGCGTCGCTGCAGCGCTCGGCGGCCGGGGGCGGCTTCTCGGACGCCCCCGCCGACGACCAGGGCGGCTACGACGAGGCCCAGGCCCGCCCTCCCTCGTCCCGAGCGAGACTGCAGAGCCTGACGAGGCGCAGGTGGACGAGATCCTGGAGGGCCTGGTGCAGGCCGGCTGCCTCCAGGACATCTCCTCCGAGGGCCTCGACGACGGCCCCGGGTGCCCCCCGCCCGCCCTTCGCCCCCGCGCCCCGGCTCCTGCGCGGCGGTCTGAACGCGGCGGTGGCGGGGGGCAGGATGGTGGGCGCCGGCGCCGCCTTCGAGTTCAGCTCCGCCCTCCTCGTCGAGGTCGCCTACGGGGTACGCCGTTCCGCGAGTTCGAGGAACTCGCGCCTTCCCGGCCGGCGCTCAGAGTCCCTTCTTCTTCCGCGCAGCTGCTCTCGCCGTCGATGCGGCGCGTGCTGCACGCGGCGGCGGCGCGCTACATCGAGGGCGCCGTCCTCGCGGCCGCCCAGGCCGCCCAGGGCGCCTCCCCCGCGTGGGACGCCTGGGCCCGCGCCGCCGGCGCCCGCGCCCTCCCCGGCGGCTCCCGCCACCCGCACCTCTACCCCCTCCTCTCCTACCACTACCACCTCGCCGAGGAGTACCCCCGGGTGCGTTCCCTCGCCTCCTTTTGGACCAGAGCGGCCCGCCGCTCACTCGCGTACCCCGCAGGCGATCGGGTACCTCGAGAAGGAGGGCGAGCACGCGATCGCGACGCACTCGAGCGCCGAGGTCCTCCGCATCTACACCACGGTACCCCCCTCCCTTCTTCCCCTGCGAACCGGGGAGCTGAGTACCCCCCTCAGATCATGGAGCTGGCGGACGCGCTGTCGCGGGGTATCGGCGACCCGGACGGGGACGAAGGGGGCGAGACGGACCGGGGGCCGGGCGTACCCCGCACCTCCTCCACCGAGGTCCGCGCCCCCCCCCCCCCCCCCCCCCCCCCCCCCCCCCTCCCTCTCCCTCCTGCCGCCTTCGAGCCGGGCCCGCCGCAGCCCGTGGTCTCGAAGCCGCAGTCGCGGAACCAGTCGCGGCGGCGGCTGCCGAGCGGCCTGCAGACGGCGGTGCGGGCGAGCCCCCTCGGCTCCCCTTCTCGGGCTCCCGGCGGCAGCTCGTGCCGCTGAACGCGCTGGCCAAGGCGGCGGCGGAGGCGGCCGGCGGCGTGGGCGGGGGCGAGCGGCGCGCCAGCATGCCGGCCCTGGTCCCCGAGGCGCTCCTCTCGTCGGCGGTGCCGGGGCGCGGCCTGGGCCCCGCCTGGCGCCTGCGCTCCGCCCGCTGGCTCCGCTTCCTGGCGACGGCGCAGGCCGACCTCGGGCTCTTCGAGGCGGCCGAGGCGAGCCTGTGCCGGGCGCTGGAGCTGCTGGGGCGGCCCGTGCCGCCCTCGCCCCTCCGCCTGCGCCTCGCGGCGGCCCTCGGCGGCCTCCGCCAGCGCCTGCGGCACGCCTTCGCGCCGCTGCACCGCCGCCGCGCGGGGGCGCTGCTCGAGGCGGGCCGCCCCGCCCCGCCCGAGCTGCCCGAGCCGCCGGCGGCCGCCCGCGACGACCCCTTCTGGCTCGTCTCGCTGGGCGGCCCCGAGGCGGCGGCGTGGGAGCGGGCGGCGGTGCTCGGCGAGGCCGCCGCCGTGCACGAGCGGCGCTGCGCGGGGCTCGCCGCCTCGGGCAGCGCCCTCCAGCTCCGCCACGCCGTCGTCGCGGGGGCCAACGCCGCGGAGGACGCCCTCGCCGCCGCCGCCGCCGCCCTCCACGCCGCCGCCCGCCGCCCGCCCGAGCCCGGCGCCTCCCGCTCGGGCGCGGAGGCGCTCGCGGCGCCGCCGCTGCGGCGGGGGCGCCGGGCTCGCGCGGGGCGCTGAACGTGGTCATCGGGCCGGGGCGGGAGGGCGGGCGGGAGACGCCGCCGCCGCCCCCGCCGACCTGGTGCGCGCGGCGGCGGCCTTCCACGCGCGGGCGCAGCGGGCGCGGGCGGCGGAGAGCGGGGCGCGCCTGTACGCGGCGCTGGCCGGCCTGCTGCGGGGCGGCGGGCACGGCGCGCGGGCCCGGCGGTACCGCGAGGCGGCGCTGGCGGCGGCCTCGGAGGCGGGGCTGGCGGGGCCCGGGGCGCCGCCCTCGGCGCTGGCGGCGGCGGGGGCGGTGCACTTCGCGCACGGCGCCATGCTCCTCGCCGACGCCCGCCGCGACGACGCCTACCTCGCCCTCACACAGTCCGCCCCCGCCCCGCCCGCCTGCTCGGTCGGTCGGTCGCCCTCGCCTCACGCCCCCGCAGCGCGCTGGAGCGGAGCCGGAGCTCCGGGGACCAGCGGCTGGCGGAGGCGGCCGGCCTGCACCTCGCCGCCCTGCGCTGGGCCTTCCGCGCCAACCCCGCCGACCTCGACGCCGCCATCTCGGTGCCCGCCCGCCCCGCCCGGCCCCGCGCCCCGCCGGCCGCTGACTGGCGGGGCCGCCCGCGCGCGCGCAGCTTGCGCGGGAGAGCGTGGAGTCGGCGGAGGCGCGGAGCGACGCGAACAGCGGGGCGCTGGCGCGGGCGCTGTGGGCGGCGATGCTCGCCGGCAGCGGCCGCGGCAAGGACGCCGAGGAGGCCCTCAAGCCCGGCGGTGCCCCGCACCGCCCCGAGTACGCCGCCGTCGGCCGCCTCGCCCTCGCCGCCGCCGCCGCCATCGCCGCGTCGGCTGCGCACGCAGCCGCCGCCGCCGTCTGGTCGGCGGCCGGCTCGGGCGGCGTGACGGCGCGCTTCGGCGGCGGCAACGTGACCGTCGGTCGAACCGCAGCGAGCGCGAGGCGACGCGCGCGGCGGCGGCGTCGGCCCTCCGCGCCGCGCACGCCGCCGTGCTCGGCGCGCAGCGGCCGCGCGTCGCGGCGGGGGCGGGGCGGGGGCGGGCCACTGGCGCCCGGGGCAGCAGCAGCCGCTCTCGCCGGACGCGGCGGCGGCGGCCGTCTCGGGCTCGCCCACCAGCCGGGCTCGGCCCGCATCCACGCCAGCGTCTCGATGTCGGTGCGGCCCAACGCGCGCGCCGTCGCCCCGCTCCAGACCGGCAGCGGCGCGCACGCCCTCGGCACGGAGGGCGGGCAGCCGGAGGCGCGCCGCCCGCTCGCCGGCGCGGCGGGCGGCGGCGGCGTGGAGCGCGGGCGGGGGCGGAGGTGGAGGGCGCGGCGCCGGTGGAGCTGTGCAGCGCGCCGGTGCTTGCGGGCCTCTGCGACGCGCTGCTCGACTACGCCTGCATCGAGGAGTGCGCGGAGGCGGGGCGCCTCCTCCCCTCGGGACCCCGCCCCGCCCCCCGCTACCTCCTGCCCCTCATGCCCCCCACGAGAGGGCGACCCCACGCCCCTGGCGCCGGCGCAGCTGCCGGCGGCGTGGCCGGCGCTCGGGCCGGCCGGCGCGGCGGCGGCGCAGCTGGCGGTGGAGGCGGCGCGGGCGGCGGCGGCGGCGGCGCTGGCGCGGGAGCGGGAGGCGGCGGCGCGGCGGGGCGGGAAGGGGAAGCGGGCGCGCGTCGTGGCGGCCGGCAAGACGGAGGCGCTCGTCCTGCAGCTCCCCGCCGAGGCCGCCGCCGCCGCCCAGCACCGCGAGGCCGGCCCCGCCTCGGCCCGCGGCGCCGCCGGCGGCGGGGCGGCGGAGCTGACGCCGGCCGAGGCGCGGCGGATGTGCGGCGACGCGCTGGCGCTGCTCGGGCGGCACGCGCGGAGCGACGCGCTCGCCCGCGCCCAGCACCGCATGCTCGCCGCCCGCGCCGCCGCCCTCGAGGGCCACCCGCGCCGCGCCGCCCGCGCCCTGCGCGCCCTCCTCGCCTCGGCCGGCGAGCGCGGGCGGAGCGCCCGGCGGAGGCGGCGGCGGCGGCGGAGGCGCTGGCGTGCCTGAAGGGGGAGCGCGGGGGATCGAGGCGGCGGCGCGGGGCTACCGCGCCCTCTCCGACCACACGGCGGCGAACCGCCTCGCGGCGCTCGCGCACCGCCTCGACCCGCGCCTCGCGGCGCAGGCCGCCGCCGTCGCGGAGCCGGCGCCGACGGAGCTCGAGGGGGCGCCTAAGCTCGAGCTCGCGGCGGCGCCGGGGCCGCCGCGCGCGCGCTCGCCGCCGGGGGCCGTCCCCGCCGTCCGAATGGTGGCCGTCGCCGGCGGGAAGGAGCCGGCGGCGGCGGGGGGCGAGGCGGCCCCGGACAGCGGCCGCCCCGACCCCGCCTCCCTCCCCGTCGAGGAGGCCTAATTATAGCACCCGCGCGGCCGTCCGGAGCCAGCGGGCCGCCTCGTAGTATTATCGCACTTTCGAATTCTTTATGTATGGACGTATTTTTATATTGCTCGCGCCGACGAGCTTTTTGCGCTTGTATCGATTTTTGTTTGCTTTTTTTCTTGAATGAATTCCGGACTAGCTCTTTTGAAATTCGCAGAGGATGCATATGGGGAATAGAATGATTTGCGGGGGAGAGGGGGAGAGAGGGGGGGGGGGGGAAGGGGGTGTCCTCGAGCGCAGAATAATTGAAGCGCCGCGGGCTGCACGCCCGCGCCAGGCCTAGGCCCCCCGTTGTGCGTAGCTGCAGGTGGGGGTGCACGCCAGCGCGAGTGGCCGTGGCATCCGATTACTTATAATTATAGCTATAGTATGTTTCTTGACTATCGCTAGCTCTGATTATAATATAATATGATAAGCGTTGAACATCAGACTCTGAGAGTTGGGATAGTTGTGATCTGACAAAAACGTCATTCCGGCGGAGATTTAGGTCTTGAGCATAAAAACCATGCGCACACCTTGTGGCGTTCTGGGGCCCGGCTCGAAGGCGTCGGGTCCGCGGGCGGACTTGGAGCAGGCCATGAGAAGGGCGGACGCGCCGAGAGCCTGCAGCTGGGGCGCCCGGAGGGTACAAGCCCATCAAGCTTAAGACAGGGGAACGTAATTTTCGGGGAAGACGAAGTAGTAAATGTTGGTCTGCAGGGTGCGCGGAGTCGAATCAGCAAAGCAAATAGGGGACGGGGGGGTGGAGGGGGGAGGGAGGGGGGGGGTGAGAACAGGGGGGGGGAAGGGGGGGGGCGGGGGTTGTTCGGACCTGGCGGTTGAACGCAATTAAAGCGGAGCCGGTGGATGGCCAGAACATGAAGGCCAGCGTGAAGGCGTGCTCGCTGCGAACCCAAGAGTCCGGATCAAAGGACACGACATCGAGAGCAAGGAGACGCGGTGACAGGAGGGCTGCCGCGCACCGGAGGAAGCGCCAGGAGGGGGCGAGGCCGAGGTGGTCCCGCAGGTTCGGGAAGAAGGCAGCCGCGGCGTGCATGGCGGCAACGACGGCGGCGTTGAACCCGCTGCAGGTCGACCGACGCCGTGAGTCAGATCTCGAGCGGACCGACATCGACATCGGCATCGACATCGATAAGCTATAGGGGGGAACGCGGCGCACGCGGTGACCGCGGAGAAGATGAGGGCGTTCTCGAAGTCGGCGCGGGAGAAGGTGGCCGGGGAGTAGGGGAAGGAGGCGGCGCCCGGGCCGAAGCGGGCGACGGCGACGGCCGTGGCGAAGATGGCGCAGGCGGCCCACGCGACGACCGCGTTCCACAGCAGCATCGTCCTGCGCGCGCTTCAGCGGCACACCGAGGGCCCGAGCGAGCGAGCAATAAGGGGAGAACCGGATGCCGTGCTGGACATTGTACACCCAGAGGCTCGCATCCGGATCCCCGGCTCCGGCCCCGGCCCCGGGTCCGTATCCGGAGTCGAGAACGGGGCTCGGGCTCGCGATCGACACCGCGGCGCCCAGTGCGGCTACGTGGGCGCTACGCGTCGACAGCTGCACAGATGACGAGGCGGCGATGCCCTTGCCGCCGCTGGCCCGCTCCGCGGGGTGCTCCGATAACGAAGGACGTTCGGCGCGATCTGATTCCGGCGTCGGATTGGCGCGGCTCGGACTCCGAATCGTCGCAGCGTCCGTAGACGTGGGGGCCGGCGTGCTCGCCCCCTCTCCTTGCCTCGCGTCGGCGGGGGCCGCCGACCGGGCACGGAGCCAGGGGACGGCGCGGCGGGCGAAGGGCCGGGCGAAGCGGCGGAGGAGGAGGAGGAGGGGGAGGAGGAGGGAGAGGAGGTCGGTGGCGATGGAGACGAGGTAGACGGTGACCGACTTCACTTGGAAGAAGGCGAGCTGGCGCAGCACGCGCACGTTGATCCTGCCCGCCTTTCCGTCAGCGTCATAGCTAGCTGCAGGGGGCCCGCCACGAGAGAATCTAGATCTGACGGAGGTGCGAGTCTGAGGGGCTCAAGCAAGGCTCACATCATGTTGAGGACGTGGATCACGGCGGCGTCGCCGTGGGGCATGCTTGCCAGGAGCGAGCCGCCGAACAGCTTGAGCTGGAGCAGGACGATGAAGAAGCAGACGGAAGTCACGGCGATGTTCAGGAAAACCTGCGGAAATCGGCCGGCCGCGGCTCAGCGCGCGCTATCAGCCTTCGCGAATCCAAAGCTTTGCCCACCTGTACGACTGTCGACCGTATGTACGAGAAAAGGAACAGGTACCCCCCTAGAATCTGCAGGCGGGGCATCAGGTGGCCGAAGGAGCGCAAGGCGGGGTTCTGGGGGAGGGGGGGGGGGGGGGGGGGGCGGGAAGGGGAGGCGGGCGAGGAGGAGGAGGGGGGTGGGGGGGTGGGAGGCGGGGAGGGGGCGGGGGGGGGGGGGGAAGGGGAGCGGGGGCGGGAGAAGAGGGGGGGGGGGGGGGGCGGGGGGGGGAGTGTCTCGCATACCGCGAGCAAAAGACTGCTCAACGACTGCAACGAACATCAGAGGCGAGCTGCAGCGGCCGGGGCGCGCGAACATCGGTACCTGGAATCGCCCCACGACGACGAAGGCGCGGGAGGGGTGGCTGGAACCAGGCGCCGATCTAAAGCTGGACGGCAGAGCCACGTCCGGATTCGAGCTGGAGGCCGCGCCGCCGCCGTAGAAGATGGAACCAACCCGCCGAAAATACAAGCGAGCGAGCAGGCGGGAGCAGATTTGGTTGGAGACGAGGAAGATAAGTAGCAGCCCCAGAGTGGCGAACGGGATTCGAGCCACTGCGCATGCGGGGGCCGCGTCACCGCGAGGGCGCCCAAGAGACGTCGGATGAATCTGCGGACGCACAGTCTACGGCGGCGTCGAGGGCCGCGAAGAGAGCGGAGGAGAGAGCGACGAAGAGGGCCGCGTAAGCGAGGGAGATTCTCCGGAGCGGGGCCCGCGTAAACGTCGAGAACCAGAAGGCGCCTGCCGGGCGGAATTTCAAGTCAAAGCCGATCTGTAGTCAGCGCGCGTGCAAGTCACCGTTCGCGCCGGCCCCCAGGGAAGTCAGCAGGCCGAGCAGGAAGGCTCGGGCGACGTGGTGCGGGATCGAATGGTAGGGGAGGCCGAACTGGAGGGCGCCGAAGAGGGACGGGCCCCCGAGGATGAGGCCGAGCGCGCGCGCGTTCGCCCAGAAGCCCCCGCGGCTCCTGTCCCCGGCGGCGGCTGCAGCGCTCGAGCCCGCCGAGCGCGGTGCGGGCCTCGACTCGAGCGCGCTCCGCATGAACCGCCAGACGGAGCGCTGCTCCGGCTCGTGGGCGGGGGGCAGCTGAAAGTGCATCATCGCCTGCAGCTCCGCGCCGTCCGTGGCCAGCGTACGCGCTGGCGCCGACCGCGACGGGCTGCGATGCCCTTCGCGATCCAGCCGACGCTCCACGTGCAATTGCGAGCGCCATGCCTCGCGATGGATCTCGCGCGCCTCGCTGCCGCTCCGGCGCCCGTGCACGTGATGGCCACGGGGCTCTGCAGCTGACACCGATGGCGCCATGCATATGGCCACATCCGACGGCAGCTTTGAGCGGGACGCCGGCGCCTGCGATTGCAAGCGCAACGCTTAACAGGATAGTCGCCAGACATTCGCGATCCGCGAGAGCATGCGCGGATGCGGGATTCAACCGGTACCGTGCGCACATCTGCATCTAGATCTTGCAATAGCGTTGGGACGGCGCGCACGTGCACATGTCTGCTGCTGTCTGGCCATGGCAGCGGTTGAAGCAACATGGCAGCTGCATGCGCAGGGGCAGCGCGCTGAGGTCGCCGCTGCAGCTGCGCATGCAGCTCAAAGACGCTGGCGGCGTGGTCCGTGGCCAGATCTGGCTCATGGCCATGATCAGGCTCGTGCCTCTGAACCATCGCATCCGATGATCATGACCATGATCCGATGCCCTAGTGCGTCGGACGTACCGAGCGCGCAGCAGCCTGCGCTGCCTGCGTTAAGCGGTGCAGCTCATGATCAGGAGACTGCTGATATCGATTTCTGCCAGGCTGAGGCGGCGGCGCGCGCGGCGTGCCGCTCCGCGCCGACTCCCGGATCCGGGTGCCGCTCCGCGCCGACTCCGCGGCGGTGCCACGGCCCGGGTGCCGCGGTGCGCCGGCGCAGCGCCGCCCCGTGCGCGCCTAAGCGGCGCCTTACGCTTTCAACTTAAGTTGCAAGCTGAAATTAATGACCGTCGACGTCGGACTCTCTGGCCGGGGGGTACCTGGTAATAGGCTGGTATGCGTAGTGGCATCATGGCAATGATCATTGAATGATGGCATGATACAGGAATAGGGGGTCATGAATCGATCACATGAATCGGTCAATTGCAATATCAATCATGATCAAATGCCATGAAGACCTATGAATCCGGGCCATGAGGAGGGGTGAGGGCTCCGCCCCGACGGTGTATATCGCTCATGATCAATGCGGCCGCCCCGGGCCCGCCCAACTGGGACGGACAGGCCCCGAGGAACCTGATGGTGCAGTGGCGCTAGGCGCCAAGAGCTCAAAGATGTTACGAAATTAAACGCGCAGAGATCGAGACGAAAGGTGAAATCTATAGCTAAGCGTCTAATTTCGGGGGGAGGGGGCGTCTCCGGATATCGATAGGGGATCCGAACGCAGAATTCGAAGAGGCACCGCGGGCTGCAAGCCGGCTACGCGCCCCCGGTGGGGTGGGGCTGCATGCCAGCGCGAGCGGCCGCGACACTGTGACAACCGATTACTTATAATTATAATTAAAATACGTTTCATAATTCTCGCTAGCTTTGATAATAATATCGCTACCTACAGGGGGTTCGCCCCATATCGCAGTCTCTCAAAAAAAGATAATAATATCGCTAGCTCTCGGAGGCCGCCAGAAGGGCGGACGCGCTGAGAGCCTGCATGCGCAGGCAGCTGGGGTGCCTGGAAGGCAAAAGCACATCAAGACAGGGGAACGTAATTCTGGGGGAAGAGGAAGTAGTATATGTTGGACTGCAGGGAGGGGTAGGGGTGCGCGGAGTCGAATCAGCAAAAAGCAAATACGGGACGCGAGGGGGCGGGGGGTGGGGGGTGTGGGTGGGGGGACTCCGGAGCGGAGGGTGGGGGTGGGGGGGACGGCGATAGGGACGCGGCGCGAGGGGTGGTTGTTGTTGTTGTTGTGTTGTTGTTGTTGGGGGAGGGGGGGGGGGGGGGGGGCGCGGAGTGTTCGGACCTGGCGGTTGAACCCAATTAAAGCGGCACCGGTGGACGGCCAGAACATGAAGGCCAGCGTCGAGGCGTTCTCCCTGCAAATTCACGAGTCCGGATCAAAGGAGGCGGCACCGAGGGCCGGGAGGTGCGAGTGCAGGAGGGACGCCGCGAACCGGAGGAAGCGCCAGGAGGGGGCGAGGCCGAGCTGCTCTCGAAGGTTCGGGAAGAGGGCAGAGACGGCGTGCAGGGCGGCAATGATGGCAGCGTTGAATCCGCTGCGGGCCGACGCCGTGGAGTCAGATCTCGAGCGAATCGACATCGGCATCGATCTGAAGCTGTATATGTACAGGGAATGAGGCGCACGCGGTGACCGCCGAAAAGAAGAGGGCGTTCGCAAAGTCGGCGTCGGGGAAGGTCGCCGGGGAGTAGGGGAAGCAGGGGGCGCCGGGGCCGAAGCGGGCGACGACGACGGCCGTGGAGGAGATGGCGCAGGCGGCCCACGCGACGACCGCGTTCCACAGCAGCATCGTCCTGCGCGCGGTTCAGCGGCACACCGAGGGCCCGAGCGAGCGAGCCGGTCCGAGACGGGCCGGGGTTGCACCGGATGCCGTGCTGCACGTTGTACACCCAGAGGCTCGCATCCGGATCCGCAGCCCCGGCCACGGGTCCCGATCCCCAGTCGAAAGTCGGGCTTCGGCTCGCGATCGACACCGCGTCGCCCGCGGCCGGGGCGGCTGCGTGGGCGCTTCGCGTCGATAGAGATGACGAGGCGGCGATGCCCTTGCTGCTGCCGCCGGCCCGCTCCGCGGGGTGCTCGGACACCGAAGGGCGTTCGGCGCGATCGGATGCTGGCGTCGGGTTGGCGCTGGCGCTGTCGCGGCTCGGACCCCGGATCGATATCGACGCGGCGTCCGTAGACGAGGGGACGTCGGCCGGCGCACCCGCCGCCCCCCTTCGCCTCGCGTGCAGCTGCTCGGCGGGGGCCGCCGATGTCGATCGGTCGCGGAGCCAGGCGATGGCGCGGCGGGCGAAGTGCCGCGCAAAGCTTCGGCGGAGGAGGAGGAGGGCGAGGAGGAGGGCGAGCACGTCGGTGGCGATGGAGACGAGGTAGACGGTGACCGACTTCACTTGGAAGGAGACGAGCTGGCGCAGCACGCGCACCACCGTCCTGCCGGGCGCCCCCTCAGAAGGGCGGGGCGGGACCGGCGGGGAAACCTCGGGGCCGGGGCAGGGGGGCCGAGGGGCTCGGGGAGCAAAGCAAGGCTCACATCATGTTGAGGACGTGGATCACGGCGGCGTCGCCGTGGGGCATGCTTGCCAGGAGCCAGCCGCCGAACAGCTTCAGCTGGAGCAGGACCAGGAAGAAGCAAAGGGACGTCATGGCCATGTTCAGGAAAACCTGCGAGAAGCGGCCGGCCGCGGCTCAGCGCTGGCAGTCTTAAAGCTTCGCGAATTCGAAGCGCTGCCGACCTGCACGATTGCCGATCGTGTGTACGAGAAAAGGTATATGTACCCCGCGAGAATCTGCAGGCGGGGGATCAGGTGACTTAAGGAGCGCAAGGGAGATTTCGGGTGGGGGAGGGCGGCGGGGGGCGGAGGACGGGGGGGGTGTTGGGGGGGGGGGGAAGGGGGAAGGAAAGGCGGGCGGGGAGGAGGGGGGGAGGGGAAGGGGGGGGGGGGGAGGAGGAGGGGGGGGAAGAGGGACCGCATACCGCGAGCAAAAGAGTGGTCAGCGACTGCAGCGGACATCAGCGGTGAGCTGCAGCGGCCGGGGCGCGCAAACATCGGTACCTGGAATCGCCCGGCGACGACGAAGGCGCGGGCGGGATGGCTGGATACAGGCGCCGATCTGAAGCTGGACGGCAGCGCCGCGTCCGGATTCGAGCTGGAGGCCGCGCCGCCGCCGTAGAAGGTGGAGCCGACGCGCCGAAAATACAAGCGAGCGAGCAGGCGGGAGCAGATTTGGTTGGAGACGAGGAAGATGAGTAGCAGCCCCAGAGTGGCGAACGGGATTCGAGCCACTGCGCATGCGGGGGCCGCGTCACCGCGAGGGCGCCCAAGAGACGTCGGATGAGTCTGCGGACGCACAGTCTACGGCGGCGTCGAGAGCCGCGAAGAGAGCGGAGGAGACGGCGACGAAGAGGGCCGCGTACGCGAGGGAGATTCTCCGGAGCGGGGCCCGCGTAAACGTCGAGAACCAGAAGGCGCCTGCCGGACGGGCTCAACCTCTACTAAGGTATATTTAGCTGCCGCGAGTGCGACCTCGGCAGATCTAGATCTAGAGGGCTGGAGCCCGTTTCGAGTGAAATGCACCGTTCGCGCCGGCCCCCAGGGAAGCGAGGAGGGCGAGGAGGAAGGCTCGGGCGACGTGGTGCGGGATCGAATGGTAGGGGAGGCCGAGCTGGAGGGCGCCGAAGAGGGACGGGCCCCCGAGGATGAGAGCGAGCGCGCGCGCGTTCGCACAGAAGCCCCCGCGGCCCTCGCCCCTGTCCCCGGCGGCAACGCTCGCCGAGCGCGGTGCGGGCCTCGACTCGAGCGCGCTCTGCATGAACCGCCGAACGGAGCGCTGCTCCGGCTCGTGAGCGGGGGGCAGCTGAAAGTGCATCATCGCCTGCAGCTCCGCGCCGTCCGTGGCCAGCGTACGCGTTGGCGCCGACCGCGACGGGCTGCGATGCCCTTCGCGATCCAGCCGACGCTCCACTTGCAATTGCGAGCGCCATGCCTCTCGATCGCGATGGATCTCGCGCGCCTCGCTGCCGCTCCGGCGCCCGTGAACGTGATGGCCATGGGGCTCTGCAGCTGATACCGATGGCGCCATGGCCACATCCGACGGCCGCTTTGAGCGGGACGCCGGCGCCTGCGATTGCAAGCGCAACGCTTAGCAGGGTGGTCGCCAGACATTCGCGATCCGCGAGAGCATGCGCGCATGCGGGATTCAACCGTGCGCACATGTACATGTGCATCTTGCAATAGCGTTGGGACGGCGCGCAAATGCACGTGGCTGCTGCTGTCTGGCCATGGCAGCGGTTGAAGCAACATGGCAGCTGCAGGGGCAGCGCGCTGAGGTCGCCGCTGCAGCTGCGCATGCAGCTCAAAGACGCTGGCGGCGTGGTCCGCGGCCAGATCTGGCTCATGGCCATGATCAGGCTCGTGCCTCTGAACCATCGCATCGACCCAGCAGCCTGCGCTGCCTGCGTTAAGCGGCCGTGCAGGCTCCGTGCAGCTCAGGACTCAGGAGACTACTGGTATCGATTTCTGAGGCGGCGGCGCGGTGCGCCACGCCGCTCCGCGCCGACTCCGCGGCCGTGCCTCGGTGCGTGGCACTGCGTGCCTTAAGCTTTCACTGAGTCACCTTAACTTGCAATTGCATGCGCAAGCTGCAAAATAAAGCCTGCAAATTGCTGCAATGAGTGGTCGGGGGGTACTTGGTATACGTAGGCATGTACAGGAATTGGGGTCATGAATCGATGACATGAATCGGTCATGATCAATTGCAATATGCGCCATGAAGCCTGATGAAGGCCCATGATATGATGCGCAGCTGCGTTAGCTCGATCGAGCCTGAGCCCGGAAGCGCTTTCCCTGCTCAGCAGCCACATTTCCAGGTTCGCGCGCATCGCGCTGTCCAGCGTTCACGAACCCTGAGCATGCTGCGCGCGTGCGCGAGCGCAGGAGCCCGCGGGTGAAGCTGCAGCAGCTGCTGCAGCTGCAGCCCCGCGGCCGATGGAGCAAGTGGGCCGCTGCAAGTGGGCCGGGGCTGCATGCATATGCCAGCGCGAGTGGCCGCGACAACCGATTACTTATAATTATAGCTATAGTATGTTTTTTACAAGCGAGTCCCTGCGGAGCAGGAGTGGCCTTGGGTCTTGGGGTCTCAAGGCGTGAGGGTGGCCGCTCTTTGTTTTAAAACGGGGCCCGCAACCGCGCGCGGTTACGGGGGAGGGGGGAGGAGAAATAGGGGGGTCCACTCGGCAAGGGTACACACTCAAGTAAGAGGGTACAAAATTGTGTCGCAAGGGTACAGATATCGATGCGGGGCCCAATCGGCCGCCATTGTACCGAGTACAGGCCCCGAGGGGCCCATTGGTCGTCTCAGCTGAATGAAAACGACTTTCGGCGCTTTTTGGAGGTGGTTAATGATAATCTATGAATCATTTGAATGTAATTCGCAGTAATAAGGCTCTGTCTAAATTGTTTATTTTGATAATCTTTCAACTAACGCATCAAGTATATTTAAAACCCACCTGGTGGCACACAACGACCCTGACTCATACAAATTTGCTGGCCGGCCCCGTGGCGCTCCGTTAATTTGGAAACTATTTCCTAGCGAATGGGGTGCGGTCTCTTGAAATTAATAATTTTCAAATTTCGACTCGGACGACCAATGTTATTTGCGCTTTTCGTGAAAATGCTTTTCGATGCTTTTCGACGTGCTGTTACTGCCCATTAGAGGCCTCTCATAGGAAAACGGGCCGGACCATCGTGCTCCCCAGGGTCTAAAATGGGGTAGTAGGTGTCTTCAAAAATACGAATTTCGCTTTCTAAAATTTTGTGACAAGTGACCAACAGACCTAAGGGCCTCTCCTTTCCCCAATTGCAAGGCCGACCTATCGCTATATATATATAGCTCTGATTATAATATACTATGATAACCGTTGAACATCAGACTCTGAGTTGGTGTTAATATCACTACCTACGGGGGGTTCGCCCCACCGTAGTCTCTCAAAAAAAAAATGAGTTGGTGTCGCGGGCGAAATCTTAGGCGGCTGCAGCGTTAGAGAATTTGCCGTTCGTAGAGACCCGGGTTCAATTCCGGCAGTTCGCTTCGGCGTACTTAGAGACTCGGGTTCAAATCCAGCGGCTTGCTTTTCATATGTCTGAGCCGTCTGACCGGATCATATGATCTGATCATGAGAGCTTCGGACGACAGCGTGAGGGCTTCAAGAGCCCGGCGCGTGCGTGTTTAGGGGATTTTGTCATTCCCGGAGATCGGCCTAGTAGAGAGACTAGAGTAGTGAAACTCTGTCGGATCAAATCTACGAGTACTGTCATACTGCTGAACCTGCATCACGCTGGGGCCGGTCTTGCACTCACTGCAGGTCAGAGTCACTCTATAAACCTGTTGTCTAGAATCCCGTGCCACCCCTAGGGCACCGGAATGGGGGATTTCTAGCTCAACATCTTGGGGGCTGCTCAAACGCGAACGCTGGCTCTGCGCATGCGAGCTGGCCGAGCGAGCTTCGCCTCGCGTTCATTTCATGCGCATAGTCGCTGTGCCTTCAGAAGTCGCTGTGCGCTGACCAGAACCGTTTCGCGCATTCGTTCAACCCCTTCCCGCTCGGCGCAACCTATCGCGGGTGAGCGGACGCTGCCGCCAGCGCCATCGCGCCTACGCGTTGCTTAAAGATGCGTATACATCCCTTTGCAATCCGTCCTGGGTCGCGACTGGGGCTAGCGCTGGGCTCCGGACCCGGTGTCGCTAGCGCGCGCGGCGCGTGCGCGCGCATGCCGGCCGCCGGCCGCCACTATAGCTAGCGACGACGTCGACGTCGCGGCTAGCCGGGCTAGCTCCGAGGCTCTAGATCTAGGCGCCACGCACGCGTCGCAGGGCTGATCGCCGCTCGCTCGTCGCAGCGTCTGCACTGCAGACCGGGCTGTAGATCGGCGGCTCGTCGGCGCGGCGCGGCGCTGCACCTCGCGCGAGATCCGGATCCGCGGAGCGCCGCGGGCGCCGGCCGGATCCGGAGCGCCGGATCCGGAACCGGGGCGCGCGCCGGCATCCCGGCTGCGCGCCGGCGGACCTGCGGCGGGGAGCTCGAGCCTGCGAGCGCGTGCGCGCCGGTCGCGGGCGCGCGGCGCATCGGCGGGCGCGCGCGCGGCGGCGCACCGGCGGGGAGGCTGCGCGCGGCGCGGTCGACCGTGAGCGGCTCTCGGCTTCGCTGCGAGGCCGAGCGCACTTAAGCTTCTGTACTAGTGGAGCTAGTGCTGTCGCAAGTGAACTCGCAACTCTCAAGCCTCGTCTGCGACTGGGCGTGCACACGAGTCGACGTCTGAATTCGAACTCGAGCCCAAGGGGCGCGCGGGCCTGCACTAGTACTGCGCGCGGCGCTCGGTATCGAGCGGCGGGCGGACGTGTCTAGCTCAAGTTCTCCATGGCTCCGAGTACACGGGGCAGGGGCGGAGGCCAACGCGGCGGTCACGGGGCGGCTGGCCATGGAGCGCAAGTGCCTGCTCCTGCGCCTGCGCCAGCTCCGCCTCCGGCTCCAGTTGCACCACCGGTACCAGCTCCGGCGCCTGTTGCGGCCCCGGCAGCGGTAGCAGCTGCTGCAGTCGAGAACACGTTGAAGAACGCACTGGACGCGTTAACTGGCAACCTGGACATGCAAACACGTCACCACGAACTGCGAGAATTCAAGGAGAAAATTCCTCCTTTGACTAATACGGGTGTACTGTCGTGGGTCGAGTCGCTGGAACGTTTAACAATTTGTATCCGGCCTCCGACATACACAGAACCCGACAAGACGTTGGCAGAGCTTGCACTGTCTTCGCTGCAGCGCTCGACAAGTGACCCGTTGCATGGATCCTTCTCGACGGCTGTGCTGGGTGTCATGACTACGAAGTCGGGCAATGGCGACTTGGACATGACGTCGTGGGCACAAATTCGTGAGCACCTGCTCGGCTTGGTGCCTGGCAACAAATTCGAGCTTCTGAAGAACACTATCAAGACGGCGGGACGTCGCTTCTCTGCGCTGGCAAATCCATCTGAGCTGGATGCGCAAGCTTTTATAAATAATGTTGTTATTCTTCGTCGTCTACTGCAGCTTCAGGATTCGTTCTCCGACGAGATGTTGATCGCGGAAATAATGTCGTCGGATTCGATCACTTCACCGTCAATGATCAAGCTTATGAGTAAAATTCCGGAGGGCTCCAGAAATAATCTGGCGGAGTGGAGTCGCGAATTCTTCAGTCGAGTTCGGTCGCGCAACGCGCTCGAGAGTCGATTGCAGCAAGCAAGGACCGACAATCAATTTTCTACTGCAGCGGCAAGAGCTCCTGTTGCTCAACTTTCCGCCTTCCCTGATCGTCATCGCCTCGAGGAGGACGACGTCGCGATCGAAGAGCCCGACAGCAAGAAGCTGAAGTTAATTTCAAGTCAGGGCGGCGGACAGCCTCGTTGGTGCGATGAATGCAAGAGCGGCTCGCACAACACTACCGTCTGTAGCAAGCGACTTCAACGGGAGTTGAACCAGCTGCAAGTGCAATATTCAGCCTGTCAGCAGGAGCTCGAGAAATATCGGAGCTCCGGCAGTCTGGCGGGCGCGAAGTGAAAGTATACGCCATGGCGGTTCGGTCTCCGCCTGTGAAGCGAATTAAAAGACCAGCGGAGGAGCAATGAGGATTTATATCGTCGCGAAGAGGGGTGTGGTCTCTGCGACGTGGTGGCGTATACTTGTGATTTTCAGCTGCACTTCTCAAGTTGAGGGTGGAGCGGTGGCAGCTTCGCGGTGCTGGACTGCGCGCACCTGCGACAGCGACGGCCTTTCTTCTGACATTGAAGGTCTGGATTGACCGTGACTTGATTATGATCATGACCAGGAGCTTGGTCTGGTCGGACTTCGAATTCGTGAATTTGTACAATTTGGAGAAGGCGTCGCTCCGATCCGGTGAACCGGCGTTCACGACCGAGGCGCGGACCTGCCCATGCCCTGGCCAGGATGGGAAGAACCCAGGAGGGCGCTGTGGACAGTCGTGAGCGGGAGGACAACCGTGGAGGGTGGGATGCCCGAAGTCTCGCTCGAGGCGCGGACCTGCTCGTGACAGGAGGGCGCTCAGGACAGCACTGGACCGGTTGACACCCATCCGACGAGACCGGAATCGGCCCTGCATCAGACGGACGCGAGCTCAGCGTTATCGTCGCCGTGGGGTTACTACACTCAAGTCAAGCGTGTCTCGACGCGGCGTCGTCGAGATGCAGTCCGTCTCGTGAGGAGCGGGCTTGACTTCAACAAGAAAGAGGACGACAAGGCAAGCGCACCTCCCATGGTCGGATGGAACCGGCCTTTGTCGTGCTTGGAATCAAGGAGGGGACGACGGAAGGGTGTGGAAGTCGCCTGGCCTTCGGGGGGGAGTGGGACGCCACAATCTCCTGTTGGCTACGGACGGCACCGGCTCTGGTCGTGCTCCTGACCCGGCGGAGGATAGAGCATCCCCGGCGGACCTTCTGGGTCTTCGGACTCGACGTGCAATCGCACCTACCGCCGGCGGGCACACAGCAACCGTCACCTTAGCTGTGCGTCCGGCCGCAATTTAATTCTCGGGTCGAACGGCGGAGGATCTTGTCAGGCGGTTCAGAGATCACGAGTGGAAATTTGGAAGTACTCATCGCGGCGGCGCCCGCGTTTGGATGTACAGGGCTCCCTCGTTTTCTCGCCGTCTACAGATTCAGACGCAGGCCGGAGGGGCCAGACTTCGCCGACGTTGAAGGAGCTGCGGCGTCTGCAAGGCCAACGTCCACGGCAAGTCCACGAGGGCGCTGTCATTCCCAAATCAAGACTGCCCCTCGTCGAGAGAGTCGTGCTGGCGATGCTGGTTCAAGCATGGCCGCACCTTGCATCGACCTCTCATTATACATATTTGCGTTTCTCGCATTTGCAACGCGTATGTATGCAGCTGTCGGCGTTCTTCATGGCAGCCGCAGCTGGAGCTCGAAGCATTTGTACAAATCGTGTACATATCAGCCGCAGCGCGCGGCGAGTAGGCAGCATCTGCAGCGACTCAAGCTCGAGCTCGCAGCCAAGTAGCAGTACGCAGCTTGAGCTGTTCGATTTGCGATCGATATCTCGATATTCTGATTTTAGAATATCGATCGTGATCACGATTCATATCGTTGAGTTTAGCTTGTACCTGAGCTTCAGAAATATTTTCTGAGCTCTAGATGTGAAGCTTTAGTTATACTCTGCCAGTTTCTGATTTTCTCTGATTTAGGTATTGCAGCCTTCGAGCTGCTAGATTTAGTGCAGCCTTCGTGCTGCTAGGGCCGTCAGGGCGTTAGAACGCCTCGGCCACTTTTCATTTAGCACGTCTTCTGAATTTCGCACGCAGGCATTAATTATATTTCCGAGGTTCTCAGAGGGCTTTGCTTTTGCAGCCTTCAGTGTCGGATTTCGTATCCGTATTTTCTGGCCTGACCTCTTCGTGGTACTGAGGTTTCAGGACCTGATTTACGTTTACATATGCTAGGCCTCGCATTTTGCTGCGACGAACGTCGCGGGTGGGGTAGCAGGCGCCGAGGACGGCTTTTCTCTGCTGCGACGAATGTCGCGGGCGAAATCTTAGGCGGCTGCAGCGTTAGAGAATTTGCCGTTCGTAGAGACCCGGGTTCAATTCCGGCAGTTCGCTTCGGCGTACTTAGAGACTCGGGTTCAAATCCAGCGGCTTGCTTTTCATATGTCTGAGCCGTCTGACCGGATCATATGATCTGATCATGAGAGCTTCGGACGACAGCGTGAGGGCTTCAAGAGCCCGGCGCGTGCGTGTTTAGGGGATTTTGTCATTCCCGGAGATCGGCCTAGTAGAGAGACTAGAGTAGTGAAACTCTGTCGGATCAAATCTACGAGTACTGTCATACTGCTGAACCTGCATCACGCTGGGGCCGGTCTTGCACTCACTGCAGGTCAGAGTCACTCTATAAACCTGTTGTCTAGAATCCCGTGCCACCCCTAGGGCACCGGAATGGGGGATTTCTAGCTCAACATTGGGATCTGACGAAAACGTCATTCCGGCGGAGATTTAGGCCTTGAGCAGAAAAACCATGCGCACACCTTGTGGCGTTCTGGGGCCCGGCTCGAAGGCGTCGGGTCCGCGGGCGGACTTGGAGGAGGCCATGAGAAGGGCGGACGCGCCGAGAGCCTGCAGCTGGGCCCTGCTGGGGCGCCCGGAGGGTACAAGCCCATCAAGCTTAAGACAGGGGAACGTAATTTTCGGGGAAGACGAAGTAGTAAATGTTGGTCTGCAGGGTGCGCGGAGTCGAATCAGCAAAGCAAATAGGGGACGGGGGGGAGGAGGGGTAGAGGGAGGGGGGGGGTGAGAACAGGGGGGGAAGGGGGGGGCGGGGGGTGTTCGGACCTGGCGGTTGAACGCAATTAAAGCGGAGCCGGTGGATGGCCAGAACATGAAGGCCAGCGTGAAGGCGTGCTCGCTGCGAACCCAAGAGTCCGGATCAAAGGACACGACATCGAGAGCAAGGAGACGCGGTGACAGGAGGGCTGCCGCGCACCGGAGGAAGCGCCAGGAGGGGGCGAGGCCGAGGTGGTCCCGCAGGTTCGGGAAGAAGGCAGCCGCGGCGTGCATGGCGGCAACGACGGCGGCGTTGAACCCGCTGCAGGTCGACCGACGCCGTGAGTCAGATCTCGAGCGGACCGACATCGGCATCGATCTGAAGCTACAGAAAACGCGGCGCACGCGGTGACCGCCGAGAAGATGAGGGCGTTCTCGAAGTCGGCGCGGGAGAAGGTGGCGGGGGAGTAGGGGAAGGAGGCGGCGCCCGGGCCGAAGCGGGCGACGGCGACGGCGGTGGCGAAGATGGCGCAGGCGGCCCACGCCACCACCGCGTTCCACAGCAGCATCGTCCTGCGCGCGCTTCAGCGGCAGCTGCAGATCGAGATCTAGAGTCCCAGCGAGCGAGCCGGGGGGCGAACCGGATGCCGTGCTGCACGTTGTACACCCAGAGGCTCGCATCCGGATCTGCAGCCCCGGCCACGGTTCCGGACCCCCGGTCGAAAGTCGGGCTTCGGCTCGCGATCGACACCGCGTCGCCCGCGGCCGGGGCGGCTACGTGGGCGCTTCGCGTCGACAGAGATGACGAGGCGGCGATATCGATGCCCTTGCTGCCGCTCGCCCGCTCCGCGGGGTGCTCTGACAACGAAGGACGTTCGGCGCCATCAGATGCCGGCGTCGGATTGACGCGGCTCGGACTCCGAATCGTCGCAGCGTCCGTAGACGTGGGGGCCGGCGTGCTCGCCCCCTCTCCTTGCCTCGCGTCGGCGGGGACCGCCGACCGGGCACGGAGCCAAGGGACGGCGCGGCGGGCGAAGGGCCGGGCGAAGCGGCGGAGGAGGAGGAGCAGGGGGAGGAGGAGGGAGAGGAGGTCGGTGGCGATGGAGACGAGGTAGACGGTGACCGACTTCACTTGGAAGAAGGCGAGCTGGCGCAGCACGCGCACGTTGATCCTGCCCGCCTTTCCGTCAGCGTCATAGCTAGCTGCAGGGGGCCCGCCACGAGAGAATCTAGATCTGACGGAGGTGCGAGTCTGAGGGGCTCAAGCAAGGCTCACATCATGTTGAGGACGTGGATTACGGCGGCGTCGCCGTGTGGCATGCTTGCCAGGAGCGAGCCGCCGAACAGCTTGAGCTGGAGCAGCACGATGAAGAAGCAGACGGAAGTCACGGCGATGTTCAGGAAAACCTGCGGAAATCGACCGGCCGCGGCTCAGTGCTAACAGCCTTCGCGAATCCAAAGCTTTGCCGACCTGGACGACTGTCGACCGTATGTACGAGAAAAGGAACAGGTAACCCCCTAGAATCTGCAGGCGGGGCATCAGGTGGCCGAAGGAGCGCAAGGCGGGGTTCTGGGGAGAGGGGGGGAGGAGGGGGGGGGGGAGGGCGCATACCGCGAGGGGGGGGGGGGGGGCGGGGGCGGGAGAAGAGGGGGGGGGGGGGGGCGGGGGCGGGGAGAAGAGGGGGGGGGGGGGCGGGGGGGGGGGAGTGTCTCGCATACCGCGAGCAAAAGACTGCTCAACGACTGCAACGAACATCAGAGGCGAGCTGCAGCGGCCGGGGCGCGCGAACATCGGTACCTGGAATCGCCCCACGACGACGAAGGCGCGGGAGGGGTGGCTGGATCCAGGCGCCGATCTAAAGCTGGACGGCAGAGCCACGTCCGGATTCGAGCTGGAGGCCGCGCCGCCGCCGTAGAAGATGGAACCAACCCGCCGAAAATACAAGCGAGCGAGCAGGCGGGAGCAGATTTGGTTGGAGACGAGGAAGATAAGTAGCAGCCCCAGAGTGGCGAACGGGATTCGAGCCACTGCGCATGCGGGGGCCGCGTCACCGCGAGGGCGCCCAAGAGACGTCGGATGAATCTGCGGACGCACAGTCTACGGCGGCGTCGAGAGCCGCGAAGAGAGCGGAGGAGAGAGCGACGAAGAGGGCCGCGTAAGCGAGGGAGATTCTCCGGAGCGGGGCCCGCGTAAACGTCGAGAACCAGAAGGCGCCTGCCGGGCGGAATTTCAAGTCAAAGCCGATCTGTAGTCAGCGCGCGTGCAAGTCACCGTTCGCGCCGGCCCCCAGGGAAGTCAGCAGGCCGAGCAGGAAGGCTCGGCCGACGTGGTGCGGGATCGAATGGTAGGGGAGGCCGAACTGGAGGGCGCCGAAGAGGGACGGGCCCCCGAGGATGAGGCCGAGCGCGCGCGCGTTCGCCCAGAAGCCCCCGCGGCTCCTGTCCCCGGCGGCGGCTGCAGCGCTCGAGCCCGCCGAGCGCGGTGCGGGCCTCGACTCGAGCGCGCTCCGCATGAACCGCCAGACGGAGCGCTGCTCCTCGTCCGCGGGGGGCAGCTGAAAGTGCATCGCCTGCAGCCCCGCGCCGTCGATGGCCAGCTGCAGCGTTGGCGCCAACCGCGACGGGCTGCGGTGCCCTTCGCGATCCAGCCGACGCTCCACGTGCAATTGCGAGCGCCATGCCTCGCGATGGGTCTCGCGCGCCTCGCTGCCGCTCCGGCGCCCGTGCACGTGATGGCCATGTGGCTCTGAGATCGATGGCGCCATGGCCACATCTGACGGCCGCTTTGTGCGGGACGCTGGCGCCTGCGATTGCAAGTGCAACGCTTAACAGGGTAGTCGCCAGACACTTGCGATCCGCGAGAGCATGCGCGGATGCGGGATTCAACCGGTACCGTGCGCACATCTGCATCTAGATCTTGCAATAGCGTTGAGACGGCGCGCACGTGCACGTGGCTGCTGCTGTCTGGCCATGACAGCGGTTGAAGCGACATGGCAGCTGCAGGGGCAGCGCGCTGAGGTCGCCGCTGCAGCTGCGCATGCAGCTCAAAGACGCTGGCGGCGGGCCGGGGTCCGCGGCCAGATCTGGCTCATGGCCCAGTGGCCATGATCAGGCTCGTGCCCCTGCGCCATCGCACTGCGGCACCCGGTGACCATGATCTCTATCGACGTCCATCGATATCAGAGCGCGCCCGACCGACTACTATTGCGTCGGACGGTCCGCCCTCCGAGGGCTCGATCCGCCCACCGGTACCGCTACCGAACTTCGGAATACTAGTAGTACCGTACTACGGCGTACCGAAGAGAGGCAGGCCGCGGCCCGCAGGCGGCTCGCTGCAGCTGAGGCTGCTGAGCTCAGTGCTGAGCTCGAGCTCGAGGCGACGCCGCCGCGTCGCCGCGACCGTCGGACGGCCGCGCCCGCCGGGCCGATCGATGCCATGATGACTCCGCCGATGAGCGCTAGCGCCCGGGCCCGCTGAGCCGCTGAGCGCTTTGCCGCAGTGCTGCAGAACCCGGGTACAGAGCGTGGCCGGTTCGATCAGTGGCTGTATATATTTCATAAATATACGCGGGGGGAAGAACTTCCGAACTTCGCAAAGTTCGCATTATATGGGGCCGCATTAATTTGGGGCCGCATTATAAATTTATAATATTGAAGCGCTAAGAAACTGCGGTCTGTACGTATACCCCACATTTGCAGCAAAAAGGCTTCCTTCTACTTCCCCCCGGCGGTTTGCCGGGCCGGACCCTCCGGCCTTTGTTCTTGATACCGGACTACCGCCTTTGTCCTTGTCTTCTGCTTCGCTGGTCGCGATCGTATCCCGCCGGCGCCGGCGTACTTCTTCGTCTTCTAGTTTAGTTCGGTCTGGTTCGGATTCTGATCGTAGTGTTGATGCTAGAGTTAGTTTCAATACTAGCTATAGTCCTCGTGCTCGACCTGTTGTTCGCCGTCGTTTGCAGTTCGATTGCCCGCCTCGACCCCGGCCGGCTTTAGTGATTCCTTTGACTGTTCTTTTGCCTGCTCTTGATCCGCCTGCTCCGCCTCCTGTGTCCTCCTCGACCTCGTGCCGTAGCTCTGCCCTTTCGCATCGTCCTGCTTCGCCTCCGCCTCCATGTCGTCTTGTTGTTCCTCTTACTTGTCTTCTTCCTGTTCTTTATCTTTCTCAATTTTGTCCCCCGCTTCTTAGTGATGTAATTCCTTCTGATATTGATGGTATCTCTAGCTCTGGCTCTTCTTCGTGTCAGTTATCCTCTAGCTCTGGCTCTTCTTCGTGTCAGTTATCCTCTGTCCCTAGATCTGCTCGATTTATCGTCTCTTCTCGCAATCGATCTGTCTCGAGCTCTGTGTCTTTCCTTTTTTATTGTCGATTTTGGCTCTTTGTCTTATCTTTCTTCGTGCTCTTGTCTTAGTTATTTTGCTTTTTTGTCTCTATGCCCCCTGGGCAGCCCCCGCAGTGCTGGTGTCTAGAGACTGTGGCCGGTAATTCACCAAAAAATTTCAAAACGCATTAATTTAGTGCCGCATTTTAATTTATAGTGTATTTTTTTTTGAGAGACTACGGTGGGGCGAACCCCCCGTAGGGGTCCGGGTCCAAAAACGCATTAATATTGAGCGCATTAATATTGTTTTATACGGTACGTCACCGTACGTGTGCAGACGGTTTAATAGGACGGAAGAAGCCAAGAGGCCCTTGAAGAGGGTACCAGTGTGCAGACTATGATACTATGGTACGATATATCGATCATCGGATCGAGTATATAAGCGGTTAACGTTGCGCAATTAATTAATTGCATCGCTTATATTTTGTTATTACGTAAAAATTCGAGCGACATTGCGCCGGCGCCCGGCCCCGGCGGCCCGGGCGCCGGGCCGCCGGCTGGCGCCGGCCGCGGGCGGCGGCGGGGCCGGCGCCCGGCCGCGGCCGCGGCCCGGCGCGCGCCGCCGGGGCCGGGCGCCCGGCGCGGCGGCGCCCGCCGCCCGCGGCCGCGCGGCGTATCGGACTCCCGGAGTCCGGGAGTCGGCCGGTATCTCAGAGGCTCAGAGTCTATATATACCGTACGTATACGCGAAGGCGTATCATATATAGTATTCGCTCGCTGATGCGAGTTTCGACCCGGGTGCCGAAGTACTAGTACTAGTGCATTCGAACTCAGAATACATATGCGTGCTCGTGGTACGTATACGCAGCCGTTCACTTTATATTATATATATGTATGACTCTCGGAACGCAGATGCGTTATATGGCCATGGGCGCTGTCTGCAGCTGCAGAAAACGCGTACGAGGGCGTCGGCCGCGGAGCCGCATGTACATGGCGCTGCAGCTGCATTCGAATTCGCAGCAGGCGCTGGACGCGACCGCGGTCTCCATACATTCGAATTCGTATAGCACGAGCACAGCTGGAGCCGCGGCCGGCTCGAAGATGAGATCTAGAGCCTCGAGCTCTTTGCCGATCTCGCTCTTGCTGGCACTTTGCCTACTGGCGGCCTCGCATGTATGCACATGGGCAGCGCAAGTTTCCGACTCCGGTGCACATATGCATTGTGCTCGTGTACACGTACCGTAGTACATGGCCAATGAAGCTCGCGATTGCGCATGCGCAGATGGACATGACGGTGATATATATGTGCACGAGCCGTGTAGTACAGCTCGCGGAGGCGATGCCACCATGCCTGCGGCTGCGGCTGCAGCTGCAGGTGATCATGAGTTCATCGCTGCGACTACTGCAGCTGATCATGACCATGACCATGCATCTGAACGGGCCAACGTCGACGGCCCGTATGAGGAGCCCGAGGTGCGCACTCGCGCTCTTGAATTTCCGAGGGAGCAAGGAAACGAATTCAAAGTCTTTAATTTGCCGCGCGCAGCTTTTCAACTTCTTGAACGCAGAGGAAATCAATTATCTCAACGAGGAGGCAGATCGCAGCCTGGAAGCTGCAGTCTACAAGCAACACATCAATCCGCACTGTGCGGCACTGCGGCATATATATATGCATGTGTCGATTTATATATAAATTAGCTGATCGATATCGTGAAGCCATTTAAAGTCTCCGTCTTCTCTAGATCTTATATCTATTCTATATCTAGATCTAGATCCGGTCGACGTCGACGTTGACATGATGATGACAGTTCCGGGTCTGGACAATCGCACGCGGTTGAAGGACATTGTCGATCGACTCATCCAGCGCCTTGGGCCGACGTACAGCTACAGCGATCTGCGTGCAAAGATGTACATCAACAAGTGCGTCCTGCGATCCGGATCCGGATCCGTATATTTACATTTTGCACGCTGATCATGACGCGGTTTTCTTCCATTTGTACTTCTCTTGCAGTATAATGGCCGCAACCCAGGCACGCGTTCGTGACTATTAATTAGAATGTGCCGAAGTTTTCTGCAGGAGTGAACCAGGCCCTGACTTGCTGCGCATGCGATAGAACCCTGAGAAGGTCGAGGAGTACTCGTTCCACACTGGCTATCATACGGACGCGTGCTGCGCCGAAGACTGCAGCGACTGGTACACAAAGTACGCTGTAATCTTGCAAAGATTATTTACCACGCGAACGGGCCCTGCCTTCGTCGACAGCCTTTGGTCGGACACTGACACTGTGACAGATTCGGAGACGGGCGTCAGTTCAGGACAGGAATCCTTATTTGGTTGAATAACGATTTTGAAGGCGGCCACACCGAGTTTCCAGTGAGCAGAGGATGCGCATCTTGTTTGGAACTTTCGGAGCATTCGCTAATGAATAATTCCGGAACCGGAACCGATCGCACAGAACCTGGGATTGAGCGTAAGAGCGCCGCCAGGTGATATTGCTTTTGTCCATGGCGCGAGCTCAGGCCTGCAATTAATATTGGTTCATTTTGATCCTCAGGTTGGGTTCTTAAATTCAACACTTTGACGGAGGCGAGCCTTCGTGAAGAACTTTCATTGCGTGCTCAATAAATGCCATACCAATCCAGAAGAAATTCTAGCGGGGCACAGTGAGCGATTGGCGCAGAAGCGAGCACGTCTGGGGTGCATTCTAGATCAGGCGAGATCGAGGATAATTTAACTTCCGCGCGAAAGCCGCTCTATGCAAAAGTCGGCGCTCTCCGGGGCCGCGCCCCGGCCCCCTCTTCAGCCCTCGACAGCTCTAGGCAGCTCAAGGCCCGCCCAGGCCCCCCCGCTCCCCCCAACTGCCCTTCCCGGGACTCGAACGCTGGGGCAATAAGACGCCGGCCGGGCGCACTGCTAGCTCGGCTAACCCGCCGCGAAACTGGCCGGTTCCTCCTCGAATTCGTGTGGCCCTAGCTGCAGGAAAATCGCGTACTGCATCCGCGCGATAGTGAACATCAAATATGTATTAAGAGGCATCCTATCGCATACTAAACGCTTCACTTCTGCGCCAATCGCTTCTCCCAAGTTTATTAAGCGAAATCGTCCAGATCTAGATATCAACTTCTTTCTGACCTGCCGTCCGTCGCCAGGACTCGCTCTTCTGCCACGATGCAGCTGTGCACAGGGGCGCCCCCGTCACGAAAGGTTTAAAGCGGTGCAAACGTTTTTGTTTTTTTAAAAAAGCGGTGGTGTAACCCCTCGAGCTCCCTTTTAGAGAGCTTCACACGTTACCCCAGCTGGCCCTTTTCGAATCCCCCCCCCCCCCCCCCCCCTTTTTGTTTTCTTTCGAGTGATGAAAAGCTAAAGGGCTTCGCATGCGCAGGATACTGACGATGTTCTTCCTTGCGCCATTCGAATGGATGGAAACAATGGATGGCCCCAAGGGGTACAATGCTACCCATGCCAAATCGCGCTTGGAGTCTCGCAAGCTCGAGCGCTTTGTGGGTCGTTCTCACGCTCCCATTATGACCATTGATACAAATTGATCAGGGCATGAACTGTAATTTAATCTGATCTTAAGTGACCATGAACGTTAACGATGCGCATGCATGCGCACATGTGCTTAATAAGTTACGATCGAGGGTTGACAATATTAATCGCAAGATGCATGCGCAGCCTATAGCTATATATAGCTATATATAGTTGTCTAGATCTAGATCTTTTAGCTCCGGATCCTGTGATCATGAATGCCTTCGGAATTTTCGAAGGCCCAACGAGATCTCATAATCAGCCTCAGTGGCCTGCAGCTGGGGGGGGGGGGGGGGGGGTACCGGTCGTGGGGGGCTGGGCTGGGCCCGCTGGGGGCCTGTGCACGTGCACTTGGGGTCTCCGGCCTTGGGGCCAGCCGGTTGGGGTCATATGCATGCATATATGACCAGCTAGCGCTGTGAAGCTAGACGGGTTGCACATGCATATGCGTATGCACCGTGTAGCCTTACCCAGCCGAGCCACATATGTGCATGCGCGCGCGCGCGATCGCGACTAGTACTATATATCTGTGCACTATCTGATATCTATGCACGTGTATGCATATACTGTCAAGAACTATAGCTATAACATTCCATGAATGGTACAATTGCAAGGACCGCTAGAAGCTTTCAAGTTTAATTTACCTAATCTACCGAAAGTCAAAACGAAAACCGAAAGAGATTTTATGCAGGGACTTGGTCTACTGCAGCATATATAGTCGAAGGCATGGTATCGGCCGAGCTTGCAATTGCCATTGTGCTCAGAAACGAGCAGAAATTCGAATCCCCAAGCTCAAGGTAACTGCAAGTGCAGCCGAGATCACTGCTGCCGCAAGGTTTGGCAGCGCGGATCCAGATGCCATCGACACGAACGGCCTGCGAGATAGACACGCATATGCATACGGGTATAAATAAATAATTAAGCCGGAATTGCGATCGGCATCACGCACACGGCCGCCGACGCTGTCGAAGTCGATGCCGTCCACTTGAAAGCCTGCGCACGCATTAAATTTGTTTTAATTTGAGTTGCTCTGTGTACGTATGAAAAACCAAAAGAAGCTATTACATTGGCCAGCGTCTATTATTATGGGGAGGACCCCCCCCAAATCAAACCGCCGACAAGTCTGATTTTACCTTCAGGGATCCACCCCATTTTAGCGTCATCAACTAACATTTTCCCTGAAAAATTTTAGACGTGTTACAAGTAGATGTGTTGATGGGAAAAGCATGGATATGGAGATTGGAGGGCGTGAGAGCGAGTACAGAGAAGCTAAACGAGGAAAATGCGTTAAGCTATAGCTAGGCGATATTAATGAGTACAGAGAAGCTAAACGAGGAAACGTGTTAAGCTCTAGCTAGATGTAATTGATGTGTACAGAGAAGCTAAACGAGGAAAAAGCGTTAAGCTATAGCCGCACGTAAGGACGGGAGCGTCAGCCAGAAGGCTTCCTGCTCTTCGAGCCCCCAGAGCGGTCTGGTGCGGCCTCATTCCACTTGATCGGGTTGCTTCTCCTTTCGGAAACTTGATAGCAAGGACTTCCTTCTTTTCAGCGGCTTTGGGGGTGGCCAAGATAATCTTCGACCTTCAGCATCAAGCCAAGGTACAGGTGAGTCAGATCGCGTAAAAGGAGAATTGGACCTAGAAGTCCCGGGTGTGTTATTAGGCGATAGCTGAGTATCAGGGGTGCGGGACCCCTCAGTGTCAGATATTTCGAGGTTAATAGTTGTCTCGCAGCAACTGCATTTCAATTTGCTGGTGACGTTGAGATGGAACATGTCCATGCATTTACGGAGCAGATCCATCTATTATTGGAAAAATATAAAAAAAACAAAGGAAGCTATGGAGCCGTATCGCTGCCGAATATAGGAAAATACCTGTTTGTCCCCACGTACTCTGCATACATATTTTGTTTTGCAATAGCATCGGTTCTTTCTGCATAGAGAATGCACTTGTAGATTCCAAACTTTGTGGCTCTTACTAAAAACTGGTAGTCTTCAAGACCGAAATTTACACCATGGTAAGCAATTCCGAAGTTGTCATATGGAGTGATCACAACTGAAATATTGGGTGTTCCTCCCTCTACTTGACAAAGAGCATAAATATCAGGTGGGATATCCACTACTACCTTGTAGTGATCACCAATTTCCACAAGAGAATCAACTACAGACGTCTGCTCATTAACAACGATTGGAAAGATCTTTATAATATATGGTGCATTCATACTGGGCACGTACGTCCGAATCCGCGTCAGATTGTCGATCGGGTTTGGCGTGTCGTTTACAAAGAGAGGAGCACCAACAGCTCCGCCAACTCGAAGACCATCACCAATATATGCGCCGCCATTTCGACAGTTAATAGCTCCAGAACGAGATTCGAAAGAATAAGTCGAAATAGGGGAGCTATAGCTGTCTGGATCGCCATAATTTGCGCTAAAATTTGCATTTGTGACAAGAAGTTTCGTTGTCTTAACTATACCATTATTTTTATCGCATCTGAGTTCCTGCAATCTAAGTTTATGTGTAGATCCGAAGGTATTCATTGTCGGTTGAACCTCGGTCGATTGCAGACCTTCTACATCATCGAAAGTAGCATGCTGCAGAACGTGGTTAGCTGGTGCAGCTAATGAAAGCTGTGTTGTAACAATACGCTCAATTGGAGGTGGTTCAGCCATTTATATTAAACATATATATATATATTTTACGGAGTAGGATCGTCAATAACATCTGGCTCCTGGTAAAATCCGGTTGTAAAGATATCAGCAACATTCACCCCACGAAGTGCCGAAACAGCTGCTATATCTGTTCTCAGTCCCATAATCATAGTATTGTAAACTCCTACCTCAGTGACAAACAAATCATAAGTAAATGTCAAATTGTTATATACACAATATCCCCGACCGAAATGATTTGATGCTTGAACAAAGAATAGGTAATTGTGACCTGGTTGATTGTTGTTTGCTCTGCACATCGAAAGCATTGCTGTGGGAAGAGGAATATTCCTTCTCACACGATCAGTTCCTGTAATGGAAACCAACTCTGAATTTTCAAGAGTGACAGATGATGCAACATAGAAGTGAAGAAAAGGTTGCTGTGCAACTGGTGTATAGAACCGAATTCGTTGTGGGTTCTCCACATTTTGATCGAGAGTATCTGGGACATCATTGTATGCAATTGATGAGGAGAGTTGACCTGAAACTCTGCAACCACCACCAATAAATGCTCCACCTGATCTCACAGTTACAGCAGCAGAATTCTTGTCAAAATCGAGGGCTTTCAGGTCTACACTGTAAGCATCAGGACCTCCATTAGTGGGTTGGAAGAAGTTCGCATTTGAGACAAGGAGTCGAGTTGTTTTAACCACACCCGAATTCTTGTCTGCTCTCAGTTCTTTAACTCGAATAATCGAATTCTTATCAAAAGAGTTACCATTGGAATTGGGTCTCTCTGTTGATTCTAAACCACGAACCTCATCATTAACTTCATGCTGGCGAAAGTGCATTGCTGGGGATCCAAGGGAATATATGGGCAGTTGAACTCGATTATATTCACCCATTGCTTCTTTTACTAAGAAGGAAAGAAAAATAAACGACTTTCAAGAAGGACATGCAAGATACATGCCTTTCTTATGCATGCTCTATGAAAAATAACAATAAACCCATCTCTCATTCTTCGAATTCTTCACATAGGAGCACTCACAGGAATTTCGCTTGCCTTTCGAACAGTCCCCCGATTAAACGCTTGCTCTACAATCGCTTCCTTTGTGAGTGGAATCGGAATTCCAGCGGCAATGCAAGATTGAACCTCTTTGGCTACTATGTCATCAGTTGCCGACATTGCACGACTTTTCACTACATTAATAATCCATTCAGCAGGAGAGAACGCAATATATTCCATTGCCAGCTTTTCAGTATTCGATAAAATCACCTCGAATATGTTCGACATTCTTTATTCTAAGGCAATAAAATTAATCGATGGCGGTTAGCATGGCTATATAAAGTCCACATCTATCTCTCCATGCATTCTGAACCCACATCTCTACATAATCGCCCGGGGAAAGTGATACCACACCACCTGTTGCCATACCAGTATATAGATTAGCAATTGGTATCATAAATCTAAATTGACTCACAGAACTACCGTTTATCTTAATTTCCAGTTTACCTGTGCCTGATGCCATAGTATCTGTTAATGCAGAACCATGAACAACGTATATTCCTTTTGTTTGACAGGTAAACCGACCCTCAGCAAAAGTTGATGTCCCAAGTCTTGTAAACCCAGTGGTATAGTCGACAAATTTCACATCTGTATTTCCGGTTCCCCCTGCTGCGGTTCCATATCTTCCCATCATTGGGTGACTATTCATTTTAACATTGCCACTGAATGTGCCAGTGGTTCCAGTAACTCCTCCATTTGCTGTAAGAAGCCCTGAGAAAGTCCCAGTGCTTCCATTTACTCCTCCACTTGCTGTGAGTAATCCAGTAAATGAGCCTGTCCCACTAACTGTCGCATTCCCATTCACCCCCAAGCCAGTCCCAATCCATGCCCCGCCACTGTAAACTTGGAAAGCCGCCGAATTCCTATCAGCCGGATTAAAAGCCGTTTTGGAATCCTGTTGACCTTCATATAGATTTTCTTTGGTGACCAGCCCCGAAGAGATTGCGGGTCGATTCGATACGATTATTTGAGTAGCTTTAACGACTCCATCAGCCTTGTCAGCTCGGAGTTCTTTGACTCTGAGTATGCTTTGTTCATTAAAAGAATCGGTTTTGGCTGTTTCAGTTGAAGGGTGGCTTGGAGATAAATCATAAACAGTGTGTTGGACATTGTGGACAGCACTTGCACTCAAAGAAAACACAGGCGTGAATACAGTTGTCATCTTTAAATTGCTCTTTATAATTACGTGAGAATATTATTGTTTTGGAGAGGTCCGACAGCAATCCAATGGAGTTTAAGGGTTCTTTCGTTTTGGGGCACATTCGTATAATTGATGTCCGAGTAACAAGTAAATATAGCAATCCAAGTGAATTTATTTTTGAAACCAACACGGTTCCCACTCACAAATTCAGCGGAGATATATATGCTGTTTGTAAAATTGACACTTGTTAAGATAATATCATTTTCGAGAGTAGCATTAACTATTGGATCACTATAATATGGGGTAGAAAATGTAACGGTTCCTGATGCTGTAAACACTTGCCCTACTGTATAAACTTGATTAGGTATAACTACATCCGCTGTCCCTTGTTGCACATATGCATTTGGATTCACATAATTACCGAAATTCGTGAGCAACTCTATGCTGTGATTGTGAGTAGGTGGCGAAGTGGGTGTGTTAATTAAATCGTCATAGTTCCCGCTTGTAGCCACAGCATGCAAGTTTGGTGTATTAATGAGATCATTGTAGTCTCCACTTGTAGCCACAGCATGCAAGGTCGGTGCAATAGGGGTGTTAGTTAAATCGTTGTAATCACCACTTGTGGCAACAGCATGCAAATTCGGCTTAGTAAATAGTCTATCCCATGTCCCATTGAAAGGGAGTGTAGATTCTGATATAATTACACTTTGATCAATCCAACGAGGTATATAAGTGGTGAAATCGGGAATTCTTGATAAATCGTAGTAATCACCTGTGAATGCTACACTACTCCAAGTTGGCTTCTCCGTAATATCAGTCCATTTACCACTAAATCCTGCCGGGACATCTGTGAGTTCTTTGTAGCTCACCTTTTGCTTTGGTATGGAGAGTTCAATGGGCGAAAATGCACCTGAAAGGTAATTCTCAGAAGAGAAATACATGAGATTATGGCTGTTTGGGAACACATCCACAAGATTAAAGGTGAAATTCGTTGGTAATTCGACTCTACTAATTGGAGTGTTTGCATCTAATATATATTCAGCACCTGGGTGAACAACAGGAAATGTCTGAGCATTTGGAGTATCAACAAGGAAATTCGGAGCATGAACATCACCTGTGACAGTTCCACCAGTGAGAGGAAGGTAAGCACCCTCCACAGCAATTCCTGCGATGATTGTTGCTCCATTGTCTCTCAGATAATCCTCTGTTACCACTCTTGAAATGTTTTCGTTGTGAATGTTTTTCGCTGCGGCTCTCTGATTTATTTCTAAAAGACCCTCAGGAACTCCACCATTATAATTCGTTTTGACCCATGCTATTTCACATTTCTTATAATCATCTCGGTTTCCAATTAAAGCATCTGGTAAAAGACGTTCTCGGCTGAAAACTAATTTCGGTCTTGATGAATCTAAATCGCTAACATCTGTTACGTTGATCTGGATTGCAGAATGAAAATCAGCATGAGCAAGAGGATCTAATGGAAGAGAAGGCAAAGGAGGGAGAAAAGGAGGGAGAACAGATGTCATTTCGATGTCAGAGGCGTAGTAGTTTGTAACATAAATACTGGGAAATGTGTCCTGCAAGCCGATATTTCCACCTGCAGCAACTATCTCCATTTCGCGGGGAATCCGTACAAACAAAGAGCCTGACATGTCAGTGTTGGCACGAATTCCCTGCCTGTGGACATAGTGTTCATTCAAATATAACCTTTCAGGGGTGTTGATTGATTTGTAGAGAGAGACAGCTAGTGTGACAGGAAGCTCTGACTTTGCGAACTCGGGTTGCTCATCGATCTCACTCCAAACATGTCTGTGATCCTCAGGTGGAAATTCAAGCGGTATATTATCAAGATCGATATCGATTTCAGGAGGTAAATACTGTTCATCTATTTGTTTTTTCGGTTCAAATATAGGTTTATTGCGAACTTGCTCCCAACTAACAATATGTTGACCGAAAGGAACTGTCTCGTCAGCAACTCGCTCTCGACCTGGTCCATCCGGGGTTGGAGGCTTCGGTAGCCCTGGAAGAGGTGGTATAGGTGGTATAGGGACAATAGGTCCAAAGTAGTAGTTGAAAATGTTTATTATCTCCGGTTCAGTGATCACTTTTTTGCCGTCTTGGTAAATACTTGTTCCATGAATATTTCGCCACTGCCTGGTGCGAAGCCCTAGGTCATATCTATCATGCAATGCGGGGAGCAGGTGCCTATCAGCTTCCATCAGGATCGAGCCAAACGTGCATCCAGGAATATCTAACCTGGTGGCTGGCTCGGTATCGATTTGATTTACATCAAACCCGAATAGAATATTTGCTTCTCGTGCAGCTGTAAAAAGTAAATCCCAGGGAAACGGCTGGATTTGTGATGCTAGCACTGATATCCCTGCGTCTTCACCAAGGAGGATTCGCCCTGTAATTTGAGCAGCAGTCTTGTTTGTGACAGCATTGGATTCATCAATTAGACGTAGAGCTGATGTGTGGACCCCTCTATCATTTTGGAGCCTAAAGATTAATCTACCAGAATCATACTTGGAAACTGTGCCTGAGGAGGCAATTCGCAGGTGCCGCGGCAACGCCCTGGATCCGATTATTTCAGCAACATAATTCTCAGCTGGACCCAGACAAAATCTCTGTGCAATATCCGGGGCGCCAACATGTGAGTTGCGCAGAATTAATGCAGCTGGACGATTAAACTCGGTCCTGTGGATGTCACGATCAGCATTGTAGTCTGCCAAGATGCTTCCAAATACGCGAATATTTATATGCCGATCATCCACGAGATCTGGAGCTTTACGAAGTGGCACTGGCTTCTTCAAGATGTAGGACATTTTTATATAAGCCCCCTTTTAAAAATGAAGGTCATTCTCTCACTATCAGGTGGAGGTGCTCGTGGCATAGTCATTGCCCGAATTCTACAGCGGATCGAGGCGATTACTGGGAAAGCAATTCCACAACTGTTTGATTTCTTTGCAGGCACCTCAACAGGGGCAATAATAGCGGCCGGTTTGGCTATCCCATCAACTCCAGGCTCTGTTCTCGCTTATCGATATTCTGCAGGTGATATCTTCAGTTTATATCAAACGAACCTACCTGTAATATTTGCAAATCCGAGATCACTCACAAGCTTGCTCTCAGGAAGCCGCTATGATGCAAACCCTCTAGAGTCGGTGCTCACAGACGTTGCCCTAGACTACACAATTGCAGAATCGACCAAAGACATATTAATTACAGCGTTTGATACAGTTCGGATGCAGCCCGTAGTTTTCACCAAAGATGGGCCATACTCGAGCACGCTGATTCGTGATGCAGTTAGAGCATCTTCTGCAGCGCCAACATTCTTTCCACCGAAGGTTCTAGGAGACAAAAACCTTGTTGACGGGGCCATCGCCTGTTTGAATAATCCCTCAGTTGCTGCACTCAGCCACGCCAGCAAAATTTATGATGCAGAGGATCCAATTGTTCTTGTGAGCATTAGCTGTGGCGAGGTCCAAGCCAGTGAGCAATTGACTGCAGGCTTTTCAAATGCGGAGACGTCAGGCTGGGGCGCTCTGGGCTGGATTCTATCCCTCTCAGGCAGCCCAATCATTTCTATGCTAATGGCTGGTAGCGAGCTGGAATCGCACTTTCAAATGCAGGAACTGCTTCCAGTTGATGCAGATAGGAATCTAACTAGATACTGGCGTTTAAGTGTTCCGCTGCCAGCTGCAGTCATGAGCAAGCTTGATGATGCCTCGCCTTCGAATATTTCTTATTTGATTTCCACAACTGATTTATGGCTGAAACAAACCGAAATCAGTAACAAAATAAATGCACTCTGTAGCTTTCTACTGGCGAACTACGACATACTGAACGATGAGAGACTTATCATATCGTCTACCTTAACAGTTGAGCCGCCATTTGATGTCAACTGGTTTATAATTCCAGATGCAAACATCACAAGCAACGACTTTGAGGAATTGCACCCACCTTCTCACGTTCGACCTAACTCAACAGGGTTCCAAGGGGGCACTTTACCTAATCCTGGATTAAAGTCGAGTTTCCAAAGCCTTTTGAGCTACATCAAATAATTATGTATGGGCCAGCCTTTGCCGCCGGAGTTCTATTTAATTTCAGCATTCTGACCAATTTAGGATATTTACGAGACGGGGCACTATTTGAAAACACGGTCCTAGCAAATGTGCTTGCTGCAAACCCATCTATGACAGGCTTCGATCTAATGCATAGTGACTCGCACTTGATCACCCCACAGGTATATAACTATGTGCAAATTATAACAAACGAATTTATAAATGTGAATGCATTCCGGCTTGATTTCCGGGGACGTTACATTAATTAGGCGGCGGCATGAATGCCCAGGAAATCAGAGAGAGTCCAAGACGTGTTGGAATAGTTCTGCCAGATTTATCTTTCTCCCAAAATGGTGCTCCATTACGCCCTCCCAGTCGCCTCTTAATGTAATTCTCTCTTCGCTGATACCAAGTTTGGGCGCCGCCGAGGCTGCTTGTCTGCCGACTGTTTTTGGTTGCGAGCTCCTTTTTGATTCCGTCAGGACCAAATCGGCGGTAAGCTTGCAGAAAACCTAGGTTTGTTTGTGTGCTTGGCTTATCTCCAATCGCAACAAGTGATACTTTTTTGTCCCGCATCAACGGTAAGTACTTTTCAATCTGAGCTATGGGCATCAACTGCGACATTTTTTATATATTGTGCCAAGAAATAAAACGGGGCGGAGGCACAGCCGAGCTGTGCGGAGCCAAGAAGGCGAAAGCCAAGATGGGCATTCTTGCCCTTCGGGCTCCTTGCCTTCGGCTTGTCTGCGACTTTTCAAATCAGTTTGGCGCAGCGGTCGCTGCTTGTCTGCGACTCTGGCGACTTTCCCTAAGTGATGAACTGGAGCTCCCCAGACCATGGCAATCCATTCAGTAATACATCATCACCATCTCTGTCTACAATGCGCAGTCGCAAGGAAGTCAGCACAAGACGCTCTTCGATGGAGATCCATTCGCCTTGATGATCCTGATTTATATAAACGAATTTGCCAACGTCCTGACTCATTTGAATTCGAGCAAGCCCGTAGTTGCACATTGTTTTGGCCCCACGGCGAAGCTTTGAAGCAAATGGTCGAAGCTCTTCACAGACAAGGAATAGATACTGGTCGCTGTTCATGTCAATTATCTTTGGAAATTCGACAGCATAACCAAGTGGCTCACTCCGCATTCTTTCGGTGAAATCCACGCCATATTCAGGGTGTGAAGGTGTTACTGGAATGCCAGCAACCTCGAGATATCGCTCAGCTGCAGTTACTGATCTTTTCCCTCCTTCAAACACGATAGGAGACAGCTGGAGAGACTCATATCGGTTCAGCCCTAGCAGATTCGATAGAGCTTTGAACTGGCAGGTGACTGTGCAGGAACGGTTGCAATAGGCAGACATCTTCAGTGTCTCTGGGTCCCGAAACAATTTGAAATATGCCATTACGATTCCCCCCAGTTCAAACTTAAACGATAGGCCAAAGTTGTAAAGATCTGTTTCGCCCATATTTGCAGTAGTAATTATACCAGGCTCAAAAACTGCCAGATTTTCCGTCCAAATGTTGGGAAGGTGATCGAAAGATACTCATCTCTAATGCTCGTGTAAAGGCTGTTTGCGAACTCACACTGGGTAAGTCGAACAGCAACTGGATTGATTATAGGTTCATTTATTTCTAGCACAAAGTTTGCCTCTGAATCGATTGGCCTTCTGTCTCTACTGTCAAAGCTGAGCCTGGCGCAGCGTCGATGCTTGTCTTCGACCATTTTTTATTCTCTAACTGATATAAAAAAGATGCCAACGGACTACGTCTGCATTGCAAGCCACCAAGCGGATGAGCTGACATCCACCTCAAAATTTAAAGTAAGACTGCCTAAAGTTTATCAGGATGTGAAAGCTGTGCGCTTGGTATCAGCTGAGATCCCCAACACAATGAGCACAATTGATATACTCGATCCAGCAGAGGATTTGGTCTTTGACACCTATATATATTGGTGCAAATATGATCCTGCAAATGAGGGACCAGACCCACCTCAGCCAGGCTTTGGTGCGTGGAATAACATTGCGATTCCACCTGGAAATTACGACGTCACCTCGCTTGTGACAAAGATAAACGAAAGGTTGACGGGGACTGGTATCACGTGCACGTATAATTCAGCGGTTAAATTAATAGGGTTCACAGCTAGCTTCGAGTTCTTTATTGCTCTGATGTTGCCACCTAACCAGGGTGGGCGGGAAGTCAGAAACTACCAGGCTGTTGCAAGGGCTCAAAGAACTGCAAAGCTTCTAGGGCTGAGATCAATTCTACCGATCCGGTCGAAGGATTTATCTGTCGATGTTCAATATATAGAGGGCGCTTATGAACCTGATGTCACTCCCGATGATCATGTGCTCCTTCGCATTCCTGAAATTGGTGACCTTGTCAGTATGCCCAATACTTCAATACCTGGCTTCTTTGCCAAAATTAGCATTCCAAATAGCCTTCGTCCTGGTGAGACGGCCTACTACGATTCTACTGAAGCAACTCCTTTGTATAAGTATGTTTATTCAAAGCTGGACCTCTACTCTGTGACTATTGAAATTTACGATTTTATGCAGCGAATTGCTGATTTAAATGGAGCTCCTGTCTCATTTATTCTCGAAATTCGTTATGGTCCAGACGAACCCAATGGGGATGTTGTCTACGAGCTTGCAAAGCTTCAGCTCCAGAAAAGGTCAAAGACATATCCTTGGATCAATTCGTCAAATTGAGCTAAGCGGCGGAGCCAGAAGGCCCCTGACTTCGTCCGAAATTATTTTCTTTCACTGCAATTATATACTTCAATGGATGTTACCCAAAACTTGCAGCGGCTCGGTCTCAAAGAGCTCCTGACAACTCCGCAGGAAGCAAAGGACTTCTTCATGAACAATGAGCTTATGTTAGGTCTAACCAGCCAAACAAAGCCTGTGCGTGTTGTTGTCAACCCAAGCAATGACTATGGAGACTGCTTCGGAAAGAGGGTTACTTATTTCCTGCCCCGCTACAATTTCCTTCAGGGGCTCGAACTCCAGTTTACCCTTCCCGAGCTGACAGCATTTACTGGTGACACTGACCTGGTTCGCACTGGTTATTTGCGATCGGTTGGTGCTCTCGTAAAGCGAATCGAAATCAAATATGCTTCCTACAGCTACATTGTCCCCGAGGACTGGCTTGTTCACAGCGCTCTGATTTTCAATGATGATGCTCAGCTTAAAAAGAAGTACCGATCCGGTGGCTGGCTCCATGGAACACCACCTCAGGGGAGCAATCGCACTGGAGGTATTTTCAGTGTAAAAATCCCCTGTCCCTGGGAGGGTTCTGTGCTTCCGATTGGTGCTCTATCTGGCGAGGTTTCCGTCGAGGTTTGGTTCCGTGATCGTGCCCAGGGCTTCGTCGAAACCAGCTATGGTGGTAGGTTTGTAACAGAATATGCCATAGGCGGTGATGCTTCTAAAGAAGATGGACTTGGGAGCGTGGGAGCTGCTGCTGCATCCCCTGCAAACATCGGCCAGAATATAACTCCCAATGTTCTCAGTGTCACCCCTGCCAATCCGGAGCTTTCGAATCCAAAGATTATTGCTCATTGCATCAACGTTGATGAGGCCACTTTTGCCCAGGTGATTGAGAAAGTCAAAACGTCTGGAATCGCAATTCCCGCTACCGATGTCGGCTGGGTTGATGCTGATTCAATTACTTATGCTGGTGCTGGTGCGCCAACCAGAATTAATCTGTCTCAAATCAGTGGGCTCTGCTATGGCCTTTTTGTTAGCATTCGTAAGCAGACAAATATGAACCAAACTGACGGAAAACACAGTGTCCTCAAAACCGAGGCAAATACTCGTGATATAACTATTTCCTGCGAATTGAATGGCCAGCGGCTTTATTCAAACGAGCCTGTTCCTCTATTGCAAGGTGCTGAACTCATCGCTGATGTGTTCAAGTGCTCAAATCTAGACGCGCCTCTTAACAGATATGTTCTGACTGGTTTGCCATTTTGCATTAGTGGAGATAAATCGATTCGAAATGCTGCTCAAACTGGTTTTGTTGATCTCACCAACAGCAGCAGCTGCTTCCTGAATATCATGAACCCTGCTGCATACGATGCAAACAACAAGATCTACGTTCAGGTACGAGCACTCCTGCACACTGTCCTAATTGTTGATGCTGCAGGGCTTCGCAAGGTCAACCTCTAGTCGTATCTCGGTAGTTTATTTTTTGATGGATCCGTCTCAAGAACTCGCAAAGTTCCAGCCGGGAGAAATGAGGGTTCCTTTTAAGGCCCTGTTTATTTCAAAGTCTAATAGCGGCAAATCCTTCTATTGCACAAAGCATCTGCTTCGACTGCTCTATCCAAAGATCAACCGAGTCGTCGTTTTCACTGCCACCAAATTCAATGGTGAATACTCTGCAATAACTAAAGAGCTTTACGACGATTTTCAGCCATCTATCGTTGCAGAAATCATTGATTCACAGCGCAATTTGATTGAAAACAAAAAGAAAGCGCCGCAGATATTGCTTGTATTGGATGATCTCGTTGCTGCCTCTGAAACTGTTGATCTGCGAAATAGCAAGACCGTTAATCGACTTTTTACACAAGGTCGTCATTTTAATATAAGTACGATTCTTATGACGCAAAAGCTAACAGCATTGAGTCAATCTATAAGATCGAACAGTGATTACTGCTTTTTCTTTAGCTATTCAAATCACACCGAACTTGAGGCAATATATAGAGAGTTTTCTCACCTACCAAAGGATGAGTTTATAGCCATGTTCGAAAAGTGGGCGCATGATTATCAGTGTCTAGTCCTTGATGGGACCAAGTACGATACGGCCTGGTACGTTGATAAAGCTGTCGAAGATAAGAGTTTTCGTTTCTCTAAATGGCTAAGACAAGAAGAGTCTAAGAAAGAAGAGTCAACGCCTATTCCCAAAAAGAAGCGTTTTAAAATCTTATCTTAATAAAATAAGATGGGTCGCGGGATTCCTAAAAAGGGTTATCGTGAAAGACGCAAGGTTAATGTTGTTGAACCACTAGTTGAAAGTGGGTCGACTGAAGGCGCAGCTGTTGCTAATCCTAGCGGGGAACTCGCAAGTAACCCCCAATTAAATGCCCCTGTAGCGAAAACGATCGCCTCGGCAGCAGCTAATGCAAGTGCGGTTGACGATCGACAAAGCCAGGTCAAAATTGTAAACGAAATGCAGTCTGATATCGATGATGATGCTGCTAGAATTATCCAAGCCATGGCCTCTGAACCACGCTATTCAGGTCCTAAGATTAAACAACCAACGGTATCAAAGTCACAATTTGATGAACTAGCTGCTAAATTGCGAGATCTCGAGGCTCGATCGGCTAATATCGAGAGCTACGTAAAAGACAAGCAAGAGAGAGCTAAAATTCGTGAGATGTTGCGAAGCGAAATGTTTAAGACAAGAGTGATGGATGCACCTGATTTACGCTATCTCAAAAACGAAAAAGAGAAGGCTTCACAAGCTCTCGATGACGCTGCTGTAAAGCCCGCAACGCCTTATGTGTCTGAAGCGAATTCTACAAGCTCACAGATGAAGGGAGCTCTGGGTGGACGGCGGATTCGGTTGTGAAATTCAGACGCAGAAATGGACGGTCCTCGGCGGAAGTTTGATCAAGGGCATAGGTGTCTCTGGCTTTAGCAGCTTCTTCTGCGGTTGCAAAGTAACCAATGTGCTTTTGACGCCCATTCATCTTACAATACGCCTGCCATTTACCACGCTGCTGATGGAACGATACACCAATGAAACCGCTGGTGTTATTGCGCTGCTGGCCACGGTTTAGAGTCTGCTGCCGCTTTGTTGCCAGTCGAAGATTTTCGCGACGATTATCTTTTGGATCGTTGTTGATATGATCGATAGTTAAACCGTTTTCGAGTTCGCCGCTGATGAAGTTATGCAACAACACGGTCTTTCTGTTGATCGTGGTTTGAGCATATCCAAAATTATGTAAACTCCAGCGGAATCCAAGCACGCGCTGAGCATCATCCTGTGAAACAAGAGCATAAGCAACGATGACTCGACGATGATTGCGAATTCCACCAAGCGGTATCGCTACAGCGCCTTCTGGAATTGTGACCTCCATCTTCTTTACAATCTGAGATTGAGATCTCTTTAAGGCAAGTCAAAATCGGGCAAATCTGTAAGATCTTCTACAGTTGGTTTCCTCTCTCGCTCTACATATTCAAGCATCCCGTTTACTGTTGACAGATCGTTCGATTGACATATTTCAAAAGCACGCTGCAACTGCCTTTTATCGTACTCACGGAGATGTTCCCAAGACATTAGCCATTCGGCATACTTCGGATCGCTAAACACTACTTTAAGATGACTTTCGCCACGGAACTTTCCGAAACGAATTGTTCCTGCGGCACAGCGACGCTGCTTGTCTGCTTCCATTCTTTGAATTATATCTCGGATTTTATGTTCGGAATTTAACGCATCACAAACCTGCGATTTATGCCATAAAAAGATTTTGCACCTTGTTTGTGACGAGAAAATCAAAGAAATGGATGTTGAATCATCGCCAAAGCGTTCTGGGCGTAAGCCAATTGTTGTCACCCCTGAAATCGCTGCGGCAAGGAAAGCAAAGCGTGCAGAATACCATCGCCGTCGTTACAATGAAGATCCTGATTATCGGCAACGGCATATTGAAGCCAGTTTGAAATATCAACGCAATAACAGTGAGAATCACTTAGAGGCAAATCGCCGCTATCGCAATCGAATTTACGAAAAGTTAGCGTTGCTAGAGTCCCTCCAACAATGCGTTGTTATAGCGCTGTAATGGATGGAAATTTGTAAAAAGAGGGGCGTGAATGAAGCCCTTTCTTTTTCACGCTCGTGGGCGAAGAGTCCGTGTATTGCCAGGGGCTGAGTACGCTGCAGTTTTATTCTGGAACGACGAATACCAGCGCGCTGTTGCACCTCCTGGGTTCAATTTCTCTTTACCTGCAGTCAATAATTGCTTTTGCAAACGCTCGAGTTTGCGCGCTTTCTCTATATCACTCTTGTCTAGTTTCTCTCGCATCAGATTTTGCTCCTTCTTTCGTCGTTGCATAGCTCTCTGTGCTGCTCCTCCAGCACGACGTTCCTCTGAATCTGCCGCTACTTTCAATAGTCGCTGGTAGGTCACCGCTTTGTCGTAGCCCGAAAGCGTAAATTTGAGCAGCGGTCCAAAGCCACCTATCTCCATAATCGTATAGATTTCTTTTGAATACGTCGGCTTTGAAGATTTGTCGAAACGTTTTTTCTCTAGCTGTACCCGCACGCGATCGCCTACTTTAAATTCGGCCTGTGCAAAGTAGTGCTGTTGCTCGTACGCTTCTCTCTGGTAGTCATTGCGTGCAATTGTCTCCTTCGGATTTTCTGCTGCAGCGTTCGGCGACGTACCGATCGACCTATGCTCTGATGAATTATAGTTGCGCACAAAAGCAGGCAGCTTTTCAATATATCTGTCCGTGTCGTACGCATCCATGTACTTCGCAATGATGCGCTTAAGCGTACCATTAAATCTTTCTATTTTGCCGTTTGCTTGCGGGCGATGCGCCTCCACTGCATTATGCTTGATTCCCATACTCGCCAGCATTGCTGCTGCGGTTCCCTTAAACTCCTGATCTGTCTGAATGACGTCCGGCTTCGAGGGCAGTTCATCAATCAATTTCTTCAAACTGGCTAGCAGAGTGCTTTCCGATTTCGTCTTCATAGGGATGCTATACGCTTTGCGCGTCGTCACATCTATTCCGTTCATAATAAATGTAATCCCTCGATTTGATCTTGCATACGGGGTGACATCAATCAAATCAACTTCGTAATACTTTTCGGGCTCCTCGTAAATAATGCTGGTGGACGGCTTTTCCTTTACAGTTTTCGCAAAACGCTGTGCCGTCGTTAATTTTGAAAGCACGTCCTGCACTTTTGAGAGCGGCAGATTAAGCCGCTTAGCTAAACGTGCTGCAGACTGAAAACCAGTTTCAGGATCATAATAAGCTTGTTTAATTCGACTCGCTTGCTCGGTACTCATGAGGGACACTACTATAGTACTCGTCTGGAATTATCTTGCGCTTTGTATACTGCGACTTGTTGAGTTGACGCGCAAATGGTATCTGAATAATCGAACTAAAGCCGATTCCACTGTCCCGCTGACGCCCGTTTGGCCTATAAACACGCGCTAGCTTTGATTCAATCATGCACTGAGGTTGATATGTTGAGTCCTCCAGCATGCGTTTGTAAGCGTCAAGAGCAGTCCTGTTCGCGATGGTTTCCTTCCTTGCTTCTGTTTCGTCCGGCAGCCAGTGCTCCTGGATCCACGATTGCGGAATCCCCTTTGCGCGTACATGCAGGTCAAGCTGCAAATCGCTGTCACGTACAAATGCACACGTATAAAGCTTCGGCCCAATGAAATACGCTTCCACAATCCGCCCTTTAATGTCACAGTCAAGTTTCCCTAGTTCCTGTCTGCAAATGTCCGCATCTGTTGCCGTCGCTATATCATATGATGGCTTCATATACCCTTTTGCACGCAGCAGATCAGCGTATTTTCGATGGACAATCAAAGAGTCCGTATCAGTATAAAACGGCATTGCATCAATGCTCCAGTATGCGCCTATTTCAACCAGGAACCTGTCCATGATCTCCCGCGAATATGACAGAATAAATGCACCAATAAAGCACGGTTTAGTGACAGCTCTATCACGCTTGGAGTCCTCAATCTCGTACGTGACAAACATCCGCGTGTCTGACTCAATTGAAATGTCTGTGATCTGCGCTGATCGCTGAATTTCTCGAAATCGCTTGTATGATGTCACCAGATCCGAGGTTGTGATCACAGGCCGCTGGCAATACTTACCGTAAAGGCCATTCATGGAAATCTTTGATGTTGCATACTGAGCTGTTCCCTTGCGAGATCTAGCTTTCTGGCAGTACATCCGCTCCATGTAGGTCTTAAACATCTGATCTTTACCATCAAACAGGTATACCTCATGCACCTTCGTCACCTCGCATCCCAGTTTAATTGCACGATTAATATCGACTGACGTATACCAACCACGCTCAATTGGCTTGAGATTAGACCAGCCTAGGTTTGATTCATGCCGCGGCAGCGGAGAGAGCAGCAGATTTTGCGGAATTGTCACGTCCACGCACGCTATAAACATCAGCGAACGCTGACTCGATTGGACAAATTTGCAGAATCTGTCCAGTGCATCGGGCGACGTAATATGCTTGTACTTACCAGTCGGAAACCAATTCTCGTACATAGCCGTCGGATACAAGCTTACAACATCCAGGTCGACTAAATAATCATCCGGGCCCGATGAGACGAATTTGCGTTTAAATGGGAGACACCGACCACCATATATTGCTTGGCGCAGCACCTGATCATCCTTGTAGGTCGGCAGCGAAATCGGATTGATCAAAGTCTGCCGATGAATCTGGAACGCCATTGCCGAAGCTGTGGTTGTTTGCGTCGTGTTCACGTTTAAGCCGTACAGATCAAAGACTGCTGTCGAATATTTAATGTAAAGCTCTGTCATTGCCTTAACGTCGTCTTCCACGTACGGCTCCCATTCAGATTTAAAACGCTCAACATCCTCCCACGTTTTAATCTTGTTATGATCAAAATCTCCCTTTACATTCGTGCACCCGTAATCTTTGCATGCCGACTTTAGCGAGGCCTGGATGTGAAGACATGGATCAAACGTGCTGATTTTCCCTCCCGCACCAGTCTTCCACGACATACTCTTAATTTTTCCGTTCGATCTCAGAACGTTCACGGCAGTCTCCGCTCGATTAAGCACAAGCCATTTGTAGACGAATATATAATCAAACCCAGACCCGTTGTAGAAAATCAACGTGGTATTCTCGTTGCGTTGCTCGAGCCATCGCATGAATGTCTCCAGTGTTTGCTCACCATATACAACCTCGCAAGGTGATATCTCCCCATTATCGATCGTGCAATAGCTCATAGCGTATGGAACATGCGTCTTGCTATCAGGAGCAAACGTCTCGAAATCCGCGCAGACAACGCTGTCCAACGCTGAAAATTCTGTCTCCGGTTTGCAGGGCTTGATTTGTCGCCCGATCACATTTTGCCGCCGCGTCATTTTCTGACATTCCGATGTGTGGTCCTTCCGCGGGTCGTAAGCACGCTTGCACTGATTGCAAAAGCTGCAGTTTGCTCGGTGCGTCGCCAAATCAAACATCTTTCCGCAACAAGGGCACTTCTCAAGAGACAGTGTTGCTTCGTTCTTTACGAGGAAACAATGTCCGTCTATATTGCAAAGTATCGCTCGCTTTGAAAAGCTCAGCTCAGTTCGAAAAAGCTCCTTAAACTTTGTTGCTTCCCACTCCGTCACGGTTGCATCAATCGAATAAAACCTGCAGATCGTTTCCACTGTCCTGCAATCGAGAGATATCATTCCCTTCGCTAGTCCCATCTGCTCTCGAATAGACGTATAGGGCGCCTTCGCTAATTTTTCAATCACTGTCTTCAGACTTAAACCCCGTGGATTTAATTTTACGTACTCAAAACACTCCAGCACGCAATCATTAGTTGGTGACATCGGGCAGTACAGTTTATCTACTGTCCTGTGGTAAAACGGCAGTTTCGGGATGTTCCCCAGGGCGCCTGCCGCGTTGTCTGCAATCAACACCTCAATCGATGTTACTACCCAGAAATCATCTTCCTCGTACGACATTTGAGCTGCCATCCACTGCGCGATGCGCTCATCCAAACTCTCGGTCAAAACTCGAAGCCCGTTTTGCCCAATTTGAATCAGCTGAGTTGTGTACATTTGATTTTTTTCGAAGCGGAAGCGGATAATCACAAACCGGCCTATCATTCCCGCCACACCCAAGTGATCAAGAATGTCGATCGCTATGGTTTTTACCTCCTCCGGGTTCCAATTTGGTGCGATCGCAAACACATGCTTATCAAACAACAAATTCGGATAGCGATGGTGTCTGTGAGAAAGCACGCCGTCTAGGACTTCTGTTACTCGAACATCTTCGACTTCCTGAAATATGTTCGGAACGTCCTCTAGGATTGCCTCCTCGGCTTGAACAGCGTTTGCACGCGCTGCTGCTATTGCACCAAAATGCCCCGCTACCCTTGACTCAGGCAAACGACGAGCAGGACGAACTGTGCTCCGCAGTCGCAGCATTGTCGCAATGTATTTACGAATCGTTCCGGACCAGGTCCGTCCGCTTGTATCGGTCAGACGAAACAGCTTGTTTCGAAAGGAGTCACGAATATATCCACTCTCATAGAGTTCAGTCGCTAAATTCCTCAGCTCAGTTTTGAGTACTGCGGCGCTCGCCATTATACTATGCTTTCAGAATGAATATTGGGAGGTCTATTGTTTTTGGCGTTTCAACGCATCAATCTCTGATCGATAACATAGTCTGCGTTTCCTTTATATCATGTCAATATCAGCGCACTATCAGCGCACTATCAGCGCACTATCAGCGCCATTCTCTTGTGTGTCACGTATCTCGCCGTTTTCTCGCCACGTCACAGCATCACGTCACGGCGTCCGCAAAGTTTTCTCGTGAACTTGACCCTCCGAATTAAAACAATTAAAACAAAGATAAAGTCATCGACACATCTCCAGAGGCCGCACCAGACCGCTCTGGGGGCTCGAAGAGCAGGAAGCCTTCTGGCTGACGCTCCCGTCCTTACGTGCGGCTATAGCTTAACGCTTTTTCCTCGTTTAGCTTCTCTGTACACATCAATTACATCTAGCTAGAGCTTAACACGTTTCCTCGTTTAGCTTCTCTGTACTCATTAATATCGCCTAGCTATAGCTTAACGCATTTTCCTCGTTTAGCTTCTCTGTACTCGCTCTCACGCCCTCCAATCTCCATATCCATGCTTTTCCCATCAACACATCTACTTGTAACACGTCTAAAATTTTTCAGGGAAAATGTTAGTTGATGACGCTAAAATGGGGTGGATCCCTGAAGGTAAAATCAGACTTGTCGGCGGTTTGATTTGGGGGGGGTCCTCCCCATAATAATAAGCGTCTGGTACCGATGATGCGTAAGCGGCAATTGCAACAATGCGCATACGCAAGCAAAATTAAAAATTAAGCGCGCACGAAGGCCTGGAAGGCATTGGTGGGGCTGTCGATCTGAAGGTTGTATCCAGACTCGGCGGAAAACGCGTCCTGGAGCAGCTGGCGCCCCAGATTGTTCCGGTTGCAAGTGTCGACGGCCGGGATCTCTGGGAGGCAGAAAGCGTCATGATCATGGCGAGATGCTTATGGATGCAGATGGTCTGGCATGGCCATGCATATGGCTTACCGAAAGTAATTGTAGTGTTGGTCGGGACTTGGGGGTTCACCGCCTGGCAAGATTTGCCGTTGCCCGGATTGACAATAATGATCCGAATTGAAGCGCTGACGGGAAAGCCTACAGCGATTCGGTCGTCGCTCATGATCAAAAAAAGATTTTAGCAATCGGTTCGATTTATACATTCACACCTTCGCCAACGATGGTGACGACGCCACCAGCCTTGCTTGTCTGAACGACCGGAGTCGGAAGGCGGGCGGTGTTGTTCGCATCGAAGACAAGGGTAGTCCCACTGAGGCCGCCCGCCACACCAGCGACCACGACTCGAGTAATTTTCTGCGGTATATACGAACTGTTATTATAATATTTGATTACCGGGTGAAAATGCCAAGAGAATGATAAACGGGAACGACAAACCGGCCCGATGACAGCAGGCACTGCGGAAGGTGTCGGCGTGGCCATCATCTGCTGCGCGGCCGCGGGGCTCGGGGTCGCAGCCTGCAGCGGGCTCGGGGTCGCAGCCTGCAGTGGCCATGGGCTTGGGGTCGCAGTGGCAGCCGCGACCTCCGAGGGGCTGGGGCTTGGGGTCGCCGTGGTTTCGACGACCTGAGACGGGCTGGGCGAGGCGCTGGGGCTCGGGCTCGGAGAAGCCGACGGCGATGGGCTCGGGCTCGGCGATGGGCTCGGGCTTGGCGACGGGCTCGGCGTTGCAGGAGCTGCGATGGCGATCTAGATCTCAAGAGAGAAGCGAACTTCATTATCATCAATTCACGTGACCAAGTACCTGTACAAACGCCTCCTACGTCGGAGTTCGGTGACTTGCACGCGCAGTTTGGAGCATTGCTGACTAGGATGCTTTGCCCTGCGTTACAGTCGTTGACACACCAGTCTTGGGTATTGTACGAGATTGTGTTGGCGGTGCACGGAGCGCAGGTTGTTATTTGCGTTGGTGGGACGCAGGGGAGAGGTCCAGTCGAGCTAGTCGGCTTCACATGGATGAGATTGGCGGAGGTGATTCGCTTCTTGTATGCGTACGGCCGCTTCACCGGAGCTCGAGGAAGCCCTTGAAGTGCAGAGCGTGATATGGATGGTGCAGGAATGGATCCGGAGTGCGCCTTGCTGCTGAAAGCCCGCGCCGCGACTTCAACTTCCTGATCATGATCAGGATCGCTTGCATATAGGTGATCATGAACGCTCGAGAAGTACGCGGCCGTTGATGTCTCGTTAACGTTGTGGGGACAGAAATCCTGTCCACGAGCAGCGCTACCTAGGCCTGCAGCCTGTACAGCTGCAGAGGTTTCGAGCCCGACAACGTTGACAGCGAGCACGAAGCTCACGAGAACAATGCTGAAACTAATATTAATGCTTGCCAGACTTGTGCGCAGACTTGCTGGTGCCATCTGCGACGAACAAATCTGCATGCTGGTGCGCATGCAGATTCTAGGCTATACTATGAGAGCTCGGCGGCTAGACGCGTACTGAAGTACGACGGTCGGAGACCGTCGGACCGTCGGACGTCCAGCGGTACCGGTGTGCCACGGTACCGGTGCTGCCGCCGTTGCTGCAGCCTGCATGCGCAGCTGCAGCTGCCGCCGTTAACGTTGCACGTTGCCAAGTTGCTGCCAGTGCCTGCCACAGGCCCACAGCCTGCCAGTAGTAGCCCATGGCCAGAGCAGTGTTGGGTAAAGTTTACTCCCCCAAAATTGCCCTGAAAACTTTCTGCAAGCTTTGGAAAAGATTGTGCAAATATTTGCACCATAGAAAACATTCCAAGCACCGCAAAAGCACTGTATTCTTTGGCAAATAAGCGTCTAAACGAGAGATATTAATTCTTTGGAATATTTCCGAAATCAGGGGCCCCTCCCGAGGGCCCTTCTGCTGATGCCTGACGCTCCCTTTAACCTTCTTATGCTTTCCTTATTGGTAACAGTCCAGTTTCGTGTCTTCCGGATCATCAGAACATGCGACAGTACAAAAGGGAAATTCACACCTCGTACCCCCTGCAAGCCTTGTTGGCGGCTGAGTTCCGGTTCTAGACGTCTACGATAGACTCCTATCGTGTTATATAACCTTTCTATCACGTTTCCTATCATTTTATTGCGTTGTTTCGCCGTGTTTCGCGCAGAATGTGGCAAAACGAGGGTACCCCCCTTTATTAGAAACAATTCCTAATTAGGGGGGTCTCTCGGGACCTTTTCGGAAACAATTTCGAAATTGATTTCGAAATTGTTTTTAGAAATGTTTCTAGAAAAAATGCCATCACTGGCGGCGAGTCGGGAGTCGGGACTCCGAGGCTCGGGAGTCGGGACTCGGGACCCGGGAGTCGGGACTCGCCGAGTCGGGAGGCGACGGGAGCGCGCGCTGCACTGGCAGCTGCTGCGCTAGCCGGATTTCGGACCCGGGAGGTTTTATGGTTTTTGACTCGCGATCATCGGATATAGGGCTGTCACGGTAGACCCCCCCCCTCTACCCGGTCGGTAGACCTCTCTGACCCGTACCGACCGGGTACGCCCGGTAGGTCACGGCTGGCACGCATAGTACGCGAAAACTGACGCAAAATCAAGCTAAAATTCGTCAAGCTCCAAGGCGCTACGCGCCTAAACTGTTTACACGCTACTTTGCGCATCTACAGCTTGTGCTTGCGGCCGCGGGGTGAGGAGCCCCAGTTGTGAGGAAGTGCGGGGTGGTTGTCAGCCATGACCTTGGCGCAGAGTGATGTGCGGCGCGGGCGCCGGCGGTGCGGCGCGCGGCGGTGCGCGGGCCCGGCGCGGCGGCCCGGCGGCCGGGAGGCCCGGGAGTCCGGGTGCCCGGGGCGCGCCCGGCTACCCCCCAACGGGCGAATTTGTATGGCTACCGGGCTTGTATGACGGTAGACCGGGCAAGTCTACCGGGCCGGTCGGTAGGACCAGTCTACCGCTACCGCGCCGTACCGCGACAGCCCTAATCGGATATCGATCGATCAGTGACAGTGTTCTTTTCCAAAAGACACAGTCGATTGAAGATTATTGAACTTCCGAAAATTCCGATTCCGTTCGAATACCCGGGACCGTAAAACACTTAAGTAATGCGGGCACTTAAGTAATGCGGTCCCGAAATAATGCGTTTTCCGCTGACAAAACGCATTAATTTGGGGGCGCATTAATATCGAAGCTTAAGCGCTAAGCCGGCGCTAAGAGAACTGCGGCATGTACCCCCCTACTAGGCTATAACGCTGCCAGAAGGCTTCAAAACGCATTAATTCGGGGGCGCATAATTAACCGTACTGGGGGTCCGGGTCCAAAAACGCATTACTTACCGGCGCATTACTTATAAGTGTTTTACGGTACTACGGTATTTCATCCGGGATCCGATCGAAGTTACTTAAGTTAATTATAACGAACGTACGGTACGCGCGCGTTCAACGGTTACTTTTTTTTTTTTTAAAGATCTACGGCGGGCGTACCCACTCGTAGTACACAACGAGGATACAATTGCAAGTCACGGTATCAGGAATCACGGGGATTCGAAGTACAACGAACGGTTGCATTGTGTATGTCATAATATGTTTTTCTGGTTCGTCCGTCTAGTTCGCCAAAAGACACCCTGTATATTACTCTGTATATTCACTACGCCGTTGCAAACTTGCAATGGAACTTATAAATTAAGCTTAAGTTACTTAACTCGGCCGCGGCGAATTCGAAGCCCACTCGGCGACATGTACACTGTACAGTACTAGTGTTAACGCTGTTAACTTACCGTGTAACACTTAAATATGACGGCATCTGTGATGTCGTTTATAAAACCTGGACTCCCTTGCGTGAAATAAGACGCTCTCAAATTATGTCGCTATGAAATTCGAGGTTTGTATGGCCCAGTATGGGGCGCAGTAATTTTGTATGGCGCCCAGGAATTATGGCGCTTCCAAATTATGTCGTTATAGCAAAATTTCGGCGACATAATTTGGGGATGACATAATAAAGTGCGCGTCATATATAAGTGTTATACGGTAGTAACTTGTGACTCTATAAATAGCTAAGTTGTGAGAACTTCGGAAGTTGTGACACAGTTAAGGTGGCAGTACTACGGTAACTTAGTAATATTAATCAACCTGCAATTGCCAATGTTGGCAATTGCAGTGAACCGGAATTGCCGTGGCGATAAATTGCCGAAACTCTTGATTTCTTCTATGGCGCCATACAAAAGCGGCCGTTTAGCCCTACCCCCTGAGAAATGCCGTGGCTTATAATTGCCGAATTCGGCCTCTCGGCAATTTACGGCAATTTAAAACATCGGCTAAAATAGCAATCCTACAGTACGCCGTGACGGTATGGCTGCTACGTACTGAGTATACATATATCATAGTATACGCGTACAAGTACTGGAGATAGTAGTAGCCTAGTAGTACTACGAGTCTACGACAGCTGCGCGGAGGTACGCTGATCATGACTCGTCGCTGAGCCACATACTAGTATACCGTGTAACACTATATTAAGGTACTCAGTTTATTATGTCATCCCCAAATTATGTCGCCTCGGACATGACATAACGGCATAATTTGGGACCGTCATAAAACGGGTATAGTAAGTCGCCCTATACAAATGACCGCCCCATACAAGCCCGAAAATTTCATGACGACATTATTTGGGACCGTCATATTTTGCGTAGCGGAGGGTCAGGTTTTATAACGACATAAATTTGACCGTCATAATATAGTGTTACACGGTATGATATATGCCGCAGTGCATGGGCCAGACCGTCGGACTCGCGGACTCCGGGAGTCGAATGATTCGAATCCTCGAGCTCAGTGATTCCTCACTGCAACTGATTCCTCAGTCGCCGTCGACTCGCCGAGTCGATCACCGACTTCTGACACCGAGTGACGTCGACAGTGACTCGACACCGTACCGACCCGCATCGATATCGGGCCGCTCCGACCCGCTCGCACATGCAAATACATGCATATATATATGCTCATGATCAACGTTAACGGCTATATATATAGTACATGTATGTAGGGTTGCCGTGTCCATGGACATGTCAATCAACCCGGTGGACATGGACATTCGGACACGGACATGTCCGCCGACATGTCCGCGGACATTGAATATTAAATTAAATTAAATTAAATTATATTCCAAAAGTGAGGCGGCGGGGCAGCTTGGGCGAGGCCCCCGACGACTCCCCGCTGCCCCCCGCCTCTTCCCGAGCATCAGAAACATGCTGCTAACGTTTGCAGTGTTCTGCTAGCGTGTTTTAAGCATGTTTTGCAAGCGTTTCGACATGTTTGGAGGGGTATCCCCCCTAATGTCCACGGACATGTCCACCCGGACCCACTGACATTGACACGACATGTCCGCGGACATGGACATGTCAATGTCCGCGGACATCGGACACGGCAACCCTACATGTATGCGCCGCGAAGCGCTTCGAAATCGGCTTCCCGTAGCCCGCAGTACGGATATTGATGACAGTACATCTATAGCTAGCTATAGAGCTGTATCTGCAGCTTGTCGCGGGGTCAAGGTGTACAGCCGTATGCGTATTCATAGCAGGGCTATAGATAGAGGCCCTGCGGCCTCATCGTTCATTCGAATTCCCGTAACGTCAACGTTCGTGCTGGCGCTACTCTGTGTGCTTGGGATCTCCAGAACAGTCGCGCATGCATATGGTAAACGAATCCGGCCGCGGGGCAGGATCCCGCTGCACCGCGGAATCGTTGATCATGAATGTAATTTGAAAACGTCAACTGCAAATCGCAGATTCCGACGTCGACTTGCAGGGCGATGATGGCGGCAATTGCAAGCGAACGGATGAGGGCATGCACGTGCACGTGTACAGGTTCGTGCACGTGTATATATATTTATAGCTATAGGGGTAGCTATATATATAGCACTGCAGCAGTGTGCAGCAGCTGAGATCTAGAAGATGATCAATATCAATGTCAACGTTAGGAACGTCGACGTCGCCAACGTTAACGGCGATGGCAATTGCAAGCTCGCGATCGAGTCAGCGGACGTGGATGGATCCGAAGATGGCGAACGCTTCTCAGAAGGCGAGTATGCGGATCCCGAGGTGCGCTGCCGTGCGCATGCATAGGCGCACGCACACGTGCGCATGCACGTGCACGCCGTGTGCACTCGAAGAAAGTTTCAGTGATTCCATCTTTTGTTTTAGAGCCTACGATAGGGGCGAACCCCCCGTAGGTAGTAAAACTAAAAACCAACAAAACAATCACAAATCAAAGAAGTCGCACGCAGGCAATCGCAAGACATATGCATAGGGTGTTTTCATCTTAGCCTAGCAGATGTCTGATCTTGCAATTAATATCGGTACCGGTTCAATTGGTTTTGCAGGTTCTGCGTGTGCTCGAGACGGACGACGTCGAATATTTGAACGGCCTGGTCGAGGACGAGGTCCGGAGGGGCGTGTTCCGGCATTTCGTGAACCCGCACTGTCCGTAGCCTTCGATTGTCTTTATAATTGTGATTCCTTCGAATTCAAGTTCATTCGTACTCATGACTTGACAAATTTCTGGGCTCAAAACCAGATTCTGGGCTCGACCCCCGCATGCGCGCCATCCTCCAGCGCATTGTCGACCGGATGGGCACCGGGTACAATTATGAGGAACTTCGAAGCTACGCTGCAATTTACACGTGCGCGATTATTAAGCCTTGGGCTCGCACTGGCCCAGCGGCCCGTCGTATAATAGGCCAATTTAATAAGAAGACAAACTAGCACTATAATTATATAAGATGCATATATACGGGCTGATCACGATGCAAGGTCAGAATCGACTCTACCGCCGAGCACCAAGTTACTGTCAGCGAAATCACCAACTTCCTTCGAATTCTCTCATCGCGATTGAACATCATTAATTACGCATTTTCGCCGCGCCGCAGTCCAAGAATCACAACGATGCGTGCTGCGAAGTGGATTGCAAGGATTGGTATCGAGAGTGCGCGCGCTTCTTGGGCTTGCGTGATTTTATGCATAGAACTTTGATTTAGAGGACGATGATCGCCCCTTTCCGCCTGACGAATCGAAGGTTCGGAGACGGGCGCCAGTGGAGGGCGGGGACAGTCGTCTGGCTGACGTCCGATTACGAGGGCGGACACACAGAATTCGTGGTGAGCCGCAATTAATATTATATTTGCACTTGGCCATCCCATCGATCGAATTCGAATTCCATTCAAAATGCCTCCAGAACTCCGGCCTGAGTATCAAAGGCCCACCTGGTAAGTCTCGCATCAATCGTGACATGATCATGAGCGATCTTTTAATAGTTTGCTTCAGGATGGGGCTTGAAATTCGACCTACTCAGCAAGGTGCTAGCCCCCCCAGCGCCAGCATTGTACATGTAGCGCCCATCTCCCTTGAAATTCGTAATTTTAATTCAAACGGTTGCATCACGCAGGGAACACTCTTCTGGTCAGCTGTTTCAATTAAAGTAAATCTTTTTAATTGATCTGAAATTCATCAGTCATGATCTTGCCATCCATCGGGGCACCGAAGTCACAGGCGGATTGAAGCGGTGCACACGTGCACGTGTCGTTTATAATTAGAAGAATGACCTAGCTAGCGCTATAGCCACAGCGCAGATTGTGCTAATTTGGGCTTAAACATTTCGCAGGATACTGACTACGTTCTTCCTGGCCCCACTGGACTGGATGGAGAGGCTAGACGGGCCTCTTGGGTACAATGCCACAGACGCCCGACAGGCTTTGGTGGAGAGAGTCTCGCGCGCCGGACCTCTCCGCCATATATAGCTATTGAGGAAATTAAAATGAAACTGAAAATGTAAATATATATTAAGCACCGCATACGTCGGAGCTCGCGAACGCGCTCGGGGCCTAGGCATATGGACGTCATGAATTCGACCAGCATCGGTGATGCGCGGCTGCGCGGCGATTTGAGGCTAAAGCCGGATCTGAAGCTCTGACACGTAGGAGGGGAAGGGGGTATACGTGGCTATAGGGGCCTCATGGGGTGCCTGTCCCATCTGGAGGCTCTCGATCGCGTCGATCCCGTCCGCCTCCTCCACCAGCCGCGGGCCCTGCAGGGGTACGTCAGAGGGGGAGGGGGGGTACAGCGGGGTACGGGGAGGGGCGGGCCCTGGGGTGGCGCTCGAGGACCACGTGGACGAAGGAGAGGGCCGCCCGCGCGATCTCCGCGTCCGGCGCCCGCAGCAGCTGCCCCGCCTGTGAGGCGGGCGGGCACGGGCGGGCTGTAGGGGGGTACGCAGGCCTGGAGGAAGGGGTGTAGGCAGCCGGCCTGGACGAGGGCGACGGCGTGGCGCCCGTCCGCCCCCAGATTCGCCACCGCGAACGCGGCCTGGGGGGTACGCCGTCTCAGAACAGGGGCAGGGCGGGGGTACAGGGGCGCGCCTCGCCTTGACGTCGAAGGGGGCGGAGGAGAGGAGGTGGGCGAGGGGGGGGAGGAGCCCGGCGCCCAGGGCCGCGTCCGCGTAGTCCGGGCCCGTACCCGTCACGTTCGACACGATCCACGCCGCCTGTCGGGGTACGAGGTAAGGAACAAAAGCCGTAGCCACCCGTACCCCCGCCCACCTCCTTGGCGGTCGCACGGTGCTCCTCGGAGGCGAGGAGGCGGCGGAGGGCCTCCAGGAAGGCGGGGCCTGCGCCGGGAGGGGTACAAATTAGCTGCGGCGGGGCCGGCGGGGCGCGGGGGCGGGCCCTGGTGGAGGAGGACGGCGACGTGCTCGGGGGGGCCCGAGGCGACGTTCCCGAGGGCGCGCAGGAGCGGCGTCAGCGCCCGCCCGCCCGTCGGCCGCTGCACGTTCGCCACGCGCGCCGCCTGCCGGCCCACGCGTACGGGACGTCGGTCGGAGGGGCGCGGCGCGGGGGGGGCGGGCGGGGGGTACCATCGCGGAGACGACGCCGGCGTCGATGAGCTGCCGCGCGTTGCCGTCCTCCCCCGCCGTCAGGTACGACCTAGGGGGGGGGTACGGGATCGGAGGCCTGGGTCGGGGGCGGCGAAAGAGGGGCGCACAGGAGCCACGCGACCTCCTTCTACATCTCGTCGTCCTGCGGGGGAAGGGGGAGAGGAGTCGGCGGGGGCTCGTGCAGGCGGCCGCGGGGGCACGGGGTACGGCACCGCGAGGGAGGCGGGGGGTTGATGGCGAGCGGGGCCACAGCCTGCGGGCGGGCGAGGGGATCGTACCCCCCCGGGAAGGAAAGGGGAGCCGGGGGGGGGGGGCGGGGGGTACGGGGACGACGCCGAGGGGAAGTACTCGTCGACGCGGGGCGCGGGCCGCGGACGAGGCTCGTGAGGGCCCACGCCGACTGCCGCGCGACGAGGACTCGGTGACATAGCGGGCGGGCGGGGCGGGCGGGGCGGGCGGGCGGGGCGGGCGGGCGCGCGAGGCGCGGCGCAGTGACTAAACGGGAGGGAGCGCGGGCGGCGGGCGGGGCGGAGCGTGCGGGCGGGGCGCACGCGCACGGCGCGGAGGAGGGGATGAGGGCGGCGCGGCGCCCTCCGCCCGCAGCTGCGCGGGCCTCGCCCGGGGCGCGGGGCGGGGGCGGGGGCGGGAGGGGTGGCGCGCCTTGTCGCGGAGCTCGACGCCGTCGCCGGCGATGTTGCCGAGCGCCCACGCGCCCTGCTCCTGCAGGATCTGCCCCCGGCGCTCGGAGAGGGGCGGGGCGGGCAGAGGGCGCGGGGCCGGCGGGCACCGCGTCGCCGGAGGCGGCGAGAGCGATGAGCTGCGGGGAGAGGGCGGCGACGGCCGCCGTCTCCTCGTGCGTCCCCGTCGCGATGTCTGCCCGCCCGGCCGCCCCGCGCGCGTGAGGAGGCGCGCACCGGCGCCGGGGCGTGGCGCACTCGTGCAGATCCACGCCGCCTCCATCCTGTGCTCCGCGCTCGCCTCCCCGAGGACGCGCTGCCGGCGGGGCGGGGCGGGGCGGGCCGGCTCGGGCGAGGCGAGGGCGGCGCGCGCCCCGCCGGCCGGCCGCGCACCGCGAGGCGCTCGAAGAGGCCCATGGAGAGTGCACGCGCGATGGGAGCGCCCTCCTCGGCGCTCAGCGCGCGCCGCAGCCGCCGCAGCGCCTCCATCCGCGCCGCCGTCGCCCCCTCCTGCGGCGGCGGCGCTCAGCGGGGCGCCGGCGGCCGGCGCCCCGCCCGCGCACGTCGATGGAGCGCGGGCGGGCGGGCGGGGCGGAGCGTGCGGGCGGGGCGCACGCGCGCGGCGCGGAGGACGGCGATGAGGGGCGGCGCGGCGCCCTCCGCCCGCAGCTGCGCGGGCCTCGCCCGGGGCGGAGGGCGGAGGGCGGGGGGCGGGAGGGGTGGCGCGCCTTGTCGCGGAGCTCGACGCTGTCCGGATCCGACGGTCGCGAGAGCCGAAGGCGGCCCTGCCCCGAGCGGAGGAGGCAAGGAGGGGGCGGTGTGGGGCCGGGCCGCAGGGGATCCGGACAGCAGGCGAGCAGGGGACCTCGCCCTCGAGCTCGAGCCCCGGATCCGCCCCGCGGCCGCGTGGGAACTTCGGAAGCTGCAGCTGCCGGCGGCTCAGACGCGTACGTCGACATCGGTGGAGAGCTGAGAGATCGGGCGGGCCCGCGCCTCGGCCTCCTGCGGGCCCGCGCCTCGGCCTCCTCCTAGGCCTCGGCCCGCGGGAGGCCTCCAGCTGCAGCTGCAGGCTTGATATCGATATCGATCTTCAGCACCGCGCAGGCTCATGACCGGCACGCGCGAGGGCTTCCTTCACGAGGTCAATGGCTCGACCTAGGCCTGCGTGGACCACACTACACGCGCGCGGCGCCTCTATAGATGGACCACATCTACACGCGCGCGGCGCGGCCAGCTCGAGCTCGTGTGCGCGCGGCGAGCGCGGCGAACTCCGTCGCTGGGATCAAATACACCAGATGCTCGCTGCTCGCATCGCCCAATCGAACGCTCGCGATCGGGGTCAGCTCGACCGAGCATCAAGCGTTAATGTCTAACATGCTTGCGCGCGCGCGCTACGCGTGCGCAGGTGCAGGAGCCCGCGGCCGAGCCCGCGGCGGCCGAGCCCGCGGCGGCCGAGCCCGCGGCGGCCGAGCCCGCGGCCGAGCCCGCGGCCGAGCCCGCGGTCGATGCCGCGGCTGCAGCTGCAGCGCCAATCGAGGGTCCGACGCTTTTCGATCTCCCGAATGAGCTGCTCATCCGCATCGTCCAGCTGGCGTGTGCGTGTGAAGATGACAGCAGCGACGTCGACGGGCCGTCGTGCTGCGATCGGATGGAGGCTTCGCTCCTCGCCGCACTCGCGGCCGACAGCTGCAGCGAGTCGGAAACGGGGCGAGGGCCACGGGTCGACCTGCAGCAGCTCTGCCGCCTCCGGAGGGTGTGCAAGGGGCTGGCAGGCATCGTGGACTCGGGGGGCGTAGCGCGGCGGGCGCGGCTGAAGCTATGCTCGGCGAGGGCGGCGCTGGCGCTGGACTGCGCCTGCAAGAGCGGGGCGCGCGTGGGCGGGGTCGAGGACCTCGACCTGCAAGTGAGGCTCGAGGGCGGCGAGCTGGAGGAGGTCCGTGCGGGGCACGGGCCGGGCCGGCGCGCGCTTTAGACGACTCCAAATCGGCCCTCACGCTCGACATGAACTCAAGTGTTTGAAACGCTCGGCCTCCAATCTTCTCACACGCGGCTGCAGATGTCGGCGTCGATCGAGGACTCGAGCCTGGCGCCGCTGGCGCACTTCAGCGCTGTGCGCGCCCTGCGCTTCGACGCAAACGTCTTCAGCGGCAGCAACATCCTCGGGCGCCAGCACCTGGCGCCCCTCGCTTCCCTCCCCAGTCTCTCCTGCCTGGACTTCAGCGAGAGAAGCGCGCTGTACCCCGACGCCCTGGGCGCCCTCTCGCCGCTTCCCCTCACGGCACTCCGCGCTTCAATCTTCTGCGGCGCCACGCCCACATCCAGGCCCGATTGTTCCTCGATTAATATTGCAGCACTCTCGCTTCTGTACAACGCCGTGGCGAGCTTGCCGAAGCTCGAGCGGCTGCTGCTTTCGCTGTTGTTCTACTCCGGAAAGCAGCAAGCCCAGCTCTCTCCCAACGTGCTGCGGCCCCTCGCCTCGCTTCGTAATCTCCGGTGTAAGTGCAAACCTTCGTTTAATTTATCGATATCAGCACTCTTATCGCGAGCGCGAAATCGCTAACGATTACGCGTTTGCGGGCGCAGCTCTCGGGCTGAGGACCGACGTTGAAGCGTCTCCGGGGGCCCTCGCACTGCTCGCCGCCCTGCCGGAGTTCCGGCGGCTCGAGCACCTGGCCCTCGACTTCGCGAACATGCCCAGCATCGACCTGGGCCCGATAGCCTCCCTCACCAATCTCCAGTGTGCGCGCATGCCCCGTCGTCCCACCTCGAGCGGCGCTGACTGCAGAGCCGCGGCACGCGCGCGCGCGCGCAGCGCTGAGCCTCGGGGACGTGGGGGTCGACCCGTCGTTCCTGGCGCCGCTCGCGGCGGCGGGGCTCAGGGCCCTGCAGATCTCGTACGCCAGGCGGGAGCTGGACCCCGCCCAGCTCGTCTCCGCGGCGCCCCGCCTGCTCTGCCTCGCCCTCACCGTCGGCCACCAAGGCGCCGAGGCCTCCGGCAGGCTCGTCGACGCCCTCCAGAGCTTCCCTGCGCTCCAGGCGAGCCCGCCCTAGGCCTCCTCCCACCACCCTCTGAACCTGTATCTTAAGTCGTGATGCTCTCAACATCCCTGCTGCAGGACCTCACGCTGGAGTGCATGGAGGACTGCGTCGAGGCGCTCGCCGGGCGCTCGCTGGACGCCTGGCGCGGCGTGCGGGCCTTTGACCTCCGGGTCTGGAGCAACAGCCACGGCTGGAGGCTCCCGACTCCCCTGATCTCGGTGCGCCTCTCGCGATCGATCATTGCAACCGCGATCTTGGATCCAAAAGCTTCCTGTACATGTGCTCGGCTGACCGATATCGGGAGCGCAGCGCATAGCGTCCGACATGGCCGGCCTCGAGACGCTTACCGTCGTCGGGAGGCTGCCCCTCCCGCTGCCCGGCGACCTCGCCGCCGCCCTCCGCCGCCTCCCGCGCCTCCGCCGCCTGCGGGCGAACCTGGCCGACCAGCTGCGCACCGTCCGCTACCACGCCTACAACGACGCCCTCGCCAGCTACCGCGCCCAGCTCAACGTGCGCCCCCCTCCCCCCCTCTCCCCGACCCAGCCCGGGCCGTGCGAACGACGCGTGCCGCAGGAGCTGGAGGCCGCTCTCGGCGTCAGGGTCGTCTCGGAGCCCATGCGCCTGCTGCAGCTGGGCGGCGTGCTCGTGAACGTCTTGACCTCGTGATCCTTTCAACCCGCACGCGTCGCTCTCGCTACACCCGCATGTATTTCTCCGGGATCCCGGCAGTAGCAGCTGGATCCGGCCCCAGGCTGCCGCATGCCGATATCGGCCCGCCCTCTCGGCCCCCTCTTCAGCCGATTTTAATTTTATCGTTCCTTGCAAATATCCTTCAGCTTGTATGTACGTATTTGATCGTTCCTTGTCCTTGCATTTGCTCGTTCTTTGTCCTTGCATTTGATCGTTCCTTGCCCTTGTACATGTATTAATATTGTAGAATTGACTGTAGTCGTGTTTTAGCCTGTATCATGTTCGAGCTCTGAGTTCTTTCGAATTTCTCCATTTCATTTGCTGTAGAGTACGTATACCTCGAAAGCTGCTCATCTTGATTTTAATTTGTGTCTGCTCCCGTGCTTTCTAAGCTTCGTTTACTTTCGTGCTGCTAGATCGCTGCAGATCTTGTGTTTTTAGGGCGTAGATCTTGATCAATGTCTCGCGCCTGCAGCTAGCGCCGCAGGGACGTCGGTGGCCTCAGCGCACCGTGCCATGGTGCTTGTAGACCTGGGCGTACGCGTAGGCGTAGGCCCTCCCGCGGCCTAGCTGTATGTATAAAGTCCGCGGCCGCGGCATCCACCATGAGTCGACGTCAGCAAGACTGAGACAGACCCGGTGAGCGCGGCCGGTTCCCAACCGCCCAGCGGCCGCGCGCGGCGGCGCGCGCGCGTGCGTGCAATTGCAAGCCTAGCCTTAATTATAAGCTTAAGCTGAAGCCTAGCCTAATTAGTAGTTCGAGCAATGATCATGAGCTTATGCTTAAGGCCTTAATTGATCAATATTAATTATATTATTAATGACCATGAGTTCGAATTGCGTGCTTCCCCGCTTCCCATCTAGATCTTGATAGTACCCCCCTGGGGTGCGATCGCCTTGTCTTCCGCCTTCCTGCCTCCCCAGCCTCAGCCACATGTTAGCTTTCGTCCCCGGTGTGTCCCCAGCGGCCCGTCGTCCGGGAGGCGGGCCCGCCCGCGGCCCCATGCGAAGTCGTCCGACTTTTCGGCCCCCGGCAGCTGCGGCCGCGGCAGTATTCGCCGCCCAGTTCCCTAGTACCATCAGCCCCGAGCTGTTCGAGGCCGAATCGACCCCCGCGCAGCTTTATAGCCAGACGGTCAGATATTTCAGCTTGACCGCCCCGACCTCTCAGTCCAACGCCCTCCGCGCGCTGTCCGAGGGGCCCAGCAGAACCCAGATTCGTCACAGCGTAGCCGACTGCTTGGCTAGCCTCGACCCCCCCGTGGCAGTGTGCTGCTACGGGAATAGCGCACTCCTGCTCACCATCGAGGCGGTGCACGGTGATGCAGCCGAGAAGCTGCTCCGCAAATCAGCGCTCCAGTACCTTCCCGTCCTCGACTTCACTCAGCTTCCGGCCGATGCAAACGGCGCCCCCCCGCCGCCTCTGGATTCGAAGGCCGCGCGCGAGGCCGGCTTCCGCGATCCCTCCGTCAGCTTCGGCCCTTTCTATTCAGCTCCCTCCAATGCGCATAGTGTCTTTTCCAACTGGCTCGTGCAGCGCGGCTTCAGCCCGTCCAAAGTTCATCGCATCAATGGCAACAGCGTCTGGATCAAAGTGTTTCTCTCGGAGGTCCCGCCCGTCGCCAGTCAGGCGCGGTTGCCTTTCTCTCACAAGTTCGGCAATGAGACAGTTCAGATCAGCGGCAGCTGGGCGTTCTGCAACCGGCCGGGCTGTCACAGCGCGCAGCATTCCGAGCACGCCCCGCACACCCGCACGGGCGTCACGATCAGCGGCCGCTCGCGCTCCCTGGAGCAGTACACCGGCGAGAACTGGACCGACCAGACCGGCCCCAGCGCGATCATGCGCCGGCCCAACGACCCCATCAACTTCGACATCATCTTCCCGTGGAAGGAGGACCTGCAGCGCGCTGCGCAGGTTCGCTTTTGCAATTCGTACTCTCGATGGCCTCATGGCCTTTTCCGGCCTCATGGCCCGCCCCTCGCAATCGATCCGATCTCCTCTCTTTCTCTCTTGCATGACTTTCTCGATCTTGCAGGCCGCTGCTGCGTCCACCTCGGGATCGGCGTGAGGCGTTCGGGCCCCCCATCGATTCCCGCTGCGTTTCGCGGCGGGGTCGATCCCTCGGCCCTCCCCTCGCCCCCGGCCCTCGTTTTCTCTTCCGGCTCTTGGGCTTTGTCCCTCGAGCTGTACCACCCCCCGTAAATGACGTTTAGGTTTCTTTCTCTGAACGTAGCAGGCAAACTAGATCGAGCTTTTCATGATGTATTAGGCAAATCTTATCGTTCTTTTCTCTTTGATTGCCTCCGCGATAGCGCGCGGCATTCAGCTGTGTTCCTGCAGGAGACTCATGTTTCTTCTTCCTCATTATCCAAGCGCCTCGCGCGCGCCTGGGGATCGGCCCCCTCTTTTTGGTCTCATAACCCTAGTGGTCAGGCCACTCAGGGGGTTGCCGCTCTCTTTCCTGGTGATTCCCCTTTTCAAATTCGGTTGTTGACTCCAGCTGATAGTCCTCGACTTCAACTTTTCTTGTTCGAGACCAAATTTGGTCCCATTTATTTTTGCAATGTATATGCTCCTACAGATGATTCTGAGCGTCGCGGTTTCTATGAAACTCTTCTTTATACTCTCGAGTCCGTGGTTCCTTTCGACAGCCGCCTCATCTTAGGAGGAGATTTTAATTTCCACGAGCTCCCCTCTGATGCTCCCGGCCCTAGTCGTGGAACCCCTCCCCCCGACGCCTTTGAGTTGATCCGAGCTCGTTATGGCCTTTTCGATGCCGGGCCTCACACTAGAGCGTGCTTTAAAACCTGGAGCCGGCCGCGGCCGGCGGGCGGGACGATTGAGTCCCGGCTCGATTATTTTTTCCTCTCGTCCTCCCTCCGCGATTGGGCCGTCTCGCTTCGGCCGTGGACGGCTTACTCTGCAGTTGGCGAGCCACGCAATTCTGATCATATAGGCATCTATCTCACACTTAAAGCCCCCGGAATCTCTCGCCGTGGCCCCGGTCGCTGGCGCATGAACTGGGCGGCGTATGGGACATGCCCGGAATATTCTGGTTTCATTTCTACTATAATTCGTGACTGGCGCGCCGCGTGGCCATTAGTTACAGATCGCGTCCGTCGGTGGGACGCCCTCAAATCCGAGCTCCAGCGTCGTGTTCGGGCCTGGGAGCTTGATGAGAAGCGCAGGCGGAAGGACGCTTACATCTCCGCTGTTCGAGCTCTCGAGGCTCTCATCCGTCGCCACGCCGCTGGCTCTATTGATGATGTCGCTTTCCGTACACTGCGCACTTCTATGATGCGCAGCTTGAATTCGCTTGTGTCTGACTATGCCAGACAGCATTCACGCAAAGAAATTCGTTTCGCCGCAACTCAAGATGGACGGTCTAGTAAAGCTTTTTTTGAGCATTATTTACCGGATTCTCATGCTCAGTTCCCGGAGGGGCTTCGGGCCCTCGACACCGAAGGCCCAGAGGCCGCGTCGGACGACCCCCGCACTTTGCTCGAGCTTTCTTCCGCCTATTACGCTCAACTATATGACGGCGCTGCAGCTCAGGCCGCGGTTGATCGGTCGCTAGCTGAGCGGTCTGGCGTTGCCTCTCTCTATTCCCCTCACCGCCTGCTCCCTACTGAGTCTGCTGATCTTGACTCTGACTTATCGTCTGGAGAACTATTTCGTGCTTTTAAGGAGATGTCTGGCGGAGCCAAGTCTCCTGGCATCGATGGTCTCCCTGCTGAATTCTACGTTCACTTTTTTGATGAGATTGGCCCCGATTTCTGTGCTTACATCGCTGCTATGTATGAGTCTGGGCAGCCGTCCGAGTCTTTGCGGCACGTCCTCATTACTCCTATTACTAAACCGGCAACGGACCCTACTTTGATTGCAAATCGCCGCCCAATTTCTCTCTCTAATGTCGAAGAGCGTGCAGTCGAGCGCGCCCTCTCCAACCGCTTAACGCCACTCATGTCTGGTCTTGTATCCCGCTTTCAGTCTGGCTTTATTCATCGTCGGTCCGCAGTGCACCAGGTTATGCTTGTTTATCTTCTCATGCATTACGAGGGCGGTAATCCTGCACTTGAACAGCTGTGCTTCGGATTTCTTGATTTTTCAAAAGCCTATGACCGCGTTAACTGGAGCTTCCTTTTCTGGTCGCTCGAACAGTTCGGTTTCGGGTCCCAATTTATCAAGTGGGTCCGCCTGCTCTACTCTGATCTGCAGGGTTCTGTTCACATTAACGGCTGGACCTCCGCCCCTTTCCCCATTCGATGCGGTGTACGTCAGGGTGGCCCCCTTTCGCCCTATCTATATAATTTGTGCACACACCTTTTAGCCCTTTTGATTAATGCTGATGCTCGTATACGAGGTGTCCGCTTGTCCTCTAGCTCTCTTTGCAAGGTGCTCCAGTTTGCAGACGACACGGTTCCTTTAATCTCGTCTTTTACCGAATTGCCTTTCTGGAAAGAGTGCTTTGATAAATACTGCCGGCTCTCTGGAGCTCTTATTAATCTCGAGAAATCTAGCCTTCTTCCACTCCGCGATATCCCCGCACATGCCTGGCCTAGCGTCGAGGACTGCCCCTGGCGGCGTCTTCAGGTGACGGATCTCCCTCCCGCTGAAAAAATTCGAAAATACCTGGGCTTTCCACTAGAGCCCGATCTGTCTCGGTTCTGGCGGAAAAAGACCGCTGCTCTTGATATCCGTGTCCAGCAAGCGAAGACTTATCGCATGCCGATGCGTTCCGGCGTTCTCCTTGCCTGGGCTGTATTTATTGGGTCCCTACATTATGCTCTATATTTGCTTGACCCCCCTGATGCTCAGTATTCGACATGGCAAGAGAAGCTTCGCGCTTTTGCTGGCGTGAGCGGGCAGCTTTCGAAGTATATTTCTCCTCTGCCGTGGCGTCAAGGTGGTCTCAACTGCCCGGATATTCGAGCTTTTTCGTTATCGCTGAAAATGAAGTGGGTGGCCTTGCTCGCTGACCCCTCTTGTTCAGCTCCTTGGAAGGAGTACCTCTTGAGCAAACTGGACGCTCAGCTGGCACCTTTTTCCTATGGCCCCGCCCTTGTCTCGCTCCGCCTCCCACTTGACAGACTTGACTTGCCTCCTATTTGGAAGCGGACTCTCTCCGAGTGGGCTCAGCGCCAGGGCGTGTGTCAACCTCGTAACTCTCCCGAAGTGTTATCCCAACCTCTTTTCTTCAATCCTCTGTTCAGTACTCCCGGCGACGAGGTCGACTGGAGTCGCTGTGCACGGTCCGGCTTGCTGCGGGTCTGCGATATCTGGGATTGTGCTGCCCGGGGTTCCGGGCTCCAGCAGCTGCCTCCTCCGCCCTCCACTCCTTTTTCCCTAGTCTGTGTTCTGCGCTCCCGGCTACTTGGCGCCAGGTTCTCGAGGCCCCTGCATCGCCGCCTCAGCATCTCTGGTGGTCCGGACCGGACGCCTCGTTTGCTCTCCTTCGAGGCCCAAGTGGTACTTTTGTTGCCTTCCCCGTTCGCGATAACCAGATAATTCCACGGGTGCTGGACTACATACCGCGCGTTCCTTGCCGCCCTGCGGCTTCCCACCCTGTGGGCCTATCCTCGAGCTCCAATTCAATTCTGTCCCGTTTGCTCCCGCTGCATGTTTGCTTCAGCGCTGTCTTCCTCTCTCTTCGTCGCGGGACCCTGCCTGGCCTTTTTGTTCTTGGCGCAGGCCCTTCGGCCTTTCTTTCTCTTGATAATCTTGCGTTCACTTTCGCTCGTATGCTCCCTCTCCGCCTCTCCTCTGTTCGTCGCTTCTACTGCCTTGAGGTCCAGCGGCTTCGCGATGTGTCTAGCCACGCTCAGATGCCCGATGCTAAGTGGGGGTTTCCCGGCGCCTTGTCTCCGTCCCGTCTTCCTAATCTTGTCGTCCTTCAGTGTTTCCCGATGCTTTGGATCGATGCTCTTTACCGTTTGCATTTCAAATTGTATCGTTTGGGCGAGCAACAGTCGCCCCGCCGTCGTTCCTGTCGGGTTTGTAATGACGGATCTGCTCGCTCTCACGCGCACGTTTTCTCTGAGTGCCCGCTTTCTCGTTCGTTCTGGGATTTCATTCGTGAGCGCCTGAATTTCTGGGCTTCTACTCTTCCACCGGATGAGCGTGAAGAGGTCGCAGTGCCTGAGCTCTCTCTCTTCCACATCCTCTCGGTTCCGGATTTATCTGGGCCCATTTTGCGCAGTAAAGTTAACCCGCCTTCTGCCTTCGCTCACTTGGAGCGATCCTTGCTGGCGTATTTTCCATCCAACAGGTTGCTCGCGCTCGGTGCGATCTTGAGGAGGCTGACATTGATGCGCCTTCTTACAACCGCGCCGCGCTTGTTGCCGCCTGGGACAGAAATATGTCGTACCTCGAGTTCACCCTTTCGCAGGCTTCGGCCTTGTTGGAGGAGCGGCGCGCTCGCTTGGCTGCTGCTGACGCTGATGATCAGGCTGCCTCGGATGATGACGCACATGATTCAGAGTCTGGTACCGGTTCTCATCGTTCTAGTTCAAGCTCTGATTCTGACTCGTCCGGCGCTCCTTCTTCGGGCGGTGCTGACAACCTCGTCTCTTCGCGTGACATCGATTCTGTCCTCCGGAATCCTGCGGAGTTTGCCGTTCGTGGGAATGTCCCGTTGGGGATCCCTGGTGGTCGCCCGCCTCCTGCGCCGTCCCCTCCTGCTCTGGCCCCTGTAGTGACCCTTGGGCCCATTCCTATTCCTGCTCTCGCTGCCCCTCTCGACGCTCCTTTCCCCCCATTCCCTGCGGTCCCGATCCCTGTGCTCCTTGGCCCTCTGGCCCCGCCTCTGCCTCCTCCCTCCTTACAACTTGCTGTCACGGGGCCTCTTCACTTGCCTGTTCCCCGGCAGGTCCCTGGTCATCTTGCAGCTCCATACCCCTTCTTACCTCTTCCCCTTGCTCCTCCACTTCCGCCCCTGCGAGGCCCTCTTTCTGACGTCCTCCTGGTTCAGCCCCCTCTTCAGCCCATCCTTCTTGCCCCCGCTTCTGCAACTGTGACGCTGGGCGGCACTATCTTTTTGCATGCCCCTCCCGCCTCTACGTCCCCGGTCTCTTTGCGTCTGCATCCACTTTCCCGGATCCGCTTGCAGGCCCCCTCGCCTCCAGAGCTCGCCATCACTTCGGCCTCCCTCGCCTCCGCTCTCGATTCTCCATACCCTTCGAATAGCCGCCTCCTCTCTCCTCCTCCGCCCTCCCTCCCCCCCTCGAGCTCCGGGTCCTCGGCCTCTGCCCCGCTTCCGAGTGTTGGCGAGACTGTCCTCTTTTCGATCTCCCCGTCATTCCGGCTCCCTGCTCCCCCTTCGGCGCCTCGGGTCCCATCTGCGGGTCCTATCCCGCTTCCTGGCGCTCGTGAGATTCGCCGCCGGCGCCCTCGTCGGGCCCTTGCGCCCTCGAGCTCGTCTCTCTCTGCACCGCCCATGGCCATGACCTCCGTGTCATCTGCTCCGGCGCCACCCGACCTTTCTCCTGCTTTGCTGCCCTCTCTTCGGCGCCGGCAGCGATCCCCGTCACCTGCTCGTGGCCCTTCCCCTGCCTCCGACCCTTCCTCGGCCCCCTCCTCGCCTCTTCCGTCTCGTCGGCCCCCGCCGCATTCCCGTCGGCGGATCTCTCGATCGACCCTGGACTCTCCGCCTGCCACTGTCTGCGGGGTACCTCCGCCGCCGTGTTCGGCGCCGGCTGTCAGTACTTTGCTCGGTAGCTCCCCCGTCGTGGCTCCTCGGGGGCCTCTTCGTCGTCGTCGTTCGCTGGGTTCCGGCTCCGGGTCAGATTTCTCGCCGGGCTTACCTTCTCCTGGCTCTGCTCCTGGGCCCTCAGCTCCGGGACCGGCTTCCCCGATCTCCTTCCGGACTCGTGGTCGTACCCGTCGCCGGCTTGCCGAGCCTGCGGCTCCTTCTACTTCCCCCGGCGGTTTGCCGGGCCGGACCCTCCGGCCTTTGTTCTTGATACCGGACTACCGCCTTTGTCCTTGTCTTCTGCTTCGCTGGTCGCGATCGTATCCCGCCGGCGCCGGCGTACTTCTTCGTCTTCTAGTTTAGTTCGGTCTGGTTCGGATTCTGATCGTAGTGTTGATGCTAGAGTTAGTTTCAATACTAGCTATAGTCCTCGTGCTCGACCTGTTGTTCGCCGTCGTTTGCAGTTCGATTGCCCGCCTCGACCCCGGCCGGCTTTAGTGATTCCTTTGACTGTTCTTTTGCCTGCTCTTGATCCGCCTGCTCCGCCTCCTGTGTCCTCCTCGACCTCGTGCCGTAGCTCTGCCCTTTCGCATCGTCCTGCTTCGCCTCCGCCTCCATGTCGTCTTGTTGTTCCTCTTACTTGTCTTCTTCCTGTTATTTATCTTTCTCAATTTTGTCCCCCGCTTCTTAGTGATGTAATTCCTTCTGATATTGATGGTATCTCTAGCTCTGGCTCTTCTTCGTGTCAGTTATCCTCTAGCTCTGGCTCTTCTTCGTGTCAGTTATCCTCTGTCCCTAGATCTGCTCGATTTATCGTCTCTTCTCGCAATCGATCTGTCTCGAGCTCTGTGTCTTTCCTTTTTTATTGTCGATTTTGGCTCTTTGTCTTATCTTTCTTCGTGCTCTTGTCTTAGTTATTTTGCTATTTTGTCTCTATGCCCCCTGGGCAGCCCCCGCAGTGCTGGTGTCTAGAGACTGTGGCCGGTAATTCACCAAAAAAAAAAATAGATCTTGATCATGATCAATGACATCGATCATGAGCTTCGCGAATTCCCATGGCCAGCCGCCCACGGCGCCCAGCCGTCGCGCGCCGTGGCGCGCGCGCATGCCGCAGTGCGTGCAATTTAGTTTGCAAGCGCAAGCTTTAGCCTCGGCCTTGAGTTCGAATTCGAAGCGCCGCCGATATCGATCATGAGCACACGTACCTAGGCCTGTTCAACGGTTGACGCAGCGACACAGCTAGTGCCAGCGGGGCCCAGCGCTCGCGGGGCGGCCCTGCGCGGCGCGAAGTCGTTGAACAGGCAAGCACACGTGTCCGAATTCTAGTAGCCCGAGTCGGAATTCGTGTCCGAATTCGAATTCGAAGTTCGAAGCGAAGTCGTGGAGCTTGCTGTACCCCATGGCCAACTCGAAAGGTGTACCCGCAGTTACACGAGGCCAGCGGAAAAAACGATCAGCCAAAGCCGAGAGCACCGCTGAACAGCACAAGGGAACCGGCAGGTCCCCGAATTAGCAAGGTGGCGTCCGCGGCGAACGGAGCGGCCGCTGCCGCCAGCGGCGGCGCGCCAGCGCCCGCAGTAGGCGCGAGCGCGACACCCGCAGCACCGGCAGCTTGGCCTGGGTGCGCCTTCCACGCTTCGGAGCGCCTCCCTGCCATTCGGGCTGACGCGGCCATTCTGCAGGGCGGGCACGGCCCCTGGGGCCCCCGCAGCACCCGCAGACCCCAATGCTTACGCGGCGTGGCAGGCACAGTACGCGGCGTGGCAGGCGCAACAAGCGCACGCCGCTGCCGCTGCCGCGGCCTACGGCGCAAGCTATCCGTGAGTTGCCCGCGAGAGCCTCCGTCGCCTCGCATCTAAGGTTTCGTCTGCCCGCAGCTACACCTACGCTCAAGCCGTGGCCGCCCCCGCCGCGTCGGCTGCCACCAACGCGGCCCTAGCGAAGGCGCCCTGGAACACGCAGGCCCAGCAAGCGGCCACGCCCGCGCAGCCTTACGCCAACTACTTCGGGTGCGCCCCGCCCGCCCCTCCGGACGCCGCGAGGGGGCTTCCCCGCGCGCTTGCTGACGCCCCGGCAGGGGCTACTACGGCGGAGTGGCCGCGCCGCCCGCCTCGGCGCTCGCGGCGGCGGCGGCATCTAAGCCGACGACGCCCACGGCGGCCGGCGCGGCGGCCGCGGGCTCGTTCGCGCTGGGCTCCCACCAGCTGCCGGCGGCGGGGGCGCCCGCTGCCGGTGCGCCGGCACCGGGCGGGATCAAGTTCGGCTGGAACCCGCACAAGGCCGAAATCAAGCCCAAGCCGTGCGCCCCGAGCCGGCCTGCTTGCAGAGCGTCCCCCTCAGACCGCGCCGCGCAGGCCCGGCATCGCGAACGACGCGGCGATCGCGGGGGCGGCGGCCGCAGCCGCCGCAGCGGCGCAGATCAAGAAGGCCGCGATGCCTCCGGCCACGGGGGGGGCACCGGGGGCGGCGGCGGGCGGGGCGGGGGGCGGGGCGGCCGGCGGGGCGTCGCACTTCCCACCCAACCTCAAGGCCTGGGTCGAGCGGGCGTTCCAAAGGTGCTCGGGCCCGCCGGGGCCCGCGGCCGGCCGCCCCGCGCCTCACCGCGCCCCGCAGGTGCAAGACGGACACCGACCGCACGGCCCTCGAGGCGACCCTCCGCAAGACCATCACCGCCGTGCGGAGTAGTCCCCTCCCGCCGGGGTACACGGCCCCGAGCGGGCGCGGCAGGTCTCCTCCAAGGGGCCGGGGGCCCTCTGGCAGCACGAGTGGGAGAAGGAGCCGCTGCCCGAGTGCGCCGTACTCTCTCTCGAATCCCTCCGCCACCCCGCCTCCGAACCCGCGCGCGCGCAGAGTGCCGTCGGAGCGCCCGGCGGCGCCCGTGGCGCCCAAGCCCGAGCTGAAGCTCTCGGACGGGGTGGGGAGGAAGCGGGCGAACCTGTGCGCCCGCACCCCCTTCCCCCGCACCCCCTTCCCCCGCTCCCCCCGCCGGTCCCGCCCGATCGAGCGGGGCGGGGGCGGGCAGGTTCTCGCTGGAGGAGGAGGAGGAGCCGGCGGGCCTGCCGACGTCGAAGAAGGCCAAGGCGAAGGCGGCGGCGCAGGCGGCCCTCGCCGCGCAGTCCGCCCTCCACCAGCAGGCCGCCCGCGCCGGCGCCCAGGCCGCCAAGAAGGCCAAGAAGTGCGCCCTCCTCCTTCTCCCCGCGACGGGGCCGGGGGCGACGGGGGGGCGGGGGGGCGGGGCAGGGCGGGGATCGTGGCGGGGGCGGGGGCGGACGACGCGGTGGAGGCGGAGCGGCGATCGCGGCGCTTCAAGCGCTTCGAGCAGTTCCTCGGCGCCGGCGACGCGGCCTCCTCCGCCAGCCCCCTCCCCATCCAGTTCGTCTCCGCGGCCTCCACGTCGGCCGCTGCCGCCGCCGCCAAGCGCAAGCAGCGCATCATGGTGCCCCCCTGCCCCGCCCCGCCCCGCCCCGCCCCTCCCGCCTCGCCTGAGTGCCGTCGCAGTACTCCGCATACGGGGCCAGCCCAACGAACGAGAACGACGCCGGCGGCCAGGTTCGCTCACGCCTCAACCCCTCCCTCCCCGTTCCCCGGCCTGACCTCGTACCCCTCCCCTCCTCCCCCCCCAGCACGACGACCCGGACGCTGTGGACTGGGGCACGATTCGGGGTACCTGCCAGAACCTCGAGAAGCAGTACCTCCGCCTCACCTCGGTGCCCCCCTCTCCCCTCCCCCTTCCCCCGGGCCGACGGGGGGGTCCGCCAGGCGCCGGACCCGTCGACGGTGCGGCCGGCGGAGGTGCTGAAGGAGTCCCTCAAGATGATCAAGCGCAAGTGGAAGGACCGTGCGCCCCGCCCCGCCCCGCCCCGACTCCTCGGCCGGCGCCGGCGCGACTCCATCGCGCAGAGAGCTGCGACTGGAACTACGCGAACGAGCAGCTCAAGTCCATCCGGCAGGACCTCACCGTCCAGGCGAGCGTTCGCCTCCGCCCGCCGTGGCGCCCGCCCGCCGGGCCTCGCCTCGCCTCGCCTCGCTTCGAGCTCCCTGCCTGAGCGGGCGCCGGGCGCAGCGGATCAAGGACAAGTTCACCGTGGACGTCTACGAGACGCATGCGCGGCTCGCCCTCGAGAAGGCGCGCGCCTCCCCGGCCCCCCCGCCCCAGCGCCGCCCCGCCGCGTCTTCTACTGACGGGCTGCCCTCCCCTTCCCTCCCCTCCCCTCCCTACCCTCCGCAGAGCGACCTGAACGAGTACAACCAGTGCCAGACGCAGCTGAAGATCCTGTACCGCTCGGGCGTCGCCGGCTCCCAGGCCGAGTTCTCCGCCTACCGAATCCTCTACAATCTCCGGCCCGCCCGCTCGCCCCGCCCCGCCCCGCCCCGCCCCGCCCCGCTCCGCCCCGCCTGGGCGCCTCGGAGCCCGCGGCTGGAGCTCTGGGGCTGACGGGGCGGGCAGGTTCAACATCACGGCGGACATCGCGACGGTGCTCTCCGAGCTGAGCGTCGAGGAGCGCCAGCAGGAGGGGCCCGTCAAGCACGCCATCCAGGCCCGCCCCCGCGCCCCACGGCCGCCCCTCCCGCCCCGCCCCCGCCGGCCCCGCCTGAGGCCGCCGGCGACCGCAGACGGCCCGCTCGGCGATGCACAACGACTACACCGCCTTCTTCCGGCTCTACCGCGAGGCGGGTTTCCCTGTACCCCCCCCAAGCGCCCGGTCGCTCGCGAGCCGGGGGCGGCAGGCGCCGAACATGGGGGGGTACCTCCTCGACCTCTTCATCGACCGCGTGCGCGCGTCGGCCCTCAAGACCATCGTCCGCGCGTGCGCCGCCTCCCCCCCCCCCCCCCCCCCCGATTCAGTACCCCCGTTCCCGACGGCGTATACGTACCCCCCAGGTACCGGCCCGACGTCGAGCTGCACTGGGTGGCCAAGCAGCTCGCGTTCGACAGCGTACCCGCGGTCCTCGAGTGGTTCAAGAAGAACAAGGTGCCTTCAGCGTCTGAACTACTCTCGGGACCCGCCCCTTCCCTAACCGGCGCCTTCGCCCAGATGGCGATAACTCTGACCCCGGATCGCCAGTCCATCGATTGCAAATCGACCGACGGGAACCTGCGATAGTGGGCCGCTTATTTTCCTGTGCCGCACGGACAGTACAGTACTAGAGTAATAGCGCTTGACGTCGCGTTGATGAATTCATCGATATCGATACTATGATAATCGATATCTATTCCCCCTTCTCCGGACCAGAGACTCTCTGGCAGAGAGAGAGACTCCGGTCGGATCCGCCTGGCCGCACGGGCAGGGTGCGAACCGTTGAACGTTGACGTCGAGCCAGCTCGCGATCGGAGGCTGCCAGTGCCTAACTGTGCCTTCCACAGCCTGCCAGCATGTGCCAGGCTTAGGGTTGCCGAATTTCGGAAATTCGGATTTTGGAGCGCCGAAATTCGGAATCAGCCCGCCGAAATTTTAGGGGCAAGGCTTATAATTAGGGGCAAGTGTGAGACTGTGTGCCACGGTGACAGCTGCAGGGCTTTTGTATGACGGACACGGAGCTTCCCCTACGAATTCTCGGCCCCGGCCCCCGGCCCCCGGGCCCCAGCTGCAGCATGCACTGCCAATGGCACAAAGCTTTCTGGACGCCCGGGCTGTTTGAACGACCTTATATGCTCTCTGAAGTGCACAGTACAGTAAGTCGCCCATACAATTAACCGCCGGGGGTCCGCCCCATACAAGCCTGAAAATTTTCATGACGACATAATTTGGGACCGTACATATATTCTGTTTTACGGTACCGGCCGGTAGCCTACCGCGGCCCATGGGCCAGTCTGCGGCGCCAGACGCTGCAAAATTGATCAGCCAATGCATGCACTGCTGCATGGCACTGAAAGCTTTCTGAAAGGATTGCTCCCATACAAGGAAACCTTGCCCAGCGAAACCGGAAATATTCTGTTTCAAGCAAGCGTCCAAACACAAGTATATGCTTTCCAATGTCATCTCCAACTGCAATCTTAAAGCCCGCATGGCCCTGGTGTGCTCCTGAGCTCCTTTCAGCCAAGTTTCAGTGGAAGAGGGGGTACAGCTCCGGAGGCTGCCACCTTCCCCAGCGGCCCCCGCCCTTCCACAACGTCATGCAACCGTTTGCACCGTGTGGCATTATGCTTTGTTGCACTCTAGCTTGCTCAAATCCGTCGTTTTCCGCATGAAACTCCGTCGGAAGGCCTGCTGTAGGGTACCCCCCCGTTTCAACGAAACTGAAAGCTTTCACCTGCGTTTTTGGGCATGAAAGCTTTCAGAAAGCTTTCTAGAAAGCTTTCACAGTGAAAGCTTGCGCAATGAAAGTATATCAAACACTGATGCATATGCCTGATGCAGGCGTGAAATATTTAGTACTAGACTACTACTAGTAGATCAGCCTGGCAGGCCCTGAGCCTCGGAGGATCGCTCAAAAACTTTTACCGTGTAACACAATAATATGACGGGCACTTTACAGTCTTTACTATGTCGGTACCAAATTATGTCGGTTCGGACATGATCGATCTAACGACATAATTTGAAACCGTCATAAAACGGGTACAGTAAGTCGCCCATACAATTAACCGCCGGGGGTCCGCCCCATACAAGCCTGAAAATTTTTTTTTTGAGAGACTACGGTGGGGCGAACCCCCCGTAGGTAGTGATATTAAAGACAACAAAGCAATCACAAATCAAAGATACAGTAAACTAGCACAAAATATATACAGAATCAAGAGGGATCACGAGAAGGGACACGATCAGAAGAACGCAAAAGATAAGGAGAACGAGCACGAGGAGAAGGAGTAGAAGAGCTCAAGGGCGTCGACGCAGAAGTACTAGTCACACTAGAACGACGAGGAGCACGGGGACGCAGCAAATAAGGAGAACGAGCACGAGGAACTACAGTCGAAGACGAAGATCTAGACGAAGACGACAAGACAGAGCTAACAGCAGATCTAGAACTAGAAGACGTAGTCGCAGGAGGCAAAGGCGGTAGAACAGTAGGAGAGGCGAAACGTAGGACACCACTAGAGGGGAAAGTCGAAGCTGGCGGAGTGTCTAAACGGAATCGAGATTGTAGAGTTGGTAAAACAATGGACGGCTGAAGACTAATCTGAGGAACTGGGGACGACACGAGGAAAGGGGCAGAGCTTGGGTGCAGACTCGGAATCGGCAGTATAAGAGGAGGGGCGAAACGCAAGCCAGTAGTGACAGGGAAGGCAGACGATGGGGCTGAACCAGGCGGGAGAGGCAAATATAGCGAAGTAGAAGAGAGAGAAGGGTACACACGAGGAACGTCACCATACACAAAATACTCGCTGCCAAAAACTATACGGTCTGACGGTCGCTGAAGATAAAGAGGCGGAACTGCCTGAGGGCTAACAGTGAGAGATGGAGGAGGAAGAGGCAGAGCTAACGACAAAGGGAACGGAATCAAAGGTACAGGGAAGGCATGGAATACACGAGGAACTGGAAGGTGGAGGAGTTGGTAAAACAATGGACGGCTGAAGACTAATCTGAGGAACTGGGGACGACACGAGGAAAGGGGCAGAGCTTGGGTGCAGACTCGGAATCGGCAGTATAAGAGGAGGGGCGAAACGCAAGCCAGTAGTGACAGGGAAGGCAGACGATGGGGCTGAACCAGGCGGGAGAGGCAAATATAGCGAAGTAGAAGAGAGAGAAGGGTACACACGAGGAACGTCACCATACACAAAATACTCGCTGCCAAAAACTATACGGTCTGACGGTCGCTGAAGATAAAGAGGCGGAACTGCCTGAGGGCTAACAGTGAGAGATGGAGGAGGAAGAGGCAGAGCTAACGACAAAGGGAACGGAATCAAAGGTACAGGGAAGGCATCTCAATCATACAGCCATCGAAAACGAGAACTCCGACAGTGAGACCAAGTGTTGTAAGATATTCGCAAAGAGTAATGAGACACTGATTTTCAATGTTGCAGAGAACCATGTTCATCACAGAGCCGAGAACGTTAAACTCTTTCTTGCGCTTGCAGATCAGAAGAAACTTCTTATTTTCATCCATGCTTGCAATTTGAGCGTGAATACCAGTGATTTCGTTCTTGACCGCTAAGAACTTGGGATGTGTCGTTAGAACTTGATTCTCAACAGAACCACCGCCACCGTTAATCAAAGAGAGAAACGCTTGTTTGATATCTTCACGAGAAAGACCACTCCTTTCCGTAATATCGGCAATGATAGAATCGCGATTTTGGACGTAATCATTCACACCTTCACAAGAGATATCATTTTTTTTACAATATTGGAGGAGAATCGTTGGGTGCGCATTCTTCATATCAATATCGATGTATTTTTCGCGAGCAATCGTGTGACGAAATTCACGGGGCATCTCTTGCATCGACACCTGTTTCTTTTTGATTTGTTTGATGTTAGAGTAGTAGCGTCCGGTGTTGTGTTTGCACTGATTATACTTAACTTCAACACGTCCATTGCGATCGATATTAGTAATATACCGATTAAGCATTGAAAGAGTATTTGAAGCATCAACGTGTGGGCGATACTTCAAATCATCAAAGTTATCGATAAGATGACGGACAACGTAACGGTCGGCTTTCTCATAAAGAGTCACTTGGAGTCCGTTGGTTTGCTGAGACTTGAACATTGTCTTTTACTAAGGTTGGAGAAAAGAATTTTATCTTTATCATTTTTTGGCGGCTAACCTTTAAATGGTTGATATCTCGCCAATTACCAAAAACGGCAATCGGGAGATAGTAAGAATCTATCGAAATCTATCGATAGACCGCACGAAAAATGATTAATTGGGTTCAGCGGTCAAATGGGATTCTCCCTTAATACTTTCGTGGACGTCCCCGCGACTTGTTTTCGATTCCTTCGCGTTCCTTGCGACGATAATATGAAGTGAGCGATTGCGATTTCTTATACTCCCGATATACGGGGTCTTCGTTGTAGAGCGTCCGTTTCCTCAGCGCGTCTTTCATTTTATAATTGACGTGTGCTACATCTTCCTCTTCACCGAATTCGATTACACTAACCATATCGTCGCTAATGTTAATAACAGTCGCCATGTTCCTCTTTATTTATAGTCGAGAAAATCTTTTACCACTCTGTATTATGCGTTACGTCTTTAAGTGTTTTTTGGGTTGTCAATTTTTGGCGACCGGACAAGCTCCCGTCTACGTTCTTCAATTGCAGATTCAACCGCGTAAATCTGTCGTTTCGCTAAGATAATATTATAGACTTCTTCGAGCATTTATCGATGAAGCATCTGATGGAGGTGACGGCAAAACAACTGAGGGTAAACTAAGTTGAGGTGAAGCGAAGCTAAGCCTGAAAATTTTCATGACGACATAATTTGGGACCGTACATATATTCTGTTTTACGGTACCGGCCGGTAGCCTACCGCGGCCCATGGGCCAGTCTGCGGCGCCAGACGCTGCAAAATTGATCAGCCAATGCCAGTGCACTTCGATGAATTTTTTGGCGCAATTTTTGCACTGATTTTGTCCCCAAAGTTGGGCCCAAACCAGCTTCCAATTGGGCTGTGGAACAATCAATTCAAGAGTTTTTGCACTTGAAACGTCGGCAGAACAATCCTTGGCACAATGGCATTCCTTGAGCAATAATTCAGCCGCCTGTCGAGTCATCAGTGTCGACTCACTGTCGAGTCACTGTCGACTCAGTGTCGAGTGTTCCTGAATCCGATTGACGCGCGAGTTTTGGTTTACCCCCCGGGAGCTGCCGGAGCCGCCGGGCGGCCGGCGCCCGGGCCGGCGCCGCGCCCGCTACGAGTTGGGCCCATAGGCCAAAGTTTCCTGCCAGTGGGCCAATTTGGCAGATCTTGCCCTTATGTAAATTAGCTACCTGGCAGGTTCTAGTAGCTACTTGGTATAGTCCTAGTAACCGCCGCCTAGTAACTGCCAACAGCAGCTTTTATATAGCATGTGAAATATACCGGCACGTGCCCAATCGGAAAACACTGGCATTTTCAAGTCGAATTAGTACGGGGACCCCGACGGCCCCGGCGCTGTACTAATTTGACTTGGAAGGTGGCCCCAGTCTAAAACTCGGCCGAGTTTCACTCAATCGACTTGACTCGGAAAAGGTTTGTATGGCGGAAATCGCGCCATAGGGCCATAACTCGTAGCGCGCGGCCGCCGTACGCCGCGGTACGCGTGGGCCGTGGCCCGTGGGCGCGCGTCGTCGCGGCTTATACGTATACCGTACTTACATGTATACCGTAGTACCGTACTAGTACGACGTCGACGACTATACGTATATACTGTAGAACGGGTAATATTTAAGACCCCAAAATATTTAGTAATCCCGAGTTTTGGCCGGTTTAGTAGCCTGAAAATATTTAAGACTTGGCCGCGGAGCGCTTTAGTAGGGAGCTTTAGTCGGCGGACGCATCAGGCCAAGGCGTGGCCGGGCGGCTGGATGGACGCTCGTCGCTCGAGCTCGGAGGCGACGCTGCGCGCTTCTGCACTCCCTTCGGCGGCATGCTTCTCCCGCGCTGCAACTACGGCTGCGCCGACGCGACAGAGCTATGTACCCCCCCCCACGCGGTTCAGGTTTAATATACGGTAAATATTTAGTACTCAGACCTCAAAACTTTGGTACTAAAAAGATCCAGTATACTAAATATTTCCCGATCTACAGTATACACTGCGGGTCCACGAAAACGCGCGCGTACCGTACTACGGTAGTACGAATACCTATACGCGTGGGCCGCGGTGGGCGGTTGCAAGCCTTGAAGAAGCCTTCACTGGCTTCAACTTTTTTGGCAAGCTAAAGTATATACGTATGTATACGTACTAGTAGTGCTCAACTCGTGCACCGTCAGCCGGGCTGCAGCCTGCAGCTGGTCTAGAATCTAGATCGATATCTGGGCCGCGGCCGGACGCGTACGGCTATAGAAATTCAGCAAAAGCAGCATCGGCAAACTCGCCGAGTCGCGCCGGGCGCCGGGCTTCCTCAGCGCACACACGTGCGATGGCCATGGATTTGTGGCGAAGCATCCGGCGGAAGGCGTGGATCCGGAGGTCGACGACGGCCGTTGCACCGTGCTCAGAGCCGCCAGCACCCGGCCGCGGACGTGCGGCCGCTGCCGCGGCTGACGGCCCTCAGCTCGGAAGGACAGCTTCAACGTCATCCCTAGGCCCTGAAGAGCACGTGTTCCAATTCCAAGATCTGGATCTGCAGGTGGAACTCGCCCCGCAGCGCGAGGCGAAGCTCAAGGGCCATGGCCAGCGCGCGGCAGCAGCGTTGACGCGCCCCCTCAACTGCGACAGCCCGCCCCCGGGCACGCACTTGTACAGGGCCGTCTCGAGCTCGCGATCGATATCGTGTGTAGATCTCGACCTGAGCGACTCGGAGCCGGAGCCGGCCCTCGCTCCCTCCGGCCTCTCCTCGCCCAAGTCCCCGGCCTCCTCCGCGTCCATCGCCTCGAGCTCCTGCTCCTCGGCCGACGCCCCTCGCTGCAAGCAGCCCGCCCCCCTCTGCTCGAAGCCCCTCGAGCTCCCTTCCTTGGATATCGATCTCAAGCCGTCCCCCCGCGAACCCATCACTCGTGCAAGCCTCATTCTGCTGGTTCGTATGTATATTCGACGTGATCAAATTAATTCATAACGATTCACGCATGCGCAGCTGTGGAATATTGTCAGCCGCGGGGCAACACCGGGAAATTTCGCTTCGGCGATTCTGGATCCGGAAACATTTAAATACACCTCGCCATCGAGCGTTGAGTGTCTATACCGCTCGGCTGCGAATCCCCTCTCCGACTCGAACGCGAAGTTTGACTCGAAGAGACGAATCAATTACGGACAATATGAGGTAATTTTTTATCAAGACATACTGCCCTTGCTAGTTCTAGGCGTGCTGCCCAACGGTGTTGATCTCGTTCATAAATCGATACCCGATGATCCTTTGATTTATATATTAATATTCAATTTCTGAACGGGGTTTCATTGAATTTCCGCAGGCTTTTCACACCTGCTTACATCGAAGCACGTGGAAGCCTACCTCAAACTCTTCGAAAAATTCGGAATCCGTGTGGATTCGTGACCACGCCTTGAAGCTCGCCCGGGTGCGCCGCGAATTGTTCAATTTGCGCGCTGCGGTTTAATTTCTCCACCGGGCCGTCAAATTAGCGCTGATTCCCGAGACAGCTGAACTGGAAGATCGACAGCGGCGCCTCCGGCACGATGAGTCGCGAGTCTTTCGAGAAGTCGATCTCGATCCTGGCGGACGCGTACGCCCGCATCACGGGACAGGAGCCGATCGCCGTCCCGATCCGCCTCCTCTGCGTCGGCGCCGGCCTGCCCGACGACCTCGGCGTCGCCTTTCTCCTCGTCCTTATCGAGGTATTGATTTGAGCCTAATTATCCTGAATTCGAAGCTTTTCGTTCTAATTACATGCATATGATCCGTCGCGCAGCAAATAAGTACGGCAGACTTGCCCTGGCCGTCTAGACCTAGTCCCCGTCACATTCATCAAAATCAGACTGCTCCCACTCTCCGCCGTTGGATTGGTGCGCATGCGCTCGAATTGCTTCGCCTACGATCGTGCGCTCTGACCATGATGTCCTTCAATATTAATTTTGCAGACGTGCCGCTGTCCTGCACGGCGCCCGGAGAGCTCCTCCGCGCCCTTAGCAGACACCAGCTGACCGGGCCCGGGCTGGAAGCCCCCGCGGCGAGCAAGGAGAAGGCAGCGCGGCCTTCCCTCCCGTTCCGGCGGCCAGCGGCCGCGGCCTCGGACTCGAATGGGGCGGCGGCGGAGAGCATCGACCCGGAGCGGGACTGCGGCTGGGGGATGGGCAGCTCGACGGAGATGCAGAAGGCCGCCCTCCACCGCCGCCTCTCCGACCTCCTCGCCCAGCGGAGCCCGCCGCCGCGTCCTCCCCGGCCGCCCTCGACGGAGGGCGCTTGTGCTCGCGATCGTGCACCCGGGCCGCAGAACGGGCACACGGGGTTCGGAGCAATCTAATGGATGTGGGGTAGAATCGATATCGGGGCCCTCGAGGGTTGGCCCAATTTCTTCTTCCGAGAGTTTCCAGCTGCAGCTTCATATCGCTGGATCGATCCGTCATTATCATGCTTGCATTATTTCGCGCCAACATTTCAAGTTTTCAGTATTTTTCGTGCGCTGCTGCAGTTAGCTAGCTAGTGTTATTAGCTATGGCGACGTCGATCTGCTTGCAATTGCTTTAATTATAAGTTATTTCGAATTCCACGTATCGGTCCATGCCACGCTTGCAAATGAGACTCTGAGACTTCAGTCCATACGTATATATACCCAACTAAAGCGCTAGCTAGAATTAGATCTGGGGCCAGGACGGGGAATCAGATCTAGATCTAGATCTGGGGCCGGGGTTAGAATAGCGCTAGCGCTTCTATATAGCTATATAGCGCTTTGGATTCGAATTCCCGGATCCAGTTCATGCAGCAAAGATCGCATATGCGCAGCGGACTTGTACGCGTTGCCAACTGGCCATGGACTGCACAGTTGGCCATGTACCCGCCCGAGAAGACCCTGAGCAGCACAGCATACAGCGCCCCCGACGTCGATAGCCTCGCAACTCTCTCCACGCAACCCGCAACTCGCTCCGTTCGCCGCGGCCGCCCGCGGCCGGATGGCGGAGGCGCAAGTGGAGTTCGAGCCCGGCCCGCCGGACCCGTTCGTCGTACGCGCGCTCTCGCGGCCGGTCGAGGAAGCGTTCCCTGAAGCCCGCGGCTTCCTCGCGGTGCGCTGGCCTTGCCCCTCGCCCCCGACCGCTGCGCGGGCCACCTGCGCTGAGGATGACGCGGGCGGCGCAGGCGGCGCGCGAACGGACGGCGCCGCACCGCGGCAAGTCGCTCGCGCGCCTGATGAGGAGCCGCGTGGTCAAGTCGACGGCGTTCATGGCGCGGCTGGTGGCCCTGCAGGGCGACGCGCAGGCCGTCCTCGAGCGGCTCGCGCAGCACAAGCCGCAGGCGTACGTCTCCTTCGTGAGCAGGTGCGCGGGCGTCCCTCTCCGTCGCTGGGGCCGGTCCGAGGCGGAGAGCAGCATCTTCGGGCGCTGCTTCGACCAGTCCATGCTCCTGCAGCGCGTCCAGATGCAGGCGGGCCGCCCCTCCAGCCCTCCAGATCTATGATCTAGAGCCGCGCCTCTCTCCTCGCGCGCGCGGGGGGGGCCTGATCACAAGGCGCCGCAGGGGATCATCTTCGCGGAGGGCCTGGTGCGGGAGGCGGAGGGCGACGCGGCGCTCGCCGACGCCCTCCGCGTCTTCCTCGACTCCGTCGTCTCCTCCCTCCGCCTCCAGACCACGTGCGCCCCCAGAGATTGCGGGCGGGCGGGCGTGCGGGCGAGCGCGCCGCCCGGCGCGCGCGCAGGTGCGTGGAGTACTGGACGGCGTGCTTCAGGGACCAAGACATCGACCTGGCGCACATCCCCTCCCCGCTCCCCGTTCGCTCGCCCCTGCTCGCGCTCTCCGCATCGCTCCGGGCCTCAGGGCGACGCTGGCCCCGCGCAGAGCCTCCTCCCGCGCGCCGTACCCGCCGACTCTGGCTCCCCCATCCTCCGCCGCTTCAGGTCTGCGGGCCGCCCCGCCAGAGCGCGCCGGTCGGATTCGAACCCGCGCCTTTTCGCAGCCTCGTCCGCGACGCAGTCTGGTGGCTCAACGTCTCCCTCCTCTTTGGCAGGGTACCCCGTTTCCCTTCCGTCGTACCCCCCGTCCTCTCCTCCTTACCGCCCAGCAGGCGGATCGGCCGAGCGAGGTCACCCTCTGGGACCTCTTCTCACGCCGCCTCGCGTGGGGCCTCATGCGCGCCCTCGTACCACCCCTAGAACCCCCCCGTACCCTCTGTCTGACCGGGGCAACCGCTGTTCCACCGCAGAGCGAACGTAGCCTGCGGGGCCTACCTCCTGCTCCGGCAGCTCTCCCCCAAGGCGGGCACCCGCGTACCCCCCTTTCTGCGATTCGCTTACCCCCGCCTGCAGTACCGGCTCTATCGGACATTCAACTTCGCGAACATGGACCTGCAGCCGATCGTTGATTTCGTGCGCCTACCCCACGCGTCAGCTTTCCGTATCCCTCCTCCCCCGACGCCGTACCCCCGCCCCCTCAGTTCGACTTGCTGCTGGTTCACGCCCGGGCATCGGACTCGAACCAGGTATCCCCCGCCCTGACCCGGTACCGTACCCCGCTCCCTGGTGGAACGCCGTACACAGGTGAAGGCAGCGATGCTGGACCTGCTTTCTGTCCTGTGCGCGCTACCCCCCGGCGAGCCGCAGTTCCTGGTACGCGTACCCCCTCCCGCTCATTTCAAAGTGAATCTACCCCCGACGCCCGCGGCAGCTGCAGAGGCTAAGGCCCGGGGACCCGGGAGTGGGGCAGACGCCCTTCGTCCGCGTCCCCAGCGCCCACGCCGCGTGCGCCGCCTGATAGCTTCAATATGTACACGAATCGAGGATCTGCGCTTCTCTTTGGGAGGCCCGAGCGCGCCCCGTTGCGCCTTAAGCTTGTGCGTCACTCGGGCTCCGGGGCCGGCCGATCCTCCTGCGTGCGGTGCATCATCTCCCCGTAGCCTGCCGGCCGGCGTCGGCGCGCCGGCGCCGGCGAACGCGCGCGCACGCGGGCGGCGCCGGCGCGCGCACTCTCGGGGCGCGAGGGATCGGGCCCGAGGGCGGAGCCGGGACGGGCGAAGGGGGAAGGGAGCCCCGACGAGGCCGGCGAGCCCACGCGCTCCCAGCCCCTGCGCCCGCGTCGGCGTCGGCGGGAGGAGGCGAAAGAGGGCTTTGAGGGGCGAGGTCACTGCGGCGGGGGCGACATGCCTGCGAGCGCGGCGGCGGGGCGCGCACGTCATGGTGAGCACCATGCGCGGCGCAGGCTGCTGGTAAGATAAAGGGCGGACCCGGGGTGAAGGACCGGGGCAGGCCATAGTACACTGCGCGCGCGTCGATGGGCTGTCAGGGGCGGCCGCCAGTGGCCGCTGCAGCTGAGAGGTGGTAGGCCGCACGCGCACCGGGCGTCCCGACGCGCTGGGCCTCGGCCTGCGGCGGCTGCTGCTGGGGCGCCTGCGGCCGCGGCGAGGCTGCGGGCCCGTCAGAGGGGAGGGGATGCGGGGGAGCCTCGGGGGCGGGGGCGGGTGGACGGGCCCGGCGAGGCGGTGGGGGCGGCCTCCATGGCCCCGGGCCCCGCCTCCTCCGCCCGCCCCTGCGCCGGGCGGTTCTCCGGCTCCGACCCCGGCAGGGGTACGCCCGACTTCGCCAGCGTCCAGTCGCCCCGCGCCAGCAGGCACAGCGTCGACGGGCTGCCGCGCTCCGGCTCGGCTCGGGCGGGGTACGGCGTCCCGGACCGATCGCGGGGGGTACGCGGCGGACCTGGTGGGCGCGGTCCGCTTGGCCGCGACGACGGCGGAGAGCAGTCCGGAGCCGAAGTCCGACCCCTGCGACATGACGGGGCCGCTGCAGGGCACGCGGTCAGCGGGCGGCTGGGCGGGGCGGGGGGCGAAGCCGGGGGTGCAGGCGCGCCGGAGGGCGGGGTACACGTGCTCGTCCTCGAAGCGGGTATGCTCCTCGAAGGCCGTTCGCAGCGCGTGCATCTGCGGAGGGGCGCTGAGGATGACGGGCCGGGAGGGGTGCGGGCGGGCGCCGCACCGCCTGGCCCAGCTCGGGGTCCTTCAGGGTCATGCTCTCGATGCGGCCCGCGGCTGCGGGCGCGGGCGCGGGCGGCGCGGACGTGCTAGCGCTCAGATCCAACCCGGACTCGAATCTAGTGGGCTCCGTACGCGTGTGCACCCTCCTCCAAAGCGTCGTGGCGACGGAGGCCCTCTCTGCAGAGCTCTGCCCCACCGGTCGTCAGAAGGAGAGGATAGAGCACCTGCGCAACGTGAGGCGAGCGCGTGCGCAGCGCCAGCCCCGCGCGCAAGCGGCGGGAGAGGGCGCGCGCGGCGGCGAGCCGCGCCTTGCGCTCCGTAAAGCCGTGGATGGCGACCTGCGAGCCGCGCTCGGTCCTCGCGAAAACAACCGCGAAAAGTTCGAGCTTCGAAGGGCGCGCCTCGCGCAGGGCCTCGACGACGATCTGGTAGCGCTCGTTGTCATCGGCGCTTGTATCGAGCATGGCGAAGCACCGGCGCAGCAGCCGGTGATCTGCGCATGCCGAGCGATTGCGATATGAATTGCTAGCTATATAGGCGCTGAAGAGCGTTGGCGCCCGGGCCGCGCACCATCTTCGAGGCTGACGAGCGCCTGAAGGGGATCGACGAACGAGGGCGTCACAAAGTCCACGGAGGGGACCGCCATCTCTTGGCGAGGTGCGAGCTTCGGGAACGACGAGGGTAGTTTCTGTACCCCTAAGCAAAAAAAAGAGGCGCATCTGGCTTGGCTAGCTAGAGATGCCGCGCGGCGCAGCGGAATCCAGAGCGTAGCGCGCAGCGTTAGCCATGCGGACCAACGGCTTCCAGCGGCCGCTGCACGTGTTGCAGGTCTGCAGCTGGATATTCATCGCCGCGTTCGCTGGCGTCTACTACGGGCTCTTCTCGCGGGTCCTGCCGCATGAGCTGTCCGCCCCGGCGGATGCGATATACACGGTGCTGCTTGTCAGCACTGTGCTCTCCGCGGCCTACTGCACCTGGGTGCGTGCCTGCTCTACAACAAGAGCCCACAGGCATGTCAGGCCTGAGAGCCCTTCAGGTGGACCCCAGCGACCCGCACGTAGCTGTGGCGCTGGGCAAGCCCGGCGCCCACACGCAGCACGACGGGGATGAGGCTTTCTTCTGCTGCCTGTGCCAGACCAACGTGTGAGTGGCTGCAGCCGCTGCCCTCGCGGCCCGCCCCGCGCGCCTGACCGCGGCGCGCGGCGCACGCCCCGCAGCAACCGGAAGAGCAAGCACTGCCGCATCTGCGACAAGTGCGTGGACGTGTTCGACCACCACTGCAAGTGGCTGAACAACTGCGTCGGCGCTCGCAACTACCGGTGCGGCGCCGCGCCGCGCCGCGCCGTCCCGCGCCGCTCCGCTGAGGCCCCAGGCGCGGGCAGCGTCTTCCTCCTCCTCATGTTCTCCTCCTTCTTCCTCGTCGTCCTCCAAATCATCGTCGGCGTCGGCGTCATCGCGTACTTCGCCACCGACCGCCCCGCCAGCGACGCCCGCGGTGCGCCCGCCCCGCCCCGCCCCGCCCCGCCCCGCCGCCTGACCCTCCTCCGGGGTACAGTGGACGCGCGGCTGACGCTGGGCGCCGTGGCGCACATCTCCGTGGTCGTCGCCTTCGAGGCCCTCGCCCTCCCCGTCGTCTTCCTCCTCGGCCAGCTCCTCTACTTCCACATCTACCTCGGTACCCCCCTCCCCGTACCCCGTACCCCCGTGGGGCCGACGGCGTACCCCCCGGCCGCAGTGCTGCACAACCAGACGACGTACGAGTTCATCGTGGCGCAGCGCGAGGAGGAGGCCCCGGCGCAGCAGCAGCAGCAGCAGCAGGAGGAGGTCGCCGAGGGGCAGGGGGACGCGGCCGCCGCCGACGGCCAGCGGCCGCCCGGGGCCGACGAGGGGGCCGCCCACGAGGCCCCCGCCACCCGCCGCGAGCTCGCGGTCCGCTCCGCCCTCGTACCCCCCTCGCGAGGCCGGGATGTCTGACCCGTACCCCCCGCAGTCCGAGGTCCGCGTGGACCGCTGTTTCCTGCGGAAGAGGACGCGCGAAGTCCGGTGCGCCGTCCCCGGCCCCGTCCCCCCCACCGGCCGGCGCGGGCCGAGCGGGGCCGGGCCGGGGGCAGGCCGCACACGGGCGAGTCCGTGGCGCGCCGCTCGGCGGCCTCGTCGTCGGGGAGGCACGGGCGGGCCAAGCACGGCTTCCTCGCCTCCTGCATGGCCTACATCCTCGGCACCAAGAAGCGCCGGCGGGCCGCCCGGCCCAGCGGGCCCTCCTCGTCCTCCGGCGGCGGCGGCCCGCAGGCGGCGGGCCGCCACTCGGTGGACAAGGCCCGCGGCTCGGCCGCGGCTCGGCCCGCGGCTCGGCCCGCGGCTCGCCCCGGCGGAGCCTGGCGCGCGAGCGGGAGCGTGAACGGGAGCGGGAGCGGGACGTGGAGCAGGGGGCGCACGCCGGAGGCGGCTTCGCCGGCCTGCCGGGGGCGCAGGGGTCCGGCGGGCCCCCGTCGTCCAGGGCTTCGACGTGCGCTCCCCCCCGCCCACTCCGCCCCCCCCCCCCCCCCCCCCCCCCCCCGCCTCGGCGCCGCCCGACGCCCCGGCGGGCGCAGATCCCGCAGTCCCCGCAGGCGACCCCCGCCGACTCGCGCTTCGAAGAAGAGGCCGTCGTGCGCCCCCCGGCCGGCCGGGCCGCCCCCACTCCGCCCCCGATGGAAGCCCGCCTGAGCGCCCGCGCAGGCGGGGAGCAGCACGGAGCGGGAGGAGGTCTCGGAGGACATCGACGAGCGGGTGCCGGCGGCCCCGCCTGCGCTCGCACGCCACGCGCGCACGCGGCCCGCCTGACGCGACACGACACGCGTGCAGGACGACCCGTCGGTGCAGGGCGGGGCGCTCGGCTCGTGCCTCGCAATGAGCGGGCCGGCCCTCGTCGACGACGCCGCCATCTGCTCCTCCACCGACGCGCGCCCCGCCTCTCCGCCCCTCCCTTTGCTCGTCCTGAAGCGCACCCCGTGGCAGTACGTGGCGGAGTCGGCGGCGGGCGGCCCGCAGCCGATGATCGCCCTGCAAGTGCGGGACCCGCCGGCCTCGCGGGCCGGCCCGCACCGGGACGAGGACCACAAGCAGCACGGCTCCCGCCCAGGTGCCGGCGGCCCCCGCGTCGGCCCCGCGGCGCCCCGCCCTGAGGCCCGGAACCCCCGGCCAGACGCGAGGGGCGTGCGGCCTCTGGACCTAGCCTCGCGCGTGGACGTCGTACCCACGCCCCCCGCTCCCCCCTCCAACCGCCGGTGCGCCTGCGCCGACCGCGCCCCGCTTCGCTGTCTCGCCTCAGGCTTGACGGGCCGGCCACGTGCAGGCCGTCGCACCTGGCCCCGCTGGGGCCCCTGCCGCCCATCCGCGGTGTCGAGGGCGCCGGCAACGCCCGCGACGTGCGCCCGCCCGCCCCTCCCGCCCCCGCCCGCCCTCGCCCGCCCACCGCCCGCCCCCGCAGATCCTCTCTCGCCCTGTCCTCCCCCCGCTGACCGTCCCTGCTTCGGTCCACAACTCACGCGCCGCCTCGCCCCCGCACGGGCCCCTCGGCCCGCCACCCCGCCCCTCCTCCCAAAGCTCGCTCCCCCTGCCAGACAGAGTATTCACCGAGTAGCACTCGCCGCGCCCCCCGCCCCGCGCGCGGTACGATCGTGCTCCTTTAATTTTATCGCATTTTTTCCGTATTATTGTGTGTAACTTAGTCGCGCACGTGCGAATTGAGAATGACATGCGAACCCTCCCACCAGCGTGCAGCCACTAACCCGGGCGCGAGCGTGCAGCGTTGAGGCGCTTAACTGCGGTATCTACAACAGCGTATCTACAGCATAACACAGTGGCGGCTGAAGGCGGCCGGCACTCACGCCGCGGCAAGGGGCACGGCGAGACACGCGCGGGGCGCGCGCTTAGCGGGGGTAGCCGGCCCTGGCGCGCACGTCAGTCTCGCGCATGGACGGTGAGGGCAGGCTGCGGCGGGCGCACGGGGGGTAGCCGTAGCCCGGCTGCGGGGGGTAGCCCGGCTGCGGCGGGTAGCCCGGAGCGGCCGGGGGCGGGTACGCGCCGGCGGGCGGCGGGTAGGCCTGCGATGGCGTTCAGCCAGCGCGGAAATCGTTGCTGCTGGGAGAAGGGCGAAAGGGACGCACGCCGGCCGGCGGGGGGTACGGGGCGGGTGCGCCGTACGGGGGCGGGGCGCCGTACGGGGGCGGGGCGCCGTAGGCCTGCCGGGACTCGGTGAGGAGACGCGGTGGAGGCAGAGGGGAAGGGCGGCACCGGGGGCGGGGCGCCGTACGGAGGGGGCGCGCCGTACGCCGGCGGCGGGGCGCCGTACGGGGGCGGCGCTCCGTAGGCCTGCCGGCGCCATCAGGGCCGGGCCGGGGGGAGGGGGACGGGCGGGGGAGGGAGGTAGGTACCGGCGGCGGGGCGCCGTACGGGGGCGGGTGCGCGCCGTAAGCCTGCGCGCGGGCGCGTCAGGGGAGGCCGAGCGAGGGGCGAGCCCCGCGCGAGGCCGGACCGGGGGCGCGGCGTAGCCAGCCACCGGCTGCAGAACGCGCCCGTCAGCTCAATCGAGAAAGGGGGAAGGGGAGTGCGGGTACGGGGCGGACGTAGGGGGCGGGGCCGCCCATCGGGGCGCCGGCGCCGCCGGGGGTGAAGGTGAGGCGGAGCTGGATCTCCCCGCGGAACTGGCCCTTGTGGCTCTTGATCCCGAACCAGCTGTCCACGGCGCGGCCCTCGCGAATCATGTCTGCGCCCCGCTCCTCGCACCCGGCCGGGGGCGGGGGGTGGGCGGCGGGCGGCGGGCGGAGGCCGGACCCGCAAAGTTGAGGTCGGCTTGGCCGATGAAGTCGTCCTTGCCTGCGCGGCGGTCGCGAAAAAGAAAGGCCGAGAGTGTACCGAGCGAGCGGGCTCACCGGGGTCCGAGTCGTACACCTGGATGGACAGGACCGGGGTCTGCGAGGAAAACACGGTGAGCAAAAGGAAAAGGAACGCCGGTCGAGAAAGCACACCATGTGATCGTGGACATCGAACGCCAGTTCTTCCTGCGAGCGAAGGCCGCGCGTGAGCGCTCAGGAGCGCACTCGGAGGATGGATGACGCACGTTCCAGGTCGGGTTCCGGCCGCCCTCCTTCATGACACGCGTGCGCTGCTGCTGCGTGCCGATGGCGAGAATACAGTAGGGGTCTGCGCGGGTGCGCGGCAGCGTCAGACGTGCGGCAAGCTCGGGCAACGGGCCTACAGCGCAGATGCGGCCGGAAGGCTGAAGGGCCCGCAAGGTGACAGGCGGGGCTCACGTATGGTGGCGGGACTCTATCAAGCGGGGCTGCCGAGAAGCTAGAGCGTCCCCTGTTAGCCGCTAGCTGTGCCATTCTGGCAGGAGCTCGGTACTGCGGAGAGCCAGCGGGAGCCGGGGACGGGCAGGGACGTCGGACGGAAATCTACGTAGGCGGCGTGTACAGGCCGGCGGAAGACGCGCGGGATGCGCCGGGACCAGGGACGCCTTATATGAAGGGAAAACGGGTGGACGGGCGTACCGAGCTTGCTGAACCTGTACGAGGAGATCCACCACGTCGAACACGAAGAGCGAAGAGTGTGAGAGCAGAGTGGCGGGCGCGCTTTGTCGGGCGGCCCAACGCACCAGTCGGTGTCCTTCAGCTTACGGGCGCTGCCCACAAACACACGAAGTTTTCCCTGCGGCATGGTGATATCGGCAAGCTCACGTCGGGCTTGCTTTTCACTTTTCTCTAGGCTCTTGTGGGGTACAGTCTTCCCGACAAAGTCGCGATGCTCGGCCGCGTCGCTGGTGAGCCTCTGGCAGTCCGATCGCGCCCCATCCGTGCCGGCATATTATTTACGCCCGCGCGACCTTCGCAGCGGCCGCTCGGTCGCAGGGCCCGCTCGCGCAGCGGTTGCACACCGCCATCACCCCCGTGCGATGGGCCTCGACCAGCACTGCGGCATCGTCCTCCAAACCGTGAGCCCTCTGGCTCGCTCCGGTCCGCTTTTCGCTCACGCACGCGCCAGTCCCACCGCGATCGTGATGATGAATCTGGGCGGCCCCTCGCACGCCGATGAAGTCCACCCCTTCCTCCTCCGCCTCTTCTCCGACCGGTGAGCCCCTGCACGCCCAGGCGCTCTCGCTTCGCCGCTCACCAACCCGCAGTGAAATCATCCAGCTCCCCGTCCAGCGATACCTGTCCAGGTGGATCGCCAAGAGGAGAACGCCGAAGATTATCGATCAGTACAACCAAATCGGCGGCGGCTCGCCGATCCGGTTCGTCGCCTGAAGCATCCTTTTGAACTTCACCGGACCGATCGCACGCGCCAGGATGTGGACAGAGACGCAGGGCCGCGCGCTCGTGGAGCAGCTCGACAAGCTCTGCCCCGATACCGGTGCGGAGCTGGGCCGCCGACTTCCCGGCGCGGGAGGGGTGAGCGAGCCCCTTGCTGCGCAGCGCCGCACAAGTTCTACGTCGCCTTCCGCTACGCGAGCCCGCTCACGGACGACGCTCTGGAGGAGATGCGCAAGGACGGCGTGAAGCGCGCGATCGCGTTCACGCAGTACCCCCAGGTAGCGGATTCGATGCGCCGGCGCGCGTGCGCGCGCGGGGCTCAGGCGGGGCGCAGTACTCGTGCACGACGACGGGGAGCAGCCTGAACGAGCTCTACCGGGCGCTGCAGAGGCACGGGATGGCCGGCACCATCGACTGGTCCGTCATCGACCGCTGGCACTCCCACCCGGGCCTCGTCCAGGCCTTCGCCAAGCGCATCCGGGAGGGCCTGGAGCACTACCCCCCGGAGCAGCGCGGCGACGTCGTCATCCTCTTCAGCGCCCACTCGGTGCCCCTGTACGTCGTCAACCGCGGGGACCCGTACCCCAAGGAGGTCGCGGGCACCGTGAACGACGTGATGAAGGAGCTGCACTACAGCAACCCGTACCGGCTCGTCTGGCAGTCCAAGGTCGGGCCGCTGCCCTGGCTCGGGCCTCAGACGGGCGACGTCCTCGCGGGGTTCGCCGAGAAGGGCCGCCGCAACATCCTCGTGGTGCGAGCGAGCGCCCCGCCACTTCTCCCGCCGGCGCCGGCCCCGCTCACTTCGCCTCAGGTGCCGATCGCGTTCACGTCGGACCACGTCGAGACGCTCTTCGAGATCGACCTCGAGTACGGCCACATGGCCAAGGAGGTCCGCGCGCCCGCCCGCCTCCGGGACGCCTTGGCCTGACGCGCGAGGGCGCAGCTGGGCCTGACGGGCTTCCGCCGCGTGGAGTCGCTCAACGCCGACCCGACCTTCCTGGAGGCCATGGCCGACGTCGTCGCCGGCCACCTCAGGTGAGGATGGAGCGTGTCCGTAATGGATGGGTGGATGGGTGAATGTGACGCCGGGCCTCGGCAGGTCGGGCAAGGCCTGCTCGCGGCAGATGCACCTGCGCTGCCCCGGCTGCACCAACCACTACTGCGGCGACTCCAAGGCCTACTTCGGGTGCCTGCCTGCCTGCCCGGCGCCCGCAGCCTCTCCCTCTCCCGAACACCTGTTTCCTCTGCTGACGCTCCGCCCCGCAGCAAGCAACCCGCGAAGCTGGCCTGAGCCCTCCGCACTCGGATCGGATCGTCGGCGCCGCATTTCAGGTGCGCCGAGCGGCCAGCGTTGGGTTTTCGTTTCGGGGGTTTTCGTTTCGGGTCCCTTCGGGGTTTCGGGGAGGGGAGAGCCGGGGCCGATGTGATGATCCCAACACAGACCTGATATGAAATCTCTTGATTCAAAATTATGCGGAAATTCTCTGATCTCGGCCCTGGGGCTTTTGTTTTCCTTTGATAGAAGCGCTGCCTTAAATGATGATCCCTACACAGACCTGATATGAAATCTCTTGATTCAAAATCATGCGGAAATTCTCTGATTCTGGCAGCGCTTCTTAACGTTCTATCTTTTCTTCGCTCTATGGCCCAATATGATGATCACAACACAGACCTGATATGAAATCTCTTGATTCAAAATTATGCGGAAGTTGTCTGATTTCCGGGCCGTCGAGATCAATTTTTCCCCCGCTTTCTTCATCTCTTTCCCCCGGCTCCGGGCCTCCGGCGTGCCCCTCGGCCCTCGCTTACCCATACCCCCTCGCAGCAGCCCGCGCCAATCTGCCTCGAGGAGCCCCGGCGCCGCGACGTGCTCAGGGCACCCACTTCACCTTTCACTTTGCTTTCTTTCCGCTGCACTCTTTTTCCCCGCGATGGCCTCCCCCCATCCCTCCCCTCCCGATGGCCTCCCGCCATCCATGTACGCTTAAGCTGCACCCTCGCGTGCTTTGTACCATGCCCGAACAGTGTAGAGTTCTTTGATTGAACAGCCTCCGAGATTCACACTTTCGTATCCCGACGTTAACGATTCCAGCGGGCGACCCGGGCGCGGCGGCACTCTTGCAATTGCGCAGCAGCTAACTGCTGCACTTCATCATGATCAGCTCCTGCCGCGGACCGGAGAGGCTGTGGTAAGGCCTTAGCCGGCACTAGAGTCGCGCCCCAATATGATCAATTGCAAGCTGGCCCCCCCCCCCCCCGCCCGGGGTACGACTCGCGCTCGACACTCCCGCGGATGCGTGTGCGCGGCGCTCCCCACCGATCGCGATTGCAATTGATCCGCCTGCGCTGCGGCGGCGGATCGGACTGCATGCGACGTGCCACGCGTACGGTGCGAGCTCGAGTGACGTCGACGTCGACGTCGAAATCGACCGGGTATACGTAGCTATATAGCTATATATATAGAACGCCGCGGACGTCGACGGGATGTGCATGCGCGCGCAAATTAGAATAAGCCTTTTTCTCAGAGAGCCCCCCGTAGGTATACATATATAGAGCCCCCCGTAGGTATACATACCGCAATTTACCGGCCACAGTCTCTAGACACCAGCACTGCGGGGGCTGCCCAGGGGGCATAAAGACAAAAAAGCAAAATTAATGAACCGGTTCGAATGATCATGAAATACGTACGTAAATGAATGAATTTTTAACGAAAATAAATTATCTAAATCTGTTGGATCTTCCGCGATGATGGATCAAGGTCGTGCTACGACCTCCCGGATTTCCGGGTTCGGTTCCTGCTGTTTCCGCTTCGTTGTACTTCGAATCCCCGTGATTCCTGATACCGTGACTTGTATCCTCGTTGTGTACTACGAGTGGGTACGCCCGCCGTAGATCTTTAAAAAAAAAACAAAGTAATCACAATCGCAAACAATCGCAAGACATAAAATGGTTGCATAATTTCAGGTTGCGATGCATATGTATAACAATGATCATGCATTTGACTCAGAATGACCGCAGCCCGCATCTGGGATCCGAACGCACATCCACGAAGCCTTGCGGTACCCCGCGGTGACCACCGGCCACGAACTCGACGGAGTTTGCGCACAGCCATCGCCGCTGCCCGTAGTGACGGAGCCCACTATCGTCCCGTTCCTGCCGTTGCCCGACACGTCCCGAGCCACCCGCGACTGCGGAATGCAATGTCGTCAAGTCTAGATCTACCGCAGGGATATCAATAGTGACACAGTAGGGGCGCACGCCGGGCGGGTCGTCGAAGGGGAGGTGCACGAGCGGCTGCCGCCCAATGTCTCCACCCGCCGCCAGCGTCTGCACCTCGCTCGCCGAAAGCGCCGCCGGCCACACCCGAAAGCCTGCACGCACCCGCGGCCCGCGGCCGGCCGCGGTTTCGAAGTCAGCATGTGCATGTATAGATGCATTTGCGGTTGCGACCCCAGGCGCGTCCTCATGTCGAACAAGCAGTGCAAACTTTGAAAATAGAGCTCAAAAGCTCTAAATCTGTTTAAATGAGATGTTTACAGGCGGGCGCACCGGACAGCTGCATGTTCGTCGGCGTGTACAGCTTGGGGTCCTGCACGTATGTTTGCGCTCAGTCGGGCGCCGGCATTCTGATCGAACCGATGGCTAAAACCGAGCTAGATTGCTAGCGCTCGAAGCAATCCACGATCGCGAGCATCGGAAGTGCGCGTCTCTTGCAAACTTAAGCGCGCACCGGTGTTGCAACTCTGCCGATGTAATTATCGCTGCGTGGCCCGCTCGGCAGAATGGTCACGTTCTGCCCCTGCGGGCCGGAGGTGCGCGTCCCGTCGGTGATGTGGACGTGGGTGCCCGTCACGCTGTCCGTCAGGTAAAAGTGCAGGTCACCGGCCGCCCCAAGCACAGTCACCGCGTGGTACCACCACCCCACCTGCGTGCACGCAGCGGTGATCCAATTGCAATTGCACGCTTGCAGCTGCAGGCAAGCGCGCTTCTTGCAAGTGCACGTGCGTACCTCGATCTGACCAGTGTCTGTGCTGGACGCCGAGTACAGATGGACCTGGTCCTCCTCCGGTGATTCCTGTGGACGCGGAGTCGGGCCGATGGCGATCAGTGGCATGGGACCGTTCAAGAGCTCAGCGGCTATATCTCGTGCACATGTACAGGCTTAAGGGTGCTTTTAATATGGGCCCCGCCCGACCCGGCCCGCGGCCGGCGCCGCAGTCGGTCCACAGAAAGAGTAACGTGCAAACCGGGGGTACTGGGTCATTTGTTCGAGCTCGATCCATAACCATCAGGAAGAGGTGGTCAGGGCTCGGAGCATTCGAGATGACGGCGTCCTGTCAGCGACGTGCATCATGATCATGATCAGGCGCTTGCGGACGGGAGATGCTGCAGCCACGGCGGCAGCTGCGGAGCTGCGCATGCGTGCTAGCTGCGCGCTCACCGCGCGGAGAACAATGAGCTGCGCCGATCGGCCAGAGGGAGGCGGGCAGCGAAATCAGTATCGCCATCGACGTCGCCAGCTGCAGGGACTGTTCAAAAGCCGACGCACCACATTCCCGCGATATGACCCGCCGTTCGAGAAGTCGAAGACGCGCGTCCAGTCCTGCTGCCGCTGACCGAGCTTGATCCTGATCCCAATTTCAGTCCGTTGGGCTTCACAAGCGCGTTTCCAGAACTGAGCAGGGAAACGCGCACCAGAACTCAAAGGACATCGGATTGCCAAGGTGCAAAGAGGGCAGGGTGATGTAGCTCTCGCCACCCCCGAAGTGCGCGCCTCCGCCAGAGTTGCCAATTAGAGAAATGAGCGGAAAGAACGGAGTCTAGCTATATGATATAAGTGAATGTGGCAGCAGAGGTGATATCTCACTGCACGTAGGTGCGACGACAGTTGGCAAAGTCTGCGGGCAGCTTGTGACGACGGAGCCCACTATCGTCCCGTTCCTGCCGTTGCCCGACACGTCCCGAGCCACCCGCGACTGCGGAATGCAATGTCGTCAAGTCTAGATCTACCGCAGGGATATCAATAGTGACACAGTAGGGGCGCACGCCGGGCGGGTCGTCGAAGGGGAGGTGCACGAGCGGCTGCCGCCCAATGTCTCCACCCGCCGCCAGCGTCTGCACCTCGCTCGCCGAAAGCGCCGCCGGCCACACCCGAAAGCCTGCACGCGCCCGCGGCCGGCCGCGGTTTCGAAGTCAGCATGTGCATGTATAGATGCATTTGCGGTTGCGACCCCAGGCGCGTCCTCATGTCGAACGCGCAGGCGAACTTGAGAATATAGCTCAAAGGCTCTAAATTTGTTTAAATGAGATGTTTACAGGCGGACGCACCGGACAGCTGCATGTTCGTCGGCGTGTACAGCTTGGGGTCCTGCACGTATGTTTGCGCTCAGTCGGGCGCCGGCATTCTGATCGAACCTATACTTTAAACCGAGCTAGATTGCTAGCGCTCGAAGCAATCCACGATCGCGAGCATCGGAAGTGCGCGTCTCTTGCAAACTTAAGCGCGCACCGGTGTTGCAACTCTGCCGATGTAATTATCGCTGCGTGGCCCGCTCGGCAGAATGGTCACGTTCTGCCCCTGCGGGCCGGAGGTGCGCGTCCCGTCGGTGATGTGGACGTGGGTGCCCGTCACGCTGTCCGTCAGGTAGAAGTGCAGGTCACCGGCCGCCCCAAGCACAGTCACCGCGTGGTACCACCGCCCTACCTGCGTGCACGCAGCGGTGATCCAATTGAAATTGCACGCTTGCAGGCAAGCGCGCTTCTTGCAAGTGCACGTGCGTACCTCGATCTGACCAGTGTCTGTGCTGGACGCCGAGTACAGATGGACCTGGTCCTCCTCCGGTGATTCCTGTGGACGCGGAGTCGGGCCGATGGCGATCAGTGGCATGGGACCGTTCAAGAGCTCAGCGGCTATATCTCGTGCACATGTACAGGCTTAAGGGTGCTTTTAATATGGGCCCCGCCCGACCCGGCCCGCGGCCGGCGCCGCAGTCGGTCCACAGAAAGAGTAACGTGCAAACCGGGGGTACTGGGTCATTTGTTCGAGCTCGATCCATAACCATCAGGAAGAGGTGGTCAGGGCTCGGAGCATTCGAGATGACGGCGTCCTGTCAGCGACGTGCATCATGATCATGATCAGGCGCTTGCGGACGGGAGATGCTGCAGCCACGGCGGCAGCTGCGGAGCTGCGCATGCGTGCTAGCTGCGCGCTCACCGCGCGGAGAACAATGAGCTGCGCCGATCGGCCAGAGGGGAGGCGGGCAGCGAAATCAGTATCGCCATCGACGTCGCCAGCTGCAGGGGCTGTTCAAAAGCCGACGCACCACATTCCCGCGATATGACCCGCCGTTCGAGAAGTCGAAGACGCGCGTCCAGTCCTGCTGCCGCTGACCGAGCTTGATCCTGATCCCAATTTCAGTCCGTTGGGCTTCACAAGCGCGTTTCCAGAACTGAGCAGGGAAACACGCACCAGAACTCAAAGGACATCGGATTGCCAAGGTGCAAAGAGGGCAGGGTGATGTAGCTCTCGCCACCCCCGAAGTGCGCGCCTCCGCCAGAGTTGCCAATTAGAGAAATGAGCGGAAAGAACGGAGTCTAGCTATATGATATAAGTGAATGTGGCAGCAGAGGTGATATCTCACTGCACGTAGGTGCGACGACAGTTGGCAAAGTCTGCGGGCAGCTTGTGACGACGGAGCCCACTATCGTCCCGTTCCTGCCGTTGCCCGACACGTCCCGAGCCACCCGCGACTGCGGAATGCAATGTCGTCAAGTCTAGATCTACCGCAGGGATATCAATAGTGACACAGTAGGGGCGCACGCCGGGCGGGTCGTCGAAGGGGAGGTGACACATAGTAAAATGCGGAGTTTTAACCCTCGGCTTATCTTAATTGATTTTGTTGATATATCTCGTATATTCTATTTCAATCAATCGATAATCTGTGTATATCTTATCGAATATTCATTTATTTCGATTATTTTGTATTCTTTTCGATATTTTATCGTAAATTTCTCTTATTTTCCGATTAGTCTTACTGAGTCTATCGATAATCTGTATATATTTCCGAATAATATAACTGAATCTCAATTAGATCTTGCCTCTGGTTAAAACTCCGCATTTTACTATGTGTGATTGGTCTAAAAGGTAATTGATTTAATCGATATTATATTCATGTACTTTCTCGATTAAATTTAATTAAATTTAATTCATTTAATCGGAAATATATCGCTAAACTCGATTAAGATCCATAAAAGATTCATTTGTTAAATAAAACAAATCGATCTCTTATTGAATTCAATCGTAATTATACATGAAATTGATATGTTATTATCATGTTTTAATGATTCTAAGGGGGGACCCTTAGGATTTTTGAAATAATTGGGTGTGACAGGTGTGACAGGTCTATCCCAAACTTTTGATAGTTCATTTTTATGTTATAGAAAAGTTTGGGATAGACCTGTCACACCTGTCACACAAACCATATTCAGTAAGGATCTCTTTTAATGTTAAAATTTCAGTGTTAGTTGGTGTAGTTGATTCACAAAATGCATCCTGTCACACCTGTCACACAAACCATATTCAGTAAGGATCTCTTTTATAATGAAAAACTCAGTAACAATAAGTAAGAAGTTTATCTATGTAATTCTACTTGAATAAACAAATGAAATAATCGAGTGTGACAGGTGTGACAGGTCCATCCCAAACTTTTGAGAGTTCATTTTTATGCTATAGAAAAGTTTGGGATAGACCTGTCACACCTGTCACACAAACCATATTCAGTAAGGACCTCATATATTGGTAAAATCTCAGTGTTAGTTGGTGTAGTTGATTCAAAAAATGCATTTATACTCTGATTCATTGTTATTTCCTGTGAAATTTGAGTCAACTCAACCCACTTAGTCAACCCTCCCATTGAATTCGTAACAAAATCCATATACTTTTACTACTTTTACGATTAATATGAGTCAACCTTGAGTCCACTTAAATAATAGGGTAATAGGGGGAATCTAGGGCAGATGCTGAGTGTTATTGTAAGGAAATCGAATAGTATTCGAAATACTTGACATTGCTTAATGTAGGGTGCATTCATATTTCGGCTACATCATACAGTAGAATTCTATTGTAACAAAAGCTACTGTAGAAAGAAAATCATTGTAGAAAGCTATTGTAGGAAAGGATATATTATATCCTTTTTTAACGATTGCCATTGTAATAAAAAAGGTAAATTACCCTGTTTATCATTATAGAAACCCATCAAAACGGGAATCTATCATGTTTATGTCTCTCAGTCTTCTCAAATGTTAAGAAATTCATTGTTTTATCGATCTCATCTGCTACTGATTGTGTTTTATGCTGAGCTTCTTTACCACAACTGAATATATCAATTGCTAACATGCCTTCATTGGAATAACAATGAGCTGTGCAATGGCTTTCATCTAATAGCAGAACCAATGCAAAACCAGGAGGTGATAGTTTGCCATCAAATATCTCACAATGCTTATGAACAATCCTAATACCTTGTCTCAATACTGCTTGTTCAAGGGTTCCCATAATCCAATTACCTAGGAAGCTAACATGCTCATAACCTGTTGCTATAGCTGATTTAGCCTTGTAATCAAGCATAACATGAAAGCCTCTGTATTTAGTCTCCATTAAGAATACCTTAGAAAAATTAACTAGTCAAACCTAATGCAAATATCCCTATACTCTACTCTGATTGATGAAGTAGCTCTTTTCCTGTGTGCTTGACTCTTTCTTTTGTTACAGTCCCTGCAACCTGATCCCTTTCACATGATTAAAGGGATAGGTAAGGATCACCTTATTACACTGCAAACATCTCACAGATACTTTCTCTTGAGCTTTGATGTAATGTGTCTCACTGTAATCGAATTTATCTTTACCATGAACTGTCATAGCAGCATCAATAAACTTTTTTGTTTTACTATCCATACTCTATATATAACCAATATTCTTATGGAGCATTATCCTGTCCAAAAATGGGGAAATATCGATTTGTGCCATAATACTCAGCATAGGTATTCTGCCTTGCAATAAAATCGGTTCTCTCAGCATATAATACACACTTGTAGATACCAAACTTGGTGGCTCTCACCAGAAACTGATAGTCTTCCAAACCGAAATTGACTCCATGATAAGCAATACCAAAATTATCATATGGGGTGATCACAACTGCAAAATTAGGAGTTCCACCCTCTACTTGACATACAGCATATACATCTGGTGGGATATCCACAACTACCTTGTAGTGGTCACCAATTTCAACAAGAGAGTCTACTACTGCTGTTTGTTCATTTACAACAATGGGGAATATCTTTATAATGTATGGGGCATTCATGCTGGGGACATAGGTTCGAATTCTTGTATTGGGATCAATAGGATTGGGTTGATCATTCACAAATAAAGGCGCTCCAACAGCCCCACCAACCCTAAGACCATCCCCAATATATGCTCCCCCCGATTTGCAGTTAATAGCTCCCGACCTAGATTCAAAAGAATAAGTAGACAGAGGATCTCCATAGCTATCTGGGTCTCCATAATGAGCAGAAAAGTTTGCATTTGTGACAAGTAGCTTAGTTGTCTTAACTATTCCATTATTTTTATCACATCTGAGTTCCTGTAATCTCAGTTTGTGGGTGGAACCAAAGGTGTTCATTGTAGGTTGGACCTCTGTGGATTGGAGACCTTCCACATCATCAAAGGTAGCATGCTGCAGAACATGGTTTGCTGGGGCAGCTAATGATAGCTGTGGTGTAATAATTCGTTCAAGTGGGGGTTGCTCAGCCATTTTACATTAAAGTGATATATAATTTATGGGGTGGGGTCATCAATCACATCTGGTTCCTGGTAAAACCCTGTTTGAGAAAGAGTATCAGGAGTAACACCTCTTAGAGCTGAGACAGCAGCTATATCTGTTCTGATACCCATAACTGTAATTGTATATTTTCCAATATCTGTAACAAACAGATCATAGGTGAAATTGTTATTATAAACACAGAACCCTGTGCCGAAATGATCATATCCTTGAACACTGAAATTGTATCTGTGACCTGGCTGGTTATTGTTGGCTCTACATAAAGAAAGCATTGCAGAAGGAATGACCAGCCCTCTCATTACTCTTTTGGTTCCTTCAATCAATTCAGAGTTTTCAAGTGTGACAGTATAACCTTGGTAAAATTGAATAAGTGGCTGTTGTGCAACTGGTATATATAATCGAATTCGTTGGGGGTCTTCAACATTCTGTTCAAGAGTATCTGGGACATCATTATACGAAATTGAGGATGAAAGCTGACCTGAAACTCTGCAACCACCACCAATAAATGCTCCACCTGATCTCACAGTTACAGCAGCAGAATTCTTATCGAAATCGAGGGCTTTCAGATCAACACTGTAAGCATCAGGACCTCCATTTGTCGGTTGGAAGAAGTTAGCATTTGTGACAAGAAGTCTTGTTGTTTTAACCACACCTGAATTCTTGTCTGCTCTCAGTTCTTTAACTCGAATAATCGAATTCTTATCAAAGGAGTTACCATTGGAATTGGGTCTCTCTGTGGATTCTAAACCACGAACCTCATCATTAACTTCATGCTGGCGAAAGTGCATTGCTGGGGATCCAAGGGAATATATAGGCAGTTGAACTCGATTATATTCACCCATTGCTTCTTTTACTAAGAAGGAAAGAAAAATAATGTTCACAGCTCTTCTGTGACATTGTTATACTCAATTGCTTTCTTCACAGTTCCCCTTTGGAATGCCTGTAATACAATCGCTTCCTTTGAGGTTGGTATTTGAACTCCACCTGAGATGCAAGAATGGATTTCTTTCTGAACAATCTCATCAATTGCAATTCTTGCTCTGTTATGGGCAGCATTATCGATCCAATCCTGAACAGAAGCAGCACAAAATTCCATTCCAACTTCTCAATATCAGATAGAACCACTTGGTAAATATTCGACATTTCCTAAACTACCATAAGAAAATTAAACGATGCTTATTAATTCACCTGAGAAGGCTGTTTGACTTGCATATGAACCGACTGAATTTGTAACAAGTGTAACAAATTCGTTTTGGGCAAGATTGAGAATGCAAGAGAAACACAGCGCTTTATTTGTTGTTGACAGATTGTGAACTTGGGAAATGCTCAATCCCCCTGGATCTGCATTGTTTACCCTGAGAAACAATTCAATAGCAGAAGTTGTGGTTGAAGAAGTGAATACTGAAAAACGATAGTGTCCTGCAACAGGTGCTGTGAACCTTCCAGTTGATGTGCTGAATGAATTGGTATTGTTTACTCGAACTGTTGCCCAGTTTATTAGATCAGCAGAAGTTGTAGCAGTGTGATTGTAGCCAAGTTGAACTGAAAATCGTGGATGTGATGTTTTGAGATAACACCCTGTATTAACTGTCAAACTATTCGCTTCCAGAGTAGCGACAGTGTTACTATTTCGTTTGAGAAGAAGGTCTACATTGGCTCCTGTATCGATTTCTGGTGTGACAACCTTGTTTGTTGCTGTGATTATGGATTGTGAGGCAATTGGTAGTGAAATACCAGCATTTGCTGTTACCAATCCTGTAAAGGTGCTTGTTCCTGTAATACTTACCTGATTTGCTGTTAGGGTTCCATCAACCCTTGCCCCATCTCCAATGTAAGCTCCTCCACTTCTCACAACAAGAGCAGAGTTATTGATTGTATTGTTAAATGTTACTATTTTGGGTGTGGTGAACCCTCCTACATCATCATATATTGTGGAATCTGAGACTATCTGACCTGATTGAACTTGGTTCTTGTTTGAAACTATTAAACCTGTGGTTCTCACCTTGCCCCCATTGCGATCACATCGAATTTCTTTGCATCTGATCACAGAGTTTTGAGAAAACGAATCGGCTCCTGTTGTTTCAGTGCAAATAAACCCAGGGGTTGCATCTGTTACTGTGTGATTGAGTTGATGTAATTTCGGGCAGCATAACAGAAAACAGGAACTGCTATTTGTGTAGACATTCTTTATATTATGTAGACAATATTATGAATGGACAAGCATACATCCAAAGAACCATCTGATATTATAATATATAGAACCTCCACCACTGCTATTATATGATATTCTGATGGAATCATTGGCTTGAAGGTCTACAATAATTTCGAACCCATTGTTTGCATATGCAGATGCATAATTAGTATTAACTTCAATTCCAGATGAGCTTCCGTTTTTCTGTAAAAATGTAACAATATTAGTTGTTCTTCCAGTCCAATAACAGGATCCACTAAATGTGACAAGATAGTTTCCTGTAACAGGGGCAGTAAAAAGCCCTGTCGCAGGATCGAAATGATTTCCTTGGTTCACTATGACTCCTGTTGTTGGATATATATTTATTGAGGAAATTGTTGCAGTTATTGACCCATTTGGTTGCTGTTTTGTTGCAAAGAAACGAGGATGGCTACTTAATTTGAGATATTTGCTTGTCGGAAGTGTCAGATGTTGAACAGTTGTGTTATCTATTTGAGTTGTTTTTTGAAGAGAAAGATGGTGTCCCCATTCCTCTTGTAATTCATGACTGTGTCACTCATGTTGTCAATCTCAGGTGTGTTTATTCTTGTGGAAAGCGTGAGTGTTCCATACTGAATATTCCTGAAAGCCCACCATTGAGATTCATATACCCACCAAAACTACTTGTCCCACTCACAGATAGTTGATTTGCTGTGACAGTTCCTGCTACATTTGCTCCATCTCCAATGTAGGCTCCTCCACTCTTGACTACAAGAGCGGAATTATTGCTTGTGTTCCCAAAAGTCACTATCTGTGCTGTGGTGACTCCACCCACATTATCATATATTGCTGAATCCGGGACTACCTGACCTGATTGGACTTGATTTTTATTCGAGATTATAATGCCTGTGGTTCTAATCTTGCCTCCATTTCGATCACATCTAATCTCTTTGACTCTGAGTATATTATTCTCTGTGAAAGAGGTATTACTTGAAGTTTCAGTGCAAATATACCCAGGTGTTGAATCAACTACTCCATGAGAGGTGCTATGGAGTGATTTGGCTGCAAGTTCATAATTTGGGATTTCTAATAGAGAGGTCATCTTTGTAATAGTGTGAGAATCTTAATTATGCTGTTGCTATCCAATGAATTGCAATTTGAAGCCACTGTGGTTGAATGGTTACCCATCCTGCTGCCCAAATAACAAGATTGATTGTGGTAGAGGTTGTTGAGTTGCTTGATATTCCTATTTTATAATCGATTTCCACATTTGTTGCAGGTAGTCCCTGCAATGTTACAACAACAGATGGAGCAGATGCAAAGGCAGGACTCCAATTTAATGTAATGGTATGGTTTTGCCTTGCTGAACTGCCCCCAATTTGAGGATTTGCAATTGTCATTTCATGTCTCCCTTTTCTAATCAGGTTATCAAGCATGTATTGAGGAGCCAGCTTAGTAACCTTTGAATTGTCCCGAGGATCCATGACCCACATTTCTCTTGCATATGCATTTCCACGAACAAGTAGGGTTTTATCCTGATAGTAAGATATAGAGTTAGTAGAAAGGGTTGAATTGTGGAAATTCCAAATAACAGGAGGATCAGGCATAATATATGGGTCATAATCGAGAAAGTAACCTGATCCAATGAGAAGGTTTGCATTTGCAGTGATATTATTTGCTGTAAAGGGATCAAGGGTGGGTTTATTTGTCAGATCATTGTAGTTGCCCGAGAAAATCGCTGGTTTGTTATAAATATCTGTATTCCAATCATGAGTATGTGCAAAATCTGTAATCTCTGCCTTAGTGTGGGTGTGACCTACATATGCAACATTTCCAAGATCTGTAATCTCTGCCTTGGTATGGGTGTGACCAACATATGCAACATTTCCGAGATCTAAGATCTCAGATTTAACATGAGTGTGAGCGAAATTCGTAATATCTGCTCTGGTGTGGAAGTGAGCAAAATCTGTTATCTGGGATTTGGTGTGAGTGTGTGCAAAATCTATAATTTCTGCCTTTGTGTGGGTGTGTGATCTATTATTCAGATCAAGGAAACTACCTGAGTATGCAACAGGGTGTAAATTGGATGGGGTGGGTTTATTGAGGAGATCATTATAATCTCCTGTGAAAGAGATCGTTTTCAGTTCACCCCTTCCAACATAATCAGAAGGGAGATCGATTTTAATGGGCATAATAGCTGGATCATCAGGTATCTCATACTCACCTCCTGGATGAACCACAGGAAAGGTTTGATTGCTTTCAGTATGGACAAAGAAGTTACATGCTGTTACTGTTCCATCAATTATTCCACCTGTGAGAGGGAGGTAATTGCCTGTTACACCTATACCTGCAATGATTACATTCAGCTCTGTTTCATCTATGTAGTTTTGGGCTTGAAGGTAATCCTCTGTGACTACTCTCGAAATGCTCTCATTGTGTATGTTTTTTGCAGCCATTCTTTGATTGGCTTCCAGAACCCCACCATAATCTGTTTTAATCCATGCAAGCTCTGCCCTTCCATAATTATCATTTGCAGTTCCCACTATGGGAATGTAGGAATACTTATCTCGACTGAAAACTATCATTGGTCTTGAGCCATCTAAGCTGCTTACATCTGCTACATGAACCTGTATAGCAGAGTTGTAATTTTGGTAGGTTGCTGGGTCTGTTGGGACTCTGAATGTATCTGTGGGAATGTCAGCCTCCATGTAGCTTGACACAAAGATATTTGGTATGGTTGCTCCTGGTGGTGGTGGGTTTCAAAAGAGCCTGGTAATGTCCTAATATGAAGTGGTCCTCTCATAGCTGAATTTGCAAGTGTCCCATTCACATGTACATAGTGTTCATTCAAAAAGATTCTTTCTGGGACATTACAAGTCTGATAAAGAGAAACCCCAAGTTATCAAGAGGCTCTACCTTTGCGAATTCTGGTTGGTCATTGATCTCATCCAAGTATGTTCATGTTTGCTTGGTGGGAACTCAGTAGGTATCCATCAATTTCTCCCCAATCATGCCTGTGATCCTCTGGTGGATACTTTTGAGGTTTGCCTAAGATCTCATCCCAATCATGATTGTGATCCTCTGGGGATACTTTGCAGGTTTATTATTAATTTGTTCATAATCAGGGAAGAACTCCCAGATCTCAGGTCGAAATCCATCTGGTAACAATTCCTCATGGGGTTCATAAGGTTGCTCATAGTCAACAGCTGGTGGATCATGACCATCTGGTAAATACTCCTCATCAGGTTCATAGTTCTGTTCATACTCATATTCTTGTGGTCAAAACCATCTGGGAGTATCTCCTCCTCATTGGGGTCAAACTGATCATACTCATATTCTTGTGGGTCGAAACCATCTGGTAAATACTCTTCCTCATCTGGAACGAATTGATATTCATCAAGCTCTAATATATCGACTTCAGGAGGTAAATACTGCTCATCTATTTGCTTTCTGGGTTCAATTATAGGTTTATTGCGAACTTGCTCCCAACTAACAATATGCTGCCCAAAGGCTACATCTTCAGTTGCTGTGTATTCTCTTCCAGGCTGTTTCTTTGGTGTTAAATCGGGAGGTCCATTTGGAAATGGAATAGGGAATGGAACTGTTGGTCCATTGGGACCATAATGCTCAATTATTTCCCTTAGAGTTTCTCACTCACAAGTTTCTCCCATTTGCATACACATTGCTGCCATGGATATTTCGCCATTGCCTGGTTCTAATTCCAAGGTCTTTCACATTGCTATACAAAGGCAAAGGTGCCTATCCATTTCGACTAAATCAGGATGTAAATGGATTGCTACTGGTTGACTGGGGCTACTGTTGATTGTAATTGATGGCTTTTTTGATGGACATCTTTTGGAGTAAAAAACCCAAAAGGCTCATTCCTCGCAAAGTCATATGTAATATCCTTGGGTATACATCATTTGTGTAGGAGACCTGATTTGTGTTGGCAATGGGACCCACTTGCAATACTTGGGGGACTCAGCTTTTGCAGTGCTGCCCTCATTGTAAATTCGCAAAGCTGTGTTCTGTTTGCCCTGCTCATCTTGAACATTGAAAATCAATCGACCACTATCGAACCTGGAAGGTATATCTGGGTGAGTGCCACTGGTTTTTAGTTTCCTAGGTCTCCTTCTTGTTGCTTTGATCTCTGCCACTTGGTTGCTTTCACATTACCCAAACTAAAGGCTACACTGACATCCTCTTTATCTGGATCGGTTTGATTCACAGATAAAGCATGCTCCCTTGATTGAGTCTTTGATGAATTATCAGAGCTGTGGTCAATTGAAACTGAACCCTTTACTTTAATATTATCAAAGTTCACATGCTGGTGCTGCTTGCATTATCATCTTGAATGGTTTCTAGATTTGGTGGGTAATTGAAGCTCATGGCTTTTACTATATGGATTTATAAATTCCTGATAAGTAAAAGATGCCTCTCAAGGTCGTTTTAAGTCTTTCTGGCGGGGTGCAAGGGGCATTATCATAACCAGGCTGCTAAAAGAAATCGAAAATCGAACTGGCAGGAGAATAATCGATCTTGTGGATCTTGTGAGTGGAACTTCCACTGGTGGGATCATTGCAATAGGTTTGAATATAAGGCATCCTGATAGACCAGGTGAACCTAAACTGACAGCAAACGATTTACACAATATTTACCTAACTCAACTGCCTTTGATTTTCGCAAATCCTCGAAATATCATTGAAAATGCCCTATTTAACACAAAGTATGATGTGGGACCCTTGGAGACTGCAATCAATTCAGTTACTGGGAATCACTAATACAGGATTCCCTAAAGGACATTGTGATTACATCTTTTGATACTCAGAATATGAAACCAATATTTATCACAAATGATAACAATTACAACTTTATGCCCTGTAAGATTGCTGCTAGGGCTACTTCTGCTGCTCCTACATACTTTTCACCTGTAAGCATTGTTGATTTCAATCGGGAGTATATGTCTGTCTCATTGATGGTGCCATTTCGGGAAACAATAATCCAGTGTGTGTGGTTACAGCCATGCAAAGAAGATTTACAGTGATGATGATGACATTATAGTAATAAGTATCTCTTGTGGAGAGGTGGACCCACATTTAGAGTCTGATTATGTGGGTTATGCTTATGAGACTGTCAACAGCTGGGCATTCTCTCATGGATTGCCTCAACAGATGGAAGCCCATTGATTAACATGCTCATGGCTGCAAGTGAGCTTTCTGCCCTTGATAAGATGGAGGAGTTGTTACCCTACAACTATGATCAGGATTATGGGAGATACTATAGGTTATCAGTACCTCTTCCGAATCACATAGTAAGCTCCCTGGATGACACTTCTAAAATCCCAGATATGCTTTCTTTTACAGAAACATACATAGCAGCAAACAATGATATGATTAATAAGCTTTGCAGCATTCTAGTAGCAAACTATGAATTAAAGAACCCTACAAAGGCTTACATCTCATCCACTCTCACTACATCACCACCTTTGGATGCTAATTGGTATCAGCTTGCAGATGATGCCTTCACTGCCTCATCCTCTGTGACTGGTAAAGAGCCTTTCATGGCTAGACCTTCAGCATTTGGCTGGGAAGCTGGAGCCTATGCTCCTGAGCAGATATGGGAAACCCCCACTGAATACCTTCAAGTTGCTTTTCCATATACTTTTGAACTCTCTTCTGTGATTGCCTATGGATCAGGGACACCAATGCTTTTATTAAGACTTTCAATGTGGCAACATCCACTGATGGGATCAACTGGTCTTTTATTCGATCAGATGGGCAAAACAAAATATATGTCTGTGAGAACATTAACAATGCTCACAACTCAGGTGATGTGGCTCTATTGAGTGATTTCCTCTCAGCATCAAGGATGCTTTTTACATAGGTTTTTCTCTCAGAATTAAATATATTCGCATTTATCCCTTGTGTATGTGAATGCTCCCACAATGAGAGTTGACTTTACAGGTGCCTTTATTCGATAAACTCCAACTGAAAAGAATTATCGATTCCATTCATATCAATCAGTTCACCAAAGTAATCTTTAAACTCAACTGTGAGTTCCCTTATCACCAGGTTTCTGTCATTTATCTGAATGAATTCTGCATGTTCACCACTATGGTAAACATAGCCACCTATATCCTTACTCAATTGCAATCTAAGGATTGCCCCCTGGTTATGTGGTGCGATTTCGGAATTATATTGTGTCTGCTGGCAAAGGGGCAAGCTCTTTAATGTGCATGTATAGATACTGCTCAGCATTCATATCAGACATCTTTCTGCTGTCAAAATAATATTGCAAGGGCTTAGATGAGAGTCTGGGTCCTGAAAGGTGGTTCCCCATGCTGGTGATCAGGTGTAATAGTTTGCCATCATACTTTAACAGGTTCTCAGGTCGATAGGGTGATCCACCAACAGGAGGAGTGCTATAATACCCATTGGTGTATTCAGTAGAACTCACACCCAAAAGCTTCCCTATTCTCTGGTTGCTTGCAATAAAACGAAACTCATGGTTACTGTAAAACTCCACTTTATAGGTAGTTGGGTTATAGAATATCTTGAACTCAAAAGCTACTGTTTTGCCTGCAATGGTTTGGAAGCTTGAATAGTTCAGCCCATAATTATAAGGGTGTGTTACCCCAAAATGACCCTGATTGATGTAGCCACTGGAAGGGATACACTTGTTGTGTGATCACTTGGTTATATGAACCATCTTGGTAATTAAACTGAACTGTTAGATGATCAGTTCCCAACTGTTATAGATGCTGTTTGGAATCTCTGCATATAGAACCCTGCATTCCCTGGTCTCTCTACTGGAGTTGTGAGGGTGACCCTGTAAGAGTTTCATTTTGTCCTTGGCTTCTATCCCTGCTATCAATATTAACGAGCCGGTTCATTTTAATATATAAATATAGATAAAGAAGAATGCCTGTGGATTACATCGAGGTTAGCTCATTTAATACAATCTCTGGTGATGGTCCCACATCAAGCTTTGTGGCTCGACTCCCCAGTAGTTATGAGAATGTGAGGCTGTGAGACTGTCTCAGCCGAATTTTATAACAGCATCCCTATGGTGAGTGGTGAAACCAAAGCAGGAGATGTCACAGTTGATAACACATTTAGTATTTATTATTCGGAACAAACTCCAGGAGCTGAAGCTCAGGAATTCCAACAACTCGCCCAGCTGCTGATTTTGAACAATGGAAACAATTCATGGTAAATCGCGAGACCCCATCCAAAGCACCAACAGCTGGTGAATGTAATCAACTCAAAATTCATTGGCAGAACTCCCCAACCATCCATTCGCTGCAAATGGGATGAGTCACTGAAACGAATTATATTCCACTCGGCAGTGCCTTTTTACCTGGCTTTCTCACTTGCTGTAAACCAAGCCAACAAACAATCCAAAAGCTATTGAGTTCAGCTAGACTGCTTGGTCTGATCCTGGAAGATATGGGAATTCCCCAATCAAATCCCAAGTTTATGATGCTCTCACTGATGGAATCTTTACTGATGGTCGAGTGAATGGCATTATATCTTCTTTGAGCCTGAGAAGACCAGGACTGTTTTGTTTGTGAGAGTAAGGAGCTGGTGATCTGGTTCAATGTGGGGATGGTCTTCTGACTGGTTACTTTCATAAAATAGTGGTTCCTGACAAAGATTATGTGAGCATGTTGTTTACAATTCAACAGAGGCTCATCCACTTTATAAATACTATAACAAAAGTTGGATTATCCACTTTCTCGGTTGATATGTTAATGCTGTAAATGAACCAATTGATTTTGAGGGTCAACCTGTTCATCTGACCTTTGAAATTCGCTATGGTGATGAGCCAGCAGGAGACCCAGTTTATGAATACTTTAAGATGAGAATGTCGCAGCTTCACCCTTCCTATCCAGTTATTACAAGCTTCGCATAAATTAAGGATCATTGGTAGATTTTTTATGTTGCAGTATAATAAAAGAGAATATAATGGATATCACTTCCACTCTTCAAAGACTTTCGCTAAGAAGCCCTAACAACCCCAGAGAGGCGAAAGCCTTTTTCCTGATAACTCCCTTATGCTTGTCTCGAATCCAAGTCTAAGCCAGTTCTAGTTGTTGTGAATCCCAGCAATACTTTGAGAATAATGTTGGAAATCGCATTCCTTCAGCTACCTCGCTACAATTTCTGTGGAAAACTCGAACTTGCTTTCGACCTTCAGCCATCACTTTTGCTGGTGATACGACCTAGTTCGCAATGGATACACTCGCCAGTTGGTGCTTAGTTCAGCGACTTGAAATTACCTATGGATCTACACCTACCATATTCCATCTGATTTCCTTGCTCATTTCCCCCTGGTCTATTATTCGGAGGATCAACTAGCTAAAAGAAGCGATCAATGCATGGTTCATGGCATTCCTGCTCATGGAACCAACCGCCTTGGTGCTCATTTTTCGTTGAAATTCCTGTGCCTTGGCTAAATCACTACCTTCCCCTTGTGCTTTATCTGGTGAAATGGTTGTTACTGTTTGGTTTAAGGATGCTGGAAAGGGTTATGTTGAAACTTCCTATGTGGTCGTGGTCTTACTGTTGCAGCAGCTGATGTAGATTATTCAAAAGATGACGGTCTTGAACTGCCCCTGCTGAAACTGTTCTGGCAATGTTGGTCAAAACATCACAGACTTTACTCTTGGTGCAACAACCCTGTCATTTCTATTACTTCTCCTCGCCTTTACATGCATGCTATTAATGTTTCTGATGAGCTTTTCGCTACTGTAATTGAAAAAGTAAAGACTACTGGCATGCTATTCCCTCCCTTGATATTGGATTTGTAGATGCTAGTGCTTTCCCTGCAAGGGCAATGCCCAACTCAATCGAATTAACCTCTCTCAAATCTCAGTCTTGTTTATGCTCTGCTTGTTTCAGTTCGTGATAATGCAACTGTTGATAATCCACTGGCTCCCACAGTGTTCTTAAGACCTATGCCAACTCCAAAGATATTACTTCACTGTTGAAATTAATGGACAGCGACTTTATGCCACTGAGCCAATTTCCCTACTCAAAGGTGCTGAGCTAATTGCTGATGCCTTCAAATGCTCTAACATGGATAAGGTTGCTGATCGCTATGTCCTTTCAGGTTTAAGTTTCTGCATT